>CM070655.1:21460773-22060773 GCA_036346575.1 Dendrocalamus sinicus | reverse complement strand
ACTCGAAATTATGTGAAACTCGCTCTACTTTTTGAAATTTTTTGTGAAACCTGCATAAATTTTGGTTTGAAACTTAAGACATCCATGAAACTTGGCGAAACTTGTTGAAACATGACATTTTCAAACTTAAAACTAGTTGAAACTTATAGAAACATAGCATTTTAAACTTAAAATTAGTTGAAACTTGTAGAAAACATAACATTTTGAACTTTTTGTTCGAACTTGAGTCTTGAACATGAAATTTACTGTAACTTTCTGAAATTTGGAACTTGAAATTCATTGCAACCTAGCGATACTGCAAAACTTGAAATCTAAAACTTATTTAAACATATAAAAATATATATGATGAGAGATTTGGTGATTTGCCCCATCTTTCTTTGCTGCTTGATAAAATGCCCCGTGATGTCTCACTGACATGCGGGGCCAGGATCCATATGTCAGTGAAACATCACTTGCTTTTTCAATGAAAGATAATGCAAATCATCAATTCATCCTTTTCTAAACTATGAATTCTTTCTGACGCCATACGTTCTATCAATACTTTCTGGTGTTTTGAACTAATTCAGTTCATCAGGTTCACTGTAAAATGTAGATCACCACAATTGTTTTCCCGCGGTTTTTTCTATGGCGAAAATACCCCAATATGGCGTGTCCAGAAATGATGCATGCTCGTTTTTGATCGATCATGCCTGGCTGGCCGCGGCAAGGAGATCCAGATCTAGCCAGCCAGCAATGTCAGTGTGAGCTTCATTGATTGTGTTTGACATTGCTTGCTCGTCAATGAAAGCAATACTTGCAGCAAGGGTTGCTAGCTTGGTAGGCCATTCATGTGGTCAGAGACTCTGACTCAGAGTACGTTATCTGTTTCCCCACGGGCCACTAATGAGCAGGATGCAAACGGATAAAAAATTATTTTCATTCGAGGAACGATTTTTATAGAGCAAATATGAAAAAAAATAGGTATTCAACACTATCTCTATCTGATTCTGATTTCGAGAAAAAAAAATGAGATATGACATAAGATGATGATATATATATATATATATATATATATATATATATATATATATATATATATATATATATATATATATATATATATATATATATATATATATATATATATAAAGATTAAGTGATACGAGAAAGTTTATTATGACTCTAATAGACCATGTTCGTATACTGTTTTCTACAGTAAATAACTTTCTACAGTACTTAACTTCAAATGGAGTGTCTTTTTAAGATGGGGTTTACTAGTCGATTGTAGTATACACTGTAATGACTTTATTTATATCAATTAAAATTGCATACGAGTAAATCTCTCTACAAACTTCTTTACAAATTGTTACTATTTATAAACCAAAGCTAAAAGTCAAAACCAAAAACCAATATAAATAGACCCTAAGAAACAAAATAACATATAAGTGGATTGTCACATCAAAACAGGCGAAGAATACTGAGTGATTTTCCTTCACCATCTCGGCGATTAGTCTCTCCATGTTCGCTCTGATTGCACCCTACTATCCAATGTCGTGTGTAGGAGTGTAAAAGAAGTGGATAATTTCTGTCCAACCGACCGTCCGAAGGCTTATAGAACAAATACAGAATAGAGAAAATGGTTATCTGGTATTATTCATATTTAACTTTGACTTTTAAAAAAATATGAAATAGAATATATGATGACTGATATTTTCGTATCCGCTCCATAGAACCCTGCAAAATGACGGATGGTGCATGGCTACTGCCTGCCGTTCATGTGTGCATGGTGATGTCACGACCAAGGGCAATAATTAGTTAGACAACAATTAGTAATATGGATGAAAGAAAAAAATAAATGTGTGCATAGAAGCTAGAGGATAAGATTACTGTTATTGTATAGTTTTTTGTTATCGGTTATTTTGATACACAACCTTTTCACGAGTTCATCTGATTCTTGTCAGCCAGATAGCCCACAAAAAAGTCTCAACCACAGGATCTGTAGGTCTACATTTGTACAAAATTGAATTCAAAAGTGTGAATTAGCATGTCCGCTGGATGCAGATTTGACTTCGTTATGATGTTGAATAGTTGTGAATATAAAAATGTTCAAATAAATACAAAATTGCATGAATTTTGCACAGAAGTTCCTAATTTTTCTTAAGAATATCTAGGGGATTGGATGTTCTATCATAATGCAAAATTTAAATTCAAACCCGATCAAACTCGCGAGTGAAAAGCACTACTCATGCTGACTTTTGTATTTCCCATATCGTGCAAATGCAATCGAGTTTGGCATTGTACTTTTTCTAGAATTTTATGAAACTGCCGCGCAAAGTTCGCAGGAGTTTACACTTAGAAGATGATTAACACAAATGAGAAGCTCGAGAAGTCAACAATTAATCCTCACCAAGCTCCCCATTTGCATACAGTGCCTCGTAATCATACTCTAATACATACGAGTGTCAAATGCAATTTAGACTTCTCACCCCGTGCAACATACTTGTTTGAGAGGTGAACAATATAATGCCCTAGATGTTGATTTGGCATTTTCGGAAGTATCTAACTGATTCACGGAGATCTCTTCTTTTTCCGTTGAATGCGAAGGCGTGTGTGGACCATGGATTGTCTAAACGAGAAAAAAGAGGAGGAGGATTGGTGGGCTATCTAAAGAGGGAGGCTAGGCCTTCCACCACCCACCTAGGGCTAAGTTGGCCTCCTAGGCCCAACCATCCCCTCCCTTGGCCCAGCCGCCCCCCATTTCCCCCTCCCCAAACCCTAGGCATCTCCCCCATTTCCCCCAACCCTAGCCGCCACTCCCCCTTTACCCCAACCCCCAATTGCCCCTCCTCTTCCCCTTTGTGGCACCAACCCTCCCTCATGCCTCTCTCTCTCTCCCCTGCCTCCATTCCCCCCACTCTGCTATTCTCCCTGCTGGAAATAGGAAGGGAGGGAAGGAAGAAGGAGAGGAAGAGAAGGAGCAAGAGGAAGGAGGAGGAGAAGGAGAGGAGTAGGGTATTTTTGTGCTAGTGTTCCAAGGATCTTGCTGTGGTCTGCAAGGGTAACCAACAGTTTCCTCCCTTTTGTTCTTAGCGATTTCTCAATCGGGTCAGTTTTTCAGTTAATCGCTCGATTTGTGCAGTCTGTTGTGTTCCGTGAGTTAGGAGATCTTTCATGCAAAATCTAGGGATTTTACCTCTTACTGTTTTGTAGAGGACTTCATTATCTTTTTGTAGAGTGGTCGTTCACGTTGTTTCGACGAACGGTTTAGGAGTTACTGTTTTTGTGTAGTCTGATCGTTCGAGTTCGGGCAGTCGGTGGGGATTAAAAGATTAAATAAAGAAAACAATTTTTCCTGTAGAACACATGCATATGAAAGTTGTAGAGGACTCAGAGACCTAGCTTATATATTTTGTTCATAATTTTTAGACAAGTGGTTTGGGCACAATAGAGGTTGGAAGTCTGCTATGTAGCAGTGTTGGTTTCAGGATTCGGTCTCTCTTCGTGGGCACATTCGGAGGCTCTAATGATTCGTTTTGCATGGGTCCCTTTACCTAGGCATATTCCACATTAGGCATATTCCTCTGGTGGCAATACTGTATTTCCTCCTCAGAGAGTCACAAGCCAGTTCTGTTCTTTGCATCCTACACAACGAAGTAATAAGCAACGATGACAAGCCAAATGTTAATCGAGGAATTGGTACATGTGGGCTCCACATCAGGCTTTATTCTAGGATCATGGGCATCATTTTAGAAGGTTGCCTTTTCTAATGTCGTGCCTTTTGGCTGATTAGGAGAGAGATTAAGAGAGTAAAGAATACTCTTGTTGAGAAACCATTTCATTCAAAACAGTTCTCGTAGTGACTCTTACAAATAGTTTATGAAAACTACCTTAAGAACCCACTCCATTCAAAAGTTGGTTTCTAAAAGGCAAAGCTAGAACCTGTTTGGATCAGAGCCTCAAGCTAAAGTGACAACAACAACAGACTTGTTTGGGGCATTATTTTTGGTTCAAAGTTACTTTGAGTGTTATGAATGATCTATGTCCTGTTCCTTAGACACTGGCTAATGGCTTTTGGTTGCAACTGATGGTTTCTGCACTTTTTGAGATGACAGAGACATCAACACGGATGGTGCACATGGTTTTGGGCTCTCAAGAAGCCGTTTGGAGAAGTGGTTTCGAGAAACCACTTGGAGAATCTGTCCAATTTATTTGGCTTGCGGAGAAGCCGAGACCAAAAGTCACAAAAAATAATAAAAAAGAACAGAATCTTGGTGGGCCAATATTAGTTTATGGTGGCACTATTTTATAATAGTAATGCCAATAAATAGTAAATCGACATATTTGCAAAAATGGTATGTGAATTATTTGAGCAACTAATGTATCGTGGGCCCAACTGATGTGGACCACTCTAGGACTTACCCACCTTCTCCTTTATCAAGTACAACCCCAAGCATGATTTTCATTTTTCAAATTCAAGATGCCATATATTCTCAAGCTCAAGGCATTGATTTCCTAGAAGGAGTTATTGAGCCAAATAAAAATTATCATGTTTTAATCCGTTGTTGATTTGGACGTCAAGAGGAAACAATCTGATAAATGCCAAACTCAGAAGACAATTCCAAAATACATTACACCTCCAGAGCACTATTCAGCCGACATGGCCTGTAGCATGACTATTCACGGAGGTACTGTAGCATGCAAAAAACACTGTAGCGACGAAATGCTGGACTACTGACAAGCCAAACCTGATGATTGCCATCATGGTACTGTTCAGGGGGTGGGTGGGGGTACTGTAGCATCACACTGTAGCAGACGACTTGCTATAGCACTCAGAGAGCATTGTAGCATCAACTTGGAATCACTGTTGCACCAAAATGTACAGTGCCTTGAACCACTGTACCAACTACCTTTTATAGCCATAAAACATCATCATGAATGTGATATAAGCACATATGTCATCATAGTCACAGAAGGTCTTGTAACCACAAAAAATCATCATGAATGTGATGTAAGCGTATATATCATCATAGCTACAAAAGATCGTATAGCCACAGAAGATCATCATAAATGTGATGTAAGCGCTTACATCATTTCTTTCTTAGACCTCAAGTCATATGATACTATAATTAGGAGGGCACCTCTCCATTTATCACATAAGTTGATGGTTGAAAATATTAGTAGAATACTTATTTCTCTTTGTGTGTGAGCCATTTTCACCACTAATTGAGATTAGGTGTTATTTTTGAGTTGCAACTCCATTATTTTTGTGATTCTTTGGAATTGCTTGAATGTGTCTGCTCCACGATAGCGTGTGGTAGAGTAATTTGAGTGTTGCAGGTTGTCGTATAGATATGGTGGTTAGCCACATCAATAGCTAAGTTGCACAGACTAGTTATCCATAATCCTACGTCGTGAAGATTGGGCCAGCCCTCTCCGCATCACCAACTCTCTTCTTTTCAGTTTCTAAAATCTACTTTCTGGTTTTTTTAACAGTAACTAGCTTTTAAATAAAGTGTCTTTTTAGACAGGATCTACAAGCTGAATGCAATACACACTGTAGCAACTTTATTTATATAGGCCAAAACCACATGTGAGTTTCTGTTACTCCATACTCTTTCTTACGAACAGCTCAAAAGGCATAAGCCACAACCAAAAGCCGAAGCCAAAAAGAACATACCCATATTTGTGCTGCACTCAAGTGCATGCCCGAATGATTACATCAGGAGCACACACAAACGGAGGTCAGTGAGTTCGATTCCCAGTTCCCCACCTTCCTTCATGTGGGTACACGCTTTAACCATTTTGGCTTTTGTTTGCATAGGTGAGTATGTGTGGCGTCAGTTGTAATTTGTTATTAGTAAAATAATTATCACCTATGTGTAACTCAATTTTCTCAAGTTTTGTTAATCAATTATGGGAAAATACGTTTTGATACCTTTTGGCGACATAGATGTTAACTTGTTTTCTGTTCAAGATAACATTTAGCTGAAACATGTTTTTTTTCTTCTAAAACTAGTTTAAGTTATTCTACTATTTATAGTTTTGAGTTATGTGAAACTCACAATTGTAAGTCATGTGAAAACTGATTTTTATCATCCTGGTTCTATCATAATGTATCCAAACAAGATTTCAGGTTGTCAAATTCTAAAACTAGAGTAAGCACATATCTCTCTCTCTCCCCCTCTTGCTTAAAACCAATATTCAAGAGATCTGACCCAATGTCAGCTGGCTAGGTGCGCTCGTTGTGTCCTCGCTCCAGTGTTCGAGCCTCAGCTCGGGGCTGGCGCTCACCTCCTTCTAACGGTGAATGCCAGAGCTCCTGGCCTAAAATTTAAAAAAGACCCCAACTAACGCCTCTTTAAAACATTTTATTACTCCTCTTGTATTATGGGTTATATTGGTGTTGTAAAAAATATATGCCTTAGTCGGACAGATAGGTACCGTCAAGCGATTAATCATTATATGGGTGTTTAATCGGAATTTTATGGATGATGATGTGTTCGTAAAAATATCAAAAATATCTTCATTTATATTTAAAATTGCTTATAATATTTACCAACATTATCACTATATGAATGAAATATGATTAATATTCCCAATGTACAAACATGCACACGTTTTGTTTTTGTGATGGCTGCATACTTGAAAATTATGAAGTTGTGAATGTTGAAGATTCTTGTTCAGTAGCGGCGTTAGAAAAAAATTCATTGGACGTGCACACTGTGCGCGCCGCATCTCCTTAGATGTGCCCCAAACCGCCATTCTGCGCTTCCTTGGATGCATGCCCTCACCGCGACCGCTAGGCACTTTCTAGCGTGCGCCCTTGCAGTCCTCGACTTACCATACCACTCACATAAAATTTTTAACTAACATCCTATAATCTATGATGTCGTCAAACTTTGTAAAGTTTGACTACTAATATGTTTAAAACTATCTAGTTTTGTCGCTAAAAATATTTTTGTAAGATTATAATTTTATTAGTATATAATAAGATAAATTTATAAATAGTAATGATCAAAGTCACATCTCATAGATGTGAAAAATAAAAATATCACTTAAAAAGAATGAAGGGAGTAATAAAATATTAGCGTTGGATAAACTATTCATTATGAATATTGTATTCACATGGTACTTTAACGTTACTATACAATTAGTTGGATTTTCATCCAATAAATCGGCTACTTTACATATTTAGTTGTGAAAATAATTTAATTTTATGGCATCATAACTATAACAAATTCTTACATTGACAAAAAAATTCCATGGATTTTCATTAGTATACTACATAACTCACATAATAGTTCGTATACTTTGTCACTCAAAAATATTGATATGACTCACTAAAGTCGCATATGGCTTCAAAATTTGTAAGTAAAATGTCTCGTATAAGACACCCTATATTAGTTTTGAACCATTGCACTCAGAGTAATGGTCATGATCACTGAAATAAATAAAAATCGGACACTTGATTTTTGAGTTAGAAACTAAATATTTCCTAATACCTAAATAAAATAAAGCACAGGAACCACTTCTTGGTGGCGTGGTAGGGTTATTGATGTATGACTTAAACCCATTAGGGTTCAAATTCAGGTGCTTCAGTAGGAATTTTGTGAGGTACGGGATTTATCCTGATCTGCATCTTTCAAAGCTTGTGCTAAGAGGCCGCACTTGCTGTGTGCGTAGTGGGGGGGGGGGTGTACGTGTGAGTCTTTCTTGTAATAAAAAATAAAATAAAGCACTTTCATACTATTCACAAGGTGTCGCATAGCTAGAGAACAAATAGGTATTGGGCTGTCTACAAAACCTGAAAGAGGGTATGAAATATAATTTGTATCTAATTCTCTCGAACATTATCAAATTGTAATGGAGTCAAACTTCAACCATATATAGCAAGAAAGGGATGTACATAATTTTCAAAATTTTTGGGGTGCCTGTGGGTACTGGGCACCCCTGGCTTCGTCCATGTAGGGATGCAAACGGATCGAATACGAACGAATAATGCCTCTACCATATTTGTTTTCATATTTTTTCTTGGATGTGGATACGAATACGGATACCTTGGATACGAATACAAATACAAATAATATCAAATACATATATTAAGCGAATACGAATTGAAACGAATACGGTCACGAATATTTATCGGAACATGAAAACCCCTTAAACTATACATCTAAAATCAATGAAAACATATAAATAGTTTATCTTGTCAAAACATTAATGAAATCTAAACAAGCATAAGTATTTTTATCCACTAGTAGAGTGCCCGTGCGTTGCAACGGAATCCTAAAAGAGGGTGAGACATGGGGCTAGTGTACAGAATCAACAACAGACAAGGAATTGAAATAATCATAAATGGCACACATACCTCAAGAGCAAACTCATGCTTGGCTACATCAACCTTGTTAAATGCAAGGACCAGAGGCAAATGGGTCTTGTAGAGAATACTGCATGCATAAAGCATGTTGTTCATGAATGTCACAGGGTTTGTTGATCTGGGGGTGTCAATTACATATGCAATGACTGTTGGAAATGTTGATGCAAAAGCTTCAGTGACGATAGCTCCTGAAGCCGACCATGTGAAGATTTCAATCTACCCTGGGGTATCCACCAGCACATAATCCAGCTGGTCTGCTCGTCTTGCAATAACAGATATAACCTGTAAGGATAAATATTTGGTGCCATATTAGCTGAATGACACAAGAGTGGCGGAAAAAGGCATTTCCCCACATACCACCAATGTAGCATACAAAATTTGGAAAGTATTCAACATGACATCAACTAAATTTCTCTACACACTACATTAAGCTAAAACAAAGCACAATTTCTACAACAATTTACATGGAATTATCAAACTTGACATGGCACCCAGCTTTTGTCAAAATATGTAGATAGGAAAGATCAGCATTTCTTAAAACATATACATCATATATGCATTAGATCACCATTCTTCTTATGTTCAGTAGAATATTAAAATTGCATAATATTATCATGAGTAACACTGAGCATTCACTTTTTGGTTAGAAATTTAAGAATAGAACAACAAATTAAGATATTATCCCAGTGTAGATGCGAATTCCTAAAACTATCTAAATAAGTGAAATTGAACAGCTAACAACTTATCTGAGAACTCTTGAATGTGCAGAAATAATTTCTGTTGCTCTCCTACTACGTGCTTGGTGTCTGTACACCACATACTACCATCCAGCTTAACTTGGCAGTTATAAGTTTGTACTACTTCCTATTTTATAGCCTAACGGAGTATGTTCATGCAAAATCCAATCCACACAACCGATTCAAATAAGAGATGAAATAGATGATTGTGGGCCAAAAAGCACACCTCATCGAACTTGGTGGAGAACAGGTTGAGCGAGGTGAGGATAGCGCCATTGGGACCAAGGCCATACTCCTTCATCACCTCCTTGTAATGCACTGTATCACGGATGTCAATGTTGGCCCCAAACGGCAGTGTCATCACAGCGGGTTCGAGGTTGAGCACATAACCCCTCATGTTTGACGCCTGTGTGGCACAACAGTCGGTGCATGAAGGTCGTCTTGCCCGTACCTGCACCGTAGTCCAAAACCCTAAGCTCCCAACCCCGAAATCACTCGACAAAAGCTCAAGTATCATAGGTTTGTTGGGCGATTCCTACAACGCAAATGCCAATTGAACAGTGGAAAACGAAATCGACGCACCGGCCATGCCGATGACGATGATGATCACCGGTTTCTTCTTAAGTTGGTGCGCCCCGGGCCGATGGAGAGGCTCCCAATGGAGTCAGCGAGCTCCTCGCTCTTCCCCTTCCCCTCATCCTCCTCCACCGCCTCCGCATTCCCCTTCCCTTGTGCGTCCGTCTGCACACATCCGATACCAAGCGCACGAAACAGTCACAATTAAAAAATGAAATGGAAATAAAATCCCCGAGGGGAGAAAGCGGGGAGGCGGCGGGCTAGGGAGGTGGAGGAGGGTGGAAGCCGACGAGGTGGAGGGCGCCATTTTCCCCTTGTGGGGCCGCTGACCCGGCGCACGTCCATTCGCTTCGTGGCTTGCTCACCAAACCGCCGGCGCTGGCGCAGGGGTCGGAGGAGGGGAGGCGGTTATGCCACCAACCGAGCGAGTTAGGGCCAGCTGTGTGCACGCGCGTTCGGGAGGCGCCGCACATGGGCCGTGCGGGCCTGCGCTGGGGAGATGCGGGTTCGCGGTCGGTTGCCTGATGGACGGACGACGGTGGCGTGGAGAACCGGGAGAGACGGGGGAGTGGATTCGGTGGGGGAGAGAAGCTGGCGCACGGGATTCGGTGGGGGAGGAGTGGCAGAGGACTCTGTTGGGAGGAGGCGAGGACGGAGGTCTCGGCGGAGGATATGTGGGGAGGAGGCGAGGACGAAGGTCTCGGCGGAGGATTTGTGGGGAGGAGGAGAGCGGCGGAGGATCTGTGGGGGAGGAGACGAGGACGGAGGTCGTCTCGGCGGGGGACCTATGGGGAGGAGGCGAGGACGGAGTGAGGTCTGCAGAGGAATCGAGGCGGAGCGGTTTGCGGGAGAAAGAGATGTGGAGAACGGACAGACTGCTATTAACTCTAATTTTTATATAGTAGGGTTTTTTGTAAAGAGGGGCGGGGGAGGCCGTACCAACCATCAACTCCTTCTTAAGGAGTAAAGACAATAGTCATACCATTGTACAGATTTTAAATCTTCAAATGATAGTTAATTTTTTCTAAAGTCCTAAATAATTCTTAATGGATTTCTACCATTTTACATGTGACTAATAAATTAATTAAGAATTTAAATTTGCATCAAAATGATTTAAACAACAGTACATCAACTTAATCGGTACAAATTTTAATCTACCGACAATACTAAATTTATTTTTAATAAACATTAATATTTGCTATGGGCTGGTGGCAGGGGAGATGAGAGAGGCTGGCTTGGGCTGAGCAATGTTGGGCTGAAATATCGGATATCCGGACCCGTATTATCCGGATAATCCGTAACCGTATTCGTATTCGCTGGATATCAGGCCTACTGTATTCGTATTCGTTTCTGACAAAAAATCCATATTTGTTTTTGATCCGAGAATTATTCGAAGAAAATGATCCGATACAATTCATATTCGTTTTCATACGGATCAATCGGAAACTATCCGAAGCTTTTCACCCCTACGTCCATGTTCTTGCTCAAGAGGGGGGAAAAGTTTCGGATTTGTAGTTGTTCATATCTCCAACTAAGCAGCCCTAGAAAGAAAAAAGACCAAAAAGGGATATATCTGCGCTTTTGGTTGGATATTAAACTAGTTATTGCAACATGCACCGGCAAGAGCGCCAAAAGTTACGTGTAGACACTAAGGACACTGCCAAGGCCCAAGTCTAATTAACCGGATTTGTCACCCGATAAAACGGGAAAGAGCAGATTAATCACTGTAATCAGTCGATTAAACTATTGCAAGAGAGAGATTCACAAGTGTTGAGAGAAAAGATTGCTTTCATTTCTTCATCATTCTGATCATGTACATTTCTTTATAGATGATGATGGGGTGGCAAGAAAGGTGTCTGTTTGGAACAGACATCTGTACATTGTGTAACTGCATATTGGTTACTTTCTGGTTTGTAATACTCCCCCTTGACCAATATGTCTTCATATGATCACCTTGATTCATCATCTTGGAAAAACTCCTCTAAAACCTTGTAGGAAAAATATGAGGAGAACCGATAGAGTAGATATGCCATGAAAAACTCCTTTAAAACCCGGTGGGAAAATTTAAGGAGAAAAATGATATGGTATATATTTGATTATATCTCCTAAAAATCCCAGTGGGGAAAAGAGAGATATATTTATGATTACGTTGTCATATTGCCTCATTAAAAACCTTGATGAGAAACCTTTAGAGGGAAAACTCATAAAGGGAAAAAGAGTACAATATCTGCATTTGAACGGGTTAAGTCTTTAGGAGATTTCTCCCCCTGACATATGCAAATCTCGTAATCTTCGCATACCAATTCCATGAACACATTTTTGGAATGTGGATGTTGGTAATGACTTGGTAAATAAGTCTGCGAGATTATCACAAGACTTAGTTTGCAGAATTTTTATTTACCCACTCTCTTGCAATTCATGCGGGTAAAATAGTTTAGGTGCAATATGTTTTGTGATATTGCTCTTTATGTAACCCGTTTGCATTTGAACAACGCAAGCAGCATTATCTTCGTAGATAATGGTAGGTGATGCAATAGCACCTATACCACATGATTGTTGCATGTGGTTAATCATTCTGCGAAGCCATACACATTCACGTGATGCTTCATAGAATGCAATTATTTCAGAATGATTAGTGGATGTAGCCACTAGAGTCTGTTTCGAAGACTTCCAAGAGATGGCTGTTCCACCATGTAAAAATACAAAGCCTGTTTGAGATCTGGCATTATGGGGATCTGATAAATAGCCAGTATCTGTATATCCTATTAAATCATTATTGTTATTCTTCTGAAAGAATAGACCGAGATCTTTAGTGCCTTGAAGATATCTAAATATATTCTTCACTCCTACCAATGTCTTTTGGTTGGAGCAGCGCTATATCTAGCAAGTAGATTTACCGCAAATGCAATATCCGGCCGGGTGCAATTTGCAAGGTACATAAGCGCTCCGATGGCACTGAGATTCTAAATGGATCTTTGTCCCTGTCTAGAGGTCGAACAACCATGGGGGTTTTCGATGGATATGCTTTGTCCATATTGAATTTCTCCAATATTTTTTTTGGACATAGGCTGATTGATGCACTATGATGCCTAAATGAAGGTGCTCAAGTTGTATATCTAAGCAAAATTTGGTTTTACCCAAATCCTTCATTTCAAATTCCGTCATAAGATGATTACGTGCTTCATCTATATCTTGTGTATTACCAATGATATTAAGATCATCAACATACACAGATATAATACAAAATCCTGTTGAGGATCTTTTGATGAATACACATGGGCAATCATCATTGTTGGAGTATCCCTTTTTGGTTAGGAACTCACTTAGTCGGTTGTACCAAATTCTTCCCGACTGTTTCAAGCCGTATAAAGACTTGTTTAATTTTACACAATACATATTTCGATTTGCGTTCGGATTCGGAATTGAAATTCCATCGGGAACTTTCATGTATATGTCCGAATCAAGTAACCCATAGAGATATGCGGTCACTACATCCATCAACTGAAAAGATAGATGCTTTTTAACTGCCAATGAGATTAAGTATTGGAATGGTATTCCACTCATTACTGGAGAATAAGTTTCATTGAAATCAATGCTGGGTCTCTGCGTGAACCCTTATGCTACAAGCCTTGCTTTGTATCTCACCACCTCATTGTTTTCATTCCGTTTGCGGACGAAAACCCATTTGAAACCGACAGGGAATACTTTGGGAGGTGTATGTATCACATTGGTGAATACATTTCTTTTCTTGAGCGAGGCTAACTCCGCTTGAATTGCATCCTTCCATTGTTCCAGTCCGAGCGCTGTTTGCACTCTGTCATGGTCTTTGGATCTGGATCATTTTGAAGGTTATTTGCAATTGTTGTGGAGAAATAAATGTCGACAATTGTTGTCTTACGATCGTATGATTCTCGTAATCGGTATAGTTAGTGGAAATTTCTTGGACCCTGGTGACTCAATGTTATTTCCCAAAACATTTGAGTCGGGTATTCGATGTCCCGTGATCGCAATTGAGTGCACCGTTGATCCGGGTTCAAGGATCCTTTGGTGTCTATCAACGTGAGGTTGATCTCGCATTTACATTTTTTGTTTCCTTTGTCGCTTGTTAGAAGTCAGATCCGCCATTTGTACCGCATTTCTCCCCTCTTATTTTGAACTGGGAGTTGAGTGGTATTTTGCGGTACCTCCACTCTTTCAGGTACATTTCTGGCAGGATTATAGGATTTTGTGACACCCTTATAATCAGTAAATGCATCTGTTATTTGAAATGTTTTGCAAATGAATGAGTTTCTGAACTTGAAGTTCAGTTTCTCTGGTACGTGGGTCTGAGGCAGGAATGCGTTGTACATTCCAATTAATTTCCTGGCATTCTGTTTGGTACTTGTTGTCTCCCCCTAATGCCGGGAAATGTTCCTTATTGAATATGCAATCAGCGTACCGGGCCGTAAACAGGTCCCTTGTGAGGGGCTCGAGGTATTTTATAATTGACGGAGATTTATACCCAATATAGATCCCAATTTTCCTGTGCGGTCCCATTGAGGTACGCTGCGGTGGTGAGATCGGTACGTATGTAGCGCAACCGAACTTTCGCAGATGGGAAATATCTGGTGGATTTCCACGTACTAATTGTAGCGGGGAAGTGCTATGATAAGCAGTTGGACGCAATTGGATTAAGTCAGCAGCGTGTAAAACTGCATGACCCCAACATGATGTTGGTAAGTTGCAATTCTGTAGTAATGGTCTTGCAATGAGCTTGATTTTCTTGATAAGAGATTCTGCTAAACCATTTTGTGTATGGACATATGGAACAGAGTGTTGAACTTGTATCCCAAGAGCCATACAATCGTCATTGAAGGCATGGGATGAAAATTCAGCAGCATTGTCCATTCGAATTGATTGAATTCGATATTCAGGATAATGTGCTCGTAATTGGATAATTTGACCAATTAACTTAGCAAATGCATGGTTTCGTGTGGATAAAAGACACACATGTGACCATCTAGTAGATGCGTCAATGAGAACCATGAAGTACCTGAACGGTCCACACAATGGTTGTATAGGACCACATATATCTCCTTGAATGCGTTCAAGAAATTTAAGTGGTTCAGCTCTGATTTTAAGATAAGAGGGTCTTAAAATCAATTTTCCGGTGGCACATGAAGTACACACAAAATATGAGGATTCCGGAAATTTTGTTTTATGGTATGTATGACCAATTGAATTGCTAATAATTTTCCTCATCATTCCGATGACTGGATGGCCAAGGCGATCATGCCATGTTTGGAATGTGTTTGTGTTTTGGAAAATTACTTTGTACACAATATGTTGAACGGGTTTGATGTATGTATAGTACAATCCGGAGTTTAAAGATGGAATTTTTTCTAGTACTTGTTTGCCATATCCGTTGTGTTTGGTTAAGAGGAGATATTCCTCTTTGTTGTCATTTCGGGTTTCAACATTGAAACCATTCTGAAGGATATCTCTATAACTAAGTAGGGTACGTGTTGAATCGGGATACAAGAGTGCATCCTCAATTTCCAATTGTGTACCCATAGGGAGAGTGATAGAGGCGCGACCAGAGCCTACTATCGTTGCATCGCGTCTAGCGATGGTTAAAACATTTTCTTTCCTCCTAGTAAGAGTTAGAAAATATTTTGTGTCCCTAAGTATAGAGTTTGTGGTACCACTATCCACAAGGCATAATTCCTTCTCTATTGGATTGACTCCAAAAATCTATATATACAAAGAAGAATTTAATGAAATTCTTATAGTGGTATATATAGAATACATACAAATTTTATTGACAATATCGAATGTGTTCGATATATAATTGTAGCATATAAGCTTACAATATAGATGACAACATTATTTATATTACAACAATATAGTACTTAGTAGCTATGGGACTGGGAGACTAATTGAGATCTCCAAACATGTCTTGAGAATGAAATTCTTCAAGTATGTCCTCGGTGCACATGAGATCATCCTTCTTTGGAGAAGCACATGTGTCTTTGAGTTCTTGAAGGAACTGTTGATAACATCCGGCTGCATCATTGTTGGATGTGAGATTGAAGTGTGCTTTATATCTCTTCTCTTGAGCATTCTTGCCGTGAGCCAAAGACTGGAGGTAGAGGTTCACAAGATGCTTCGGGGTGCGGCATTTCTTGGTAGGATGGTTGTAGCAACCACATTTTTGACAAATTTCAGTTTTGTCAACTCGCTTACCCGAATTGCCTTTACCTTTCTTGAATCCACTTGGTTTTTGCTTCATGTTGCGCTTGTGTTTACCTTTAAAGTTCTTTGAGTGGTATTTTAAACCACTGAACTTTTTGTTATTTTGATTAGCATGTACTTCATGAAGTGGAGCAGCCCCAATGGGACGTTGCTGATTATTCTTTAAAAAAAATTCAGCATGCTTTTCTGCCTGAAGCATGATATGCATAAGATCAAAATAAGTTTGATAATTTGCAGCACGCCATTGCTGCTGTAGGACCCTGTCAGATAGGAGCATAGTTGAGAGAGTCTTCTCTATTTTGTCCGCATCTGTTGGTTCCTTGTCACAAAAATGCAATTTGGAGCAAATTGTATGAAGGGCATGGTTATATTCTCCAACAGATTTGAAATCTTGGAGTCTAAGATATGCCCATTCATGATTAGCCTCAGGTAATATAACAGCTTTCTGCTGTTCATATCTATTTTTGAGGGCTAACCATAATGTGAGTGGATTTTCCTCATACAGATATTCCGCCTTTAAATCTGGATGTATGTGATTCCAAATTATGCTTAAAACGGAATATTTAACAATATCCGGAGGAATTTGATTATCTGGAGGATTAAATATCACCATTTGCAACCCACGTGTGGTTAGGTTGATTTTGAGGTCCATAGCCCATGTAGGGTAATTGGCACCATTGAGAGCGAGTGGCTCAAAATCTTTGGTAGCCATGAAAGCCTACATGAAAAGTACAACATAAATGATTAATTTACATGAGATAAATTAATGTTTAGGATAATGTTGTAATAAAATGCAAAATATGTGGAAAACAATATGAGTATTGTAATCCAAAAGAATGTATACCTAAATGAAATATAACATGAGGTTATATTTATAATACCGTATAATCACAACATTGGTGGTGAACACCAATTTATTGTATGGCATAGCGTACATATACATGTAGCAAAGTGCCATAAATTGTGATTTTATGGTATTAATTTTAGGTATGCATTCATAATATTTTGCAAAAAATTCCAAATTATGAAGTACAATGGTACTCATTAAATGGGAATTTTAAATTTTAAATTTGCGAAAGATGGCAAATTTAAATATGGTCGCAATTCATATTGTAAATAAATTGCAATAAAATAATCCTAAATATGTAAAAGTTATAGAAATGTGCATGCACATTTATTTGAACAATTACATAATTTTCAGATCCTGTAGGGACTGAAATGCTAATTTATAAATGTACAAACTGATGGTTACAATTATAAATAAGCGCAAGGACTATACTGCAAATATTAAAATACAAATTTATTTAACAGAAAAATGCTGCATTTGCATGAAATAGAGGGGAGATTGTGCAAAATGCCGAAAACTTGGGCTGGAGCCCATTCGGCCTTTTGGATCATGTGGGGAGGTGGAATGATTGGGCCAAAGCCCATTTGGGGAGGCAGCCATATATAATGAGGGATGAGGGGGGAGTTAGGGTTTCCCCCCAAACCCTAACCGCAGCCGCCATGGGGGCACCGCCGCCGGCCGCCGGCCACGGGCTCCGCCACCGCCGCTTCGGGCCACCTCTTCCCCGCCTCTGGACACGCCGCCGATCGGCGGGCGCAGCCGCCGCCGCGCCGCGCGAGGTCGCCGCCGGCCGCCGCTGGAAGCGCGCGCGCCGCGCCGCCTCGACGCCGCTTGCCTCGGCGTTGCGCGCCGGCCGCCGCCGTGTCGGCCGCCGACGCCGCTGCGCCGGCGTGCTGCGCGCGCGCCGCCACGGCGCCGCCAAGCTCGCCGGGAGCGCGCGCCGCCGTCTGCGCCATCGCCGCGACCGCCGCGCCTCGCCGGGCGCGGCGCCACTCGCCGCCGGCCGGCGGCGGCGCGCGCCGCCGCGCCTTCCGCGCTGGCCTCCACGCCGTTGGTCGCGCCGAGCGCCGGCGCGGCGCGCTTTTTCCGCCGTGCGGCTGCGCGCCGTGTCACCGCCATGGGCTCAGCGTCGCCGCGCCGGCGCGCGCCGTGTGCCGGCCGCCGGGCTCGCCGCACCACCGCGCTGCCCGGCGTCGACGCCGAGTCGGGCGCCCTCGCGTCGCGGGCTCCGTCGGCGGCGCTGCCTCGGCGCCACCGTCGCGGCCGCCACGCCTTGGGCGCCAGACGGGCCGTGCGCGCGCGCATGAGGACGCCGTGCCGTGGTGCGCGCCATGAGGACGCGGCGAACCACCGCCGCGGGTGCTACGTTAGCCACGCCGGGCTCGCCGGTCGCGCCGTGAGGACGCGCCGTCGCCGCCGTTGCCATCTGCCGCGTCGCAGGAGCGTGCGTGGGCGTCTCATGCGGGCGCGGAAACCATGGCGTCGGTACCCCATGGGGGCAGTCCCATGCGGGGAGAAAGGCAATCAGCCGGCGGGACTGGACGGCGCACACGGGCGCAGGTACACGGCTGCCGGCGATCTCCTCACGTATACCGAACAGAGATGCAAATTGTTCGTGACGTACGTTCTGTTTGTCTTTGTTTGCACTTGTATGTATGTGTGCGTGTTGCTCGATTTGGAGAGAAAACGTGACTGATAACGTATTGCAAGAGAGAGATTCACAAGTGTTGAGAGAAAAGATTGCTTTCATTTCTTCATCATTCTGATCATATACATTTCTTTATAGATGATGATAGGGTGGTAAGAAAGGTGTCTGTTTGGAATAAACGTCTGTACATTGTGTAACTGTATATTGGTTACTTTCTGGTTTGTAACATAAACGTTCCAACCCGTTAATTGACCTCCGTTTCTTCTAATCGTGACCATATTGCGTTCCGACCCGTCGGGACGACACCGCACGCGCCACGTACGAAGGGGCATATATTGGTCCGGCTGCGGCCCATGCATGGCTTTCGTTGAGCCGACCAACCTCTCCTCGCTAACCACGTGCTAGCCCCCTAATGCACCGTCCTATCTGCAAATTACAAAGAAATCACTCCTGGTTTGAATTTGGTGATACTAGTGTCATGTCACTGGAAAACCTTATGGTTAGTCGGATCATTTGGTGCGAAAATGGTAAGTACAGTAATTGAGGATACTACGAGGGAGATAAACCGATTCAAAAAATATATTTTCATAATCTATTTTGAAAAGATGACAATAAAATTGTCCCGTTTATTTTTCTATAAATAATTATAAATTAAAAAAAAACTGCATCAATACTCTTAACATTGGTTTGCAATTGATATGTCAAGTATTCGAGTGGAACATTGCTAAACTTTACACGTGTAAAGTGTGTCATAGGCAGAGGTCTGCCTATATGAAAGGATTTTTTTTTTAAAAAAGATATACATTCTGGTCCCTCAACTTTAGCCAGATCTGGGGCTTCAATGGTGCTACATGTGCGCTTAAAGTTTGTATTTTCATCAAAATAGCTCCTCGAGTGATGTTTGGCACACAGGCATTTTGAGACAGCACCCATTCACACCACATCCTTCATATGGACGCCAGTGGCGAACTGACCAGTGGGTTAGGAGAGGCTGCCATCTACCTTATCTCTAGTCGGAGAGTGGGTACTCCTTAGCCCTCCTACCTTTGGCTGGGGCGCCACCGGCCATCGCCATACCTGCCTCTCGGTGAGTGCCCCCATCGTCGAGTCGGTGGCGGTGAGTCTGTGAGGGCAATAGGCAAACAACAGCATTGCAACAAAGTGCCAACTTTGGCCAACAACAGCATTGCAGCAAAACTCAAAAGGCCAAAGCAGCAAAGCCCACCAAGAAATACCGAGCACCATGCGAACGAAATGACCACCAGATAGTCCAGATCCAATTCGGCCACACTGTAACACCCCGCCCATCCCCCGAGCCTAGAGTGCTACCATCATTGCATAATAATACCATTTTTGAACAACTGCTAATCATTTTAAGCAAACTCTACATTATTCTCAAAGCAGTGACCACTTACACCATACCATTTTTAAGCAACTATTCTAGCTTACTAGTGGAGTTAAACATACTAATAAAACCTGATATGTGAAGTGCTGCAAGTACGTGAATTTATTCATGTGCTACTCCTGCCCGTGCATGTCGTCCTCAACGGTCCCCTAAAAAACAACAACAAAGCAAGGGTGAGTCCAAAGACTTAGCAAGTACATAATAGAACGATAAATACTACCCAATCATGTAACCATTCTACCAGCCATAACATATTCCGCATGCATTATCATGTTCATACTTCCATTGACATATCCCAACATTGTTTTACCCGTAGTGCAATGCAACACTATTCAACATGCTCATTTGCTCATCTCATTGCATATACTGGTATTGCCGAGTGAACACCCGTCGATGCTCATTCAAAATCTTGGGCCCACCCATATTGGCACGGGGTCTCTCCACTCCCGTGGAGGCCTACCGAAGTAGGTCTTGCAGGATCCACCCAGGTGGATCCCAGTTCTCTTTTCATGAGTGCCCACGATGCGAATGCATATACCCATTGTCATTGTCATTGTTATTCTCATCAGTATTATCATTGGTAGGGTGGCAACGCTGCTCACCCCGTTCCATTACCATTGTCATCATTAGATAAACATCATCATGTCATGTAAACATTGCAATTCCATATAAGCATCATCATATCATGTAAACATCACATATTTCATAAACTCTACGATCTACCGCTCTACTATGCACTTGCCTGTTAACCAAGCGGAGTGAAGTGACGTGCAGACGGCGTCGACTCAGGATCTCCACCTGAACAAGCAATTAATCTGACTCAACACATCATACTGAAACTAGAGCTTAAGCGAGCAACGACAATCCTACACGCATAACTCGACTCTGGCATAAAATGCCCATTGTTAAGGACCCATCACGCAGGTACCAAACCCTATTTTTTCTTTTCCTTTTCTCCTCTTTTCTTTTCTTTCTCTTTCTTTTTTCCTTCCTTTTCTTCTCTCTTCTTCTTCTTTCGCTGTCTTTTTTCTCCTTTAACCGGTTGGCCAAACCGGTCTGACTCCTCTCCTCACTCCCTCTCGCCTCCCTCGCTCCCATGACTCTCGGCCGATTGGCATGGCGATTTCCTATGCAATGCGGCGGCACATGGCTGAGCTCGGGCTCGCCGGCCCCAGGCATACCACCAGCTGACCTCCACACACCCCCGCCTTCTCCTCACCCCTCTCTTCTCTCTTACTGCCGGACCCAACCGGCCTTGGCCAGATCCGGTGCTGTCTTCCCTAGATCTGGCCGCCAGGGCCAGATCCGGCCACTTCCTTCTCAGTCTTCACCCCAGATCTAGCCAGCTAGGACCAGATCTGCCGTCTCCCCTGTATGCATACGGTGGCGAGGCGCTAGGCACCGCCGCTCGGTCGGCACGGCCATCGGCTGCTGCCCTCGGCTTGCCTCTGGTGGTGCCCCGAACACCTGATCTGCCGACGCCGCCTCCTTTCCCCAGAGCTGCCCTTAGCCCGGTTGCTGATGCCGTGGCTTGGCCTCCCCGACCTCCTAGCCGTTGGCCTGCCTCCAAGGTTGACGTCGCTAGCCGTCGGTGCCTAGCATCGACCACAGCCCCGGCATCGCTTCCCCCCCGTGGGTTCGAGCTCGCCGGCCGGCCACTCCTACTACTAGGACAATTATCCTCCCTCGCCCTTCAACTACTCACATTTATTTTAGCTGCTAAATTTGCCTTACTCTAATCATGCTTACACCCGGTCTTGGGAATGCCTACGGGCATCACCGTGATGGAACTTGGTGGGAAGGCATGCACCAGGGAGTATGCCCTCCTTTCCAAGGGTACATGGCGGCGCCTATGGGCTCACCGCTGAGGGTGTGTTGTGGTTAAGCCGGCTGTGGGGGTGCTTGTGTGTGGGGACCTACTTGCTTCTACTGTGCTTGAAAGGAACGAGGCGACGACGAGTGTCGGGGTTCCCGGTAGTCGTGGACATTCCCTGCTGACGTTGATGCCGTCCTCTTGTGCTTGGCCCGTCTGAACTCCTTTGGGTCTCCTTCCTTTTTGCCCTTCTCCTCTTTACTCTCTTTCTTGGCTTCAGTTGGCATCTTGGTGGCTCTGGCTAGAATGGTGAAGGAGGTGAAATGGCTTTGAGGTGGCTTGTCTGCTTAAGAGGGCATGGTCATTACTCTCTCTGTGAAATGCCACTTTTGCCCTTCCCATTTAGCCTTGGCTGGTTATGGGAATCATGGACCTTTTGGTCCAAAGGCAGCCCTACATTGTTTGGACTTTTCTACTGCGGCAGGTAAGTTGGTAAAAAAAAGGTAAGAATGGAATTTCCTGCCAGATAATGAGAACCCAAATGCGAGACGGTGCCGACCATCCTTGGACGGTCTTGGAACCTCTGCGAGCGCTACTTTTATTCGGCTTTCTAAAAGTCGATGGGTTTGACGGTAAAACTCTTCTTTATCCCTTTTTTCTCTCTTGGATTGTTTCCATTATTCGCATTACTTCCCTTTTGCAATTTAGTGGTATTACATTCTACCTCCTTAATAGAATTCGACCCCGAATTCTAGTGTTCAACAATCTGCATAAATAAAATAAACTACACATAACATAACATTAACTCATACCCATGAGAACAAGTCCGGGTACTTCTCACGCATGCGAGGCTCCAACTCCCATGTCACCTCTCACTTAGACTGATGCATCCAAAGCACTTTAACATACTTTATCATTTTTTGCCTCAACACCTTCTCTAATTCCTCCAGAATCCGAACTGGACAAGACTCAAAGGTAAGGTCTTACTTTATGGACATCGATTCTAACACAATCTTATGCTCTGGATCTCGCAAGTACTTTCTCAACATAGACACATGGAACACATTATGCAGTCCTTGCTTGGAGTTAGGGAGATCCAAGCGATATGCCAACTTTTCAATCCGTGCCAAAATTGGAAATTGCCCAATATACCTCAGGTCGAGCTTCCCTTTGGTACCAAATTGCACTATGCCTTTAGTGGAAGATACTTTCAGGAGCACATGATCCCCCACTTCGAACTCTAGTTCTTGCCTCCTGACATCTGTGTAGCTTTTCTGCCTACTCTGGGCAGCTAGCAGATTCTGTCTAATTTCCGCTACTCATTCTATGGTTTGTTGGACCCAATCTGGTCCCAGAACAGCCTTCTCGCCCACGACATCCCAACATAGTGGTGATTTACACTTTCGCCCATATAGAACCTCAAATGGTGCTTCTCGAACACTGGAGTGGTAGCTGTTGTTATAGGCAAACTCTGTGAGTGCCAAATGGTCCTCCCAGCTACCCTTCCAAGACAGAACATAGGACCTCAACATGTCCTCCAGTGTCTGAATGGTGCATTCAGACTGTCCATCCGTCTGTGGGTGGAAAGCAGTACTGAACTGGAGTTTTGTGCTAGAGCACCCTGCAAGCTCTCCCAAAACTTGGAGACAAACTTGGCGTCTCTGTTCGAAACTATGGACTTAGGCACACCATGCAGCCTTACTATTTCTTGCACATAGATGGGTGCCAACTCACTCGCTAAGTTCATTGTACAAATGGGGATGAAGTGCGCGGACTTACTGAATCAGTCCACCACTACCTAAATCACATCCTTACATCGTTGGGTACGAGGTAGGCTGACTACGAAATCCATGGTAACATCATCCCATGGTCACTGAGGAACCTCCAAAGGCTGCAATAGCCCAGCGGGGCACTTGTGCTCAGCTTCACTTGTTGGCAAATCCCGTAAGATGTCACATACTTGGCGATATCTACTTTCATCCTCTTCCACCAGAAGCTCTTTTTAAGATCACAATACATCTTGGTCTCACCAGGATGCACTGTGTACGGGGTACGATAAGATTCTATCAAAATATCATCCTTGACTTGAGCCTTTTGCGGCACGCAAAGGCGGCCGTTAAACCGCAATGCGCCTAATTCATCAAGGCTGAAATCCCCCATTTTTCCTTCATTAAGCTGCTTCCTCACTTGCTTAAGCAATCGATCATGCTGTTGCGCCTACTTTACTCGCTCCGAAATTGCTGATTCCAGCAACAGGTGCTCTCAGCATGTGCTGTACCAGCGAAGCAATAGGAAATTCCCATCCATTCAAAGTCAGTAACGAGACAACCTAGAGTGGAGGGTGTCATCTTGCGACTAAGAGCATCAGTAACCACATTTGCCTTGCGCGGATGGTACTGAAGAGTGAGATCATAGTCCTTAATCAGCTCCAACCACCTTCGTTGCCTCAAATTCAGCTCCTTCTAAGTGAAAATGTATTTGAGGCTTTTGTGGTTAGTGAAAATATCACAAAATTCTCTATACAAGTAATGCCTCTAAATCTTTAGAGCAAAAACCACTATGGCAAACTCTAAATCATGAGTAGGGTAGTTCTACTCATGTTTCTTCAACTACCATGAGGCATACGCGATCACTTTGTTACCTTGCATGAGCACACAATCCAGACCCATTCGAGTAGACCGTGAAATGCTTCCCTGGCTCAGGAAGTGAGAGAATAGGAGCTGTTACCAACTTCTCTTTCAGAGTATTAAAACTGCGCTCACATTCATTGGTCCACTGGAATTTCACACCCTTCCGCGTGAGTTGAGACATTGGCTTGGAAATGATGGAGAAGTTTTTCACGAAGCGCCGGTAATAACCAGCTAGGCCAAGAAAACTTCTCACTTCTTTAACATTAAATGGCCTCTTCCAATCCACGACGATGGAAATTTTGATTGGATCTACTGAAATGCCTTCCTGGTTAATTACATGACCCAGGAAGCTCACTTCAAAAATCCAGAACTAGCACTTCTTCAGTTTGGCAAAGAATTGATTTTTCCTTAGAGTCTCAAGCACGAGCCTCAGATGCTGCTCATGCTCTTCCTCTGTTTTGGAATAAATCAGGATGTCATCGATGAACACCACTACAAAGTCATCTAGATACTTGTGTAGCATACTGTTCATCGTCTCCATGAAGACAGCAGGGGCATTCATCAGTCCAAAGACATAACTGTAAACTCATAGTGCCCATTTCTTGTGGTGAAAGCTGTCTTTTCAATGTCTTACTCCTGCACTCAGATTTGATTATATCCAGATTGTAGATCAATTTTTGAAAACACCTTGGCTCCTTTCAATTGATCAAACAAGTCCTCGATGCGAGGTAATGGGTATTTATTCTTGATGCTCACTTGGTTGAGAGTACAGTAATCTATACACATGCGCCAACTCCCATCCTTTTTCTCGGTGAATAGGATAGGGGCTCCCCAAGGTGACACACTATGACGAATCAAGCACTTGAACAATAATTCGTCCAATTGTTTCTTCAAGTCCTCCTGCAAGAGTCATGCCAACCGGTAGGGGGACATGGATATAGGTCTTGTGCCAGGAACAAGATCAATTCTGAACTCAACATCTCGTTTGGGTGGCATTCCCGGAAGCTTTTCAGGAAACACATCGGGATACTTACGCACCATAGGAATATCCTCAATGTGCAACAGTGCACTTGGTTTCTCCGCAAGGGCTAGGAGTAACCCAGACTTCATTATTTGTTGGCTAGGGAATAGGCTGGCCAACACAAAGAGGGAACATGTGGGTGCATTCCTCTGAAAGATTATCTCCTTCCCTGAAGGAGCTTGCAAGGTGACTATTCTCCAGAAGCAGGAAATCATGGCTTGGTAGCGATGCAACCAATCTATGCCAAGGATAATATCAAAAGGCTCTAACTGATAACCATGAGGTTGGCAACAAATTCCTCACTATCTATTGTAACAAAATAGCTAGGGCATACTATGGAGCTAGCAATGATACCCCTTGGGATACTAACCATAACCGATTGGGAAATTTGTTGGACACGCAAACTTGGCGTTTCTAGCAAACTCCCGGGACACAAACGAATAGGTAGCTCCGGAGTCGAAAAGAACAAGGGCTTCACATGAGTCCACTAACAGGGTACCTATCACCACGTCAGATCGACCTGCAGACTCAGTAGCAGGTAGTGAGTAGACTCCAGGTGGTGTCGGGGCGGCGAGAGCCCCGACGCTCTGCTGTGGCGGCAACGGGACTGGAGGTGGTGTAGCATGCTGGAATGAAGGAGTTGGTCCAGGTTGCTAGTAATACCCGGTGGGTGGAACCCAGGAAAGAGGAGGCTGCAACACAGGAGCTGCCATCATCTGGACTGACCCCCAAGGTGTAGCATTTGATGAAGATGAAGATACTGGCTCCTACTTGAGAATACTAGAGGGGTTCTGATGACAAACCCGCTCCATGTGGCCCGATTGGCCGCAGTGTCAACACTCCCCCATCCAGATGCACTCAGCAGCACAGTGCCCACCTCCACACTTGAAACAGATCATGCCTATCCTTGGATAAGACAATAAACTGGGGTCGCCGATGAAGGACGAGGTGCTGAAGAAGACAGCCTCAAAGTCTTGGACTTGGATGATTGCGGGGGACGCTGGCCCCACTTGGATTTCCTAGGAGCGGATTTCTTGGACTTGGATGATTGCGGGGGACGCTGGCCCCGCTGGCTCCTTTTCTGATCACCACCAGAAAGCGCTCGAATCACCAGAGGTTGTAGCCTTTTAGTGAGCTGCATCTCCATCTCCATTCCTCTGGCCCGCTCTACCACGGACCTAAAGTCACGTGGCGCAGTAGCTCCCATGACATGCTGGAACTCATAGTTGAGCCCTTAGCGGAACCTTTTGGCCTTCTCAAAGTCATTGCTCTTGACCGATGGCACGAAACGGATCAGATTGTTGAATCCCATCTCGTACTCAGCTACGGTCATCTTTCCCTGCACGAGGGTCGACAGGGTGACCTCCATGCTCTCCACAAAAGAATCTGGGTAATACTTCGCTTTGAACTGCTCGATGAAGATTTCCCAGGTAGCAAGACCCTAGGCAGGGGTCCTGGCTGAAAGAACCCCTTCTCACCAGATGTCTGCCTGACCCTTCAATTGGAAAGCCTCATAGCGAGCTTTCAACTGAAAGCTCATCTCTAGGGCTTCAAATTGCCTCTCCATTTAACGCAACTAATCCGCATCCTAGACTGGTGTACCCGAACCATCAAAGGTATCTAATTGCATGGCCAACCACTCATGAAGGCCCATTCTTGCCTCCGATACGACCGGAATGGCAGTAGGGGCAGCAACGGGCATGGCCGCAGCAGCGGCTGCCGACGCTTGTTGCCGAAGAGCACAGACCTCCTCTATGAACTCCTGTAGCAAGGCTGAAGACCTTGCTAGATCTCTAGCTATGGACTGTTCAGCAAAAGCGACCTCTGCACCAGGTGCCTCCTGCTGAACCTCAAGTGGTGGCTCCAGTTGGGTGTGGCCACGGCCACAGCCCCAGCTGCGACCTCCATGGCCATGTCCGCATCCTCTACCTCTTGGCATCTCTATTCATGATAGATAGCCAATCACGCAACTAGCCCACAACCATCCATCTCAACAACATAGATCAGCAACAAAGCTAGCGAAAACGGAAATGCAATGCAGGACCCAAACCCATCCTATTGTGCACCAGAGTGTGTCAAATTTTATTATTAGGCCTAAGTCAAATTTTAGTTGAATAATTAAGCCAAGTTATCAAATTTCTTTACCATAGACCTAACGCTCGCTCTGATACCAACTGTAACACCCTGCCCATCCTCCGGGCCTAGAGTGTTACCATCATTGCATAATAATATCATTTTTGAATAACTGCTAACCATTTTAAGCAAACTCTACTTTATTCACAAAGCAGTGACCACTTACACTATATCATTTTTAAGTAACTATTCTAGCTTACTAGTGGAGTTAAAAATACTAACAAAAGCTGATATGTGAAGTGCTGCAAATACGTAAAGTTATTCATGTGCTACTCCTGCCCGTACATGTCGTCCTCAATGGTCCCCTAAAAAAACAACAACAAAGTAAGGGTGAGTCCAAAGACTCAGCAATTACATAATAGAACGATAAACATTGCCCAATCATGTAACCATTCTACCAGCCATATTATATTCCACATGCATTATCATGTTCATACTTCCATTGACATATCCCAATATTGTTTTACTCGTAGTGCAATGCAACACTACTCTACATGCTATTTGCTTATCTCATTGCATATACCGGTATTGCTGAGTGAACACCTGTCGATGTTCACCCAAAATCTTGGGCCCGCCCATATCAACACGGGGGTTTCTTCACTCCCGTGGAGGCCTACCGAAGTAGGTCTTGCAGGATCTACCCAGGCGGATGCCAGTTCTCATTTCATGAGTGTCCATGATGCAAATGCATATACCCATTGTCAGACCTAGATTTTACAATCTGGATTCTTCTGTGATTCCACCGCACTATTCCCTGGATCAGTAGATAGTGCTCACATATTACAGTTCTGAATATCAAAGTACATATCATGCGGAAGCGTAAATATAATAGTAGACCTACTCATGGGCCGATTAGGCCGAAATCAATAAATTGCAGCAGCGGAAGAACGAAGCACACAGGTGGGACCCTCAGGACATGCCCACAGGTAGCCAACTGGAGGTTCGCGACCTAGCCCTTGACATCTTCATCTTCTCGGCCAGCTTGTCCAATCTCGTTGCTAAGGCGAGGTGATTTGATTCCCTGATTCTGAATTTTGTCGCAAAAGCGAGTGTGAGCACTCTAACCCCGTAATCCGCGAGCCAATACACAGAATGCAATAATAGTATGCATGGCTTGTCAAAGGAGAGGCTCGGGTTATTTTATTTGCCAAAAATCGCCTTTAGTAGCATGATCATGATTTAATTATAGTATTATTGTTGCTACCTAAACTCTACACAACCATTGCCATAATTGACTTAATCCACCAAAATACACTTTAATTATTGACTGCTGTCTAAAACTCCAAACAGCGAGTAATATCATTTCACTAATCCACCGATCTCTTTCTTTCTATATTGTTTACTATTTAACCCTCGAAACAGTGAGCGACATCATTTAATTAATCCACAATATCTTTTGTATTCTAATCCCTAACAATCCAATCCTTTTTGTTACTGATCCACAACCATAATTTGCTCTTCCACTTATCACCTTATAATCCATCTCTAACTACTTCACTATTGTACCTCCACCAAGAATATCATTGATCACGTCTACGAATCGCTAGTATACATCCACCAAAATGTCATTGATCAGATCTAGAATTCTCTAATAAATATCCTCCAAGAATATCATTGACCAGGTCTATGATTCACTTATATATATCCACCAAGATTATCATTGATCAAGATTAATCTCCCATAGTTACTTTCATACCTCCAAATTCCCGAAATTCAAATTATCCATCTAGTATTTGATCAAATCATATTAATCCCATCATTGTCAACATCTTCCAAGAATTTATACTAAGTATCAGTGTTGTAATCCAACAATTACCTTTATACTTCCTAATTCTCCAAAGATCATTTAAATCATCTATCTAGCCTATATATTCATTTAGGCTCCACCAATTTATCTTTCCAAAATCCACACTATCATTATCCCTATTATGATCAACATGAATCCACCAACTTCTTTATGCAATTACCATAAACAACCATCTTCTTTTCTTACGACTCCATTTATTCTTCCCATATTTTATCTTGTAAGAATAGAAATGCCACCAATTGTAATACAATACATAAAATTTCCTGAGACCTAGCAACTTTGGAACAAAACATAATGTTCAAGGAATATTAACATGATTTTCCATACATATGTCATCACACCATATGCCTAATATCACCATAATTTTTCTATACATACGGCATCACACCGTATAACATCTTTCAGCGTTATAGCCGCTTAACTTACCACTGGGACGACACCCAGGACAATTCAAATCAGGGCTCTCCACTGCCCTCCACTTTTCCATTCCCATTTTCCAAACATTTTTAAATAGAACTATATCTAGTTAAGTTCCCATGTCCGCCCATGACCGTGGGCACGGCTATTCGAATAGTTTTGACTCTGCAGAGTTTGTACACTTTCACCACAAGAGACAATCAACTCGTTGCCCCACATGATGCCTTAGACATGTGGTTGAGCAGACCATCACAGTGACTTTTCAAAGTATCTAGTCCCTTTTCTCATTCACCTTATGGGTAGCCGCCCACTTGCGGTGGGTCCCATCTAAGCGCGGGATGTTTCCCACAGCCACTAATGCAGCTCGGGCTCCTACTTCCCGCAACGTTAGGACAGCTGGGAAACTTCACCCTCCACTGGTGTCCCTTAGGGCCTCCCTTGCCCGTGCGTATCCACTTCTATCCACTACCAGTGAGATGAGTCCGGGGTTTCGATAAGTTTACTTAGCCAAGTTGTATTTTACAGACTTGTGGTTGTACTGTTTTACACAGGTGGTCATGACAAGATTCAGTCCTTAGTGGTATCTGGGCGGCCTACCACAAACCACTTTGTGCATCCACTGCACCACACTCATACCCTCGAACCAATCCGCCCAGATATTTAAGCAAATTGGGATTTTTGGGAGCATAAAATAATCATGTCAAAATATACCAGTCATTCCCACCATGACTGCCCAACCAATGTTTCTCAGGATTAAAAGTGATGCTTGGGCGCTCCCGCGCCCATGAGTATCTAAGCAAAACTAAGCATGGCATATAATTACGGACTTACTTTTGAAAAGTTATCATTATAATTTTGCTAAGACGACAAGGTTCACATATTCAAGCATTCCAAAGGAGGTGTGATATTAATCAAGCAAACAATGGGCATATAACTAAAATCTTAAATTAACATGTATTTGCATATAAAATGATAGCATGCAATTTGATAATTTAAACCAAAGTAATTTGCAAAAATGTAGGTTCAACATGATCAAAGTATTGACTCGCCTTGCGTGGTTCACCGCGGTCTTGAGCTTGCACAATGCTTTCTCTTGAGCTCTGGGTCTCTATCTTTACTTCGGGCTTGATCTCGCTCGATCCATTGAATCTTCACGACTTTCAATTTCTAATTACGCGACAAACGACTGAATCCAAATAAAAGCAAATAACTCAAAAGATCCAAATAAATCCGAATAAACTCAATTTAGTTTTATTATGAGTTAATGGGTGTTTCGGGTGATTTGGGGCAAGATTGATAGTAGGATACGATGACTCGATCTTATTATTAATAATCCCCTTTTATTATTTTTGTATTTATCAAGGAAGTTCCATGAGTTAGGTTAGACCTATGTATCGAAGTGCGAGTCTGGCTGGGTATGTATTCCTTGTAACTTAGGTTATGGTAAAGGCAAACTGGACTGATGGATGAGATCTGTACTTATTCTATAAATCTTTTAGTCGAAAGTATTGTAACACTTGGATATCTTTATTAAGTTTTAGAATAATCTCTAGTATAGGCCTTTACTTACTAATTAGAGTAAGATAAATAGCAAAGGCTCAATATTTATTCATATATGGTAATTAATTAAAATTTAAATCTCCAATAATCCCATTATCATATTTTATGTATCTTCATTCATAGCTAAGCTAAGTTTAAGTTGAATTAGGATCCACTCATATGGGTCCTAACTTGTTATATATACAATTATGCTCAATACTATTATGTACTAAAGCTAGTGTTAGGATTTAATTAATGGCACTATTATTAACTTGCTCATACTTGAACTATTCTTAGGCTTAGCTCTATATTTGATTCATTTATGTAGGCAGAGATCTTTGTACAAGGTAGTATTCCATTATTCTATTTACATTACTGAGATTTATTAGGTGACAACATGTTAAATATCGAACATATATTTTAATTATGATTAAGAGCATCTTTACTAAGTTTGGATGTTTAGCCAAAGTTGTTCCTCTTTATCAATGCCCTAACTAATATTTAGTCTTTTAGATTATTGCTTAAACCATATTAATTAATCATATATGAACCAGTTAAATATTAAAAATCTCATTCACATCCTAATTAATTTTTATTAGACTCTCTGAATTATTCTCGAATTTCCCTAAATTTTTACTAATTAAAAAGGATTACAAAAATTAGATTAAAATGGGGCGGCTTACTGGATTCGAACCGAAGACCTCAGGGCAGAACGTTTGACGCGCGCTGCTAGCCAAGTGGGTGGGATGCCTAGACTGATGGAGTGCGGGCTCATAAAATAGATGAGGCGGGTGCAGGGTGGAGCTCAAATTAGAGAAGTCAGCTGGCCGAACAGGGGAGGCGGGCACGCGGAGGGGATGGCGGTGCCGCCGGCGGGGAGCGGCCGGGGAGACGCCGGCGAGCACGAAAATGGAACTCTCGCGGGGTGTGGGAGCCAGTGGAGGGGGAGGTGCGGCTCGGGGTGGCTCTAGAAAGGGGCAGCGGCACCGAGAGCGGCCGGCAGCGAGGTGGAAGGGGGCGGCGGCACCGGCGTGGAGGAGGGGGCGATTGGCAAGGGCGTAAGCGGGAGAGAGGCCATTAGAGCTTACCTAAGTGGCTGGCGTGGCCGGAGGGGGGCCGAGGTGGGCCGGCGGTGTGCACAGGTGGCGGCGCAAAGGGGCTCACGGCGCCGGTGAGCTGGGGTGGGGGAGAAGCTCCGGCGACAGTCGGTAGAGGTCCAGGGCGCCAAGGAGTCGCTTCCACTGCGAGGAATTGGAGTGATCTCGACAGTGGAGGGGACGGTGGCAGTGGACGCGCGCTCGGCCGGACTTGGGGAAGATGGCCAGCGCGTGTGCTCGGGGGCACAAAAACCCAATTAAGTTGCAGAGGGGGTAGACGGGGAGTGGGCGCACACAATGATGCGAGCCAATGGTCGTGGGGCTTGCCGGAGCGGCCGGGGCGGCGTGAGGCGGCGGCGGCGGCGTCGCCCGTGCGCAGGAGAAGACAGAGGGGAAAAAGGGGGGAAAGAGCCAGGGGAGCAATAGGGGCGGCGGGGTTCTTATGGTCACGGGGGGGAATGGAGAAACGGTGGGCGGCGCGGGGAAGACCGGGGGCGGCGCAGTGCATGAAGGCCACGGGGAGGAGAGAGGAAAGGGAGGAAAAGAAGATGCGGGCAGGAGCGTTGACAGGCGTCAGTGCTGCGCGGAGGGACGGGTCGAGCGGCGAGGTGATGGGTCACGGGCGCGTGCTGCTGTGCTTGCGGCGGAGTCAGAGGAGAGGAGCACGCGAAGAGAAAGAAGAGAGAAGGGGAGAAGAAAAGGAAAAAGGAGCGGGGGAGAGCCGGCCACGCGGCTGCGGAAGGAGAGGCGCGGGCGGGACGCGGGGTCCACGGTGCAGAGAAATGGGAGCGTGGGTGGAGAGAGGAGCAGCAGGCTGGGCCGTGCGGGGAAAGGCGCGGGGTGGAGCGGGCTGGGCCGAGCCATTTTGCCGGCCTGGCACCCTCTGATTCTTTTTTTAATTTTAATTTAAATTTTATTGTTGATGTATTGTAGGTGTATATACAGGTATATATACACATATATATATTTTTGTTTATTTTTATTTTTGTATAGGTATATATATTTATTTCATTTATATATGTTTATACATACGCCTATACATACATCTTTATTTATTTGCCCATTCATTTTATATACATATTTTTATTTTTATTTTGTTGCCCTTTTGTACTATTATCTTCAAAATGATATTTTATATTTTATTAACTCAGATTTCTCTCCCCTTATACTGGATCATCTTTTCAGATTCGAATTTAAAACTTTGAGTTTTCTTTATTTGCATATTCTCATGTACAACATTACTTATATTGATTTTGTTTTTGGTCTTTCTTGAATTTCTTTAAATTTTGGGAGCTCAATCAAAATTTAAGAACACCAAGAAAATCCAAACTCAAATATAATATTTGACAAAAATAACCCAAGGGCTTCATACTTTCAAATTTTAAATTTCAGGATGTTACACCCATTGTCATTGTCATTCTCATCAGTATTATCATTGGCAGGGTGGCAACGCTGCTCACCCCGTTCCATTACCATTGTCATCATTAGATAAACATCATCACGTCATGTAAACATTGCAATTCCATATAAGCATAATCATATCATGTAAATATCACATATTTCATAAACTCTTCGGTCTACCGCTCTACCATGCACTGGCCTGTTAACCAAGCGGAGCAAAGGGATGTGCGAACGGCGTCAACTCAGGACCTCCACCTGAACAAGCAATTAATCTGACTCAACACATCATATTGAAACTAGAGCTTAAGCAAGCGACGACAATCCTACGCGCATAACTCGACTCTGGCATAAAATGCTCGGGGTTAAGGACCCATCACGCAGGTATCAAGCCCCATTTTTTTCTTTTCTTTTTCTCCTCTTTTCTTTTCTTTCTCTTTCTTTTTTCTTCCTTTTCTTCTCTCTTCTTCTTCTCTCTCTTTTTCCTTTACTGGTTCAGTCGAACCGGCCTTCGATGATGTGAATTATCATAGACAGTTATTAATATGAACCATCTGTGATGTCCGCAATATCACAGACAGTTTGTTACAAGAACCATCTGTAATGTGCAGAATATCAGACACGGTTTTTATATGAACTGTCTGTATTGTTCACAACTTTCACAGATGGTTCATAACACGAACCGCCTGTGATGTCTCAGTTATCACAGACGGTTTGTGATAAGAACCGTCTATGAAAGTTCACAGATGGTTATTAAAATGAACTGTCTGCGATGCCTCAATTATCACAGACAGTTCGTTTTAATAGCCGTCTGTAAAAATATCACAGGCAGTTGCCACTATAAACCGTCTGTGATAGTTTAATCACAGACGGTTCCGTATGAACCATCTATGATGTAGCCGTCTAGTATATGCTCTTTTGTAGTAGTTCTTGTTGGCTTTACATCAATGCTGGCTCGTCTTCCGCATCCACTGTAGCAAGTAGAGCCACCTCCTTCTTTGGCTTGTGACACTCATTAGCAAAGTGCTCGTACTCTTGGTAGTTGTAGCAGCGCACCTTGGTTTTGTCGAACTTTCTTTGACCACCACCACTGCTAGAGCCACCGGAGGAGCCCTTTCCTTCTCGCTTTGACGACCAAGTCTCCTAGTCAGCCTTGGTGAGAAGTAGATGCTCCTTGTCCCCCTTCTCGTGCTTGCGAATGTGCTCCTCATACGCTTTGAGGTGGCCAATCACCTCCTCGAATGGCATGGTATCCACATAAAAAATTGCTCAATTGCAGCAACAATCTGCAAAAAATTGTTCGGAACTGAATTGAGCAACTTCTTGACAAATGCGGTATCCTCCTAGGTGGCACCAAACCACTAAACATGCTCGCTAGCCCACTGATCTTGCCAGCGAACTCATCGATGGAGTTGCTTTGCTTCATGAGCAGGGCCTTGAATTTGCTTTTCAAGGTCTACAACCGCACCTTCTTCACTCGATCGGCCTCGAGATACCTCATCTTCAAGCTCTCCCACGTCTCCTGGGTTGTCTTCTTCTTGGCAACCTGATAGAGTACATCTTTGGGGATGGCCTGAAATATGCACGCAAGTGCCATATTGTCCTTCCTCCTTTCCACAACCACTCTGGTCGTGGATTCAACTACCTCCTAGATGTCCTACACCTTTATATAAGTCTCCATCTTAATCGCTTAGGTGGAGTAGTTGGAGGAGGTGAGCATTGGGTACTGGAGGGAATTGCCTCCCTCCCTCATCAATCATGCCATTGGTTGCTCGATGATGGACATCTTATTGAAGCGAAGGGACTTGGGCATACAACAAGCTCATAGCAGTCGGTGTGTTCGTGTGCTACAGTGGTCGTAGCTGCAGTGGTTGTACCAGTCGGTTTGTCTGAGTTTTATAGTGGTCGTAGCTACAGTGTTCGGAGAAGTGGTCAAAGACAAGGCGTGGTCGGAGGCGCGATTGAAGACAAGACGTGTGCGGCCTATCACTGTAACATTCGTGTGCGGCCGAATATGTGTGCGGCCTGTCACTGTAGTGTTCATGCGCGGCTAAAGACGTGTGTGGCCTGTCATTGTAGCATTCGTGTGCAGCTGAAGTTGTGTGCGACATGTCACTGTAGCAGTTGTGGAATGACCTGGTCGTACATCAGTGCGCGACGTACGCAGCAGTCGAAAGTAGGTAGTCGTTGTCACGGTCAGAGTCGTGTAGGTGTAGTGGCCTATATGTGAGGCTCGGGTGTGTCTATATAAGCTATGTAATTTGTTGAATAAGTTGAATAAGAAGGGAAAAGGAGGAAAAGTGACGTAAGTTGAGTTCACGTCGGGAAAACTTCTCTCTGTATCTCTGTGTTCATTCATCATTCCCATGTAGTGTGTGTCTACAGGTAAATTATGTGTATTATCATGGTGTTGTGTTCCAACAGGATGCTCTCCAGCTCTGGTCGCCACACCGTCGCGGCATTAGCGCGGCCGGCCTCCATACCCCTGAGCTCGCGCACGACCTGCGCGACGGTCTTCTCGCCATGCGCGGTGAGGGACAGCAGCCGCGCCGTCTCCTTCCTCGTCAGGACGACCATGACCCTGACGACGCCTTGCTTCTTCTCGCGAGCTCTTCTTGGGGCGGCCATGGAGCTGAGCTTGCTTTTGTCGTCTACTGTTGATGCCTCCTTGGTGGCTTTGGCCTTGTTGCAACGGCGCCTCTTCATGCTGTGGAGGGTTCTTTTGAGAAGCTTGATGGAGTGAGCCCTGTGCTTGGAGTTCATGGGTGGAAGCGTGGTTGTTTTGGATTGGACCAAGCATGCCAGCATGTTGCCCATTTGTGTGTTGAGACTTGAGAGAGAGAGAGAGATGCCCACTTGTGAGTTGTGACAACTATGGCATTCTTATATAGTAGAACGAGTGAGGGGTAGGCTATACCACTAAATACGGTGCTTACAGGAATTTTGGAGTCAGACTGTGTTTGAGCTAGTATTCAGTATTTAGACGCATAATGATGATCAATCGCTTGGCAGTATCTGCCCGTGCGATGAGCAAATACTTGTTTTCAAATAGGAAAAATTCATATTTGGTATCGATACTTTTAAGTTGTTCTGATTCAGGTGTCGCTTGGTTAGGCTGAGATAAACTAGTTTTAGTTGAAATTACATTGTAACTAGTTGAAATTACATTGTAGCTAATGGTGACTTATTTGGCGTAATTAAATTTAAAAATAATTAAAAATAAAAAAGGTTATCCCATCATGGACAATGCAAACAAATATGGGGAAAAATGAACCAGCAAAATGCTAAAAAAAACCAAAAAACAATAAAAAAAAGAAATTTAGCAATAGTGGAAAATAAGCAAGAAGCCAGAGGTTTAAACCAAAATAAGTGGGGCCAGTCTTTATACTATGAAATTGAGCATTTAACTTCCCATACTCGTAAAACCATATCAAATCATGTCCAAACCGAAACCAAAGTGATTTTGCATGCTGAGTTGACTTCCCATATGCATCTGAGCTAAAAATGAGAGAGTTGGCTTTCCTGTATAACAAAGGCCGCCCACCGGTCAGCCACTAATAAGATAGTCTCTCCCACCTCTCTCATTTTCTACTGCATTCCCCCTCCCTCTCGGTGACGGAATGCACGAGGTGCCCGACAAGCATATGTTGACCCTACCATCCTCACCTCCGGTTCTCGCTATCACTGCTTCCCGATCTGGCCGTTCCCAGCCCCACTGTCGCATCTCGATTCGGATATCCCTGATCTTACCACCGTCAGATCTAGCCGTCCTAGACATGCAGACATTGGCGAGCGCATAATGGGTTCTCGAGTGGTGCGACGCGGCATGTGTCGGACCATGGAGCAGTCACTCCAGATGCTCTGTGTAAATCATAGGATTAGCTAGTGCACACAGCGGTAATAGGGATATATATCAAGCACAATGACAAACTTTACTACATAAAAGAGTACGACCTTATGGCCAAAGTTTATATCATCAATATGCATTGGCAAAATAATAAAGGAAATAACAGCGAAAACAGGTAAATAAATAGCGAGGCTCAAGAGCCTACCCATAGGAAAACGACTGCAAGACGCAGCCTACTTGCCCTGGTCTTCACCGAAGTCGAAGTTGTCCTCCTCTAAGCAATAGATTTAGCAAGGGTGAGCACATGAAATGTACTCCGCAAGCTATATGGGAAAATGCATTATTAATGTAATGCTGACAAGTGATGGCATATATGGCTAGTTGAGCAAAAAACAACATTTAAAGAAATATAGTAAATAAATATAAAATTACTAAATTTAATACAATAAGTAAAGAAAGTAATTTGAGCAAGTTAATACCATTAGCGTAGGCACCGACCTGACACTAACCTATCTACGGGTATCCCACCCGGACCATCTTTATCCAAAAGATACCACATTTCCATCTAAAACTATTTTATGAAAACAAAGTCTAATTCATTAAAAACTTTACTCATCATACCCATGACTGTGGGCACGACTATCTAGAATAGTTTATACACTCTTCAGAAGTGATACAACTTTACCCACAAGATACACTCTTCATTATGTCGGCCACTGCACGCTTCCGTAGGTGTGCGAATGAGTAATAATAATAAGGTATTTACAAAGCAAAGTCGTCAACCTGGTCATGTCTTCACTAAGATTTCACCCCAACAAGGAATCCACCAGATCGGAGCCCCCTCTTGTGCCATGTGAGACTTCTTGTGGTCTATGTCATGCTCACATTCAACCTGTAGTGAGATTCAGGTTGCGACCAACTAATTAGTCAGCCAAGATTGTTCCACACCAGGCTTGTGGTAGTATGTTAAGGCTTTGTAACAGTAACTCATAAACTAATCCTTAATTGACTTAGGCACTTTCCACACACCCTTTGTGCTTAGCACCCAAGTTGAGCCACCGAGCAACAACGTATGCTAGCAAGCACCCACTACCTAACCATTTACCTAAGTCTAAACCAAGTTTTATATTTTATTTTAATATATTCCATAGACTTTCTTGACTCACCGATGTAAAGAATACTTTTTAAAAGCTCCTCATTTTATGTGAAAAAGTTATCCCAAATATAAAATTATGTCTAAACAGGTCTAAACAATTGCTATAAAAGGTTCTAGCTAATACTAGTGTTCTAACCAGAGTTTTATTCTAGGGTGATAAAGTAAAAGGATTTGCAATATCAAAGTGTCAAAATAAATGGACATTAGCTAATGTAAAATAGGAATTGAAATACTGTGAATAAAAATTAAGTGTGTAGTATAATTTAAAGCAAGATAATTTTATTTGTAAATTATGATCAACATGGTCAAGGTATGTAACTTGCCTTGCTTTGTTGACCGTGTGGATTGTCGTAGAAGAATTCCTCAAAATCGTTGCAATGTACATGTGAAAATAGCCAAGTAAACTCAAATAAAATTCAAATAAACATCTAAAAGTTTGTAAACATGGTATATTTGCATAGATCATGATTTTAGATGAATTTAGAAATTTGAATGGGTTCAATTAGAGCTAAGATGAAGGAGAACGAGTCTTAGAAATTTAAATCTAAAGTAAAAGAATAAATGGAAATTCTAGAATTATTTTTCTATGAGAAAAGAAATTATGATGTCAGCAATGGTTTTAAATTTTTGGCTGAATTAAACTCTAAAGGAAAACACATATTTATGACATCATGATTGGCTCCGGGATTCACATGTGGACTAGGGTCTATAGACCAGGTCCACTGTCTGAGTTTTGGGCTAAGTTGGCATGGGGAAAAGCTGACGGGGCTGTGGGTGCTGAGGTGGCCTGAGACATGGTGCCACTTGGCACCCACGTCAGCTCCGAGTGCTGACATGGATCAGCCTGCGTTGGGGTGGCTTGGGAGCAACGGTTGCCAATGCTTAGGTGATCAGCGACGAGCGGTGGGGTGTACAAATGAGGGAGGAGGGCACGTGGATTGCATTAATGGGCATGGGAGTTACCGAATAAGGTTGGGAGATGGTTGGTGACGAGTAGAAGGCGGCGGCGGCGAGATGCTCCAGTGAGGGAGTGGTTCCAGTCATGGATTTGGATAGTGGAGTGGTCAGCGAGGACGGTGTCAGAGTGGCAAAGCTCCTAGCGGCATTGGTGGACTGAGAGGAGGCTAGGGTTGCTAAGGAAGAGCTTGTCGGAGTTCACCCAAGCTCAAGGAAAGGTGAAGATGATGTGGGGGAGTCTTGGCTCTTGGGAGGGGGAGAGGAGGCGACGGGGAGGATGGTATGGTGGTGGGGGTGCTCGTGAGTGGCTTATATAGCCGCGGGGGTGAACCAAGGTGCGGCAATTGCTCACCAGTTATCACGCTTGTAGTGATTTGGGAAGAGAGGAAAGGAAACGGGGCGGGAGAAGAAGGAAGGTGAGATTTCGGGGTGAGCTCAGTCACCAGCGTCGATTAGGAAAGAGAGGGGGAGAAGAAAGAAAGAGGAGGAAGAAGAAGGGCGCCGGGAGGGGATGACAACAGGGGCCCACACGTCGGTGGGAGGTGAGGCGTGAGATGGGCCAGCACGTTGAGGGAGACCAGGCTAGAGGGAAATTCAGCCCAAGTGATTTAAAGGGTTTGAATTTTTTCTATTTTTAGAAAATCTAGGAATTCAACATAAAGCCTAGTAAATAGCAAAAGATAGCTAAAAATTCTCTATAAATTCTCCAAAATACTATAAAATAAGGGGAACTCCATAAAAATAAAATAAAGGCTAATGGGTTGTAGATAAACTCAAGGTGTCCTTTCTTAAATCTAGACTTAAAGAGAAGGGCATGGAAAATTCTTAGAAAATCCATTTAAACTTAAATAAAACTCAAATTTTTGGATGTTACAAACCTACCCCCTTAAGAGAAATCTTGACCTCAAGATTTGGATGGGCTAGCAAAGAGATGGGGATGGTTGGTCTTCAGATCCTTTTCCTGTTCCCAAGTGGTTTCATCTTCCGTATGATTGCTCCACTGCACTCTACAGAATCGAATTGTCTTCCTCCTAGTCTGATGTTCTAATGTTTCAAGGATCTTGATAGGGTGCTCCCTATAGGTGAGATCTTCCTAAAGGTCAAGGGTCTCGATCGCTGCTTGCTCTATGGGCACTCCAAGGCATTTCTTCAGTTGAGACACGTGAAAAACATTGTGCACTCCTGACATGAATGTTGGCAACTCCAGCTGATAAGTGACTACTCCTCTACGTTCTAAGATCTTGAATGGTCCCACAAACCATGGTGCAAGCTTTCCCTTTGTCTGAAACCTTTTGACTCCTCTGAGTAGGGACACTCTCAAATAGACGACAGTTGTCTACATAGCTCTTATGGCGGGACTGGGCTATCTTTAATCGGTCCTTGATTTTTCTCACCTTTTCTTCCAAATCTTGAAGTAGGTTGGGCACTGGGTCTTGATATCCTTCGGATTGCTCACATGGTAGAGGTGTTTGGCAATTCCTACCATACAAGGTTTCGAAGGGTGCCATCTGGAGACTGGTTTGATAGTTATTGTTGTAGAAGAATTTGGCGTTGGGTAAGGTTTGATCCCAGCAGGTGCCAAAATCTAGAGCGTGGACTTTTAGCATATCCTCCAATACTTGGTTGACTCGCTCTGTTTGGCCATAGATTTGAGAGTGATAAGTTATACTGAAGTTTTTGCCAGAACTTGGAAGTGAATTGGCTTTCTCGATCTGACAATCTTTATGGGAACTCCATACAAACATACTACTCTGGCCATGTACAGCTCTGCTAAGTTTCTCCCTAAGTAGGTAGTCTTGATTGGAATGAAACGTGCCAATTTGGTCAATTGGTTTATCACCACCCAAATGGAGTCATAACCGGATTGAGTTCTAGAAAGTCCGATGATGAAGTCCATGATATTTTCTTACCACTTTCAATCTAGAATTGGCAAAGGCTACAAAAGTCCAACAGGTTTTTGATGTCTGCCTTGATTTTCTAGCAGGTGTCACATTCTTCAATAGATTTAGCAATCTCTCTTTTCATACCGACCTACCAATATCTTTCTCTAAGGTCTTGGTACAATCTGGATGGATGAAGTAAGGGGTCTCATGAGTCTCACGTAGAATCATATCCTTAATTTCTTGGTTATTGGTACACAGATACTATTCCTAAACGAAACGGTTCGACGTTCATCCTCACTTGAATTGGTGGCTTTTCCCCTCCTCATATTCTTTCTGATTTCCTTGATATCTTCCTCCACCTTTTTGGCTTCGTGAATCTGGCCTGGTAGGGTGGGTTGAACTTCTAGGACCGAAAGTATACTCCTCCCAATTGGATTTAGGTTAAGACGGGCAACCTCCTTCTGAAGTTGGGTCTGAACCTCTTCTGACAATGTGTAGTTTTTATAAGGTTTTCTACTTAATGAATCTGCTACAACATTGACCTTGCCTGGGTGGTAGTGAATCCCAAGATTATAATCTTTGATTAGCTCTAACCACCTTCGCTACTTTAGGTTGAGCTCTGCTTGGGTAAATATGTACTTGAAGCTTTTGTGGTCCATGTAGATCTCGCAACGATTATCGATAAGCTAATGTCGCCAAATCTTCAAGGCATGAACCACTACTGCTAGCTCTAGGCCATGGGTAGGATAGTTGCACTTGTGAGGTCTCAGCTGACGAGATACACAGGCTACCATCTTGCCTTTTGGCATCAAAATATAACCAAGTCCTTGCCGGAAGGCATCATAGAATACCTCAAAATCTTTATGTATATGAGGTAAAATGAGCACTGGGGCTGACACTAACTTCTTCTTGAGGGTCTAGAAACTCTACTCGTAAGCTTTTGTCCATTTGTACTTCTTTTCTTTCTTCCAGAGTTGGGTCATGGGTTTGGCAATCTTGGAGAATAATGCTATGAAGCATCAGTAATAACCGGCAAGCCCAAGGAAACTCTTGACTTATGTTACTATCCCTGGTTGCTTTCAATCCATTACTGCCTCAACCTTAGAGGGTCCAATTCAATTCCTTCAGTTGTCACAATGTGGCCAAGAAAGGCTACTTCTCTTAGCCAAAATTCACACTTGCTGAATTTGGCATAGAGTTGGTGCTCTCTAAGCATCTCCATAATTATTCAGAGATGATCCTCGTGCCCCTTCTCATTCTTGGAGTAAATAAGAATGTCATCAATAAAGATCACCACGAATTTATCCATGTACTTCATGAACACCTTGTTCATTATACTCATGAAGTAAGCTAGTGCATTTGTCAGTCCGAAAGACATGACGATGAACTCATACTAACCGTAACGAGTGGAGAAAGCAGTCTTGGGGTGATATCTTCCTCTCTAATCTTCAACTAATGGTAACCAAACCTCAGATCTATTTTGGAGAATACACTAGCTCCCTTCAACTGATCAAAAAGATCATCAATCTTGAGCAAAGTATATTTGTTCTTGATGGTTCGTTGTGTGCTCGATAGTCACACATTCGCATACTGCCATCTTTCTTCTTGATAAAGAGAACATGTGCACCCTAAGGTGATGAACTTAGATGGATGTAGCCTTTGTTCTCCAGTTCCTGGATTTGCTTCTTCAACTCAGCTAACTCATTAGCTAGTATGAGGTACAGTCTTTTGCAAATGGGAGCTGTACCAGGGACTAAGTCGATCATAAACTCAACGTCCCTATCTAGTGGCATTCCAGGTAAGTCTTCTAGAAATACATCTAGGTATTCCTTAATGACTATAATTCTTCTAATCCTTGGAGTTGGTTAAGGATACACTCTTCGGCTTTTGGAATTTCTAGGGTGAAGGTCACTTCTACTCCTTGACCATTGGTGAGCGTGATGGATCGAGTGGCATAATTTATATGTCCTCTATTCTTGGATAGTCAATTCATACCAATAATAACATCCAATCCTTGGGAGTCCAAAACTATCAACTCAGCTAGGAAAGGTTCTCCATCAATGAGTAGGTTCACCATTGGACATAAGGTCCCCTCCTTGTGGAATGATGCTATAATTTTCAATTGGTTTTGAAAATAGTTGAGGCTCATACAAAGACTTGGTATATGCGACTTGTGTTTGATCAAAAGCATGCATAATTTGGTTCAAGTCCATGTTGCCATTTGTGTGGTATGATTCTAAAAGGTTTACAAATGTGTTCCATGATCTATTGAGAGTCCCATACCAATCTTGAATGCATAATATTCCAATTGCATTCTTGTTATGAAAGTTGCTCAAGAAAAAATGGATGTCTTGTGCTTTCTCTGGAATATCGATCTGACCAGCTTTATATAAGCAGTCAGACTGGCGTAGAGGTCTAACCGAGAATACATAGTTAGACTACTGTAGCAGTTAGACCGGTATAACAGTTGCGATCTGACTGACCCTCGGTCTGACCAGCTCACAAGTTGCAGCCTGACCGGCTTTCCGATATGACCTATTTGGTAGTCGTACATTTTTTTATAGAATTATTTCCTTGCGAATTTTAGCTAAAGGTCAGACCAGTGTTTTTGTGGTCAGACTAGACATGACGGTCAGACTAGTCCTTGTGTGGAAGGTCTGATTGGTGGTTCGAGTAACAGCTATTTTTATAGCTGTTGGGAAGGCTACGGTAGTACCAACCATTTGTTGGTGGTAGTACCAAGCCTCGGGCTATTTGCTGCTAGCTTTTTGCTCCAATAGCTATTTTTCTTGTGTGGGGTATTATACCTCCTTGTGGCTTCTTGGATGTAGTGGTTAGTTCCATTATTTCATTCCTTGAGCTAAGAGTAAGTTGTCTCTCTCATTTGTGTATGTGTTGCACTTAGAGTGTTTTGGAGAAACATAACCTTGTGCATGTGTTGTACTCAGTGGTGGACTTTGTGTTCTTTGAGTTGCGATACTTGATGCATTCAAGCGAGGGTCTCCAACTTGTTACTCTTGAAGATTGTCAACTCCTAGATGGCTTCGGAGGCGTGATGGTCCGGTGATCTTCTCAATAAGTTTGTGAGAAGGCCAGGCTTGTTGTGAGTGGTGTGGTGCTCGCCATCTTCGGAGTGGAGGAAGAGCAACCTTAGTGGATTGAGGTGGTTAGGCTTAATTCATAGAGTCGGTCCAATTTGTTTGGGTTTACCTCAACATAGATTAGGGGGAACCAGCAAGTTTTTGAGCATCACGGTAAAATATCGTGCATCATTGTGGTTTGCCTTCTTGAGCTCTATTACTTCTTGCAATCTACATTTATTAAAATTGAACTATTTGCTTGGCAACATAGGATTGCTTACCTTGATGTAGAATTATATTGTTGGTGCACTTAGTCGAATTTAGATAATTTAGCTCTTGCTTGTGCAAAACAAAATAGTTTACACTTTCGCATTATACATTCGGTAGTAGCCTAAAGGAAAATTTAAAACCGCCTATTCACCCCTCTCTAGTTGGGCTCCTCGATCTTACACTTGCCCCGAGCTCTGACCTCCTGATGGCTAGGCATTGGCCGCAGCTTGAAGATTCTTGGGATAGGACTTTGCGAAATGCCCTATCTCCTTGCAGTAGAACCAAGTCATTCCGTCATTTGGGGTGGGGTTCTTTTGCACTATCCCTCCAGTAGGAATGTTGCCGGTTGGCTTGATAAGGTGCCCAGTTTACTATAGGCCTGAAGCTACCGAAATGTGGCGGGGTGCCACAAGCCTTGGGAAAACTTTCAGGGTTGACCTTTTGAATTGCCATCCTCCTCTTGCGATTTTCCATCTCCACTTTCTTGCCCTTCTCGCGGATGACCTTACTAACAAGTTGATGAAAATCAGAGTAGTCATTGGAGATCAATTGCACTGCGATGTTATCATTGAGGCCCTACAAGAACCTCTCTTGTTTTGTCTCGTCCATAGCCACATCTTCTGGCTCATAGCATTCCAACTGGTTGAAGTTTTGAAGGTACTCATTCACTATACACCCTCCTTGGTGCAATGCTCTAAACTCTCTCTTCTTGAGGGTGATGGTACCAGTAGGAATATGAGCCTTATAGAAGTTACACGCAAACTCATCCTAGGTAATGGCTTGTGCATTAGCGTAAGTGGTGGTGAAAGTATCTCACCACTCTGAAGCTAGTCTATTCAATTAATGGGAAGCAAAAAGGACTTGCTCCCTATCATTGCACTGTATGATATCCAACATCTTCCCAATGGCTCGAAGCCAGTCATCTACATCCATTGGGTCAGTACTACTGGAAAATGTTAGGGGACGCATCCTTAGGAATTCTGATAGACAAGAATGTGTAGCTTGAGCTGGCGACGGCAGAGGAACAGTTTGAGCGGGGGGTGCTGTGGTTATAGACCAAAGAGAGAGAGGTATGGTAGTGGAGAGTTAGGTGAGCAATGCTTGGGGCCTCCCCCCATGGCCTAGGTGGCATATATATATATTCACATGGGGAGTGTTTTACAATTATGTCTTTACACCCCAAGTATCCCTCTCAAGGGCATCTATGTCATTATACATGTCCTATTTTGGGCTTTACAACCTTCTAACAGACCGGCTGGGCTTAGGTGGGGGACACCCCTACAACAGAAGCCTCTCATGGTGAAGGGCTTCATGGGCCGAAGCTATGTTGCCGAGCCATTTGGCCCCCTCCGTCTCTGCAGCCTGTGACCTTTTGTACTGTTGGTTGGAGTCTCATTTGTCGGTACAGCCCAACCTCGCACCGAGGATACAGAGTCGAGTTGGTTGCCGACGCTGTCCCTGACCGCGGAGCCCTTCGGGCGTGGAGTCAAAGTCGAGGTAGAGACGGGTTCATTCTGTGGACACGCTGAGGCGCGAGCAGGTCTATCTCACATGCACGATGCCGGAGCCGAGGACGGGCTCTCCCCACAGAGACGGGTCCGAAGCGAACACATCGCGGAGGTGTTTTCCGAGGTCGCTATATAGACGCAGAGTCGGCATACGGTCCGACAGCTCGCAATCTGGAGTCGATGTCTTAATGGCGGTGAGAATCGCGATGACCCCTGAGGTGTCAGGGTCGGGCGACTGCGGTCGTACGAGCCGTCCCGATGGAAAGGTACACGCGGCAGGACGTGATTGTCACGTTGTGCACTGTCAGTGGTCGTACGACCGCGGTCAAGCGTTCCTTCCCGAGAGAGGGGGCGTGTGGCGGTACGCTATTGGCGTGTCGTGCGCTGTCAGGCGGCCTACGACTGCGCGCCTCCAGCTGCCAGCGGTTGCGCTTCCCGATCGTGGGGAGCCGAACCGCTGGGCTCCTGCTGGTTGCCTTCCTGATCGTGGGGGAGGTGAGAGGGCTTTATATACCCTAGCCACCGGCATGCGAGCCTTCTTCCCATTTGCTCATTTGCTCGCTTGCCGTCATTTTGCTCTCTTTGCTCCCCGCTTGCTGGCGATCTTGTCTCTGCCCCTACTCGTTTGGTCTTGCACTTTCAAGGAGAGAATGGCTTGCAACGAAGATCCCGCTCTCCTGCCCAGTGGTAGTGCCTCGTCTAGCCGACGTGGTTCGTCACCGCCGTCGGAGGAATACTCTCTGGTGGTTCGCGAGCCCTCGTAGGCCGACAAGCGATGGGAGGCCAGGGAGAAGGTGGGAGGCCGCTGCTCCCGTGTGCTAGGGCCGAGTCTCGTGACGGAGGAGATGATCCAGACTCTCCTTCGAGAGAAGAGGCTGGAGGACCGTGCTGCGGTTCGCCTGCCTGCCAGAAACGAGATAGAGCCGCATCCGGAGGAATCGGAGGCAATCGTCTTCATCGCGTATTTCAAGGCCAGGCTCCGGATACCAACAACACTCTTCATCGGCGAGGTCCTGCGGACTTATGAACTAGAGTTGGCGCAGCTGACTCCGAATGCGATAGTTCACCTGGCCGTTTATGTCTGGGCGGCACGAACAGCGGGGGTCCTTCCCAGCGCGAACCTATTCGCCCTTCTTCATGACGCGTGCTGCTAGCCGAAGAGGGTCGAAGGAGGTGTCACAAACCGGCGGTGTCAACTTCGATCGAGGTCGCGATCAGACGAAGATCTTCCCCGTGTTGGTGACGTGGGGGAAGTGGGAGTCCGACTAGATACGACGGTGGTTCTACCACCGCATGACGAGTACCAGCGGTCTCCAGTGCTGGGGATGACTGATATGTTTCAACAGTTTGCCAAATGTGGGGCCCAAAGGCGACAACGATCAGCGGGCGTGGAAGCTTGTCGGTACCACCCTCTGGTTCAACATTGTTGGATCGAATTCGACAACAGAGGGGGGGTGAATGGTGTCTATTTAAAAAACGCCCCCAAGTATCCACAAAAGAAAACTCTTCTCCGATAGCTACAAAGCTATGAAGAAGGCATCAAATGCTCACTGGAACCTCAAACACCCAGAAGAGAATGCGAGACAAAAGACAAACTGAATGGACAGTGCAATCAGTAAGGGGCCGGTCTGACCGCTTCCTAGCCGCCGGTCAGACCGCCCCTGTAAACCCAGTCTAACCGCCCAAATAGCACCAGTCTAACCGCCATTGAGAGGCCGGTCAGGCCGGCTGCACCCCCAGCAGGCAGTGAGAACCCGCAGAAAACTCTGAAACCCGAAAAACAAAACACCGGCTACTGAACCCAGCTGAAAAATGAGGAATTCTTGAAAAAGAGCTATTCTCCTCTTGGCAAACCAAAGGGACTACAAAATAAATAGCAAAGCAGCCTCAAAGGTCAAGAGAGATCATCCAGAGGAGCCATAAAACTGAAAATGACCTGAAACCTAAAAAACCAACAGAGAATAACACTGATCTCCAAATTACTTGTTATTCTTGAACCTTTTTCTCATGAAACTTTGAGATTCAGCATGAAATGGTTTTAGAATCACAACCACCCTCCAAAGCCAACATTCCATCTACCAAATCAACAGGACGAGGTACCCCTGACATCAAACCCTAGCTACAGGAGTAAACAGAGGATTGCCAGCCCATGAATGAAAATTGAGAAATTATCGATTCTTTCATTTAGCTCTTTGGGAATCAACTGACCAAATGGTCTTGAGACCAAGTCCCATCACAGAGCCAAGAATCCAAAAACTAATTTCTCAGGAGTTCATCTCAAACAAAAAAAAAGAGACAAAAGAGGAGAGGACTGAACTGAGAGCAAAACAGAAATAAAAACTAAAGCGTCTCACACAACTTGCTTGGGGAAATGCAAAGAGATGAATGATTGTATTGAGAGGAATGATTACATATAGTCTTGATACATCCAACTTAAGCCATCTCTCACGATCTCAGGAAACTCAAGAACAGCCCATCCAAAGAACTCACACGAGAGAAAGAGAGAAAGCAAAACAAACACTCTGCCTCCCTCACCAACTCTCCAACAACTAAAGCACAAAGCAAAACAAACTCCAAGCCTCTAACTCCTCTCCCAAGCCCTACCTCCACCAGGGGTCATGCATCCTATTTATACCCTTTGCATAATGGGTTCACATTTGCTTTGCCCAATAAGCCTTAACACCTTTACCCACTAACTCTAACCAAATCCACTTCCTTTAGTGCAGCTTTGCGTATTCACCAAAACGCCCCTCCTGCACCTTCTGGGAAGCTTCCTCATCCCTTACCGTCCAAGCCTCGCAACTACCTCGAGTCCTCGTCGTCTTCGGCACACCTCGACCACTTTGATCTCGACACTGCCTGCGCCTAGTCCGGTCATCCCGTGCCTCGCCACGACTTTGCCTTGACGTCCTGCAGCCATCACAGACAAGAAACACATTACATAGCACCGCTCGAAACATGTAATCACGATTAGCATCAGAAAATCGTACTCAAGCATGAACTTGCCCAAAAGATCAATCGGGAAGAAGAATACGCCTCAAGTCCGTCTAAGCAAATCCGACTGCGCCAAGTGCCGACTTGGCACGAACCACACAAACCAAAACTCAATCTTTCCAGAACACTCATCAATTACTCATCACAAACATGGGGTCACATCTACATGGTCTCTCAATCTCCCCTTGATGAGTATATTGATAAACCCAGAAAAAAACATAAAGTTGAGTTTGTAAAAGAAAGAAAATCAAACATGGTCTAAAGTAAGAAGCAAAGAGGAGCCAAGACCATGTTGATAAAAAGAACCCTAGAGCAAAACAGAAAGATCAAATTGTTCTCCAAAGCTCCAGAAAGTTCCCAAATGGCTTTTTCTCCGCTATTCTCCCCCTTTTGGCAATAAAATCATCAAGATGCAAGGAAGAGAATAAAATCACGAGTATGGATGGAATGGCTGAATATTATTCAATTTAAGCATGATGAGCCATGAAGATTATCCAAAATGACCTTGAAGTATTACACCAAGCCATAACATATAAGAATGCTATCAAGATCATGACAATACATGTATAGACAAGCTAAGCCAAATAAGTCATAATCTGAAAATTAATCAAATTTCTTAGCATGTCAAGTCAACCATGTTATAGTCTAGCTAAAGGTATCCAAAGATGATGCAAGCCATGTCAATAATCTAAGTGGAACCAAGAAGCTAGTATTGAGTCAATTTAGAGTGCTACAAGTTCAAGAATGAATCATTTGTTCAAGCACTTTGATCTTTTGGTAATTAAGCAAATTTTGCACAATTGACATATTTTTACTTTGAGAAACTCATGATTGTTTCCAACCAAGATTTTTGTTTAGTCATGTGCTAGATCTCAAGCCTTATGCGACCACTCCAAGCAATAAGCTTAAGAAGATGATCTTAGTCATCCAAAACTCCTCCTGAGTTTATGCCTAGTGCAATGGCAAGCAGTCTCATGAGAAAGAATTGGTGAGATCAGTTTTTTTTCGCACAAAAGAGATCTTTTTTCTTTCTTAAACGAGTGTACGGACTCATGCTTCATCAAGAAACTAGTATAGCTCAATCTAAAGCTCAACAAAGATTCAAGACTCAACTCAGCCTATTTGACATGGCATGAATCATAAGGGGATAACTAAAGACAGACTAGTCGCAAGAGCTAACATGTCATGATTTTAATTCAAGTTGCACATTTTTAATCAACCTATCATGGTAAAGACTTGACTACACATATAAAGTCATGATAAATCTAGCAAGTAAACACATATCATGGCAAGATGTAATGCATTGGAAATATGTCATATTCGGATAATAATCAAGGCTCCATGTAGTTATATTACAATGCAAAATGATAAGCAAGAAAATCCAGCTCCTTCTCAACATGTGATGCACTTTTAGTTCAAGTTGAGTTACGACATCATTAAGATCTAGAAGCTTCCAAATGAACTCTCCCTGAACCAAAGCAATAAATACGAGAAGCTGGCAAGAAAATTAGAAAAGGCAGTCCTTGAAGCATAGATAAGATATAGAGGATATATGGCTCAGACTGACTCTCATCTACCCCATATGACTCTAGGAATATCAACTGATCATCTAATACACTAAGGAGCAAACACGTACCCTGTCTACCCGAGGGTGGCCCAACCCTCACTAGAACCTATAAGAAGTGAGTGAGCTCAACCTAGTGAGAAGTGAAACAGCTAATAAACAGCATCCTAGAATCATAAGATGAGAGGAAGAAGTCTAAGCAACTAGACAAGAGAAACACTCTAATCTATGCTAGAAGGACTAACCCCAATGCACCCATATGCAATGCAACAGAAAGGAGTAAGAGCATAATAAATAGAGTAAAATAGTAAAGCATAAAACTCCCCTCACAACAGTCTATACGGACAAACCACCCCAAACTCTCCCCGCAAGGCTGAAAACCTAGAGCTATCCAAAGGCTTGGTAAAGATATCAGCCAACTGGTGGTCACTCTCCACAAACTGGAGCACTATGTTACCCTTCTCCACATGGTCTCTAAGGAAGTGATATCTGATATCAATGTGCTTGGTCCAAGAGTGCTGCACTGGGTTCTTGGCAATATTGATAGCAGAAGTGTTATCACAGAAGAGTGGAACACTGTCTATAGCTAACCCAAAGTCCCGCATGGTTGAGACCATCCAAAGTACATGGCTGCAACAATCGGCACAAGAACGCATCCTCCGCGGTGGATGTGTAACACCGGATCGCTTCCTAGAAGACCAATAAACGAGAGAAGTGCCAATGAATTGGCAAGTGCCAGAAATGCTCTTCCTATCTATCCTACAGCCAGCAAAGTCTGCGTACGAGTAGGCTCTGAGGGAAAGACAGGATGAGGAAGAGTACCAGATACTATAGTCTAAGGTAGCTCGATGGTATCGAAGGATGCGCTTCACCGCCTGGCGGTGAGATACGCGAGGAGAAGCCTGAAATCGAGCACATAGACACACAGAGAAGTGTATGTGCGGTCTCGAGGCAGTAAGATACAAGAGGGAGCTAATCATGCTGCGATACTCCTTCTGATCAACTGGCTCACCGTCCTCATCTAGGTCGAGTGAGGCTGAAGAAGCCATAGGAGTGGACACCAGCTTGCCATCACTCATATCAAAGCGTCTCAGGAGGTCTCGAGTGTACTTGCCCTGATGCAAGAAGGTACCCTCCCGAGTCTGCTTGATCTGAAAGCCGAGAAAGAAGCTCAACTCGCCCAGCATGCTCATCTCAAACTCCGAGCTCATGACATCGGAAAACTGGGAAACGAGAGCATGGGAGGAGCCGCCAAAGATGATGTCATCCACATAGATCTGGACGAGCAAAAGGTCAGTGCCATGCCTGCAAATGAACAAGGTCTTATCTATCTTACCCATCTCAAAACAATGACTCAACAGATAGGACTTAAGCCTCTCATACCAAGCTCTAGGGGCCTGCTTAAGTCCATACAAGGCTTTGGAAAGCTTGTATACATGGTTTGAGTATTTGGGGTTCTCGAAACCTGGAGGCTGTCTCACATAGACCTCTTCCTCAATAAACTCATTGAGGAAGGCACTCTTAACATCCATCTGGTAAAGCTTGAAACCCTTAGAAGCTGCGAAAGCAAGCAGGATTCTAATGGCCTCAAGTCTAGCTACAGGGGCAAAGGTCTCCTCGAAATCTGGACCCTCAACCTGGGAGAAACCCTGAGCTGCCAGTCTAGCCTTGTTCCGAATGACAACCCCATCCTCACTCTGCTTGTTCTTGAACACCCACTTAGTCCCAATGATATTGACCTCGAGGGGGCACAACAAGCGACCAGACCTTGTTTCTCTCGAAATTTTCTAACTCCTCATGCATGGCATTGACCCAAGACTCATGCAGGGCGTTACAAGAAAGAGCATGACAAACGTCCTTGCGCTCGAATGAGGCAACAAAGGCAGAGTGGAGACAGAAGTGAGACATGCCGGATTTTGAGCGAGTGACACGCTCGAAAAGGTCTCCGATCATCTGCTCTAAAGGATGGTCTTTTTGAATATGTCAGAGAGGTACTGGATGAGAAGAAGAAGTGGTCTCTACCTCATGAGCTGATGAGGTAGGAACAGAGCCACTAGCTCCAGAGGAAGCATAAGGCATAGGCTGATCACCTGGAGGTGCAGTGGAAGAAGGCACCTCAAGGGGAGGATGAGGAACCGGATCGGGTAGACAACCCTCATCTCCATCCTCCTCATCATCCACAAAGATGGTCTCGGACTGCTCTAAACAACCTGAGATATCGGGCCTAGTCCCCGGACTGGCCTCGTCAAAGGTCACCTCACAGGTCTCTACCAACTTACTAGACTCGCAGTTCCAGACCCTATACGCCCGCGAAGAAGTCGGGTAACCTGGAAAGATACCATCACAAGATCATGACTCAAACTTGTCTAGGTCCCGGACTTCAAAATAAAACACTTGCAACCAAACACACGAAAATGAGAAACACTGGGATTTCGCCCGTATCTCAACTCATAGGAAGTGCGATGCAAGTGTGCCCAAAGAAAGACTCTGTTTGATACATGGCACACGGTGGCTATAGTGAGAGACCATGTGGTTATGACCCCATGTTTGTGATAAGTAATTGATATCGGTTTAGGAAAGTCGAGTTTGGTTTGTGTGGTTCGGACCATGTCGTTGCGTGGTGCAATCGGTCTCGGTCGGACTTAGTCAAACCTGGTCAAAGTGATTAGGATGCATATTCTCTTGATTTGACAGGTTTGGGCTCTTTCATGCGTAAGTTGGTTCATTGATGCTATTTATGCTTACATGTGTCGAGCGGTGCTATTTGATGTGTTTCTTGTCTGTGATGGCTACAGGACGTCGAGGCAGAGTCGTGGCGAGACACGAGGTGACCGGACTAGACACAGGCGGTGTCGAGGTCAGAACGGTCGGATGTGTCGAAGACGGTGGAGACTCAAGGTGGTTGCGAGGCTTTGATGAGAAGGAACGCAGAAGCTTCCCGGAAGGTGCAGGAGGGGCATTTTGGTAAAAGTGTAAAGCTGCACAGGTGGAAGCGGTTCCGTTTAGGATTTAGCGGGCATAACGGGTTGGAGACCCGTTAGCCAAAGGGCTATAAATAGGAGAGGGATTCTCAAGTGCATGAATGTCTCGTGAGGGGTGTGCATGGCTTTAGGGTTTTGCTTTTAGTCAAAATGGCCTTTGGAGAGCTTGTTTTCCTTTATGCTTTAGTGGTTGAGAGAGGGCAGAAGGGTTGTTGGCTGTGTCTCCTTCGTTTATCTTCTCTCTGTGTGTGTGCTCATGTGTTCTTGAGCTTGTGAGAGGGAGAAGATGACTTGAGTCACCATGTAATCATTCCTCTGTATTCAATAGCGCATCGGGACTCCTTTGTGATCCCTATGTTCATGGGAATGAATCTTTTAGGAAGTCATTTGAGTTCATGCCTCTTTGTTGGTTTTTGCCTTATGATGCCTTCTCTGCTTGATTATTTACTTTTTGTGTTTTGACTTGATTCTTGTTGAGGAGTAGCAAAATGGGTTGCTCTGTGATGGAATTGCATTTCTAGTCCCTTTGGTCATCTAGTTCCAAGAGCAATTTGATCGAATTGCAAGAATCATCTTTTCTTCTTTCCTGTGTTCTTGTCTTTCTCTGCTCTTGTTTCTAGGGTTTGGAGTCTTCTTTGTTTTCCTTTGAAAGTTTGTGCCCAAATCTGAGTCTCAGGATCCCAAGGCTATTCCTTTGCTATTCCGTGCTGGCATGGAGCGCAAACAAGATCTTTGACCATTTTGAGTTTAGGCAGACCACGAATGAGATCATGGCCGCTAACTCGGGTCAAATGGTAAAATCCAATATGACCAAGTCTCCTATGCCAGAAAGTAAGGTCACGGGACTCAGAAGCAACTAAACACCGGAGAGGATCATCAGAAGACTCAGAAAAATCAGCATGAAAGATCCTCCCATAACGAGAAATCCCGCAAACCAGACTACCCAAAGAATCAAGAATTTTGCAAGCGTTTTTCTTAAAGCTCACCTCAAACCCGTCATCGATAAGCTGAGAAACAGAAAGCAAATTATACTGCAGCTTACTAACCAAGGCAACATCTTGTAAAATAAAAGACTCATTAATGCGCACTGTACCTTTGGCGATGACGCGCCTAGACGAAGTGTCTCTGAAGGTGATCATCTCATCACCTAGAGCACGGGCTAGGGAAGATAACCAACGAGAGTCTCCGGTCATATGATGAGAACAACCGGAGTCCACAAGCCAAACCTCTCCCTTTCCAGCCCAGCGAACTTGAGTCAAACAGAGAGTGAAGGCTCAGTACTGGGATAAATCAAAAGAGATTTGGAACCCAATACTGAGTCACACGTTGAGCAGAAGAAGTAGCCACACACGACTGACCTCTATCTACCCTACGCTCTTTGTCGCTCAAAGAAGCAGAAGGTCTATGTGCAGACCTAAAGCTGTTGCTAGGTCCGACTGCTATGGGAAAGCGAGTCGGAGCACCGGCAACATGCTGATCATGCCGTGGGTAGCCATCTCGACGGGGGAAACGAGATCTACCCTCAGAACGGTGGGAGTCACGACCAAAAGCATATCGAGGATGAAAATCAGTAAACCAGAAAAGCCAAATCCTCGATGCTACCCAAACCCATCAGCTGAAGCAACTGTAGACCTCGTGCTGGTCTTTGGTTTACTCAAGGTATGGGGCTGACCCTGAGTATGCCTAAGAGCCTCAACACGGCCTCTACACGCAATCTTGGCGCGCCTGAAGCATCGCTCGACCAAGTGTCCATCCTTCTGACAGAAGGTACAATGATACTTCACCTTTTGAGAGGTAGAAGTAGCACGATGAGGCTTCGCCTTTTGAGAGGCTGAAGCAACAGGTGGAATCACCTTGCTATCAGAAATCCCTTGGACAAAGCCCGCTGACTTTAATTGAACTTTCTCAGTTCTGGGCTTGACCTCGATCACACTTGCTTCTATGGGTCTGAGAATAGCAGGTGAGTGCTTCCTCACATCCTCAAGAAAATCATATCCTAGACCTTGATTGAATTTGCAAATCTTGGATTGGTCTAGAATAAGATTTAGCTTATTCTTGTCTCCTACAAACCTCTCGAGAGTGTTCATAAGATATTGATATTCCCGAAAGAAACAGGTGCAAGAAGAGCAGGGGGAAGAGGAGACAGCAGTAGGAGAAGAGGAAGAATCAACAACAGAAGAAGGAATGGCATGTGCACGCACAGCCGCCTCAACTTTGAGATCTTTGCAAGGACTAGGAGGGACAATCCTACCTCTAGCTGTTTGGTCATCGTGTCTAAGCGTCTCTACTCCTTTGGGCTTCTCCCCCACACCAGTACACACATCACAAGCAAATGATGGCTTCTCTAGAAGGTCCTTAGTTAGCTTCACACATTTTTTTCATCCAATGCAATCAAGTCAGCTTTTAGTTTGTTACAATTATTGCATGGTGAGCTAACAGGGTCCTTAGAAGCATATTGAGCCAACTTGTTATTGTTATCAATCAACTCTTGAAACTGTTTGGAAACAGATTCAAGCTCAGCAGTTAGTTTGGGACAATTAACACATGAAGCAATAGGCTCTAGCAGAAACACTTGTAATTCAGCAATTTTATGATCTGCTCTTTTTAGGTTCATCTTCAAATTATTACAACTTTCACAAGTCTCGGGCAGATCAAGAAGTATGGTATAAAGACCTTTAAAAGCATTGTCCTTATCCTCACATGAGGTGCAAGAAATAGCCTCAACAGTAGTAGATGAAAGAGATGCTACCCTACTCATCTCTAGTTCAGCAAGAAGACTAATATTCTCTACCTTAATCATGTCAAGCTCAGAGGACAGACTATCATGAGAGATCCTTAATTTCTCCATGTCACCAAGCAAAGCATAGCATGTATCACATTCGTCACGGGAGGGAGCACATATAAGTGAAGTAAGCTCCCGTGACAGTCTATCTACTTCCTTCTCCAACTCGCTACACCTATCTCAATATCTAGCATGAAATTTACCTAGCTTAAGAAAAGCATCATTAAGCTGGTCGTATGAGGGGTATACCTCGTCGGAGTCGGAGTAAAGCTCGCTGTCGCTCATATCGCCCTCAAGGGCCATGAAGCACATGCCGGAGGAGTCATCGCCATCCTTGGGTTCTTGATCACCCGTCCCATCGTCGTCGCTCCATCCCTCCACCTCGCTGAGGTCGAGATCGTCGAAGGCGGTGAGGACGCGGTGGAACAGCTTCTTGGCTTTGCCAAGGTTGCGGAACTTCTTCTTGCCATGAGCATGAGCTGGGGGCTTCTTGTTGTGGTTCTTGTCGATGTAGTCATTCTTGCTCACACCGCGGTGACTACGGACGAGCAAGAACCCAAGGGCGGCGATGACTTTTTCGGCATGTGCTTCATGGCCCTTGAGGTCGAACTGAGCGACAGCGAACTGTACTCCGACTCCGACGAGGTATCCCCCACCTACGACCAGCTCAATCATGCTTTTCTTAAGTTAGGTGGATTTCATGCTAGAGCTAGGGTTAGCGAGTTGGAGAAGGAAGTAGATAGATTATCACGGGAGCTTACTTCACTTACATTTGCTCCCTCCCGTGATGATTGTGATACATGCTATGCTCTGTTGGGTGACATGGAGAAATTAAGGATCTCGCATGATAGTCTGTCCTCCGAGCTTGACATGGTTAAGGTGGAGAACATTAGTCTTCTTGCTGAGCTTGAGATGAGTAGGGTAGCTCCTTCGTCATCTACTACTGTTGAGACTATTGCTTGCACCTCATGTGAGGATAAGGATAATGCTTTTAGAGGTCTTTATACCATGCTCCTGGATCTGCCCGAGTCTTGTGAAAACTGCAATAATTTGAAATTGAACTTAAAAGGGCAGATCATAAAATTGCTAAGTTGCATGCTTCTTTACTTGAGCCTGTTGTTTCTTGCACCAACTGTCCAAAATTGACACTTGAGCGTGAGTCTATTTCTAAGCAATTCCAAGAGATGGTTGATCATAACAACAAATTGGCTCAGTTTGCGACTAAGGATCCTGCTAGCTCACCATGCATTAGTTGTGATAAACTAAAATTTGAACTCGTTGCTTTGAATGAACAATGTGTGAAGCTAACTAAGGATTTACTAGAGAAGACATCAACTCATTGTGATGTGATTGCTGAGGTGGGGAAGGAGCCCAAGGGTAAGGTGGAGATGCTTAGCAACGTGAACCAACTGGCTAGTAGTATGACTGTCCCCTCAGAATCGGCTGTACGTGCACAAGCCATTCTTTTCTCTACTGTTGGTTCTTCTTCTGCTCCCTTACCTTCTGCTGTCTCTTCTTCCCCTTGCTCTTTTTGCACCTCTCTCTTTCAGGAGTGTCAGTATCTTATGAACACTCTCGAGAGATTTGTAGGAGGCAAGAAGAAGCTTAATCTTATTCTAGACCAATTCAAGATTTGCAGATTTAATCAAGGTCAAGGATACGATTTCTATGAGGACATGAGGAAGCATCCACCTGCCGTGCTCAGACCCATAGCACCAGGTGTGATCGAGACTGAGCCCAGGACCAAGAAAGTCCAATTTAAGTCAGCGGGTTTTGTCTAAGGGATTTCTGACAGCAGGGTGATTCCCCCTGCAGCTTCGTCCTCTCAGAAGGCGAAGCCTCACTGTGTTACTTCTACCTCTCAGAAGGTGAAGTACCACTGCACCTTCTGTCAGAAGGATGGGCATTTGATCGATCGATGCTTCAGGCGCGCCAAGATCGCACGTAGAGACCGTGTTCGTGATCTTAGGCGTATTCAGGGTCAACCCCAGACCTTGAGTGCACCTAAGACCAACACGAGGTCTAGGCTTGCTTCTGTTGATGGGTTTGGGCAGCATCGAGGACTTGATTTTTCTGAGTTTTCTGGCTATCGTCCTCGATATACTCCTGGTTGTGACTTCCGCCGTCCTGAGGGTAGATCTCGTTTCCCCCGTCGAGATAGCTACCCGCGGCGTGATCAGTATGTTGCTGGTGTCTTAACTCGCTCTTCTGTAGCAGTCAAGCCCAACAACAGCTTCAGGTCTCCACATAGACCATCTGCCTTTTTGAGTGACAGAGAGCATAGGGTAGATAGAGGTCATTCGTGTTTGACTACTTCATCTGCTCGACGTGTTACTTAGTATTGGGTGCCAAAATCACTCTTGATTTACCCTAGTACTGAGACTTTACTCTCTGTTTGACTCAGGCTCGCCGGGCAAGGAAGGGAAAGGTTTTGGCTCGTAGACTCCGGGTGTTCACGACACATGACCAGAGACTCCCGTTGGTTTTCTTCCCTTGCCCGTGCTCCAGGTGATGAGACGATTACCTTCGGAGATGCTTCATCTGGGTGCGTCATCGCCAAAGGTACAGTGCGCGTTAATGATTCTTTCATTTTGAAAGATGTTGCTTTGGTTAGTAAGCTGCAGTATAATCTGCTTTCCGTTTCTCAGCTTACCGATGACGGTTTCGAGATGAGCTTTAAGAAAGACGCTTGCAAAATTCTTGATTCTTTGGGTAGTTTGGTTTGCGGGATTTCTCGTTTTGGGAGGATCTTTTGTGCTGATTTTTCTGAGTCTTCTGGTGATCCTCTCAGGTGTTTAGTTACTTCTGAGTCCCGCGACCTTTCTTTCTGGCATAGGAGACTTGGTCATATTGGATTTGACCATTTGACCCGAGTTAGCGGCCACGACCTCATTCGTTGTTTGCCGAAACTCAAGATTGTCAAAGATCTAGTTTGCGCTCCATGCCGGCACAGCAAGATGGTTGCGGCTTCTCACCCTCCGGTCACAGTTACTATGACCGATGCACCAGGACAGCTGCTCCATATGGACACAGTTGGACCAGCCCGAGTGCAGTCAGCAGGAGGGAAGTGGTATGTTCTTGTCGTGGTCAATGACTATTCGAGGTTCTCTTGGGTGTTTTTCCTAGCCTCGAAGGATGAGACGTTTTCACATTTTCGAGGTCTTTTCAGTAGGCTTTCTGTAGAGCTCACGGGTGCCTTGCGAGCGATCCGCAGTGACAATGGCACGGAGTTCAAGAATTCCTACTTTGAGAGGTTCTGCAATGAGACAGGTGTAGAGCATCAGTTCTCCTGTCCGCACGTCCCATAGCAAAATGACGTCGTGGAGAGAAAGAACCGTACCTTGGTCGAGATGACCAGGACGATGCTTGATGAGTACTCTACACCGCGGAAGTTTTGGGCTGAGGCTATAGCCACTACGTGTCATGTCTCAAATCGAGTTTTTCTGAGGGCACACTTGCACCACACTTCTTATGAGCTGAGATATGGGCGAAAGCCCAGTGTCTCTCATTTTCGTGTGTTTGGTTGCAAGTGCTTTATTTTGAAGTCCGAAAACCTAGATAAGCTCGAGTCACGTTCTTGTGATGGGATCTTTCTAGGCTACTCGACTTCTTCACGGGCTTATAGGGTCTGGAATTGCGAGTCTAGTAAGATGGAAGAGACCTGTGAGGTGACCTTCGATGAGGCCAGTCCGGGGACTAGGCCCGATATCTTAGGTTCTTTAGAGCAGTCCGAGCCCATCTTTGTAGATGATGAGGACGATGGAGATGAGGGTTGTCTACCCAATCCAGTCCCTCATCCACTCCTTGAGGTGCCTTCTTCCACCGCACCTCAAGGCGATCAACCCATGCCTTCTGCTTCTTCTGGAGATAGTGGCTCTGTTCCTACCTCTTCAGCTCACGACGAAGAGGCCACTTCTTCTTCTCATCCTGGACCTCCTCGACATATCCAGAAAGCTCATCCTTTCGAGAGAAATAAGGTCTAGTCGCTTGTTGTGCCCCCTCGAGGTCACAATGTCATTGGGACTAAGTGGGTGTTCAAGAACAAGCAGAGTGAGGATGGGGTGGTTGTTCAAAATAAGGCTAGACTGGTAGCTCAGGGGTTCTCCCAGGTTGAGGGTCTAGATTTCGAGGAGACCTTTGCCCCTGTAGCTAAACTTGAGGCCATTAGAATCCTGCTTGCCTTTGCAGCTTCTAAGGGTTTCAAGCTTTACCAGACGGATATCAAGAGTGCCTTCCTCAATGGCTTTATTGAGGAAGAAGTCTATGTGAGACAGCCTCCAGGTTTCGAAAACCCCAATACCCAAACCATGTCTTCAAACTTTATAAAGCCTTGTATGGACTTAAACAGCCCCTAGAGCTTGGTATGAGAGGCTTAAGTCCTATTTGTTGAGTCATGGGTTTGGGATGGGTAAAGTAGACAAGACCTTGTTCATCCGCCGGCATGGCACTGATCTTCTGCTCGTCCAAATCTATGTGGATGACATCATCTTTGGCGGCTCCTCGTGTGCTCTCGTTTCCCAGTTTTCCGATGTCATGAGCTCGGAGTTTGAGATGAGCATGATGGGCGAGTTGAGCTTCTTCCTTGGCTTCCAAATTAAGCAAACTCGGGAGGGTACCTTCTTGCATCAGGGCAAGTACACTCGAGACCTCCTGAAGCGCTTTGATATGAGTGATGGTAAGCCGGTGTCCACTCCGATGGCTACACCAGCTTCACTCGACCCAGATGAGGACGGCGAGCCAGTTGATCAGAAGGAGTATCGTAGTATGATCGGCTCCCTCTTGTACCTCACTGCCTCGAGACCGGACATACACTTCTTCGTGTGTCTTTGTGCTCGGTTTCAGGCTTCTCCTCGCGTATCTCGCCGCCAGGCAGTGAAGCGCATTCTTCTGTACCTTCGAGCTACCATTGACTATGGTATCTGGTACTCTTCCTCGTCCTGTCTTTCCTTGAGAGCCTATTCGGATGCAGACTTTGTTGGCTGTAGGATAGATAGGAAGAGCACTTCTGGTGCCTACCAATTCATTGGCACTTCTCTTGTTTCTTGGTCTTCTAGGAAGCAGTCCGGTGTTGCACAGTCCACCGCAGAGGCCGAGTACGTTGCTGCAGCCAGTTTGTTGTAGTCAGGTGCTTTGGATGGTCTCGACCCTGCGGGATTTTGGGTTAGTTATCGACAGTGTTCCACTCTTTTGTGATAACACTTCTGCGATTAACTTTGCTAAGAACCAAGTGTAGCATTCTCGGACCAAGCATATTGATATTCGCTATCACTTCCTTAGAGACCATGTAGAGAAGGGTGACATCGTGCTCCAGTTTGTGGAGAGTGACCACCAGTTGGCTGATATCTTTACCAAGCCTTTGGATAGTTCTAGGTTTTCAGCTCTGCGGGGAGAGCTTGGGGTGTCCTGTCCTTATGGCCTGTTGTGAGGGGGAGCTTTGTGCTTTACTGCTTTATTATATTGATTATGCTCTTACTCCATTCTGCTGCATTGCATACGGGTGCTTTGGGTTTAGTCCTTCTAGCATAGATTAGAGTGCTTCTATCGTCTAGTTGTTCAGACTTCTTACTCTTATCTTGTGCTTCTAGGATGCTGCTTATTAGCTGTTTCTCTTTTCACTAGGTTGAGCTCACTCACTGCTTATAGGTTCTAGCGAGGGTCGGGCCACCCTCGGGTAGACAGGGTACGTGTTTGCTCTTTAGTAAGTTAGATGATCAGTTGATAGTCTTAGAGTCTCATGGGGTAGATGAGAGTCAGTTTGAGCCTTAGTATCCTCTATATCTTGTCTATGCTTTAAGGACTACCCTTTCAGATTTTATTTGCCAGCTTCTCTTGTTTATTGCTTTGGTTCAAGGGGAGTTCATTTGGGAGCTTCTGGAGCTTAACATTGACATAACTCAACTTGAACTAAAAGTTGCATCACATGTTGAGGGGGAGCTGGATTTTCTTGCATTTTAGCATTTCGCATTGTAATATAACTACATTGAGCCTTGATTATTATCCTTTAATGACATGTTTACAATGCTTTACACCTTGTCATGACTTGTGCTTATTTGCTAGATTTATCATGACTTCATATATGTAGACTAGCTTTTGCCATGATAAGTTAATTAAACTTGCTCAAATTGAACTAAAACTTGTCATGTTAGCACTCGAGACTAGTCTTTCTTGAGTTATCCTCTTATGATTCATGCCATGTCAAATAGGCTGAGTTGAGCGTTGAATCTCTATTGAGCCTTAGATTGAGCTATTTTAGTCTCTTGATGCAGCATGAGTTAGTACAACATGTTAAAAAGCAAAAAGATCTCTTTTGTGCGAAAAAACTGATCTCACCAATTCTTTCTCATGAGACGGCTTGCCATTGCACAATGCATGAACTCAGGGGGAGTTTTGGATAACCAAGATCATCTCCTTAAGCTTCTTGCTTGGAGTGGTCACATAAGGCTTGAGATCTAGCACATGATAAAACAAAAATCTGGTTGGCAACAATCATGAGATTTCTAAAGAAAAACTTATCATTTGTGCTCAATTTGCTAAAATTACAAAGATTACAAGTACTTAAACAAATGTTTCACTCTTGAGCTTGTAGCACTCTAATATGACTCAATACTAGCTTCTTGGTTCTTCTTAGCTTATTGACATGGTTTGCATCATCCTTGATACCTCTAGCTAGACTATGATCATGAATGACTTGACATGCTAAGAATTTGCACTAAAATTTCAGATTGTGACTTAATTGGTTTAGCTGGCTTATACATGTCTTGTCATGATCTAGATAGCATGTTTATGTGTTATGGCTTGGTGTAATACTTGTTGGTCATTTTGGATAATTCTCATGGCTCTACATGCTTCAGCCATTTCATCAAATTCCATGTCTTATTCCCTCTTCCTTGCATCCTTGATGTGTTTATTGCCAAAAGAGGGAGAATAGTGGTAGAAAAAGCCATTTTGGGAGCTTTGAGGAAAACTTGTTCTTTCTTTTGCTCCTTGTGTCGACATGGTCATTAGTCTCATTTTCTTCCTTTGGACCATGTTTGACTTTCTCTTCAAACTCAACTTTGCGCTTTTTCTGGGTTTGTCAATATACTCATCAAGGGGGAGATTGAGCGACCATGTGGAGGTCATCCATTATGTGTGATGAGTAATTGACATCGGTCTAGGGAAGTCGAGTTTGATTGGTTGGTTCGGACCTTGACGTTGCGTGGTGCAATCGGGCTCGGTCGGACTTGGTCAAACCTGGTCAAAATGGTTAGGATGCATATTATGTTGACTTGTCAGGTTTGGGCTATTTCATTAATGCATTTATGCTTACATGTATTGAGCGGTGCTATTTGATGTGTCTCTTGTCTATGTTGGCTGCAGGACGTTGAGGCGGAGTCGTGGCGAGACACGAGGTGACCGGACTAGACACGGGTGGTGTCGAGGTCAGAACGGTCGGATGTGTCAAAGACAGCAGAGATTCGATGTGGTTGTGAGTCGTGGATGACAAGGAACGCAGAAGCTTCCCGGAAGGTGCAGGTGGGGCATTTCGGTAAAAATGCAAAGCTGCACAAGCGGGAGCGGTTCCGTTCGGGTCTGGCAGGCGTAACGGGTTGGAGACCTGTTAGCCGAAGGCTATATAAGGAGGAGGTGCCTCCTTGTGGCTGCATGCATTCCTAGGGTTTTAGAGGTTGGTAGGGCTTGCTTTAGTCAAAATGAGCATTGGAGAGTTTGTTTTGGCTTTAGGCTTTAGTTGGTGAGGCTTTAGTGGTTGAGAGCAGGAGAGGTAGCGGGGGTGTCTCCATCGTAGCTTCTCTGTTGCTTGTCTCCTCTCCAAGAAACATGTAGAGTGTGTGTTCTTGAGGTTTAGGGAGAGGGAGAGGATGAGTTGAGAATCCATGTAATCATTCCTCTTGTTCTAGTATCCATGCGTATGGGGACTCCTCTGTATTCACTGTTTTTCATGAATGAAATCTCTGAAGTTTTATTTCTGTCTCCTGTTCGTTCTTCGTTCATCCCTTTTGGAGTGATTTCTTGATTTTTTTTGTATTTAAGTTGGCTCTAGCTGGAAAGGTCCAAAATGGGTTGCTATGACATGGGAGATGCTCCAAATCCATTTGACTAGTTGATCCTAAGAGCAAACCAAGTTTAATTTCAGTTCTTCCCTTGGACCCTTCTCTGTTCTTCAGTTGCTTTTCTAGGGTTTTGGTGCTGTTCTTGATTCTCTTCGTGTGATGGCTTGAAACTTGGTTTCTAGAGTCCTGAGGCTGTCAATTAGCTTCCCTCAAAGTTTCATGGCCAGAGGATCAAAGATTTGTGAGGAATTTGTATTTTGGTGAAGCATCTGTAGTTGTTCACGTTTTGGTCTTTCTAGAGTTTGAGGTGATTCTTGATTTCCCTTGAGAGAATGTGCCCAAATTTGAGTTTCAGAGTCACAAGGCTATTCACTAGCTAACCTCTGAGTTTGATGGGCAAAGGACTAGAGATAAGGTGGAAATTTGAGTTTTTAGGATGCTCCCTGTATTTTTCAAGTCTTTGGCCAATCTCTGAAATTCTTGGGCTTTTGTTGGTTTCTCTAGTTGTTTAAGGTCCTCTAGTTGTTTAGAATATGGTCTTAGTCTTGTGAGCAGAGGAGAGTTGGAGTTATTCCCTCTTTTGCCCAAAATCTGCATTTTTGGAACTTCCTGCGCAGACTGTTGCTCTCTACCCAAAATTGATTTTCAGTTAAGCGGTCAAACCGGAGTATGTATTGCGGTCAGACCAACTTTTGGCCGGTGGTCTGACCGGCGGCACAAGACCGGTCAGATCGGCTTGGCAATAGCGGTTTGACCGCCTGGAGCTTTCAAGTCTGACCGCACATTAGGGTTTTTGGAGGTGCCTTTTGTCTGCTGTCTTCTTTGTTTTGGCTGCTTCTCTTTGCTCTTCTCCCAGTGGGTGTTTGGAAATCTTTTTGTTTCAGAGTTCAAGTGTGGCTTCGTTTTCATAGCTTTGTATAGCTATTGAAGAGGAGTTTCTTCAGGGATCCTTTTAAGGGCAAGTTTTAAGTTGTGACATTCACCCCCCTCTGTCGCCATTTCAGTCCAACACAAAGGCTCCGACCAAAACAGATCGAACCCCTCGCAATCACTACACCACTGCTCCGTTGGTTATCAACCGTGCCGAGCACAGTTGACCTCGCCAAGAAGGCTATCTCCTGCAAGCGAATCGAGAACACAAGCAAGAGAGTTCAAGATGCAATATGAAATTGTATTGCAAATAAAGTTTAAGTTCACAAGTTGGGGTTCCTCAACCGAACATGCGGTGAAACAGCTAAGTAGAATAATCTCTTAAGAAAAACCCAAGAAAAACTAAAGGGGTGCGACCACCTTAAATAGGGGAGGGGAGAGCCGCACTTATCTAATGAAAAGAGGTGTGATACTATTCATGTTTACTGTTCACGCAGCCGTGGTACTGTTCACGTGAACAGTACCGGCCCAAATAGCCTAAATTACAAGGCCCTCGGCCCACTTTGACTCGGACTGGAAAAGTGATGTGTCTTCTTTCACAGTTTTTAATATGCTCGGATGGAGTTTGGAGGTGAGACTAGATCCATCTGAAAGTAGACTCCAAGAGCTTTCCAACGAGTACTCACGGGCCCCGAGAAGCCTTCCGGATCAAAAGTTATGGCCATTTGAAGTAGACGCTGTTACAAAGGCCGAATATGAATCAAACTCGCGAACAGGACTTAGATTGCACTTGACGGATCCACTTCTACACTCGAGCTTGCGTGGTTCTTCACCATGGTTCTTAAGGACAATTAAATCATCACAAGAATTAAGTAGTATGCCATTCTTTGAAATATTTGTATGTAAACTTAGGAACGCATTCACCCGATGGTTAAGTTGACGTGCTCACACTCGAGTCATTGGTCCTTGTATCATAGTTTTAGTTTGTTAAGTTTGTTGTGGAATTGGCACAGTTGTATCTATGGAAAGGATGTCCTCATCATACTCCCCTTCTTGAATTGGAGTCGTCCTCGACTCAAGCACATCTTCCGCACCCCAAGCAAGGTCGCAAATCTGCAATGTTAAAGGTGGGGCTAACCCCAAAATCTGCAGGCAAGTCTAACTTATATGCATTATCATTAATACGTTCAACACTCTAAAAGGACCATCTGCATGAGGCATGAGTTTAGACTTTCTCAATTCAGGAAATCGTTCTTTACGCAAGTGTAACCACACAAGATCACCAGGTTCAAAAGTAATATGCTTGCATCCTTGACTACCAGTAACTTTATATTTAGCATTCATAATCTCAATGTTCTCTTTAGTTGTCTCATGCATCTTACGTATCAAATTAGCACGTTGTTGCGCATCAACATTTACCTTCTTAGAAGCTGGAAGAGGCAACAAGTCGATAGGTGCACGAGGTATGAAACCATAAACAATCTCAAAAGGGCATTTCTTTGTGGTAAAATGCAGCGAACGATTATAAGCAAATTCCACATGAGGCAAACATTCCTCCCACATTTTTAAGTTCTTTTTAAGCACAGCTCTAAGCATAGTAGACAATGTTTTATTGACTACCTCAGTTTGTCCATCGGTTTGGGGATGACAAGTAGTAGAAAATAACAGTTTAGTTCCCAACTTACCCCACAAGGTTCTCCAAAAATGACTAAGAAATTTAGCATCACGATCTCAAACTATCGTATTCGGAATATCATGCAAGCGAATAATTTCCTTAAAGAACAAATCAGCAACATTTGTAGCATCATCACTTCTATGACATGGTATAAAATAAGCCATCTTAGAGAATCTATCCACGACAACAAAAATACTATCCCTCCCCTTCTTTGTTCTAGGAAGCCCTAAAACAAAGTCCATAGAAATATCTTCCCAAGGTATGCTTGGAACAGGAAGAGGCATGTATAAACCATGAGGATTAAGTCGTGACTTAGCTTTTTGGCACGTGGTGCAGTGGGCAATGAAGCGTTCGACGTCACGCCTCATCTTTGGCCAATAAAAGTGGTGGAACAGAATGTCCTTGGTCTTCTTCACGCCGAAGTGGCCCATCAATCCTCCTCCATGCGCCTCCTGTAACAACAAAAGACGAACAGAACCAGCAGGAATGCATAGCTTGCTAGCACGGTATATGAACCCATCATGCACAACAAATTTATTCCAACCCTTTCCCTCTTGACAATTTAGCAACACATCTTTAAAATCAGCATCATGCACATATTGCTCCTTTATTGTCTCTAACCCAAAGATTTTGAAGTCAAGTTGTGAAAGCATGGTATATCTCCTAGACAATGCATCAGCTATCACATTTTCTTTGCCCTTTTTATATTTAATGACATAGGGAAAAGATTCAATAAACTCAATCCACTTAGCATGTCTACGGTTCAGGTTGTTTTGATTTTGAATATGTTTCAAGGATTCATGATCAGAATGTATTACAAACTCTTTGGGCCATAAATAATGCTGCCATGTTTCCAAAATTCGAACTAGAGCATATAATTCTTTATCATAGGTAGAATAGTTCAAACTAGAACCACTTAATTTTTTTACTAAGGTAAGCAACATGTTTTCCCTCTTGAATTAAAACACCCCCAAGACCTATGCCACTAGCATCACATTCTAATTCAAAAGTCTTGCTGAAATCAGGAAGTTGAAGCAAAGGGGCATGTGTTAACTTATCTTTGAGAATGTCAAAAGCTTGTTGGTGTTTGGTGGCCCAAGTAAAAGGAACACCCTTCTTTGTAAGCTCATTCGGTGGTGCAGCGAGGGTGTTGAAATCCCGAACAAAACGCCGATAGAAACCAGCGAGCCCGAGAAAACTCCGGACTTATGTGACCGTTTTAGGAGGTGGCCAACTCTGGATCGCGATGATCTTAGCTTGATCAACTTCAATGCCCTGTGGAGTAATAACATAGCCAAGAAAAGAGACTCGATCCGTGCAAAAGGTGCACTTCTCAAGGTTACCAAACAAATGTGCATCTTTCAAGGCATTAAAAACAGCACGTAAATGATCCAAATGTTCTTCATATGACTTGCTATAGATCAAAATATCATCAAAATATACCACCACAAATTTCCCAATGAAAGCACGCAAAACTTCGTTCATCAAACGCATGAAAGTGCTAGGTGCATTAGTTAAACCAAAATGCATCACTAACCACTCATATAGCCCGAACTTTGTTTTAAATATCGTTTTCCATTCATCTCCCAATTTCATTCTAATCTGGTGGTACCCACTACGCAAGTTTATCTTTGTGAAAAGAATAGAACCACTCAACTCATCTAGCATGTCGTCTAACCTAGGAATAGGATGACGATACCGTATTATGATATTATTAATGACTCTACAATCAACACACATACGCCAACTACCATCTTTCTTAGGAACCAAGGACTAAGGCTTTCCCGTACGTACCCTCGGTCCAAAAGATCTTGGACTTGTTGCTGAATTTCCTTAGTCTCCTCTGGATTGGTCCTATACGCCGCATGGTTTGGCAAAGTCGCTCCTGGAATTAAGTCAATTTGGTGTTTAATCCCTCTAATAGGCGGCAGCCCCGGGGGTATCTCAGCTGGAAACACATCCTTATATTCCTGCAAAAGGTTAGTAACAGTAGACGGCAAAGAGCTAGATACATTTTCAAGTGAAAATAAAGCATCTTTGCATATCAAAGCATATCATGGCATATCATCGTGACAAATTTTAGCAAGATCAGATTTGGTTACAAGCATGACACAACCCTTTAATTTAATTCCCTCGGTACTAGAACTAGGTGTCAACTTCTCTTTTTTAGATGGGAAAACATTCTTCACTACTTGCTAATTTTTAGATTCAGGTTCAAGTTCTTTCTTCTTATTTTCAGCTAGCTCTTTATCACAATTAACAATTTCAGTAGGTGTCAAAGGTAGCAAAGTTATTTTCTTTTCTTTGTGCACAAGAGAGTACTTATTACTTCTACCATGATGAGTTGCATCGGTATCAAATTCCCATGGACGACCTAATAATAGTGAGCATGCTTGCATAGGTACTATGTCAAAATCAGCAACATCATGATAGGAACCAATGGAAAAATGCACTCTCACAGATTGTGTTACCTTCACCTTACCGCTGTTGTTGAACCATTGAATGTGTATGGGTGAGGATGCGCACGTGTGGTCAAGCCAAGCTTCTTGACCAATCCCGAATCCACCAAGTTATTGCAGCTCCTGCCATCAATTATAACACGAACACGACAATCCTTAACGATGAGGAACATCTGAAACAAATTATGACGTTGTAGCTTCTCCTCTTGCTCTCTTTGAGTGCTCAGTACTCGCTGCACAATTATGGTTCTGTAATGCGCTGTAGCAGCGGCACCTAAAATCTCCTCACCATCACTGTCTGTCTCATGATCATCACCATTGCCTACAAGGTTAGCTGCAGGAACATATTCATCCTCAACATCACTAGCACTTACATAACTACCATCTTCTGTCGTAATGTACGCCCGTTGACTTGGGCAATCTCTCATGACGTGGCCCATCCCTTTACAACGGTGGCACACAATGCCCGTCGTATGGCCCGTGGAAGCAACCAATGAAGAGCTCTTTGCTGGTGCTTGCACACTAGTAGATTTGCTCGTCTCGGATGCGCGTGATGGTGGCGGAGGTGCTGCTGAACGCGCCCTACTCACAGAGGGGGCAGCAGCTCGAAAAACAGGAGGTGGGGCTGTCTTAGCTTACCCAGGCGTCGATCTTGATGTAGACATACTTCCAAAGTTGCTCCTTATCCTTTGTTGCCTACCCTGCAATTCTTTGACTGCCAAACAAGCAAGCTAGAATAATCTATTGATATTGTTATACTCTTTGTAATCAATTATGTTCTGAATTTCACGCATTAAGCCCCCATAAAAACGAGCTATCTTATCCTCCTCATCCTCTTCAACATTACAACGCAACATGCCTATTTATAGTTCTTGATAATATTCCTCGACAGATCTATTATCTTGGTCTAAGCGCTGCAATTTCTTATGCATTTCACATTTAAAAGCAGGAGGAAGAAATCTAGCACGCGTAGCTACCTTCAATCTATCCCATGTATCAGATGTTAAACCAGAATTAACTACTTGAGTCCACCAAATGATAGCAAAGTCTTTAAATTCACTAGTGGCTTGTCTCACTCTATGCACTTCAGGAACTAGATGGGTATTAAATTTTTGTTCAACTGTCATCTCCCAATCTAGATAAGTTTCAGCATCATAAGCACCCGCAAAAGATGGTATGGTAAATTTGACTTTAGCAAATGGATCATCATTAGCACGAGCATTGTGATGCTAAAAATTTTATCTCCCATACCGTGACGGTTTTGATGTGGGCGGTGTCGTGGGTGTGCATCTTGGGCAGCAAATGCAGCACCGGCGTCGCAGTTTTGTCTCTCATTATCATCTCCCTTCTCATGATCTTGGCTTGCATTGTGATCATACTCTCGTCCATTGTTTGGTGGCTGATTCACCATTCTTTCAAGGCGTGCAATACTCTCATTGATGGAGCGCTGCATTGTATCCAGCTTCCTATCGATGTCCTCGGTAATGGTAGCGCGTTGTTCATCCAAAAGCGTCATGAGCTCTCACTTTAAAACACACTCTTGCGCATCAGACGTCTCACCTGCCATGGTTAGTAGAAAACAAAGGACAACACAAATGTATTATCCCTATCAAATACTAGGTGATGGAAAGTGGAATCACACACTCTCAAGCGTCTTACCACACTCTCACAAGTGTTCTTAGCAATGCAGCAGGTGGTACAACCGGTGGCTGGTTTGTGACACCGTGTCGAGCGTGGGTACGATTGCAAGAGGGAACCTGTTCTGATCAAGAGTAGGTGGAGCTTGGAAGGCACAATATGGTAACAAAATGATCAGCAATAATTAGTTCTATAAATGCAAGTTGAAAGTTTCTTCAAAGGATTCATGAAAAGTTGATCCTAGCCTATTCACAGTTAGCCAATCAAGCCCTATGCAAGGAAGTGTATGTACGCACACACAACGAACAATGTGACTTGATGTAAGCAAAGGAGAACCTCACAACAAGTACTAGGAGAGACGCTTGCCCACTACTCAAACTTCTTTCTGTGGGCACAAGATTATTCGCACGATGTAGAGCACAAAACAGCGATATCGGTAAAACGCGAACAACCCTCTAGATTGAGCAGATACAACAGCTAGTCTCAAACGATGAAAAGGCAGAGTTTTATATGGCTTATATATACTCGTTTGAAAGGTTTCGACGAGATCAACAACTTTCTCAACTGGACGAACCCCAAATTCCGAAGGGAAGACCAAAAAATCACCAAAGACAGAAAACCAAAATCTTGCGATGCAATTTCAGGGCTAAAGATGGCCGATTTTGGTGGTCTTGGAGGGCGACTAGCTTGAGTCAAGCCAGTTGTTTTTTGGATCGGACTCATCGTTAGCTTTCCAACGAGTACAATAACGTTGAAAACGGACACCGTATGCAAAAGTTTTGCCCGTTTTACTGAAGGTGTGTCGGAAACGGACTCTGAATTCGTTTCGGCCTCAATTGAAACTGCTATAACTTTTGATCCTTGGCCGAAATTACTCAAATTTTTTTCTGGAGGCTTTTGGATGTATGAAACACAGCTCCACCAATTTTCACTATTTTTGGCGAAGGTTTGATGCACTTTCCAAATTTCGGTAAAGATGGACTCTTTCCTTCTTTTTTTCTTTCCTTTTTCTCTCTCTTTTCTCTCTTTTTTTCTCTGTTTTTTTAAACAACCGAAATCAACTCTCTCTCTCTCTTTTTCTGAGTCCAAAACCCTAATTTTTTTTTGCAGGGGATCGCGGCAATTGTTGGCGGGGGTCGCGGCAATGGTTGACAGTGGATGGGTGGCAAGTTATGTTATCAACGTTATTAAATACTTAGTGTTGTAAAACTAGCATCGGCCAACATACAGTTACCGGGCCGCATAGCATGGAGACCTAATGCATTTGCAAGGGCGAATGCATATGGGAGTTTTGTGTGATTACTCGAATTAAGGCATTCGACGAAAGTATTATGGTCTTTTCTAGTGATGACATGGTTCTGTGTAGGATGCTAGAATGATATGCATATGGAAATAGAAGGGGTATCATTTTTGTTACATTTGTTTAAATAGAAGGCGTTTCCTGGAAGCAACATGTTGATTTGCATGAAGTTCGCCTATTTTTTTGGGATTCAAAACTTAAATTACAAAATACGATATGAGTAGGTTTTTGGTTCTATGCCATCGGTTAAACCTCAAATTCTTGAAATGCCATAAAAAAATTGTATAATTATCAACATGCCATCGGTCTGTCCTGGCTGCTTCTTCTTCGGTGGTTAGTGGGGCTTGTTTTCTCTGGCCGCCCGGCCCAATACCAACCAGCTTCCCTTTCGTCCATCGCTCTCCCCACTCCCCCCTACCGTCGCCGCCCGCCGCCGCCGAATGGATCGGACGGCGCCGCTCGATCCCGAACTGGTTCTCAGGGGGGGCATGGGCGCGTACCGCGGTCCGGTGCGGCCGGTGGGCGGCGCCGGCGCTGGTGCGGCGGGGGAGACGATGCTGCTGTGGGCCCTTGGCCAGCCCACGGCGCACCGCCACAACGCCTTCGTCCGCCACGCCGCGCACTCCCTCACCCTTGACGCCTGCGGGCGGCGCCTCTGCCTGCTCCAGTCGCCCTCGTCCATGGCCACTCCCGGCGTGACCGGTGCCGTTGTCTGGGACAGCGGCGTCGTCCTCGCCAAATTCCTGGAGCACGCCGCCGATTCCCACCTCCTCCTCCTCCGCGGCGCGCGGGCAGTCGAGCTCGGCGCAGGCTGTGGCGTTGTTGGGTGGGTACCTCCGATTTCATTGGTCACAAATCTGACGCTCTTGCCTTGACAAAACTTACTACTGAATGCTTATACTCCGTCTTGGTAAATTCATGGCAACCCACCAAAACTGAAGTTAGATTTTTTTTGCACCAATTTTTTTTTGTTAAATAGTGTAGACTAAATCATAAATAAAATGCTATGGCGTAATTTCAGAAATGTGATAAACTTGAGTCGAGAAGTGCTTCTATGCTTTTCTCTCTAACAAGAGTAGTACTAATCTCAAAGTAAAAAAAAAAGAGGTAAGTAACATCTATCCACTATTCATCATACTTTAAAAATTATGTAAATCACTATTAAGGAAAGCATAGAAGCATCTTCCACTTCAGTTTACTTTAGCTGTGTGATGGCTAATCTTCAACGTAATACTACACACAGCTTTACAAGGATACATACCCATACACCTACTGTGAAACGCCGATGTTTCACAAGTTCACATATTCTATCCTTGACTGCATGTTACAATGCTTTTGGCGAAGGGCTGTGTTTGTATTTACACACGTCTCCTCTAATTGTAGATGTGTTGCAGCTCTTCTCGGCGCCAATGTGATTCTCACTGACCTCCCTGACCGCCTCAAGCTGCTGAGGAAGAATGTCGAGCTTAATGTGGGGGACGCTCATGTTCGGGGCTCAGCTCGGGTCACTGAACTTGTATGGGGTGATGATCCTGATCCTGAATTTCTTCAACCACCACCAGAATTCGGTAAGGATAATAACTGTGGTAATGTCAACTTCCACTCAAAACTTCAGATTATTGACATATTATGATTATTTTAATATTTTCTAATGTTCAAATTTAACATCGGCAGCTTATATGTGATTTAGTTTCTGTAGACCAATGGTCATTCATATCAACTGTCTAAGTGTGATATGTCGCCTTGCATTGTAACACCAGGCAGGCTGTAAAATGTTGAATAACTCTGCCTCCTCTTACCTGTTTCAGTACTAGGCTCAGACGTAATTTATAGCGAGGAAGCAGTACATGATCTGTTAGTCACCCTGAACCAACTTTCAGGACAGCATACAACAATATTACTGGCTGGAGAACTCCGGAATGGTAAGACCTTTAACTAGGGCGTTTTTTTTACTTGAACGCACATGTTTCACAAACTGCACTGTCATGTATATGCATTGCTGATGTAAAAGCTAGCACCTGTTATTCCAACTTATGAATCTACTACTTTCATGAATTACATTAGATGTTGTGTTGGAGTGCTTCTTGGAGGCAGCAATGGAGGACTTCCTCATTGGCTGCATCGAGCAAGGTCAATGGCACCCTGATTTCTGCAGTAACCGTGTGGCCCTATTCATCTTGGCGAAGAAACCAGGGAGCACAGAGCAAGACCTTGGTTCATAATCAGATGTCTTGAGCGAAGCAAGATACCTTGAACTGGAAATGTACCCAGCTCTGTGGTAATCATAGAAGATGATACTAGTTTAGTTTCTTGGTAGTGTAAGTTGCGCTGTTGTGAAAGAAAGGGGGATGATCTCCTTCAGCAGGTGTTTTTTCTTTTTTTGAAAAATACATGGCATAACATTTGGATTGAACTGCCACCAATAATGTTCATCACAATGCTGGGACGGATTTTGCAGGTTGTTGCTTACTGCAAACAAAGGGCTTTTCCAGTTAGTATTACATGTGAGTTTGTGACTAGCAATGACAGAGTCAAGAATTCGTGAAAGGGGCAGCGCCCAATGTAATAAAACTCAAGTACGAAGAGTTCTCAACTTTGAATTAGTAAACAGTGGTGAAACTAGCCGATAGTTCTTCTTGTTCTTTCATATTCCACATAATTTTCTGGGATTTTAACTAGCGACCTATGGGTTGTGAGCTTCAAGATCCCACTATCTAAAAAAAGAGCAACTAATGGCAGCCATTGCCACCAAAGTCAGGCGTCCTTGAGTTGGCATCAGCAAAGGTTTTGTGAAACTTGTTGACTGCAATGCATGTAGGCTATGTGCCCCTTGCGTCAATATAACCGGGGAGCATATACGGTGAAAACCACCTAAGTACTATAAACTTGAAAATTTTGTTGTAGCTCTTTTATCAAGTGTTGTAAAGCATTTGATTTTGTTGCAATGTGTAATATACTCCTTGCAACAATTAACAAAAGAGCTGCAACAAAATCAAATTTGTTATAACATTTTTGAGATTACTCGTTGCAACAAAATCAACTATTTTCTACAACAATTGATAAAAGGGATGTAACAAACTTTTCAATATTAGATGGTTTTCACCCTATATGCTTTGCATTCCTGTAATTTGTGTCATTGGTGTTAATTTGAAAGAGGCCCAAAATAAATAGATAATTGTTGCCCCAAACTAGAAGAGGGAAATGAAAAACAGTTCACCAACAGTTGGGCCATAGGTCCACCTGCCGGGTTCACCTGTTAGTAGGCTGTCAGACGGCATCTAAAACAAAAACATACAAACCCCTCCTTATTTTCACGTGATCATTTTTTACACTTCTTTTAAAACAAATGCTGGAGTTTTCTATATTTTTCTTAACAATGATTTCTATGATTTTTAAAACATGATGAATAGTTACTTATTTCTTTATGTACACTGAAGTTAGTATTACTCTTATTAGAGAGATAAGTATAGAAGCTTAAAATTACGTGAACTATATCTACATGCTACTTCAATTTTTCTTATACTATATGCTTGAGGACAATACTCCTTTGAAAAGAATGTCGCCAGTTATCATATATAAGGTATGATTAGCTAAGTTGAATATCATGTGCGTTACTACGAGAAAAAAATTATATTGTAAAATTTATATTTTCAGTGTGTTGAGCCTCCATCGTTTGGCTTGGCATGCACCGTACCTTCGGCTCTTTCTTTTTTTTTTTTGAGGAACCTTCGGCTCTTTCTGGGAGCACACGACCAAGCTATGCCTGAATGGGGCTTCCCTATCCCCTCTCTCTATTCCCCTCCCTATCCCCTTAATCTAGACCACTCACATCTCATCCAATGGTCAATATTTTTTTTATATTTTCACCATTTGCCCATCCATCATAAATAATAAAAAAAATAAAGAAAAAAAATAATTTTTTTATTATAATTTTTTTACAGAAATTATAATTTTATTTTTTTCTGTAAAAAAATATAATAAAAAATAAATTTTTTTGTATTTTTTTATTATTTATGATGGATGGGCAAATGATGAAAATATAAAAAAATACTGGTCATTGGATGAGATGTGAGTAGTCTAGATTGAGGGGATAGGGAGGGGAATAGGAAGAGGGGGACAGGGAAGCTCCATTCGCTATGCCTTGGCCCGCGTAGCGCCTCCACGGCGCTTTTGGCTTTGCCGCTACACAGGGCTGAGCTCTGCTTCGGCACATGCCACGCCTCTGTGGCAGCACCTGGCTTGCGTCACATCCTCGACTTCACCACCGTATCTATGGCTGAGTTCCTTTGAGTGTAAAGTTGACTTATACTTATTCTATTTACAGTAACTAGCTTTTAAACGGTGTATTTTTTCAAGATAGGATCAATAAAAAAATTATTTTTTAAGACAGGATTAATAAAAAAATTGTAATAAAAAGTGTACTGAGTTCAATTATCCCAGCTAAAATCATATATAATTATTTTCCTTTACGTCCTGTCTCTCACGAACAGTCAGAATTCCTAAAAGAATTCACCCTTGCATTGCTATCCTCGTGCCGCACCGCTCATGACTAAATCATTCTCGCGATATCAACATCTTTGCGATCGAACGTCATATCAAATCAATATAGGTGCTCCCCAATGTTCATGTTATAGTTGCAAATAGGAAGAATAAGATTGACAAAAACAATCTTATTTGAATTTGCTATGGAGATAACAAAGAGCGGGCGAACAAATTACCTCTCCAATCAGACGAGTCTATTATGTCTGAAAGCAGGTATCACATGTATGCGCTACAATAGACAAATCATTTGATGGACTATATATCCATCTCTTCCGCATGATTGCAATGAACAGACTGAGGGCAGTTTCTTTCATACACTTCTAACATTCTCCAAGGCAAAATGAAAAGAAACAAAAAGGAACCGCCGGGTTGAACCGAGCACTCGCTTGTGAGAACAAGTCCATGAGACCACCGAATGGGGCTTCCTGTCCCCCACTTCCTATTCCCCTCCCTATTCCCTCAATCTAGACCATTCACTAATAATCCAACGGTCAGTTTTTTTTTAATATTTTCACCATTTGCCCATCCATCATAAATAATAAGAAAAATATAGAAAAAAATAAAATTTATTTTTTCTGTATTTTTTATTATAATTTTTGTGCAGAAAAAATAAAATTATAATAAAAATGCAGAAAAATAAATTTTATTTTTTCTGCATTTTTTGTTATTATTTATGATGGATGGGCAAATAGTGAAAATATAAAAAAACTGGCCATTGGATCATTAGTGAGTGGTCTAGATTGAGGGAATAGGGAGTGGGGGACAGGGAAGCCAGATTCGAGACCACCTCACCGCCAGAGAGCACGCATGATCTGTCGTTCTACGCACGCAACCAGCAGCATTGGCTGTTAAATACTTCAACCAAACATTAGCGTTAGTGTCAGACCCAGATTTTACAATCCAGAATCTTCTATGATTCCACCGCACTATTCCCTAGATCAGTAGATAGTGCTCACATATTACAGTTCTGAATATCAAGGTACATATCATGTGGAAGCGTAAATATAATAGTAAACTTACTCATGGGCCGATTAGACCGAAATCAATAAATTGCAGCAGCGGAAGAACGAAGCACACAGGTGGGACCTTCAGGACATGCCCACAGGCAGCCAACTGGAGGTGCGCGACCTAGCCCTTGACATCTTCATCTTTTCTGCCAGCTTGTCCAATCTTGTTGCTGAGGCGAGGTGATTTGATTCCTGATGCTGAATTTTATCGCAAAAGCGAGTATGAGCACTCCAACCCCGTGCTCCGCGAGCCAATACACATAATGCAAATAAATAGTATACATGGCTTAATAAAGGAGAGGCTCGGGTTATTTTATTTGTCAAAAATCGCTTTTAGTAGCTTTGTTATTATTTCATCATAGTGTTATTGTTACTGCCTATACACCACCTAGTGACTACCATAATCGACCTAATCCACCAAAATACACTTTCTTTATTGATTGTTGTCTAAGACTCCAAACAGCGAATGACATCATTAATCAGTCCACCGATCATGCTCTTCCCATATTGATTGCTATCTATGACTCTTAAACAACGATTATCATCAATTATGTAATCCACCAATCATTCGCATCAGGACTTCCTAATAATTCAATCCTTTTGGTTATTGATCCAAAACCATAATTTGTTCTCCCAATAATCAATCTTATGTTTTCATTATCTATCTCTAACTAATTCATGAGTATACATCCACCAAGAATATCATTGACCAAGTATACGATTCACTAGTATATATCCACCAAGTATATCATTGATTAGGTCTACGATTCACCAGTATTCATCCACCAAGAATATCATTGATCAAGTTTATACTCCAGGAATTGTTATCATACTCCAAACTCCCAAGATCAATTCATCCATCCAGAACTTGTTCAAATTCTATTAATCCCAATATTGTCAACATCTCCCAAGAATTTATATCAAATATCAGTGTTGTAATCCAACCAATACCCTTGCACTTCCTAATACTCCAAAGATCATATAAATCATCTATCTAGTCTAGATATCCATTTGGGCTCATTTCTCCCAGAATCCACACTATCGTTTTCTTTTTATAATCGACATGAGTCCACCAATATATTTATGTTTTTACCACAAACTTCCATCTTCATTACTCCCGACTCTACTTATTTCCTCATATATTTCACATTGCGAGAAGAGAAAATATTTTACTTTTGCAATATGATACATCAAAATTTCCTGAGACCTAGCAGTTTTGAACAAAAACATAATGTTCAAGAAAATGCAATAATAATAGCGATCCAGATTCCATCCACCATTACATGGCATCCACACCATATAGCATTTTTCAGCGTTATAGCCGCTTAACTTACCACTGGGACGACACCCAGGACAATTCAAATCAGGGCTTTCCACTACCCTCCACTTTTTCCATTACCACCCACAAAGTTTTTGAAATAGAACTATATCTAGTTAAGTTCCCATGTCTACCCTTGATCGTGGGCACGGCTATTCGAATAGTTTTAACTCTGCAAAGTTTGTACACTTTCACAACAAGAGACAATCAACTCATTGCCCCACACGATTTCTTAGAAGTGTGGTTGAGCATACCATCACAGTGACTTTTCAAAGTATCTAGTCCTTTTTGTCATCTCACTTTATGGGCTTCTCCCACTTGCGGTGGGTCCCATCTATGCACGGGATGTTCCCCCACAGTTACTAACACAGCTGGGCTTCTCAACTCCCCACAACGCTTAGAACAAACTGGGAAACTTCACCTCCACTGGTGTCCCTTAGGGCCCCCTTGCCCGTGCGTATCCACTCCCCATCCACTACCGGTGAGATGAGTCCGGGGATTTCGATAAATTTACTTAGCCAAGTTGTATTTTACAGACTTGTGGTTGCACTGTTTTAAACGGGTTGACATGACAAGATTCAGTCCTTAAGGTTACCCGGATGGTTCTACCACATTTCACCTTTTGTGCAATCACTGCACCACATTTCACCTTTTGCGCAATCACTGCACCACATTTCACCTTTTGTGCAATCACTGCACCACATACCAGCCCTCAAACCATCCATCCAGGTATTTAAGCAAGTTGGGGATTTTGGGAACATAAAATAATCATAGCCAACATATACCAGTCATTACCACCATGACTGCCCAACCAAATTTTCTCATGATTAAAGTGATGCTTGGGCGTTCTCGCGCCCATGAATACCTATGCGATACTAAGCATGGCATATAAATTACGGACTTATTTTCGAAAGGTTACTATAGTAATTTTGCTAGGGCAACAAGGTTCACACATTCAGATATTCTGTAACATCCTGGATTTTTGCTAAAAAAATATTAATAAAAGTGGAATAAAATAAAATTAAAATTAAAATAAGTATTTTTGTGCCTAGATTTTAAATTTGGATTTGCTCTGAATTTCTGTTTTTGGAAAAGCTGGATTTGAAAAGCATTTTTAGAAAAACCTAAAAGTATTATTAAATAAAATGATATTTTGATTTTCTATAAAAATCCTATGTCAAATTAAATATTTGGAGTTATTTGGAGTTTATTTGGTTTCCTGGATTTTCTGGAGTTTAAAAATGTATTTTTAAAATTAAAATTATTTTAAAGTATGAAAATTAAATACCAACATTAGTTGGAAATATTTTAAGTCCAAAATGTCTCCAGGAGATTCTCTGAATTGTTCTGGAATTTTTGGAGTTTATTTGGTATTTTTCTGAGGCTAAATGGAATTTCTGTGCTTTTCTGAAAATCCAGAAATCAAAAATAAAAATAAATCCCCAACCCACCCCTCCGGCCGCCACGTGGACGGCCAGATTGCCGCCCACGTCCACCGTCCTCGCCGCCATCCGGCCGTCGCCCCCATCCCGCCTACCCTCCCTCCGCACTCGCCACGTGGCTCGCCGACCGCGCCACGCCGCCTTCTCCTCCGCCACCCGATCCGCTCCGCCCGCCCGCAGACACTTCTCGGCCACTCGATCCCGCCCCGCGCACGTGGCGCCATCCTGGCCGCCCGCGCCTCCCGCTCATCTCCCTCTCTCTACGCCTCCGGTCCCACCCGTCAGCGCCTCCCCTCTTCCTCTCTCTGCCACCCCGGGCCCGCTTGTCGGGTGCTTCTTCCCCGCGGCCTCCTCCTTCCCCTCGCGCGCGCGAGCCGCAACGCCCCTCCGCCCTTCCCGGCCTCCCCACTCCCGAGCTCTCGCCCCACTCCCGCTCGTGGCGCGCCCCTTCTACAAGCCGCTCCCACCCCTACCCGCACGACCCGCTCCCGCACGCCCCTCTCTCCGCCGCCGCCATTCCCGCGGGCGGTTAGCTCGCCGCCCGGCCACCCTCCCCTCCCCCGAGCCTATAAAAGGCACCCGAGCTACCTTGTCCTCGCCCCACCTCTCCGTGCCCCTCTCCTCTCTCCGAGCCCCGAGCGCCTCGGCGCCGTGCACGTTCGTCTCGCCGCCGTCGCCAACTCGGCGAGCAACCGCCGCCGCCATCGCTCCCCGAGCCTCGCCGGTGCCACCATAGCCTTCCTCACCTCGCCGCGAAGCTCCTCCGCCCCTCGTCCGCACCTCCCCACCGCCGGAGCCCCGAGCCGCGCCGCCGCTCCTAGCTCGACGCCGGCCGCCTCCGCTTGTCGCCGAAGTCCGCGCTGTACCGGTGGCATCCTCGCTCCGCTCTTCGTTTGCACACTGCGCGCGCCGCCGCCGCCACCGGAGTGTCACCGCCGCCGCCGGCCCGAGCACCTCTCGCCGGCCACCACGCGGCCGCGTGCACACGTGGCGGAGAGGTGGCGCCACCTCATCGCCGCGTCGGCTCCCGCTCCCCGTCGGCGCCACGCCGGCCGGCCCGCCAACCGTGCCACCTCACCACCTCTCCTCTCAGGCGCGGTCCATGGACCATGGGCCCATCGTCACCGGTGCCCTCTCGGCTGACGTCAAGCTTGCGTCATAAGTCCCTTTTCCCGTAGAAAAATAATTCATCCGAAAATAAATTCCTCGCTGACGTCATAAATCCCATTTTCCTTTAGAAAAATAATTCCCAAAAATCCCTTTTTCCATTTCCCCTCTTTTCAATCTTCCCGGAGCCCGTTCTCCCTCGTTTTAACTCCGATTTGGCCCATTCAAATTTCTAAATTCATCAAAAATTCACCTCTATCCATTTCTAGCCTCAATTCAAATATTTGAGTTCAATTTGAATTTAATTTGATTTTATTTGAATTTGGTGGGTTATTTTCACGTGTAGACCTCGACGATTCGGGAGATTTCTTCGACGAAGATTCAAATCAATTTGAAGAGCAAGGCAAGTCACTCTCCTTGATCATGTTGATCCCATATTTTCAAATAAAATTATGTTAATTTAAATTATATTGCATGCATATTTCTATTCAACGTATTTCAATTCAGTTTTAAATTTAGTTATGCCTACTTGTTAATTCCTCCATTGAATTTGAATTCCTCAATACCTTGTCACCTTAGAATCAAACTCTAGTTAATACATTAGTGTTGGCTAGAGGAATTTATATCAAATGCTTAGCCCTGCTTAATCATATAATTTTGTTTTGGGATATCTTTCACATAAAATGATGCCCCTTTTTACATAAAATGATATGTACTCTTGACTTTGGTGAGTCAAGGAGTGTTATGAAATATTTTGAAAACAAAATATAAAACCTGGTTTAGACTTAGGCAATTGGTTAGAGTGGTGGGTGCAGGCATGCCCTGTTGGTTGGAGCCGCAGTGGTTGACTGTCGTGCACGGGGGTATGTGGTTGGGCCTGAGTCAATTAAGGACCGGTCTGTGAGCTACGGTAGCAAAGCCCTATTTGTACTACCACATGGCTGGTATGGGACAGCCCTGGCTGAATAATTTGTGAAGTCCCAACCTGAGCCGAGTTGTAGGTTGAAAGTGAGCGTGGTTGGTGCCATGTGAAGTCTCACTTGGACGAGCGTGGTTAAGCCATGAGAAGTCTCGTCTAGGCTCAAGAGGGGGTCCCGGTCTGGTGGATTCCTTACTGGGGTGAAACCTTAGAGTTGGCTTGGCCAGGTTGAAGGCTTTGCATTGTAAAGGTCTTGTCACGACTCCCCACTGCACACCTAAGGAAGTGTGTAATCTAGTGGTACAACGGGATGATCGTGTCTTGTGGGTAAAGCTGTACAACCTCTGCAGAGTGTATAATCTATCCTGGATAGCCGTGCCCACGGTCATGGGCATGCTGAGTAAAAGTTTTTTCATGGATTAGACTTTGTTTTTCAAAAATGTTTTCGAAAACCTTGCGGATGGATGGAATCCGTGAGAGATTGAAATCTGGTGAATGGATGGAATTCATCAGAGTTGCGCAGTGAAAGCGTGTGGATGGATGGAATCCATACGTGAGCTTTTGGAAAAGATGGTCCGGGTGGGATGCCCGTGGATAGGTTGGTGTTTGGTCGGAGCCGGCACTGACGGTATTACTTTCTACTACCAATATTGTTTTTACTTACTGTATTAAATTCAGCAATTTCAATCTACTTATTGTATTTCTTAAATGCTGTTTTATGCAAACTAACCCTATAAGCCTTCCATTGAAGCCTTTATCATTATGTTGTATTTTCCCGGGTGATTTGCGGAGTACAAGTTTGTACTCACGTTGCTTTTTCCACACAGAGAAGGAAGACGTCAACTACGGTGAAGATCTGGACGAATAGGCCGCGTCTTACTATCGTTTGCCTGTGGGCAGGCTTGGGCTTCGCTATTTATCCATTTTGTTTCCGCAGTTATTTCCTTTATTTATTTTGCCAATGAGCGTTGATGTAAGACTTGGCCATAAGGCCGTACCCTTTATTTAATATATTGAGTCATTTGTGCTTGGTTATTATCTTTGTTGTGACTGTGTGCACTAGCTGATCCTGGACTAGTGCGATTTACACAGAGGATTCAGGAGTCGTTACTCCGGGTTCCGACATATTCCAAAGGAGGTGTAATATTATTCAAGGCAAACAATGGGCATATATCTAGAATCTTAAATTAACATGCATTTGCATATAAAGTAACAGCATGCAATTTGATAATTTAACAAAAACAGTTTGCAGAAAATGTAGGTTCAACATGATCAAAGTATTGACTCGCCTGGCGTGGTTTACCGCAGTCTTGAGTTCACACAATGCTCTCTCTTGAGCTTCTAGTCTTTATCTTCACTTTGCTCTTGATCTTGCTTGATCCATTGATTCTTCGGGGCTCCAGTTTCTAACTATGCGATAGGCGACTGAATCCAAATAAGAGCAAATAACTCAAGAGATCCAAATAAATCCAAATACTTTAAATGCCCGATTTAATTTAATTTATACATTTATTACGATTTGAGAATAGAAGGATGATTCGGTTTAATGTGTTGCCAACACAGTGGTAGCTGGATTTGAGCAAGAGAATGGGTTATTTGAATAGCTTTACCGTGAGGGAAAATTTTGGGATAATCAGAGATCAATAGTGAAGATGTACCTACAGGAATTATCTGCTTTTGGGAAAGGAAGGTGGCCATACATGGCCGATTGGGGAAAAGCGAGTCTTGACCTTTTTATTAATAATCTCTTTTATTATTTTTGTATTTATCAAGGAAGTTTCATGAGCTAGGTTAAACCTATGAATTGGTGTATTTTGTCGAGTGCTAATGTTCAAGGCATACATTATATACGTGATGTATAAATTCTTTAGCTTACCAATTTTAATCTTAGAGTCTGAGTTTATAGCATCCTATGGTGTAATAATTTATGTACCCCTTTTTTTTCAATTTGAGTGCTCTCGGAAATTTACTGATACTGATATTTTATCCTTTTGTAAGTCGAGTCTTCTACACCTGATTATATTTTGTTGTGATTATTATTAATTAAGGCTACCATTCAAAACTTCATGGTTGGCAGTATGATAGTGTTTATGTTACTAATAGGGCGTATGTTAAGTACAAAAGTTTTACTAACATTACATATTATCCCCATTTTCTTATTTATTTTAGTATGTGTGTGTGTGTGTGTGTGTATATTCTGAAAGCATTCTAATTTAGGTGGGCACTTTATCCACATACTCTTAATATTTTGTTGCTTAGCAGAATTCTATCTCCAAGATTTATTGAATAACAATGTGCTAGATATTGAATCCTGTATTTTATTTATGACTAAGGGTATTTTTACTAAATTTGGAACATTTAACCAATGCCACTTTTCTTTATGAAATTTCAGATATTAACCAAAGTCATCTTTTATTAATACCTTTAATTAAAACTTAGTCTTTTTGGTTAAATGTTCCAATTACATTAGCTACTTATATACACTTTTAATCTATTATCAAATCTCAAATAGTCTTATTGTATATCCTAATTAAATTTATTAACTTCTCTAAATTATTTCCTAATCTTTCCACCATTTTTACTAATTAAAATGAGGTACAAAAAATTGAAATAAAACAAGGTGAAAAAGGGTGCTGTCGGTGGAATCGAACGCAGGTCTCTGGGTTTGCATTCGGCTGCCTTGACCGACTGGGCTATCGTCCATTTCGATAATGAGAGGTGAACCCAAATAATTTGAGGGGAACGGTGGCTGGGCACAGGGGAGGCAGGACAGCCGGAAACAGAGGAGAGGGGGGGCGTGAGGCAGGCGGCGGCGTCGCCGGCGAGGGGCGACCGGGGAGGTGCCGGCGACAACTAAAATGGGACCCCGCAGAGGGAAGGAAGCCCCTGGGGTGGCGGCTCCGGGCAGGGGAAAGAGGTGGCGGGCCGGCGGTGGTGCAGAGTGGACGGCGGGGAGGCCATCAATGGCGGCGGCGGCTGGAGGGAAAAATGAAGGGGTTTCGGGTGGCATGAGCTGGAGGGGACCACGAGGAACTTACCCGGGGCATTGGCAGGTCCGGAGAGGGGTTGAGGTGGGCTAGCATCGGGAGCTGGCAGCGGCTCGGAGGAGGTCACCGTGGAGAGGTCGCACCGGTGGGGGAAGTCGTCGGCCGGCCAGGGGAGGGGGTTCAAGACATCAAGAGGCCACTTCCACTGCAAGGAATTGGGGCAGAATCCACCGAGGAGGCGGTGGCGGTGGGAATGGCGGCGGCGGTCGGATTTTGGGGAAATGGCCGTGCGACGAGCTCGGTGCACCGGAGTCCGATTCTTCGAGGGAGGAGGGAGGAGGCTGTAGGAGCACGCCGTGACGCAGTCGGTTTTGCTGGGGTGTCACCGGAGCGGCGGGATGGCGTGGGGGCGCGACGGTGGGTGCGGGCGCGGGTGCTATGCGGGAGAAAGACCGGGGAGGCAGAGCTTCTTATGGTGTCGGGGGAGGCTGCGGAGACGGTGGGCGCACATGAGAAACTGGGGGCAACGACGGGAAAAACAGTGGGCGGAGCTATTGCATGGGCGCCACGGGGAGGAAAGATGCTAGGCGCGGCAGAGGGAAGAAGAGAAGTGGCGCGGGCGCACGGGGGAGGAAGAGAGGAAAGGTATGGGAGGCGCGTGGGAGCAGGGCCCAGCGGGTAGAGGGAGAAGGCGGAGTGGGGGCGGGGCCCAGTGGGCAGAGGGAGCGGTCGGAAGGGGGAGCCCGCGTCTGGGCCACGCGGCGGGAGAAGAGGCGCGGGCGGGAGCGCGGGCCCGCGCGTAGTGGGAGGAGGCGCGGTGGAGTTGGGCTGGCCATGCGGCCGAAGCGGGGAGGGGTTGGGCCGGGCCGTTTGGCCGGCCTGACCATGAATTCTTTCTTTCTTTCTCTCTTTTTTTGGTTTAAGCATTTGTACACATATATACATATATGTATCTATATATATAATTCAAGTTTTATTTGCTCTTTTTCTTGTTCCCCCTAGATGTCTGTATCTATTATTTTTTTAACATTAATTTCATATGTGCCAATTTCTTATTAAGTGTTGCTATATATATATATATCCATGAATGCTGGCATTTTTAACTTGCTTGTTTTTGTGCTATTTAAACTATTATTTTCAGAAATGAGATTTTATATTTAAACCCAATTCCTTTCTTATCTTTTTGGATCATCTTTTCAGATTCGCATTTTAAATCTTGATTTTCTATTAATTAAATTTGTTTGCTTCTTCTGGATCCTTTTAACTTTTGGAACCTTCACCAAATTTCTCAAAAAAACATCATAAACTCCAAATTCAAATAAAACATATTGCAAAATAATTCAAAAGCTTCACATTTTCAAATTTCAAAATTTTGGGATGTTACAGTTAGTAACTGTGTTAATAACCAACGATGTTAAGGGTCTCTTCTTTTAAACTACTAAAAACTATTTTTTGTTTTTTCTACGGTAACTAGTTTTAAAACAGTGTGTTTGCTAGATAGAGTCTACAAGTTGATTATAGTATACACTATAACGACTTCATTTATATCAGTCAAAATCGCACGCGAATTTTTGTTACTCTATACTCTCTCTCACGAACAACCCAAAATCTATAAACCATTGTCATAAACCATAAAAGGAAGCAAAAAACAAGACCTAAATGTCCGGAATCAAGAATATATGAATCTATGCAGAACAAATTTCCCGTGCGTGAACAATACTCCATTGTGAGCATTATACAGGAATCCCAAGGCACATCGATAATGAAGTTATCACAGACGGTTTATATTAAAAACCGTCTGTGATAATGAAGTTATCACAGACGATTCGTATTAAAAACCATCTGTGATATGTTTCCCGCCTTACAATTCTCCAAAATTTCATAATTTCCCGTCTGAGTCCGAGTAGGATTCAGTTTTGAGACACCTTCAGTAAAATGAGCATAACTTTTGCATACGGTGTCCATTTTTGATGTTCTTGTGCTCGTTGGAAAGCTAACAACGAGCCCGATCCAAAAAAATGACCGCTTGTGCCAGTCGCCCTCCAAGACCCCAAAAATTGGCCATCTTGTACCTAAACCTGTGTCGTAAGTTTTTGGTTTCTGTTTTTGCCCTTTTTCTTGGTCTTCCTTCTGGAATTTGGATTTTGCTTCAACTGAAAAAGTTATAGATCTCATCGAAACCTTTCAAATGAGTATATATAAGCCATATAAAACTTTGTTATTTTATCTTTTCAGACTAGTTGTTTATATTGCATCGGTGTATAAAATTTTGTACTCTAATTCATAGACGGTTGGCATATAGAACCATCTGTGATATTCATTCATCACAGACGGTTCTAGCTACCAACCGTCTATGATAATCTGACCGCTGGGCCCGTCGATCCTCCTCAACCCAATCCTAGCCAATAGAAATCCACCAATCCTCACCCCACGGATCGTAGCTCCGCCTCTCCGTCCCTGCGCCAAAAAATTTCGCACTCCCTCCCCTATAAATAATCACCAGAACCCAACCTCCTTTCTATTCTCCTCCTTGCTGTTCTTCCCCTCCTTGCTGTTCTTCCCCTCTTTGCTGTTCTCCTCCTCCTTGCTGTTCTTCCCCCTCTTTGCTGTTCTCATCCTCCTTGCTGTTCTCTTTCTCCTCCTTCTCTTCCTTGCACAAGGCAGCACTCAATCAACGCCGACGATGGTGGGCGTCAAAGACATCCAGCTCATGCGCTGCATCAGGGGTGAGAAGGCCTAGGCATAGAGAATCTTTGCTTTTCTCTGTTCTTGTTGTGTTAGCTAGATGGGAAACCTGTTTGTTGTTTTCCTCCTCCTTGTTGTTTGTTGTTTGTCTGTCTGTTTTTGTAATGGTAGGCTGTAATTTTAATAAAAATAAAATGTGTAATGTGTTTCATACTATATTTGCTTGTTATCATTTCAATTAATTAATTTACGAAATGGATGTTTTATGTTTGTGAAATAAATTGAGATGTGAATTGGATGTATACATGTACATGTTGATCTGCTTGTTTCAAAAGGCATGGCTAGCATTTCTTGAGACTAGCCAATAAACAGAAATAGATTTAGGGGTAGAAGAGAATAGCACAGACGGTTTTTAACTAAGAACCGTCAGTGCTAGATATCACAGATGATTTTTAGTTAAACACCGTCTGTGATATTTAGATATCACAAACGGTTTTTAACTAGAACCGTTTGTGATATATAGATATCACAGACGGTTTTAGTTAAAAACCGTCTGTAATATTTACACCACATATGGTTCGAAAGCCGTTTGTGATGAACTCGTATCATTACTGACTCATAAATTCAGACGGTTCACAAAACCGTCTGTGATGACATTTTTGAACCGTCTGTAATACGGTTTTGTGTAGTAGTGCTAGGAACAACCTGTGGTTGTTTGGTTTTGTTCCTAGTATACTCCCAGGTCCAAGCAGTAGCATCAGACTTAGGCATTCGTTTATGTGTGCTTAGCTCCCAGCCTAGTGATCCAGCGCTTACTGCTTTTCAATCACTAGCCATGCTTTTCAAAAGTGATTAGACTAATTGTTAGGTTTGCTTCCTATTTTACATAACCCCCAGGACACTTTGTGTAATTTTGTTTGATAAATGTTTTTACAAATATTTGAAGTTAAAGCAAGTACCGAGGTTTATATTTGGGAAGGAAGTTTCACTACGTGCACGTGCGGTCCAAGATTCAAATTCCTTAAGTTCATGTCATGAAACGACGCACGACATAGTCTCCAAGCTATTGTTGCATGGTCAACGCATTGCGCCTCATATGGCTGCAAGTCCATAGCTGCCATGAAACATATGTGCCAAGATCATCCTAAGTTCATGAGTCTTCGATTGTGTGTGTTGGCCATGCTGTGATGATCATATTGATACGACCACGTTTTGATGGCCACACAGTGTTCTACGTGTGCTCCGCTCGACCATGGCTCATCGACCAAATGGTACAATAGGGTGTCGAGCTCATTCGTTGGCTACGACCACACTATGCCGACCTACTGGTACGACCACTTGTGTCACACTGGGTCGACCAACCATTACGACCACGCCTGCTCGAGCACTCGCTATGACCATTTTCTTGTGACCACATCTTCGACCACCTGGATGTCGAGCACATACTTCGATTACGAATACATTGTGTCGATCAGACCGTTACGACCATGTTTGGCTGGTACGACCATGTTCTCAATCACTTGGGGTATCAAGCTCTGCCTTTGATCACGTGTATCGACCACGTTACGTCAAATCAGATCGGTTCGACCATGTTGTGCAGATCGACTATGGTTGCAAATTAGCAGCAACAAGGCATGGTCGCACCGTATTCTCATCTAGTTGGAGATAACGCTTAACAAATCTCCGATATGAAAGTAGAGTCTCGGAAGATAACTAATCCGTAGCTAATAAGGAATTTTATCTCAATCGGAATCTTATCTCTGATTTAAATGACACAACTGACTCTGTGTTGAAGCCATATACGACACCTATGGCCCCCGCCTGAGCCTATAAAAGGAGAGGCAGAAGTGAATGCTAGGAAGGAGGAAGAAGACATCCCTGGACACAGACGCAGAGGCGAACATGACAGCAGAGAGCAGAGGCGGAAAAGAAAGATAGAAGCAGGGAAGGGGAAGCCAGAGAGAGGCCGGAGGGAATGATCATAGCCTCCTACGTTGAGAACGGTAAAGATAGTCTCTCATATCTTTCTTTTGCAGCTAGTTAAGATGCATGCGATGAGCGGCGACAATGACGGCAATGCCGCCAAGCAACCCAGTCTGCCGCCAATCGATTTCGAAGTCGTGTGTACCTCCGATCACTTCCGAAGGCTGGCTTCCTGATCACTGGCCGAACTCAGCACTTCTGATCGCTTCACAAAGTTGAGGTCCCTGGCTGCCACCGATCAATTCCAAAGTCGTGCGACTGCTTGCTGAAGTTAGGAGCCTCCGATCACTTCTGAAAGCTGTGCCTTCTTTGATTGTTGGCCAAAGTTAGGCATCTCCGACCACTGCTCAAGTCGCAAGCTCCCGATCACTGGATGAAGTCAATGCCTCCGATCGCTTGCTGTAGTTGGGTCTTTGATCACTTGCCAAAGTCATATCTTTGATCGCTTGCCGAAGTTGGGATCTCTGATCGCTTGCTGAAGTCAGTATCCTCTGATCACTCTTCGAAGTTGAATGCCTTCGACCGCACCATCCGGGCAAGAGGAAGTAGCCCGGCATCGCTCAGCCGGGAACCAAAAAAGGTCTGTGCACAACCTACATATGGAAAGAATACAACGCTGCCGGTGTGCAAACCTAACTATCCAGTGTGAGTCTAGCCTCCAGGCCACTCGAGGTGCGCATGTGTGGACCACCCCCAAGCCAGCCGCCTCCTCCACACTCCCTAGAGCGGGACACGACGCAAAGTACGATGCAACCGGTAGACGTGCTCATCCAACAAACTGTAAGGCCAGTTCGATCTATGAAGTTCACAAGGCATACCTGCAAAATGAATTCAAGTTAGCATTTATGCGGAATAAATAACATCAAATGTAAAGAAACAATAAGTATAACTTGTAAATAAACAAACGAAACAACACTAGGCTACCAGGACAATACCTATAATGGTACTGAAAAGAGGGAAATACCACAACAGTTGTATAAACGGTACATGCAATGTATGATACAGTTAGTACGACAGCACATACGTCAAAAGTGCCAACTTACAAAGTATAGATTGCAATGGACAATTATTTGTAGTCTACAAGCCACTTTGCATACATCCCAAAGCCAAGTTATAGAAACAATGCCGGTCTACCTATTGATCAATAGATACTTTACATCATCTAGCTGTGTGCCCCTCCTGACTGCATCGCCCCGCAGCGTGCACCAGGCGCTCTGGCTTGCGCTTCGTCCATATCATTTGTAATACGACAACTCTGTCACCGACCCTTCCCACTCTTCAGTATGTCAACATCTGGAATCCAGGTCCTCCCTGCAATATCCAAGGTGGCAAAGTTCCCCACAACCCTGAACCCCCTGAGCTCGCCACACCACGCATGCATCACTCTCTCCTTAAGAAGTACTCAGACATGAAGTTTGAAGGATCCATGCCCACAGTCCCACATGTGGTGAGGACATGAGTATATGGCTTGTGTAACAGCTTTGGCTTGTTGTACGACCAGCTATGTTTATTTACATGATTTTCAAGGCATACCTCATGGGTAATAAGGGCATGAGCCATCCCAAATTTGGCTCTATCCTAGAGGAGCACATCAAAACAATGCTCCCTATTGCCCATGATGCGCACCGTGTGCAACTGGCCCTTCTCTGCCCTCGCCTCCATGTATGCCATAATTTTTGATGAATAAAATGTTTGTGAGTTGGCTGTATAAAGTGCGGCATTTGCATGCCTCTCCCTGAAATAGCCGATTGTGTTGTGCAACACACCTTCCATGATGGTAATGAGGGGCTGAGAACGAAGGCTCCTGAGATCTCAATTGTACACCTCGGCAAGGTTAGTCATCATTATGCCATACCTTGCGGTCGTGCAGCAGGAATCACTTATCCAATGGCCCTCTCTTGATCCACTACGAGAAGCACTTGATGTTCTGTGAGCTCCTCGTCCTCAGACTAGCTGCTTTAAGCTCAACAAGTGCTATGAGGCATTCCGGTTGTTCCACCCCAAGCATGACTGGCCTCTTGTTCCTCTCGTCGATGTGTTTCCTGTTGTGCTGATCCAGCAATGCCCACAAAGTGTCAAATTTTCTTTTCTAGTTCTACATAGCCAGCCTCTTGAATAGCTTCATCATCGGTTGCTTCGGGAATTGCTTGAAGAAGTTCATCTCCAGGTGATGAATGCACCATCTGTTCCTTATATCCGGCCAAGGGAAGGGCTCCTCAGGGTCTTCCTAAAGTTTTCTTATGGCCTTCACTATCCTGACATGGCGATCATGGATTACGCACATACCAGGACGAGCACCGATAACTCCAACTCTCGCATGTCTAAGGAACTACAACCAGCTATCGTAATTCTCACTTTCCATGAATGCGATGCCAGGGGCATAATTCGATTGTTGCCATCAATGCCAATGGCTGTAAGGATCTGGCCCTTGTATTTGCTGGTCAAAAAGGTCCCGTCAACTGAGATCACGGGAAGCATATGCCTAAATGCCTCGATACACACACCAAAAGCTAAGATGGCCCTCTGCAACACCGCAAAACCTGGTGGTCTTATAGGTGGCTTGTCCTTCACAGTAGTGTACGTGCCCGGTTTCTTGTCCTGAAACACCTAAAGCATACAAGGAAGGTTGTCGTACGTCGCATCAAATGACCTGAACAATTTTTCAATGCCTTCTGCGTCGCACACCATGCCTTCACGTAGCTAATCTTGTACTTTAATTTCTTCTCGATAGCCACCATGATGTACGTAGCCTCCATGTCCTTCTCCACTATCTCTCTATACATCAGATTGGCTATAAAGGCGGACGTTAGGTTGCGATGCTTCAGCAAAACACTACTGAGAATGCAGGAGTGCGGCTCCACCTTCGATACAATCCAGTGAGTCTCATACTTCAGTCTACATGCATGCACCCTCCAAGGACAACCGGCCTGCTCGCATTTTACGATGTACTGCTCCTGGCTAAATTTTATAACCCGAAAAGTCCGCTGCATGGGCAAGGCCCACAGTTTGATGGAATCCTGCAACAATGCCTTGTTAGCAAACATTGAATGCAACCGAACCTCTATAACATAGTACTCCCACGGTGATTCGTGCCCGTCATGTGTGGCAACACCCATAGCATCAAATCGGTTCTATTTCTATGGGATGGAAGCTTCATCCTCATCCGAACTATCCTTATCATCCTCCTATACAACTTCCTCTTCAGCACAAGCCATCCGGTCATCGCTCTTCATTTGATGCACTATGTACTCCATATGCTCCTCTTCATCAGCTTGTCCTATAGCCTCACCATGCCATGACCGTCCTTCCTCTCCTCCATGTACCGCATTGGCCTCGTCACGAGCAACTTCCTTCTCCTCACCAACATGCTAGATGCCCGAGCTGCTAGCACCTCCTGGATGATAGCTGTCGGTACGACCTTGTACAACTTTTATTGGGCATGGTTGCACAAGTATCATGCACTCGTATCCATGGCGTCGGCACCCTTACACAAACCCCTTCCACATAATAGTGTGCATTAATATTCTCAACTCCCATCTAATATCCGTGGGAGACTGGCTCCAAAGCCCTTGTATGACGATGCTACACACCTCAGGGTCCAAGGAGAAACTACGAGTGAGCCAATAGATCATATCTACTATTCGAGCATTCTTGCCGTCCGGGTGTACTAGAGTGGCTTGCGCAAAACTGCTCAAGCCAACACCGTTTGGACCTTCATGAACGGTGCCAACCCCATAATGCACTTTTAATGTAGTGGATATCGGCATTACTGATGTCTGCCTACTCATATTTTCAATGTTGCAACTAGTCAAATCGCATCGCACATTACGGAAGTACTGATGTACTGTAATTTACATTCCAACAACAGTTTGCCTATAGTAACTAACTACACTACCATCATAGCATTAGCTCCCTATCGGCAGACTATGCACTGACACCACTCTTGTTTCGCTGCTCGAGCTCTCTCCTACTATAAATAATTCCTAATGTGTTTCGACAATTTACATGACATATTGATTTAATGCCAATATACCAGTTATAATGGTACACATGAATTTTTAATGTACTAACAACATTACATTCATTCATAATTAATCATAAATGTTACATATTATTGTTTGTACAAAGCAAACTATTTAATTCTTACAAAAATATTGACTGATTTTTGAATAACTATAAATTTCTACGGAGGCTTAATTTGTAAATAACATTGACTACATTTTCTACATCTACAATTTTGTACAGATGCTAATTTGCTACAATTATATTCACTAAATTTTCTACAACTATAGGTTTCTACGACTGCTAATTTTTTATAACTACATTAACTAAATTTTCTATACCAAAGTTGTACTATTCTTTTCTACAGCTACAATTTTATACAGACACTAACACTAACTAAACTATCTACTTCATATAAAAAATATTGACTACAACTTACGAATAAAATTACCTAATAGAAGTAGTGGAACCTCTCCTCCCTCTCCTCTCCTCCTCCCTCTCCCTCTCCCTCTCCTCTCCTCTCCTCTCTTTTTTCTTTCCTCTCCTCTTTTCTTCTTTCTTTCCCATCTACTTTTTGTTCACCACTCCATGTCGGCGCTTCGGGGGCTCGGCCACACGGTTGATTTATATGCACCTCTAGTCGCCAAAGAGTTGGACGACTGGAATTGCAGTCGTCTAACTGTTGGGTGACTGAAGAAGCCGCCTGATGGTTCAGCGACTGCAATTATGTTTCCCAATGGCCCACGGATTGCTTGCATGTCGTGCGTCCATTGGGCGATAGGTTATAGTTGCTCAATAGTTTGACGACTAGAAGCCATTTCTATAAAAAAAAATGTTAGCGTGGGTATATTTGTATTATTTCTAATAAAATATGGATTATTTACAAAAAAAATTCGGGAATAATGTTATCAAATCTCTAAACAATTATTTTTACCAAGTGTTTGACAATAGGTGTTGCCATTGGTTTTTAAAATAAAATAAAATGGTGAAAATTTGGTTTCAGACTTAGGTGGATAGTAAGATTAGGTTGGTGTGGACTTAGCATGAGAACTTTATTGTGAATGTGCCACCTGAGTCAATTAAGGATCGATACTTGTGTTGTCCAAACTGAGCACTATCGTACAACCACAAGTTTAAATGGGTACAACCTGGCTGAATAACTCACAAAGATTTAGTTTATATGTCACCAGTGGTAAATGGGTACCTAGGTTACTAGAGTTACTCATAGTAAGGCACAGGGATTTACTATACTCATACGGTGCAAGAGGGGGCTTCTGACTGTGGTGGATTTAACTCTTCAGCGGTGAAACCTCAGTGGGTGGTGTCTAGCTAGATCACAGTGAGGTAAAGGTTTTGTGATAAATTATCTAGGTCTCATACCTAAGGAAACATGTTGGCTATTAAGATGACTTATCTCTTATGGATAAAGTTGTACAACCTCTGCAGATTGTAAAACTATTAGAATAGCCATGCCCATGGTCAAGGGTGGGCAATGTGCGCTTTCACATGGTAGATCTTTGGTTTTAGTTTCAAAAGTAAATTTTTTGGGAACTCAGGAGTGGATGGAACTCTCAGGAGTGTGTCTTGGCGGATGGAACCAGTGCGGGTGGATGGAGCCCATAGTCTTGAACCTTGGCAGATAGAGCCTTAATACTAGTGTTAGTAGCTAGAACCTTCACTAGAAAATTATGATAGTTTCAATCATTGTAATTACTTTGTTAAACTGATGCTTTCAAAAATATATAATGATATTTGAAATAAAATACTGCTTTATGCAAAAGAACCATATTACCCTTCCTTTGTTAAGCCCTGCATATACTGTATTTTTTTCAAGACTTGTGGTGTACTCTATGTACTCACATGCTACACTGAGAACAAATCTCAGAGAATTATGAAGTTCAAGAAAGAGATTACGACTACTTCGTGTGTGAATTCGATAAAGGCTTCCTGGAGTACTAGGTTGCGCTTCTCTAGTCAATTGCCTGTGGCATATTGATGGGTCATCGTCATAGGTTTATTTTGCTTTCACTGTGTTTTGTAAGTTTGAGAGGTCTTATAACCTCAGTTATACTAAAGTGGCCACAAGACCTATACTCTCTTTTATTGTAATAAAGTGTTGTTAGTTATATAATCATCATTTTGACTGTGTGCACTAACTTTATTCTGGGACAAGTGTGGTAATCCACAGAGGGTTCAGATTTATAAATCTAGTCCCGATAGTCCTGGAGCCTTGTTAGCCGACAGTTGGAGGATCATGGCATGCGCCTCCTGTTCGGTGAAAGGGGTATTTAGGGTGTGTAGGTCTATATGGGGCAACTAGAGAGTGTCCTAATTGAAGGAAATGCCAGTAGGCAGAGTTTGGCCTAAGATTTGATTGAAGTGGCCGAGGAGAACATTTCCTTTATCCTCGTGGGACACGACCCAACCTTGGCCCTTGGAGAGCCACTGAATGAAGTTCTTTCTTCTGCGGGAGTTTATTCTGATGTGGAAGAATTTTGTATTTACATCTTCTTTTCTGAGCCAGTTGATTCGATCCACCTACTTCTTCCTAGACTGTTCGATCACTGCCAAGCCTATCACCCTTTTTTTAGGTGAGCTTGAGGATCTCTCTCTTCCGGTGATAGAGGTTGCTTTTCTTGTGCAATATTCTGGCGTAGGATGATCTCTTGAGCCATATGTAGGTGTAGTTTGTTAAATGGGAAATTCTCTTGCTCTAGATTTTTAGCATGCTCGCCGTGTTATTCAGTTTATTGTTCAACCTTAGGATTGGGTCAAGCCCTCAAGTTGGTTCCCCCCAGGTGTGTTGAACCACGTGTAGGAACCCTGGGAGCCTTGTCCAGAAGTTTTCAAAGCGAAAACTTTTTGGCGGTCGTGGCCCGCCTATATTGGACAAGAGCAGAGGGCAATGGTCCGAGTGAGATGTAGATAAGGTGTGTAATGCATGGGCTCTAAAAGCTATGTTCCATGCATTGTTGCAGAATATGGGTTCCTTTGTAAATGTTTGCATAGCAATGAAGATGGGCAGTGTTTGTTCCTTCCATTTAAATAAGAATAATTTTGAAATAATTTGAAAAAAAATCAGTCATAATAATATTTTTCTCTTTTTTGCTTTGTGTTTACGTGCAATCAACCATTTCATATCTACATTAATGGATATTCTTGTATGATAAAATAATATTAGCAAACTTTACATCCAATGACTCCAAATATCAACACAATGCAAGAAATTTAGCTCAGCAAACAAATATTGTTTTACATTACAAATTCAATTTCTTGAGATTTCCACTTTATAATGCAAGTCTACTAAGTGAATCTAAACTTCAATTACTGCAATTTTTCCACCTTCCACCCTGGTTTTAATACTATGAAAAATCTTATAAACGTCATTTATTGGTGTTAATCATAGGAAAATCCTATGTTTTTTTATAGATGTGTTGCCCATGATTATTGAACATGTCAAATTTCTTGATGTTATATCAATTGAATAAAAAAATCCCTCATTTGAGAACACAACTACTAGCCAATATTTAACAAGATTGGACTATAATTAAATGGTATCTATTTAGTTTATATTCTTTGCAACAAGAAGCAAGAATCCTAACCTAATTAGAATTCGTCTAAGAGTTCTTATAGCACACCTTTCCAAATGTTAGTAGTTAGGATATGAGTCACCTAATCTCAACAATCTCCACCTTCACTCTTATCCATTGAAGTTGTCATGCTCCTATAACAACTCACTACAAGTTGGCTCTGACCTTTTCTTTTCTTTTTCTCCCACCTTTGGAAGTGCCCTCACCATAGGAACTATGCACATTACCACAATGTGTGTATTGGTGTTTGGGCAAACCTTCCTAGGCCCACCTGATAGCTCATTTGTTATATAGTTTGATTAACCATGCCACCTGTCGGACCCCGGAGCGACGACTCCGAAACCCTCTGTGTAAATCACACTAGTCTAGGAACAGCTAGTGCACATAGCAAAACAAAGATACTGTAGGACCAAAATGGCAACAAAGGGGGGTGAATGGTGCCTTCAAACCGTCCCAAGTATTCTCACGAACTTCTTCTCCGATAGCTATAGGCTATGAAGCAAGAAAAGAGATACTTACTGGAAATTCAAAGAGAGCAAACACAGCAAGGACAACGAGACAAGAAAAGTGAAACAAGCAACTGAAGGTAGATCATAAAACCGGTCTGACCATAGAGCATAGCCGGTCTGACCGCCCAGGCACAGTCAGTCTACCGCTAGGGCACAACTGTTTGACTGCTGGTAAACACCTGGTCTGACTGCAAGAAGGGGAGCGGTCGAACCGCCATATGGTTTCAGGTCTGACCGGGAACAAAGTCTGACTTGGTTGTTGAGAGATTGCTGACAGAACAAAAGCAGACCAACAAAAACTGAAAAACACTGAAACTACAAAACATGAACAACAATCAAAGAAGAAAAGCAAAATTGAAAAGATGAAGTTGAGCCAAGAAAGAGGAACCAATAGAGAAAATGATTGCCTGAAGCTAAGTGCACAACAACAACTGAATCACTTGGATGAATATCAACTGAACAAAGAACTGAGCAATTGCAAACAAGAAGAATAGTAAATACTCGAGTTGCTGAAAGGAAGACAGAGCATAAAATGAATACTTGCCAATCGTCATCATTCGGCCAGGGGCAACAAGACAAAATCACTCTCTCTCTGGCAAGAAAATTCACGAGCTTGACTGCTCTTCTCTTGAACCGAAAAGAAGGAGAAATCAAAAAGAGTTCATAACCAAAAAGTCTAATTTCTGCAAGACTTGAGATTCTTGCATCTTTTGATCATGGAACAATACACACACCTAGATTTCATCCTCTGAACAACAAGAATCAACAATACACAACTCCTCTGCCAACAATGAACAGTAAACCTAGAAATGCTGAAAACAAAGGAAATGCAACGGAGAAATTCTTGGGAAGAGATACTGCTATTTGGATCTTAGCTTTCGGGAATGAGCTAGCCAAGGGGCTTTGAGAAGATTCCCAGTTCAAAGCAAACTAATCTTGCAGCTTCTCAACAAGAATTCATCTCAGACTGAAAAGAACCAGAGAAGAACAGAAAAACCGTAGGCGAATCAATAAAATCAACTCATAACATCAGAACCCAAAATAGATGCCAAGAGATGAATGATTGCATTAACAAAAAGTTTTACAACCATCTCTTACATGATTTCACATCCTGGGCCACGCATGACAAGAACTCAAGAACTAAGAACACACCCCAACTGCTCTCTGCTTACATAGACATGAAGACAGAAACAAAACCAACTCTGCCCAACAACTACCAGTGCACACCCCATCTATTTATAGTCTTCCACTACCAAGTTCACCTTTCGCTTTACCCAATAGCTCCAACAAAATCTACGCTTTACCCATTAATTCCAACCGAATCTGCTTCCACTTTGTAGCCTTGCGCATTTTACCAAAATGCCACTCCTGCACCTTCCTAGAAGCTTCCTCTTTTCTTGTTGTCAAAGCCTCGCAGGCACCTTGATCCCTCACCGTCTTTGGCATCTCTCGACCGCTTTCACCTCAGCACCGCCTGTGCCTAGTCCGGCCATCTCATGCCTTACCACGACTCCGCCTCAAAGTCCTACAACCATCATAGACAAGAAAACATCGCATAGCACTGCTCGAAACACTGTAATCATACATTTGCATCAGTAGACAGCACTTAAGCACGAAACTCACAAATCAAACACAAACTTTTCTAAAACAAGTGTCAATTACTCATCACAAAACATGTGGTCAACTCCACATGATCTCTCAGATATATAAAGCGCAAATGACCAAGCAAAAAAATACATTAAGCATAGGAGTACGGCCTTATGGCCAAGTCTTACATCAATGATCATTGGCAACACTAATAAAGCAAATAACTGCAGAAGCAAACTAGTAAACAGCGAAGCCTAAACTTGCCCATAGACAGTCGATTGCAAGACGCGTCCTACTCGTCCTAGTCCTCACCGTAGTCGAAGTCATCCTCCTCTGATATGAGATAACAAGGTGAGTACAAACTTGTACTCCGCAAATCACACGGAAAATGCAACTTAATGATAACGGCATCAATGGAAGGCTCTTAGGGTTATTTGTTGGACCGAAATGGCGACAGAGGGGGGGTGAATGGCGCTCAATTAAAAACGACCCCTCAAAAGTATCCACAAAATTCTCTACTCTCCGATAGCTATTGAAGCTATAAAGAAGAAGAGTTTCGCTCACTAAAAACCAGACTGACAAACGAGTAAAATCACTTCATAAACCGGAGCGGCAGCTTGATAAAAATTCTTCTCGGAAGAACAGACTGAAAATGAGCTTTACTTGACAAAGCAAAGAAGGCAAACTGAAAACAGGACAGCAGTAATTTTTGGCTGAAAACTGCAGCAATTTGAGGCTAAAAACTGCAAAAATTTGTGGCTGAAAATTGCAGTTAAGAAGTGCTGAAAACTGCAGCAATTTGTGGCTGAAAACTTCAGTTAAGAAGTGCTGAAAACTGCAGCAATATGTGGCTGAAAACTGCAGTTAAGAGGTGCTGAAAACTGCAGCAATATGTGGCTGAAAACTGCAGTTAAGAGGTGCTGAAAACTGCAGCAATATGTGGCTAAAAACTGCTGCTTTGAGAAGATGAGGCTACTGGATTTATGCTGAAAACAGTGAGCAGTTCAAACTGAAAAACAGCACACAGTAAAAGCTAAAAACAGCAAAAAAAACAATGAAATTGACAAATAAAAGCTTGTTCTTTTCATGCCAAAAAGAGAGAACTTGAACTAAATAGCAAGAAGGCTAAAGGAAACAAAGAAATCAAACTTAGAAGCAATAAATTCAGAATTTTGGACAAAAACCTGAAAAGTACAAAGGGTTGCCCAAAAACTCAAATTCCCATTTCATCTTTGATCATTTGGCTATGAAACTTTGAGGATAGGTTAGCAATAGCCTCTGGACCTCTCATGCCAAGTTTCATGCCATCTCGTGAAGAGAATCGAAAATAACACCAAACCCTAGAAATTCAGAAAAGGGCTAAATCCTGAAAACTTACAGAGCCTCCACCAAAAATCAAATTACTGCTCAATCGTTGATCCTCTAGCCATGAAATTTTGAGGGAAGCTAATTGATAGCCTCTAGAATCTCCATGCCAAATTTCAAGCCATCTCAACAAGAGAAATGAGATTTGCACCTAAACCCTAGAAATGCAATCATGAACAGGGGAGGCTCAAAACTAGAATCTGAGATTAAAATGAAGTTAGCTCATGGGAAATCGATCAAATGATCTTGAGGCACTATCCCATCATGGAGCAACCCATTTTGCACCTCCACAGCAAGAAACACCAAGAAACTCAAAAACTCAAAAATCACACAAGAAGAGCATCGAAGGAAAAAAACAACAGGGAGCTCAAGAACTGAACCAATCACCATCTCATATTGATAAAGAGGAAAAGAGATACATGATTGATACACGAGGAATGATTACAAGCTCTCAATCCATCCTCTCCCACTCAAACTCAAGACTACCCCTCACTACATGCTTGGATTGGATGAACACAATCAAGAAACCATCGAAGGAGGACAACAGAACCTCTGCCCTCTCCCTGCTCTCAACCACTAAAGAGCCTCACCAACTAAAGCCTAAAGCCAAAGCAAAAACCCTAAAGCTCATTTTGACTAAAGGAAACCCTAAAACCCTTGGAGTGCCTAAGTGGGCATGCAGCCACCACCTCATATATATAGCCCTTGGCTAACGAGTTTCCACCCCGTTACGCTCGCTAGATCCAACGGAGCCCGCTCCCACTTCTGCAACCTTGCGAAATTCCCAATTCGCCCTTCCTGCACCTTCCGGGAAGCTTCCGCGCTCCTTGTGGTCCAAGACTCGCAACCATATCGAATCTCCGCTGTCTTCGACACATCCGACCGTTCTGACCTCGACACCTCCCTATGTCTAGTCTGGTCACCTCGTGTCTCACCATGACTCCGCTCTGACATCCTGCAGTCACACAGACAAGAAACACGTCACATAGCATCGCTCGATACATGAAAGCGTAAACAGCATAAGCACATCATACTTACTCATGATGAAGTCCAAACCTATCGAATCATCGGAATATGCAACCTAATCCCATACGACCAAGTTTGACCAAGCCCGTTGCACCGCACAACGACATGATCCGACCACACAAACCAAACTTGACTGACCTAAACCGATGTAATTACTCATCACACACATGGGGTCACCTCCACATGGTCCATCAATCTCCCCCTTGATGAGTATATTGACAAACCTCAAAAAAGCATGAAGTTGAGTTTGAAATGCAAGAAAGAAGTCAAACATGGTCCGAAGAAAGGAAATGAGGCTAATGACCATGTCGACACAAGGAGCAAAAGAAAGAACAAGTTTTCCTCAAAGCTCCCAAAATGGCTTTTTCTACTACTATTCTCCCCCTTTTGGCAATACACACATCAAGGATGCAAAAGAGAGAATATGACATGACATGGATGAAATGGCTGAAGTTTTGTTTATTCTAAGCATTTAGAGCCATGAGAATTATCCATGATGACCATAAATGAACTACACCAAGCCATAACTCAATAAGAAGCTATCTAGATCATGACAAGATATATATATAACCTAGCTAGAACACATGGATGATAATCTGAAATATAGTGCATTTTGTGAGCAAGTCAAGTCATCAATAAGCAAAGTCTTGCTAGAGATATCCAAGGATGATGCAGGCCATGTCAATAAGCTAAGCAGAATCCAGAAGCTACTATTGAGACCAAATAGAGTGCTATGCTCAAGAATGAAACATTGGTTCAAGCACATAAAACATTGTCTTTTTAAGGTTCATGGTCATTTCCAGCCCAACTTTTTTTTGTTATGTGCTAGATCTCAAGCCTTATGCGACCACTCCAAGCAAGAAGCTTAAGAAGATAGTCTAGGTCATGCAAAACTCCCCTTGAGTTCATGCCTAGTGCAATGGCAAGCCGTCTCATGAGAAAGAATTGGTGAGATCAGTTTTTTTCGCACAAAAGAGATCTTTTTGCATTTTAACATGTTGTACTAACTCATGCATCATCAAGAGACTAAAATAGCTGTGTCTCCGAACAACAGTGCATGCCTACACGCACCACCTAACCATTAACCTAGGTTTCTAAACCAGGTTTTATATTTTGTTCCAAAAATATTTTTTCATCCTTCTTGACTCTCCAAAGTCAAGAATATATTTTAAAAATTACCATTTCATGTGAATAGGTGTCCCAAACCTAAGGTATATCTATGCCGGGCTAAGCACTTACTACCAAAATTCTCCAGCCATACTGGTGTAATAACCAGAGTTTATCCTAGGGTGACAAGGCATAAGGGTTTCCAATGTCAAGGAGGTGATAACAACTAGGTATTAACTAAATTAAAGACTGAATTTAAATACTGTGAATAATAATAGGCATGTAGAAATAATTTAAAACAACATAAACTTTATTTAAAATTTGGGATCAACATGGTCAAGGTTTGTGACTTGCCTTGCTCTGCAGTAGGGTGATAGTAGTCGTCGAAGAAATCTCCGAATCGTCGTAGTCTACACGTGAAAATAACCCACCAAATTCAAATAAATTCAACATAAGTTCAAAAAACTTCAAAAACTTGAATTGAGGCCAGAAATGGGTATAGGAGAATTTTTGATGAATTTAGAAATTTGAATGGGCTTAATCGGAGTTAGGATGAAGAAGAACGGGCTCTCGGACGTTTAAAATCAGAGAAAAAGAATAAACTGGATTTTTGGAATTATTTTTCTAAAGGAAATTGGAATTATGACGTCAGCAATAATTAATGGAATTATTTTTCTAAAGGAAAATTAGATTTATGATATCAGCCCTGATCTAGAAATACTGACAGTGGGCCCTAGTCTACATTGACCGGGTCCATGGACCAGAGAAAAGGCTGAGGTGACAGGGAGGCTGACATGTATGCTGACTGTGCAATTTTGTTGGCGTGGCCGCCAGGTGGCACTGATGTGGCTGCCACATGGGTCGAGGGGTCTCTGATGCTGACGTGGCAGTACACGTGGCTGCCACGTGGGCTGATGTGCTGATATGGTGGCCAGGTGTGTGCCACATGGGCGGAAGGCTGACGCTGGTGCTGACTAGGCGGTGGGTGCTGGCGTGGTGCTGACCGTGCGGGTGTGGCATGCCACTGGGTGCCATGTGGCATGCCACGGGCCGGGTTGCCGACGTGGTTTCGCCGACCAGGAGAGCGCTCAGGACTCGAGGGTCACCAACGTTCCGGCGGGTGGTGGCTGCTAGTGTTGGGTGAAACAGGAAGAGGAGGCGATGGGGAGTACGATGGTCCACATGGATTTTACCGTGGATGGCCGGTGAGCAGTCGGCGACGAGGAAGGCGGCGAAGGCATTCGGGTCTCCGGCGAAGAGGGCCTTCGGGTAGTGCTTGAGCTCAGCGGAGGGGCGGAGAGGGTTGGCAGGAGCTCGGGGAAGCCGACGGTGCTGGTGCCGTGGCTCGGTGTGACACCCCATTTTTAACTTGGTTAATTGCCTTGTTTTACTTGGTTATTAGAAAAATTAATCTCAAAAATTCAAATTTTAAATTTAGTATCCTAGCCCAAAACTCCTTTTGGCCCTACCCAAACTTCCTCTCTTTTCCTCTCCTCCCGGGTGGGCCAACCTTCTCTACCCCTCTTTTTCATTTTTCCCCCAGCCCAGCCCCTTCTTTTCTCTTTTTCTTCTCCCGGCCGGCCTGCTCTCTCTGGGGCCCGTTCCCGCTTCTCTCCTGGGCTTCGCCCGGCCCAGCGCGACCCCCTCCTCCCCGTCTTCTTCCTCGCGGAGGCCGCGCTCTCTCCCTCCTTCTCTCTCCCGTCCGCGCTGCCTGCTCTCCACCGAGCCAAACCACTGCGCCGCCCGTGGTTTCCTCGCGTCGCAGTCGCTGTACCCCACCGTGGCAGTCCCTCCGCGATCCCCGGCACCCCCGCCGGCTTTGGCGTCCGGCCCCTCGCCATAGGCGCCCCGCGCGTTGGCTTCCCATTCGCCGCTACGGCCGGCTCCCAACTCCGCCCCCAGTTTCGGCGTCCTGGCCACGTCGCTGCCCACCACACCGGCATGGCTGTCACCGCCGCATTAAGTGGGCAATAGTAGCGCGGCGTCCTCCCCCGCCTTTCCCGGCGCCATCGTCTCTCGCCGTGCTGCCCTGTGTCGGCACGGCCGCGCCTCCGTACCCGGGCCGTAGCAGCCGGACACCGCAGCCATGCCGCGCACCACCCCTCCCCTAGGCGGCTGTGAGGTGCGGTACGCCACCCATGCCGCCCGTCCACCCTAGCCCGACCCCTAGCGCCACCCCACCCGTCTCGCCGTAACCGGCCGTAGTGGGGGACGTACCGCCGCCCATACCCGCGCCCATCCCGTTCGCCACCTTTTCGCAGCTATAAAATGCAGCCGTTTGCCCGAGAATTCCCCCTCTCCCACCTCCTTAGCCACACAAAAGCTCACCGCCACCGACGGCCGTTCTTCGGGCCGCCACCGTCGCCAGCATCCTCCGGCGAGCCCCACGTGGCACTGCCCTTCTCCCCGACCCTTTTGCCTTCTTTGGAAGCTCCCCTCGTGCCTAATCGGGTTTTCCCCTCTCTTTGCAGCCGCCGGCCCCCATTTCTCCCCTATCTCCGGCCAACTCCGCCGCCGCCAATCCAAGGGGTCCCCGGCCGATTCCGTGCACCCGGAGCTTCCTCGCCAACCGAGCTACCAGCTTGAAGCTTCGTCGACCCGTCTTCCCCGGCCCCGATCAACACCCTCCGCCGTGTGAGCTCGTCGCCGCCAGCTTCCACCGAGCCTCCCCGAGCTCCGTTCTCTGCGCCGGTGAGTTTCCAGAAGCACCTAGAAGCTCCCTAGCCTCTTAATCGAGCCCCCGTGGCCGGAGTCGCCCTCCCGAGTGTCCCCTGGCTCCGCTGCCACCTAGCTCGCCGCCGCGACCTCCTGGTCCACCTCGGGCCGACTCACCCCCACCTTCGGGTGCGCACGGGGCTGGGGGTTCCGTTTTGGGCATCTCCCCGTGCGGCCATGGCCTCCCTCGCCGTCGACGGACCTTACCATCGCTCGGCCGGTGGAGCTTGGCTCCCGCGCTAATGAGCCACTGATCATGGGCCCAGGCCATTTTAAAAGCCTGGTGGCACTGACCTGTGGGCCCCTTCGATTAAAGAGAATCAGTTTACCTCGGTTAGTGGACTGAGTCACTGGCGGTGGGTCCCAAACACTGTTTATACAGTAACCTGGCCCCACGTGTCGGTCTCTGGCCGGTTTTCATAAAAGAAAACAATTAAAATGCCGTGGGTCCCGCATGTTATACACAGTGATTTTCCGAAATAAAGAATCATCTGAAAATAAAATAAAACTCGACGGGACCCACCTATCCGAGAGTGAGTTCTCTCTCCTTTTTCATTTTTAGGATTTTCCTGGAAATGAAACTTCAAATAGCTCTATCTCCCTCATCGTAACTCCGATTCGGGTGAAACTTGTTTCTAAATTTTTTCTAAATTCAAGTTCTTTCTGTTGGTTGTGGTTTGGTTTATTGTTGAGCTGTTTTGCTTATTATTTTATGTTATTTTGTTCTCTTCGCTTGTTGGGTGTGCTTCGGTTTCTCCTGTTCGAGTAGAGTTGGAAGCTGCCCCCGAGCCACAAGAAGATCCACTCCAGGACCAGCAAGATCCTACTACTCTAGACCCAGGTGAGTTAGCATTTTGATCATTTTGCTCCTAAGTTTTTCATAAAATTATCTTCATTTACATTACTTCAAATATGCATTCGCTATTTCATGTAATAATATGTTAAGCGTAAGGTAGTTACATGCCCACTTGACATTACAACAAACTTAATATGCCCTTCCTTGTTAACTTGAATCACCTGCTCCTTGTCACCCTAGAAAATAAGGTTAGCTTTAATAGTTATAAGTCAAATTAAAATGCCATGCTGTTAGTCTAAGTCCAGGGTCATGTACCCTGATCATCAATCTTTAAACAAATCTGAGAACTTGTTTTGGGCAGTCACGGGATGTACATGACTGAATACTTTGTAACTAGTTAGTTTATGCTTCTCAAAACCTTCAAAACCTGCTATACCTGTCTGGGCGGGTGGTAAGAGTGGTTGGTGTTGATGTCGCACGAGAACCCGTGGTTGTGGAATGAACCGCCTGGACAAATTAAGGACCGAATCTTGTGATGACCTCCTTGTGTAAAACAGTACAACCACGAGTCTATATGGGTATGACCTAGCTGATTAACTTGCAAAGGTTTAGTTTAGATATCACCACGGAAGATGGGTGCCAGAGCACTGGTTTACTCATACGGCGCAAGAGGGGGCTTCTGACTGTGGTGGATGTAGCCCTTCAGCGGTGAAACCTCAGCGGGGTGGTATCTAGCTAAAATGGAGTAAGGTAAAGGCTTTGTGATAAACCATCTGGGTCTCATGCCTAAGGAAGCATGTTGGCTATTAAGATGACTTATCTCTTGTGGTGAAAGTGTGCAACCTCTGCAGAGTGTAAACTATTTGAATAGCCGTGCCCACGGTTAAGGGCGGACATGGGAACCCACTCGAGTTAGTTCTATTTGAAAAACCTTTTGGTGGGTGGGAAGAAAACTGGTTGGAGGGAAGTACTCCAATTTCTGAATTTTTCCTGGAGGGATGTACTCCAGTGTTAGTATGGGTTATCCAAACTAATAATCTAGCATAAGTGGTTGGAGCCATGAAACTGGTGGATGGAACCAGCACCGTCTTATACTTACTGCAACATTTACAATCATCAAAGCTTTGGTTATTAAAAAGGGCTAGAACGTAGGGTTTGTAATTAAGTTATTTACAACTGCTGCTTTGCGCAAACAAAAGAGCCTAAGCCTTCCTTGAATAAAGCCTTGCATACTAGTATTTGCATTCTGTATGTTGGCTCGCGGAGCACGGTTGTGTGTGCTCACACTCGCTCTCTACCCCCCTTTCTCCAGAATTTTCCAATCAGGATCAGTACGAGTACTACCAGGACCCGGCTGGCGATGGGAATGAAGACGGTGGTAGTTAGGCCAGGATCTAGCCTTTCCTTACAGTCGGGCCGGCCAAGCTAATTGGTGGACATCCTTAACATTAACCAGGTCCCCTGGGTAATATTAAGCGCCCCTAGGTTATCCCGGTCGCCTGCCTGTGGGGAGTTGAGCCCCTCCTCCCTTTTGCTTCCGCCAATAATGCAATGGTACACTGAACTTTTGTGGCCCGAAGGCCCCTTTTGTAACACTTGTCCTTATATGGGACCTGTGTACTTTGGTATTGTAATATTATGGCCTGTGCCGTGTATGAAATGAATCAGCAATGTATCTGTGGGCACTATCTACTGATCCAGGGAATAGTGTAATGATTTCACAGAGGGTTCTGGGTTGGTTCAAACCGGGGGTCCAGCACTCGGGAAGGTCTCCTTCACCCGTGATCGCTCACCGGAGTTGAGGGCCGCGCTCGGGCAGGAAGGAGCACGGTGCTAGGGCGTGGGGGAGCTCGAGAGGGGCAGTGAAGGTGGGGGCGGGGTGGAGTGGGAGATGGCGGTGCTCATAAAAGGCTTTTATAAGCGTGGGGAGGTGGGGGTGCGGCAGAATTCGTCGTCGAAAGCTCGGGATGTGGCAGTGGTTTCCGAGCGGAGAGGGCGAGTGGGGAGGTGGGCAATGGGCGCAGTGAGTGCACCGCACGAGTGAGGTAGTGGGGGGCGAGGTTGGTGCGGGCGAACGTGGCCGGGAGAGGCGGGGGTGGTGTAACGGCCGTGGCGGCGTCCGCACGAAGAAGACAGGGGAGGTTGGGGATGACAGGCCCAAGGAGTTAGTGGGAGGGGACGGCAGGAGATGGGTCGAGGCGACGTGGGGCGAGATCGGCCGGAGGGAGGAGGAAGGCGGGGTTGGGCGGGCAGCTGTATGGTGGCAACGTGGGTGGTTCTCAACCATCCACACATTGGCTGGAGGAAAAGATATTTTCTTTTTCCTTTTTGATTTTTCAGAAAACCCGAAAAAGAAGAATAAAGCTTGAAAATTAGCAAGAAAATCCAAATAAATCCCAAAAAATTACTATAATTCTAATAATATGCAAGGGTCTCAAATAAAATTAAATGAACTCATTTTTAACAACATTTCTTCCAAGTTTTACTAGTTTTTACTCTAGGCTCAAAATGAAAACAGGAATTAAATTCTTGAAAATAAAATTTGGAATTTTGGGATGTCACAAACCTACCCCCCTTAAGAGAATCTTGACCCCGAGATTCGGATGGCTAGCAAAAGAGGTGGGGATGGTTGGCCTTCAAATCGTCCTCCCTTTCCCAAGTAGCTTCGTCTTCTGTATGGTTGCTCCATTGTACTCGGCAGAAACGGATGGTCTTCCTTCTGGTCCGACGTTCCGCTCTCTCAAAAACTTTGATTGGCTGCTCCCTGTAGGTGAGATCTTCTTGAAGATCAAGGGTCTCGAGCGCTGCTTGCTCGGTGGGCACCCGAAGGCACTTTTTTAACTGGGACACATGAAAGACGACATGCACCCCTGCCATGGTTGAGGGCAGTTCCAGCTGGTATGTCACTTCACCTTTACGCCTCAAGATCTTGAATGGTCCCATGAACCTTGGTGTGAGTTTTCCCTTAGTTTGAAATCTCTTAACTCCTCTTTGTGGGGGACACCCTTAGGTAAACAAAGTCACCTACTGCAAAAGTCAGGTCTCGATGACGATTATCAGCATAAGTCTTTTGTTAGGACTGAGCTATCTTCAACCTTTCCTTGATCTTCCTGACCTTTTCTTCAGCGTCTAGGAGCAGACTAGGTCTAGGGTCTTGAGAACTTTCTGGCTAGTCCCAAAACAGCAGTGTTCTACACTTTCTCCCATATAAGGCTTCAAAGGGGGCCATTTGAAGACTGAACTGATAGTTGTTATTATAGGAGAACTCTACATAAGCCAAGGCATGATGTAACATCCCAAAATTTCGCTCTCTGAAAAATTTAGTTTCAAATTAATTAATTTAAAGTATTTGAACTTTATTTGGATTTATCTAAATTTTTTTTTTCAAAATCTAAATCAAATTTAATCCTCAACCTCTCTACTCGGCCATCACGTGTCGCTCCCTGATTCAATCCATCCTCGCTCGGTTTAATCTCAGCCATCCGCCTTCACTTACCCCTTCGTTTTAATCCGATGGCCCTGATTTCTCTTTCGCCTCGTGGCATTTGTCCGACCGTCCACTTCTTCCTCCTCTCTCTTCCCTCTCGCCGACAGCCCAACCCCACCTGTCAGCTTTTTTTCTTGCCTTCTTCAACCATCCACCGCCACTATTAATGCCCCGCCTGAGCTCTTGAATTTGGATGTTTCTTCTCGTTAGCCTGAGCATTTGCTACAAATTGAAAGCCTAATCACTCCCGCATTCAACCTCCACCATTTACCCACTTTAAACCCTGCTTATCTCCCGCTTTACTCATCTTTGCGCCAACCTTAACTTTGGTGTAACCGATAGCCGTTCGTTGCCTCCACCTTCGCGGACCGTGCGCACATCCCCGCCTCCACCGAGTGAATCCACGCCGAAGAGCCTTGCCGCTAACGCCCTTCGCCACCCCTACATCCTCGTCGCGGCTACCACCGAGAATTTCGAGTGTCATGCCAAGGTGCACTTAACTCCTCGTGTCCTTCTCCTCTCGCGCACCTCTCGTCGACCCCAGCAGCGCCGCCATTCACCGATGCCCTCAGTCCCCATGCACCACCTCAGCGATGCGTGAGCCATGCGGCGCTACGCCAGCCGCGTGCCACCTCAGCCTTCTCCCCGGTCAACGGACCCAGTCCACAAAAGCCGGTCCCACTGCCGATAAATAAAACCCTTTTCTGTTGAAAAATAATTCGGCGGAAAATCAAAATCTCACGACGTCACCCTAACATCATAAATTCCATTTTTCATAGAAATATAATTCCTCTGAAAATCATTTCCTTGATGATGTCATAATCTGTCATTTCAGTTCAAAAATAATTCCAGAGAATCAGTTTATTCTTTTTCTCTCCTTTTAAATTTCCAAAAGATCGTATTTCTTCATTTTAATTCCGATTGAGCCTATTCAAATTTCTAAATTCATCTAAAATTCTAATCTATTCATTTCTATCCTCTTTTTAAATTTTTGGAGTTTTTGAATTTATTTTGATTAAATTAAAGCTTAGAAATTAAAAATATTTTTATTGGTACAAAAATACTTCAATTAAATCTGAAATTATTTTATTTGGTATTTTCGGGTTCCAAGGATATCTGTGAAATTTTTCTAAATTTTTTTGGAATTTATTTGTTTTCGGAAAAACAATTATTATTTTATTATTATTTTCTCTCTCATGCTACAGTATTCTTCTTCACGGACGATGGCTGTTCCCGAGCGCGTACGCGAGCGCTATGGCTGAGTTCTTAAAACTTCCATAACTTTTGATTTTCTCAACCATTTCTTGCGCCACAAAATACATTTGAATCCTCTCATTAAGACCTTTCCATTCCCAGCCTTAGCCCCCAATTTCATGCGTCCATTTCGCGGGAATATGCCATGGCACCGAAAGACATTCCCTCGCGGATCTCCCCATCCGGTCCACCTCCACGCCTATAAAAGGAAGCACCGGGTGCCTCTCCTCATCCTCACCAAGCCTCTGAAATCTCAAGGCCACTCTCCCTTTCTCCTCGCCGCAATCGGCATTTTTCTCGCCAACAAAATGGCGTTCTTGCCGTTGCGTCGCCTACTGTGGAGTCCGGCCACGGTTGACCACACCATTGGCTTCGCTTTGCGTGTTCTACACGGTGCTCACCTCGCCGCCGCGAGCACCGCCGCCACCGTGGGCCATAGCGCGTCGTCGTTCCTCGTATCGCCACTGGCCGTCCATGCATGCCCGACCAAAACCAAGGTGAGCATCATGTTTCCCACGCTCTACTCTTCGTTTCGCCGCAAACCCCACATGCTAACTCCTCTCCGTTTGCCCGGAACGCCGATGTCAACCCGACGGTCGCAAAATGTCTTCTCCACCGTGTTCCGCCACCATCCGATGTCCTTTGGCCGAGCCATTTGCACCGTTGAGTTTGCCTCGACACGTTCTACATCGTGCTTCCATCGCCCTCGCCTAAAGATTCCCCGAGTCCTCGTCGACCTTGTGATCAGGCCCAGACACTAAAACTGTACCTTCGCACGTACACCCCTTTTTGGTAAGCGCTTCGATTTTTGTTCGCGTCATATTGTGTCCTAGCCTATAAGAAATTTTTCTACCATTTTGTTTAATTTTTCGTGGAGCCAATTGTCAGGAATTGAGCTTTCCGTGAAAATGGCCGTTTGTGACTCCCGACGTCGATTCGTCGCCTCCGGTAAGCCTTAGCCCATGCCATAATTTTTCTTAGACTTGCCTCACTGCGTTCTCGCCGTGCTTCCTTCCGTTCCCCAAAAGCCTCCACAAAATTTCGCCTCCAACACCTCGCCATGGCCGCCAATGGCATCTCATGTCCCCATCTATCCGTTGGTGTTTTCCCCAATCCGTTCGAGTCATATCGTGCCAAACCATCTCAGATAGCTACCTTTCAAATGGTTTTGGATTCGCTCAACCGAGCACCAAAATATCAAAATTTTCTGTTTCTCCATCGCCGTCATTCAAACGTCGATTGTATCGTCTCCGATTAATTTTCAGCTTAGCCAATAATTTTCCTAACTTCACCATGCCATGTACTACCCCACGCTCACCTTACATCTCCACGTTCCATACCCGGTACTATCTCTCTCCAACCTGCTGTTGTCACTACTGCGCTGTCGGTGCAGTTCTTCATTCACTGCGGGTGATTGCCGCCGTTCCTCGTCGCCGTACCCATGTCACCACCTTCGCCTCATTGCCAACATTCGATTTTTCCCATTCGCCAGCCACCTTGTAGCCAATCGACACCGTACTATTCAAAAAGTAATCCTCGTATGTTGTTATCATTTCATGTGATGTCCAAAACTTCTAGATATTCGATCTCCCTCATACGAACTCCGAATCCATTGATTCTTTCTCCTAAATTCATCTAAAATCATAATCTATCTCCTAGTATATATTTTATAATTTTCGGATTTTATTTGAATTTTATTTGAATTTATTTTGTTTGGTTCTTCGCGTGTAGACTACGACTAATCCGGAGAATTCGATTTTGACGATTCGCAACATCAAGTCTCCGAGCAAGGCAAGTCTCCTTTGATCATTTCGAACCTATGATTTTGAAATGTTTTAATTATCTTAAATTATGTGCATTGCTATTTATATAAAATATTAGTTCAAATCTTAAGGGTTAGTTAAACCAACCTTGTTATACCCTCCATTGAAATTGAATGCCATGTACCTTTGTCACCCTAGAATTTCATTTGTCTCAATAATGAGATTATTACTGAATCTTTGTGAATAGTGGAATGGTAGTATAATGCTTAGTCTCGCTATTTAATACCTTTGAAATCTTGAAAATGGGAAATTATGATTATTGTAATACCCTGTGTTTATGAAAATTAGTGGTAATTGGAGTTGCCACTGTTCTTTTAAAATAAACTAAAATGTGAAAATTGGTTTAGATTAGGGTGGATGGTTAGTTTGGATTGGTGCAGGAAGCATGAGATCTTGTAAAGAGTATGTTCCACCCTAGTCAATTAAGGACCGACGCTTGTGTTTGTCCAAACGAGCATTAACCGTACAACCACAAGTCTATATGGGTGCGACCTAGTCGACTAACTTACGATAGTCTAGTTTAGGTGCCACCGGTGGAAAGTGGATGCCGAGGATGGGTGGTTATTCACGGTGAGGGACAGATTTCATTGTACTCATATGGCGCAAGAGGGGCTTGGTTCGGGCGGTTAGCCTACTGCGGTGAAACCTCGCGGGTGGTATCTAGCTAGATTAGAGTAAGGTAAAGGCTTTGTGATATTTTATCCGGGTCTCATGCCAAAGGAAGCGTGTTGACTTTTAGGATAAATTATCTCTTGTGGGTAAAGTTGTACAACCTCTGCAGAGTGTAAAACTATTCGAATAGCCGTGCCCACGGTCAAGGCGGGCAAGGAATGCATGCACATGGTAGATTTCTGGTTTTGTTTTAAAAATCAAAGTTTTGTATTCGGGAGTGGAGGAACTCTCGGAAGGGTATCTGGCGGTTGGAGCAGAGAGGGTGGATGGAACCCGCAGTTTTAAAACTTGACCAATTGTAATTGGTTGGCTAGTGTTAGTAGATGGAACCTTCACTAGAAAGTTAATGATAGTTTCTGCTAAAACATTTACTTTATTAAATTGATGCCTTGAAAATAATTAGTAGTAATTGAATTTAAAACATTGCTTTGTGCAAAAGAACCATATAGCCTTCCTTTGTCAAGCCTTGCATCTATGCATTTTTCCCAAGACTTGCGGAGTACTTTATGTACTCACATGCTACACTCAAAAATAAATCTCAGAAGAATACGAAGCTCAAGAAGGTGACTACGACTACTTCGCCGGTGGCTTCGATGAAGGATTCCAGGAGTTCTAGGTCGCGCTTCCCCAGTCAATTGCCTGTAGCGTATTGATGGGTCTTCACCGAGTTTATCTTTTGCTTCCGCTGTGTTTCGTGTGTGCGAGGTCTTGAAACCTCAATTGTAATAATGAGACCTTTCGGTCTGTACTCTTTACTATTGTAATAAAGCGTTGCTGGTTATGTATTCATTTCTGTTTAACTGTGTGCACTAGCTTTGATCTGGGACTAGTGCAGTAATACACAGAGGGTCCGGGTTCGGAAATCCGGGGTCCCGACACATGATCCCAATGTCCCCGAGGTCCAGGGCACAGGCTCTTAACATGTCCTCCAACACCTAGTTGACTCGCTCGGTCTGACCATTGGTCTGTGGGTGATAAGCAGTGCTAAAGTTGAGCTTGCTCCCTAATTCCTCATGAAGCTTCTGCCAAAATCGGGAAGTAAACTGGCTTTCTCGGTCTAACACATTTTTCTTAGGAACTCCATGAAGACACACAATCCGGGACATGTATAGCTCTGCCAACTTACCTCCCGAATAGGTGGTCTTGACGGGTATGAAGTGTGCCACTTTGGTTAGGCAGTCTACTATTACTAGGGGTGGAAACGGATCGGATACGGTCGAATAGTCTCAAATACGAATACGAATCCATATTTTTCAAACGAATACGGATACGAATTCGAATATTCTCAAATACGGATACGAATATTCTCGAATACGAATACGGATATTTTCGAATACGGATTTTCTCGGATACGAATATCGGATAAAACGGATTCCTAGCGATTTTACCGATTTTTCACCCGTTTTTGACCGGTTACCGGTTTTAAACCGCCTAAATTCAAATTTTAAATCACAAAATTTGTATGAATTTTTCATAGGTTCTAGAAACAGATCGAATACGAATCGAATAGTCTCGAATACGAATACGGATACGAATATTCTCGAATACGAATGCGAATACGAATACTCTCAAATACGGATACGAATATTCTCGGATACGAATATTTTCGAATACGGATTTTTGCTTACCATATTTGTGTTTTCTCGGATACGAATATCGGATAAAACGAATTATCCGTTACCGTTTTCCACCCTAATTATTACCCATATGGAGTCATAACCTGACTGAGTCCTGGGTAATCCGGTGACGAAATCCATTCTGATTTCTTCCCACTTCCAATCGGGGGTTGGTAAGGGTTGCAAGAGTCCAGCAGGTTTCTGGTGCTCTGCCTTAACCTTCTGACATGTATCACAAGCATCAATATACTCGGCAATTTCTCTTTTCGTGCTAACCCACCAATACCTTTCCCTAAGGTCCTGGTACATCTTGGTACGACCCGGGTGTATGTAGTAAGGGGTTTCATGGTCTTCTCTCAGAATCATGCCCTTGATTTCTGCGTTATTAGGCACATAGATACGATTCCCATACCAGACAGATCCGTGTTCATGCTCATTGAAATCAGGGGCCTTACCTCGCCTCATGTTCTTCTTTATTTCTTGAATATCCTCATCCACCTTTTGAGCCTCTTTGATTAGCTCAGGTAAGGTAGGTTGAATTTCTAGAGTCGAGAGGGTAGCCAGGTTTACAGGTTCTAGGCTAAGATGGGCAATTCCCTCCTGCAGTTTGTTTTCGTTTGTTTTGACTCTCTTCTGTCCAATGCAATTCGCATAAGACTTCCTTGCCCGAATGGTAATGAATCCCAAGGTTATAATCCTTAATCAACTCCAACCATCTTCGCTGCCTTAGGTTGAGTTCTATCTGGGTGAAAATATACTTCAAACTCTTGTGGTCTGTGTGCACCTCACAGCGGTTTCTGATGAGACAGTGTCACCAGATCTTCAGTGCATGAACTACTACAGCTAACTCCAGGTTGTACGTAGGGTAGTTACGCTCATGTGGCCTTAATTGGCGCGATGCATAAACTATCACTTTTCCCTCCTGCATCAGCACACAACCAAGTCCCTGCCGGGAGGCATCACAAAACACCTCAAAATCCTTACGGATATCCGGTAGGACCAGCACTAGAGCTTTCACTAGTTTATTCTTGAGGGTCTGAAAGCTCTGCTCACAAGCCTTCGTCCATTCAAACATCCTTTCCTTCTTTAGGAGCTGGGTCATAGGTTTGGCTATCTTAGAGAATCCTGCTATAAAATAGCAATAATATCCAGCAAGTCCTAGGAAACTCCTGACTTCCGTTACTGACGTCGGTTGCTTCCAATCCATTATTGCCTCAACCTTGGAAGGATCCACCACAATTCCTTCAACCGTCACAATGTGACCAAGGAAGGCTACTTCTTTTAGCCAGAATTCACACTTGCTGAACTTGGCATAAAGTTGATGCCTTCTAAGCTCCTCCAGGATTATCCTAAAATGTCCTTCATGATCCTCCTCATCCTTGGAATAGATGAGAATGTCATCAATGAAGATTACCACAAACTTATCCAATATTTCATGAACACCTTGTTCATCATGGTCATGAAGTATGCTGGGGGCATTCGTCAGTCTGAAAGACATAACTGTGAACTCATACTGACCATAGCGAGTTGTGAAGGCAGTTTTGAGTATATCCTCTTCCCTAATCTTCAGCTGATGGTACCCAGATATCAGATCTATCTTAGAGAAGACACTTGCTCCTTTCAACTGATCAAAGAGATCATCAATCCTTGGCAGTGGGTACTTATTCTTGATGGTGGCATCATTAAGTGCCCTATAGTCTACAAACATCCTTATGCTGCCATCTTTCTTCTTAACGAAGAGGATGGGTGCACCCCAAGGTGACGAGCTTGGCCGAACATAACCTTTATTTTCCAACTCTTGAATTTGCTTCTTTAGCTCAGCCAATTCATTTGCTGGCATTCGATACGGCCGCTTGGAGATAGGGGCTGTACGGGGAACTAAGTCAATAGTGAACTTAATATCCCTACCTGGGGGCATTCCAAGTAAGTCTTCCGGAAACACATCCGGATATTCTCGCACTACCAGCACTTCTTCCATGACTTGGAGGTGGTTAAGGCTACACTTACTTGCTTCAGGTATTTTGGGGGCGAAGGTCACTTCTACACCGAGATTATTGGTGAGAGTGATGGACCGGGTAGCACAGTCTATTTGGCCCTTATTCTTGGACAACCAATCCATACCAAGGATGACATCCAAACCATGAGAGCTAGGATGATCAACTCGGCTAGGAAAGGCACTCCTTCTATGAGCAACTCCACCTTTGGACATAGAGTCCTGGCTCTCATTTCTGCTCCCGGGGATTGGACTAGCATAGGACTGCTAAGAGGAATGGATCCCAACACATTTTGAATCACGAAAGCTTTGGAAATGAACGAATGGGAAGCTCTCGAATCGAACAAAACTGATGCTGGGGTTGAGTTTACTAAGAACTTACCCAACACAACGTCCGGGGAGGCTTGAGCTTCCTCTGCTGTGACATGATTCACATGCCCCTTGATGAAATTTTGAGGCTTCTTAAATGCTGCCCCTGAGTTCTGTCCTCCTGAGGATCCTGCACCTGCATTGGCTTGCAACTTCTTGGGGCAAGACTTAGCAATGTGCCCTGTTTCCTTGCAGTAGAAACATGTCACTCCATCGGCCGGGGTTGCGTTCTTTTGAGCTGCCCCATTGGAAGGAGGCACACAGACTGTCTGTGCTACCGGGCGGTTTGCATGAGGGGTCGGGTGTTGGAAAGCTAGCCTAGAGCTACCAGGAGATGACAGGGCATTTTGGGGTCTACAAAAACCACTAGAATGGGTCTTCTGGTTAGCCATCTTTCGCTTGCGATTTTCCATCTGCACATGTTTGCCCTCCTAGCGAATCGCTTTACTGACCAACTGATGAAAGTTGGTGTAGTCATTGGAGACGAGCTGTATGGAGATACTGTTATTGAGGCCTTCCAAGAACCTCTCCTGTCTGGCCTCGTTCGTGGCAACGTCCTCGGGTGCATAGCGTGCCAACTAGTTGAACCTCTGGAGGTACTCGCTCACGGTACCTCCTCCTTGGCGTAGGGCTCAAAAGTCCTTTTTCTTCAAAGTGACAATGCCAGCTGGAATGTGGGCCTTGCTGAACTGTCGGACAAACTCTACCCAAGAGATGGCCTGCGCATTGGGGTGCGAGGTGGTGAAGACATCCCACCATTCCGAGGCAGGTCCGTGTAGTTGGTCGGAAGCGAAGAGGACTCGCTCCCGATCACTGCACGGTAGGAGATCAACTTCTTGCCGACGGCTCGGAGCCAGTCGTCTGCATCCATGGGCTTGGAGCTATTTGGAAAGGTTGGTGAGTGCATCCTCATGAATTCTAACAGGTGGGACTAAGGTGCTTGGGCAGGGTGCGGGTGAAAGGTAGGCGGTGCAGGGTTGGTGACTATCTGAACCAGCAGCTAGATCAATTGGTTCTGATTGGCCATCATCTGTGCCCAATCTGGTCCATTAGCTGGTGGAGGAGGAGTGGACTGTCTCCCTTGTGTTCCGTTAAGGTTGCCATTGCTGTTGTTCCTTGTGCTCACCATCTGCTCATAGCTCCCAGGGTTTAGAAGAGAGGAGACAAAGATTACTATGGGGTTCTACTTGATCCATCCCACACACAAAGACAAACAAATAAGACAATTCTTTCACAAGCAAGGAAAATATTCTTAAAACTTTGTTTTATTTCGATAATTTTTGTGGCTGTTGACAAAGGGAGTATAGCTCACAAATGCATTTTAAATTAGCCTAAGGCCTAATTACTTATCCTAAAGGAGTAAGGGTCGCCTTGGTGTCATCCTTCGTGGTGCTCGATGCACAACATGAGATCCCTTGATGTGGAGACTGAAAAGGTGGCAGAGATGAAGTACTACTTTATGAGCGGCTTCTTGTCTAGCTCTTTTAAACAAGTATCCATTTCCCTTGAAGCGGAGACACATACTTCCTTGTCTAGTTCGCTTGGTGATGAGTAGAGTGAAGCGATGTCCCATCGTTCGGTCCCCATGGCGGTCTTCTTTATGCATGTAGATAGCTCGGCGGTGTTAACCCAAACAACGTAGTAGTCGATGAAGGCCCATGCTCCATCCATCATTCGGTGCAACTTCATAACCGTTCATCTACAATTTTGAGAAGGAGAGAGATGTTAGAATTATGTTCTTAAATGATAATCATAAAGATGAGAGGGAATTTGAGAGGTAAGAGAAAGCAAGGATAGGAGGGGTAATAGTAAGCACTATGTATATATTTATATATTGTTGAAATTACTATTTATATAAAAATAAGTCCTTGGGGTCAAACAATTCTATTCTACCTACGGTCACATCTTAGAGTCAACGTGGCTCTGATACCACCTTTGTCGGACCCCGGAGCAATGACTCCAAAACCCTCTGTGTAAATCGCACTAGTCCAGGAACAGCTAGTGCACACAGCGAAACAGAGATACATATCGAGTGTAAATGACCAAACAAAAAAAAATATTAAGCATAAGAGTATGGCCTTATGGCCAAGTTTTACATCAATGCTCATTGGCAACACTAATAAAGCAAATAACTGCAGAAGCAAACTGGTAAACAGTGAAGCCCAAGCCTGCCCACAAGCAGTCAATTGCAAGACGCGTCCTACTTGTCCTGGTCCTCACCGTAGTCGAAGTCGTCCTCCTCTGATATGAGATAGCAAGGTGAGTACAAACTTGTACTTCACAAATCACACGGAGAATGCAACTTAATGATAATGGCGTCAATGGAAGGCACTTAGAGTTATTTTGCATAAAACAACATTTAAAGAAATACAATAACTAGATTGAAATTGCTGAATTTAATACAGTAAGTAAAAAAACACTTGTAAAGGAAATTAATACTGTTAGTGTAGGCTCCGACCAAACACCAACCTAACCACGTGCATCCCACCTGGAACATCTTTCCAAAAGATCTCGTGTGGATTCCACACGTTCCCAACCACATGTGCATTCCATCCATCCACCAGGTTTTCATAAACCATTTTGAAAACAATGTCTAATCCGTGAAAAACTTTACTTAGCATGCCCATGACCATGGGCACGGCTATCCAGGATAGATTATACACTCTGCAGAGGTTATACAGCTTTACCCACAAGTAACGATCATCCCATATTGCCACCAAATTAACATACTTCTTTTGGTGTGCGGCAAGGAGATCATGACAAGGCCTTTACAATGCCAAACCTTCAACCTGGCCAAGCCAACTCTAAGCTTTCACCCCAGTAAGGAATCACCAGACCGGGACCCCCTCTTGAGCCAAGTGAGACTTCACATGGCCTACGCCATGCTCACTTTCATCCTACACCATGACCCAGGTTGAGACCCGCAAATTAATTAGCCAGGGCTGTCCCATACCAGCCTTTTGGTAGTATGATAGGGCTTTGCAATAGTAGCTCACAGATCGGTCCTTAATTGACTAAGGCTCAACCTCGTACCCCTGTGCACAACAATCAACACTGTGTCTCCGAATAACAGTGCATGCCTGCATCCCACCACCTAACCATTAGCCTAGGTCTAAACTAGGTTTTATATTTTGTTCCAAAAATATTTTGTCATCCTTCTTAACTCTCCATAGTCAAGAATATATTTTAAAAATTATCATTTCATGTGAAAAGGTGTCCCAAACCTATATGCTGGGCTAAGCAGTTACTACCAAAATTCTTCAGCCATACTAGTGTAATTACTAGAGTTTATCATAGGGTGACAAGGCATAAAGGTTTCCAATGTCAAGGAGTTGATAACAACTAGGTATTAACTAAATTAAAGACTGAGTTTAAATAATGTGAATAAAAATATGCATGCAGAAATAATTTAAAACAACATAAACTTTATTTGAAATTTGGGATCAACATAGTCAAGGTGTGTGACTTGCCTTGCTCTGCAGTGGGGTGAGAGTCGTTATCGAAGAAATCTCCCGAATCGTCGTAGTCCACACGTGAAAATAACTCGCCAAATTCAAATAAATTCAAACAACTTCAAAAATTTGAATTGAGGCCAGAAATGGGTAGAGGGGAATTTTTGATGAATTTAGAAATTTGAATGGGCTCAATCGGAGTTAGGATGAAGAAGAACAGGTTCTCGGAAGTTTAAAATCAGAGAAAAATAATTATTTTCCTAAAGGAAATTGGAATTATGACATCAGCAAGAATTAATGGAATTATTTTCCTAAAAGAAAATCAGATTTATGATGTCAGCCCTTATGTAGAGAGACTAAAGTGGGCCATAGTCTACATGGACCGGGTCCACGGACTAGAGAAAAGGCTGCGGTGGCAGGGAGGCTGATATGTCTACTACTGTGCGATTTTGCTGATGTGGCTGCCAAGTGGCGCTGACGTGGCTGCCACGTGGGTCGAGGGGTCTCTGATGCTGACATGGTAGTACACATGGCTGCCACGTGGGCTGATGTGCTAATATGGCGGCCAGGTGTGTGCCACGTGTGCGCCACATGGGTGGAAGGCTGATGCGGGTGCTGACTAAGCGGCGGGTGTTGGCATGGTGCTGACCGTGCGGGTGTGGCATGCCACCGGGCACCATGTGGCATGCCACGGGGCCGGGCTGCTGACGTGGCTTCGCCAGCTGGAAGAGCGCTCGAGACCCGAGGGTCGCCGGTGTTCCGGTAGGCGGCGGTGGCCAGTGTTGGGTGAAACAAGATGAGGAGGCGATGGGGAGTACGATGGTTCACACGGATTTTACCAAGGATGGCTGGTGAGCAGTCGGCGATGAGGAAGGTGGCGGAGGCATTCGGGTCTCCAGCAAAGTGGGCCTTCGAGCGGCGGTTGAGCTCGGGGGAGGGACGGAGAGGGTTGGCAGGAGCTCGGGGAAGCCGACGGTGTCGGTGCCAAGGCTCGAGAAGCTCTCCTTCACCCGCGATCGCTCGCCGGAGTTGAGGGCCTCACTCGGGCTGGAAGGAGCACAGTGCTAGGGTGTGGGGAGCTCGAGAGGGGCAGTGAAGGTGGGGGCGGGGTGGAGTGGGAGATGGCGATGCTCGGGAAAGGTTTTTATAGGCACGGGGAGGTGGGGGTGCAGCGGAATTCATCACCGGAGAGCTCGGGACGTGGCGGTGGTTCTCGGGTGGAGAGGGTGAGTGGGGAGGTGGAGAAGGTGGGCAATGGGTGTGGTGAGTGCAGCGCACGAGTGAGGTAGTGGGGGCGAGGCTAGTGTGGGCGAACGTGGCCGGGAAAGGCGGGGGCGGCGTAACGGCTGTGGCAGCGGCGTCCGCACGAAGAAGACGTGGGAGGTTGGGGATGACAGGTGGGGCTAGGCATCATTGCGAGAGAGGAGAGGGGGAGGCGGGCGGTGGTGATTGCAGCGTGTGGCTAGGGAAAAGAATCGGGCGGCCCAGGGAGTTAGTGGGATGGGACGGCAGGAGATGGGCCGAGGCGACGTGGGGCTAGATCGGCCTGCACACGTGTCGGCCGGAGGGAGAAGGAAGGCGGGGTTGTGCGGGCGGCCGGATGGCAGCAACGTGGGTGGTTCTCAGCCGTCCCCGTGTCGGCCGGACGAAAATATATTTTCTTTTTCCTTTTTGATTTTTCTGAAAACCCGAGAAAGAAAAATAAAGCTTGAAAATTAGCAAGAAAATCCAAATAAAACCCATAAAATTCCTATAATTCTAATAAAATGCAAGGAACTCAAATAAAATTAAATGAACTCATTTTGAACAACATTTCTTCCATGTTTTACTAGTTTTTACTCTAGGCTCAAAATGAAAACAGGAATTAAATTCTTGAAAATAAAATTTGGAATTTTGGGATGTCACACCACCTGTTCCTATAGCCCTCCATACCATAGATTTGTATCTCTTCCGAGCTCCACCTACTCATCAGTACCGCGTGCTTGGTCCCACCATGGTTCCTTCTTCTATTAGCTCACACCTGTACCCCTATGATGCTAGAGTTTGCAATCATCTTTGCAGTTCCGCATACAACTGTAGATGAGATCTGAGTACCTACCGTTGATAACACAATTTCCTTTTTCTGATCAGGATTTTTACTAGACCTCCTATTAGGAACTCTTCCCTTATGATCGATTACCTATCAATCGATATCCTCCTTACTTTAGATACTTTTTATGATCACCTTCCCTTTGCAAATATGTTGCATGAGTTCACCTTGAAGTGACACCTCACAACCTTGGAGTTTAAGTGACCTCATAGATATTAGATTCTTTTTAAGCAAGGAACATCGAACTCACATCAATGTATGATGTGACACATCAATGTATGGTGTGCTCCATCATACACCTTTAATGTAATTCTTCCCACCTTAGTGACAACATACTACATGCAATTCACTAAATGAACAGTTTCATGCACTAGACATAGAGATCCTTAGCTGAACATCTCTGTCACTGAATGTATGTGCAAGAAACAATCTAAATCTAATATCAATCTAGGAGATGTACCTGCTGACTAACGACTAGTACGTCTTTGTAGGACCGAAATGGCAACAGAGGGAGGGGGTGAATGGTGCCTTCAAAGACTCCCCAAGAATTCTCACCAACTTCTTCTCCAATAGCTACAGAAGCTACGAAGGCAGAAGATGAATGCTCGCTTACTATGTAGTCAAACAACTCCCTGCTGTGACCGAAGTAGTTTCAGAGCAGTCGAGACTTCACAGTTAAATGTCGATCGACAAAAGAAAAAACACAGTAACGACCGAAGACAGAGAGAGCGCGCACAACCGGCAAGACTCAAAAGCAAATAACAATAAAGTCTTGAGACAAATAGCCAAGAGACTCTAAACATGACTGTGCTCTAACAAGAAGGCATGGTCGAAAAAGAACAGAGTAACTTGAGACGCACGACCATTTGCACAAGGACTCGATCGAAATCTCTACTCTCGGGAAGAACCTGACCAAATGGTCTTGAGTATGGATCCTAGTTCAGAGCAGAGGATAGCAAGGTAACTCGAGCAAAGAACTTGCTCAGATCAAGAAAGCCAGAGCACAAATGAGAACCATCATCTCAGACATACATGGGAAAGGATAAAGAAGAGAAAGCACAAACAAAACAATCAAACAATTCACAGAACAAAAGACTCAACATAGAGGAAGAGAGATGAATGATTGATAATGGAGGTTTCTACAGCCACTCCAACTGGGAGATACATGAGCACACTTGCTCCATCCCGAGAACCCACACACTCACAAATAAACAAGGAAGAACAGAGCAACTCGGGGATCAGAATCTCTCTAAGCACCCGAGCTCTACCCTCTCTATTTATAGCCTTCTGCTACCGGGGGGGGAACCCGTAAACCCCCACCTAACACTGGGTTTTACCACTCGCTTTACCCACTAGCGAAAACAAGTTTCCAGTGATTTACCCGTTAAACCCAACGGCTCCACTACTTTGCCCGTTAGCGCCAATAACTCATGTGCATTGGCAGAGACACAGCTTTCCTTTGCAGCTTTCCGCATTTCTCCAAAATGCCACTCCGCTGCCTTCCCAGAAGCTTCCTCCTGCCTTGTTGATCACGCTTGCAACCACCTCACAGACCTCGTCGTCTTTGGCATCTCCCGGCCGCTCACGACCTCAGCACCCCCGTGCCTAGTCTCGACCATCCATGCCTCACCACGACTAGTCCCAAAGTCATGCAAACCATCACAGACAAGCAAACATTCATAGCACCGCACAACACAATGTGTACAAACATCTGCATCAGAGAAACAGAGCTCAAACTACACTCCACACAGTCGTACATACATTACGAACGATCGAAATCACTTAAACATTAATGCACACGGTCTATGACCCTCTCATAAGTCTTTACGACCGATTCCCAGCTGATACGACCGCTTCTGAAAGCCATACGACCAGACAACAGAAGCTACGACTTTCAGCCTAAGTCTATAACGTGATCGAATGGGCTTCCGACCACAACCGACCGTGCTACGACTTCACCCGAGTGCTTCTGACCGCTTCCTGCGATAACGTGGTTGTAACTTCGAGCGCCGACTTTCGACCTCTGCGGTCGTAGCTTCAACTGACGACTTCCAACCACGACCAACGTAGTCGTAAGTGCGCTCGACCACGATCAGAGTGGTCGTAAATGACACAACATGGTCGTAAACTGCGAACTATGTTTTCGACCACGACCAATGTGGTCGTAGCAGCGTTCGACCATGGCCAACGTGGTTGTACCAGTATTCAACCATGGCCAACATGGTCGTAAACCTCTCGGAGACTTGTGATCACGACCAAACGTGGTCGTAATCTTTGTTGCTGCCTTTCGACCACGGTCTTAGTGGTCGTAAACCACCCCAGTGACCTATGACCACGCCCAATGTGGTCGTAAGGTCTTCCAAACGCTCAAACAGGGCTATGACTACCCAAATCAAACTCAAACTTTCTGAACCAAGTGTCAATTACTCGTCACAAACATGTGGTCACCTCCACATGGTCTCTCAGTCTTAATCATCTTTAACTGCCATCATTGAGTATGCACTATTCATTTGCTTCAAACTCGGACAATCTTTTATTATATGACCTTTCTCATCATATAGATAGTGTACACGTCTACTCTCAATCTTGTCCTTTTTCTTCCTGTGACTTTTGCTTTTGTGTACAACACCTGTAGCAGCCAATGCTTGATCACTCGATGATGAAGATTCTTCCACCTCCAATAAATCTACAACTGCCTCATTGAAGTTGAGAATGCTTTTTTCGGTGAGAATATCTGTCACCAACTTCCATCATTGGTGGTAGAGATGAATCTAATATGACAATCTTGTCATTCTCCTCAATTTTCTCATCCGCTCTTGTCAGTCATGTGATAAACTTGTTGAAGACATTGTGATAGTTAATGAATCGTGTGTCCTCCATGTGCAACCTATACATTTACCGCTTAAGCACCCACCGGTTTATTAGTGATTTTACCATATACAATTTTTAAGTCACTATATAATTTCTTCAGTGAAGTCACCTTAATTACCTAGAGTACTTTACAACATTGGAGAGGCTAAAGTGGATTGGACATGCATAAGAGGGGAGGGGTGAATTGAGAGTCTTTTTTGAACACGGCTAAATTAAAGCAATAGAGAACAACCTAATCTCTAATCCAATCCTAAGTGCCTAAGGATCATTAGCGTATTCAAATAACTCCTACACAAGACTAGTAAACTTTTGCAACCTAGTTCCAACCCGACACAAGTCTAGTGATATAGGAATTGAAAGAAACAAGAATTTAAATGTGAATATGCAAAATAGACAAGGGACAACCGATTTTTTATTTAGATTTTGAAGATTTGGCGATTTCCCTACTCCTAGGAGCACTCTCGCAAGAGTTTAAATCCTATTTGAATCCATTCAAGGATCCAAGCAATCAACTTATGGTAGTCTTTCTCCTCTCCAGATAGTTGGACTCCAAACATTCACAATCCTCCCAGTGTATTCTACAAGCTACTCCTTAAAAGTTCAAGCCACCTAAGAATCACCTAATTCTAAGAGTAATGAACCTAAAGAAGTCATTTGAACCTAGCAAGCTCAAGCAACTTGGAGTAATACACACAACTAGCCTAATATACCCTCACACTCTTAAGATCTCAACTTGATGCTGATGAGGGCCCCTTGAACTCCCCAATATGCAAGCCATGTTTTAGAGTCACGAGAGCACTAACTTGAACACCACGTCCATATATATAGCTCCCCCTTTGAAAGCTAGCCATTAGACACAAATTTCAAAATTCAGCCTTAACTCGGATCATCCAACCCAACCCAAATCATCTAACTTAAACACTTTGAATGGTAGGAAAAATAGTCGTTGCACCGACCCGTATCACTGAACACAATTGGATTATCCAGCCTACTCGAATCATTTGACTTTGCCTAGATTATTTGGCTTGTGCAAACCATGGAAATCATTTTTTTTAGATAAAGAAACCATGGAAATCATGCCCTCTAGATAATCGGTCTGGGTCATACTCCGAGTTACCCAAATCATTCAACTCTGTGCTTTTTTTTCCAAAATGTGCACTCTCTGTAAAATTGCTTCGGGCCATTGTCCAACCACTCGGATCATTTGCCGTGGCACTTGACTCAAATACACATATTTCTAGACAATTGGTCCAAGTCATGTTTCGGATAATTGATTCGACCCATGGTCTGAGTGACTCGGATCACCCAACCCCCATGAAACCTTAGAAAACATCTCTATACAATTGATCTAACTAACCCAAATGCTCACATGAGATTTTTCTAACTTAGGCTTGATTTCAAGATTTCTTTGAGATCGATCCAACCAAACCATGATCCTTGGCTTCTACTAGCTAGATCTAAGCTAGGAAGACCTAGTGCACACCTAACCTAACCAAGTTCAAGCTACTAGCTTTAAACCCCCTTAATAGTACGACCAAAGTAAAAAACAAAGCACATCAGCTAAAATGATCCATACTCAACTCTTTCATCATTTCGAGTCACAAAGTCCTTAATCTTCATGAAAACCATGATTTGCCATCATTTACCAATATGGGGATACATGAATAACCAAGAACAATCCAATTCCATCATCAAGACCTAACTAAGCTTAGCAACACTTGCAACAAAGTTAGTCTTGATGATTTAGGGGTCATTAATCACCAACACACTAACGCCATCGAATTAGGTGTCTAGATGCTTACAGAGACATAGATGAATTGTACTGACAGTCTTTTACATCATCACCTTCTAGTTTTCCACTACTACAAAAAGGTTTATCACAGATGGTTCAGAACTGTCATCACAGATGGTTTTCGGAACCGTCTAAATTTATGTGTTAGTGATAATCAGATATTTTCACAAGCGGTTTGTGAGCCATCTGTGATAAATACAACATAGATGATTTGTAACTAGAACCGTCTGTGAAGAACACTATCATGGATGGCTCGAACCAAAAACCGTCTGTGATACTTGCACATCACAGATGGTTCTATCTATGAACCGTCTATGATGAGAAATTATCACAGATGGTTCTAGCTACCAACCATTTCTGATGGGCGAGTATAACAGACATTTGGTATATAGAATCATCTGTGATAATTTCCCATCATAGATGGTTCGTAGATAGACCGTCTATGATGTGAGATTATCACAAATGGTTTTTGGTTTGAGCCATCTGTGATAGTCCTTCATAGATGGTTTATAGCACAAAACTATATGTGATATTTTATTCTATACCTAAATTTTTCTATTTTTTGTTAGCCTCAAGAAATGTTAGCTATGCCTTTGAAAACAAGCAAATACATTAGCAAACACAACAGCACATTCTATTTCTATTAAGATTAGAATCCACCATTACAGCATAATAAGATAATGAGCAGGTTACCCATCTAACATAGCAAGAACATGGCAAGAATACATCTCCTAATCCTACGAACCCAACTCTTAAACATGGCATGAAAGAACATAGAAGAAGCAATGCGTGAGCTGTATTTGATGCACGTCATCGTCGGCATCGTCTTCGTAGCTAGCTACTTCCACGATGCCTTGCTACCCATAGACTTGCGTGCCGTCTACTTTGTAAGGGCCACCAGGGTCGGGGTCGAGGATGAGGATGGTGTGGAGAGATTTCATCCAAAATTTGAACACTGATCCACCACAATCTCGTCCAAATTCAGAGACCTCAACAAAAAGTGGTGGTGGCGGTGAGAGTGAGACAATGAGCTCGCCAATCCACTGCACTTTAGGAAGGTGGTAGTTACGACACATGAAGAGGAGGAGGGTGAGGGAGTAGCGAGGTCATGGGTGAGTATGTATAAGGGAGGGAGGGGCGGGAGTGGGAAAATTTTTGGTGGAATGGGTGCTACAATTCGTGGGGTTGGGATTGGTGGGTTTCTATTGGTTGGGATTGGGTTGAGGAGGATCGACGGACCCAGTGATCAAGGGTACATAATTATCACAGACGGTTTGAACCACAAATTGTCTATAGTACGTAATTATCGAAGACAATATATGTATATACCAGTGCAATGTAAACAACTAGTCTCAAAAGATAAAATAGCAAAGTTCTTGTTAGACCATGTGGCTAGGTCTAGAATTTTTATGATGATGAATAATTGACAACATTGCTTAATTTTGTTATTCGATGCGTGTGTGTGTGGATTAATGTTGGTCAATTTGGAGAGAACTTTTGCCGAGAAAACGTTCTTTGGTCTTTGCATGTGCAGGTTGAGCGTGAAGACGGTCATGGTCGGTGACGAGGAGGACCGGGACTAAGAGGGGGAAATCTGATGTTCAGGCGGTCGAGGATGTCACGAGGTGGTCGGGCTCACGCTAGAGCACATGGAGATCAAAGGTGAATGATGTGTGGAGAAGCTATGGGAGGTGAGGTCTTGGAGGCTTCGACACGTGATGACTTGAAAAGTTGGAAGTGTAAAAAACCCATGTTAGGAAGGGTTTCGGGTCCCTTAAAAATTAGTGGGCCAAAAGCTTAGTTGAGGTAAAAAGGTCCAATTAGAGGAGTTGTATTGGGTTAATTATGGCTGCAACTTAAAGTCGGTTTCGAACGTATAACTGGATGGATGTATAAAAGGACGGACGGCAGTGCGTTGGGAGGTGGCCAAGGAGATGGGAAAAATACGGCGCGTGAGAACGGGACGTGAGATTGGGAACAGAAGAAAAAAGACGGCACAAGGTGACAGAGGAAAGATCGACAAAAAAAGAAAACACTTAGGAAAGAGTGTATTGTGCTGATGGATAATCCACATGAATAATGCTCACAATTTTTCAATAAAGTTTGTGAGTTTTTAATTCGTATATATTATCCTTTTCTTGATTTTTTTATTTCTAGGGTATCTCCATGCATTGATCTATTTCTAGGTATTTTCTTGCTTACATACATGAATCAGTTTTAATTAAAAATCGATTAAAAGATTGAACGAAAACGTGCACTTTAACAACCCATTATCTAGTCGCTACAGTAACTGCTACAATGCACTAGTTACAGTATTTTGATATAGTCATCAGTACGTTACTGCTATAGTGTTTGCTACAGTAAAACCAAAAAAATCCTTTTTTTGTTATTTCTGTTTTTTGCAGATTAAACAATTAAAAGGCAGAAAATTTGAGAAAAAAAAGCTTCCACTGGGGACTTCAATCATTCACCCCTCCCATCTGATTGCCATCGTTAATCCTACAAGTTGTATCAGAGCAGGTTGCTATGGCGTCAAAGAGGTATGTGAATCGTCTCCCATGCTAGATGGTACTGATTTTGCTTTTTAGAAGTGTCAGATGCAAGTTTATATTGAGGCTCAATGTAGTGATATTTGGAAAATGTAGGATCGGATATGGCAATAGAGGGGGGGGGGGTGAATGGTGCCTCTTAAAAATTCGCCCCTCAAAAGTATCCACAAAAGGTCTTTTCTCACTGATAGCTATAAGAGCTATGATGAAGAAGACACAAGCTCTCTGGAGAAGGAAGCACACAACATACTACTGCAAAAATCAAGAACGAAGAGAGAAAATCAGCATCAAAGAACAAGAGCTAAAAATCGAGGTGCGCTCGGGGTGGCGGTCGGATCGCGAGCTCACGGCGGTCGGACCGCCCGACCTTGGGCGGTCGACCGCCACCTATGGCGGTCGACCACTCGGCAAGCACCGGTCTGACCGCCCAGCAGAACTGGTCTGACCGCCTACCAGTGATCGGTCTGACTGGCATGTATGGAGCGGTCAGACCGATCCAAACCCTAGAGATTGATTTCTTGGCCGAGACAGAGGGCTTTTTGCTGAAACTTCTGAAAATTGAGAAATTTGAGGTTTGTTTCTAATCTTCTCAGCACAGAACAGCAAGACAACAATTTAAATAGCAAGGAGAGCCTAGGAAGCTAAGGGAATCCATCTCAAGAACAAGAATAAAAGGTTTGGGCTCAAATATGAGAAGGAATAGAAAGTGGACCTGATTTTTCAGATTTCTCATTATACTTCAATCCATTGCTTGTGAGACTTTGCATTTCACTTGAACATGATCTCACAACAGAAATCCATAAGACTTAGGCCAACTCTTGATGGGAAACCACAAGAATCAAATATGCTCTGGGTATAAACCCTAGCTACAGTTGAAAACAGAGGAGTGGCTGCCTAAGACTAAAAATTGAGAAACTTTTGATTCTTTCATTTGGCTCTTTGGGAATCAACTGACCAAATGGTCTTGAGACAAAATCCCATCACAGAGCTAGGAATCAAAGTTTAGTCTCTCAAGAGTTCATCTCAAATCAAATGGATGCAGAGAAATGGCCAAAGCAAAATATAAGCTGGCGAGAAAAAGACCAAAACATCTCTGGCAAACCATTTTTCAAATTGATTGATGTGATTACAGAGGAGTCCCTATACGCAATTGAAAAGGAATCACTACATGCTTGAAGATCCACACACACTGGAACTCAAGCCATACCAGATACACACACAAACTCACTCATTGTCCCTACTCTCTCCACGGGAATGAGCTTCTCTCAACTGAATGCATGCTTTGCTACTGCCTCCTCCTCTCCATATGAAGGCCAAGGGCTCACCCCAAAGAAGCAAAACAAGAAATGTCATACTACCTCCACTCCATCACCTCACAACCCCATGAGGCAAAAAGTCAAGGGGTCAAACCAAATGGAGGGAAATCAGCCTTCCACCTCCAAACTTGAGTCAAATCTCCAATTTACCCTCAAGCACCTTCCCAGAAGCTTCCCGCATCCGGTACCTTGGCCGTCTAGACCTTGACTCCTCCCTGAGTCTAGTTCGGTCCGCTTCGCTGCACACGACCGAACTCGGCATCCTGACCGTCTGGACCTCGACTCCTCCCTGAGCTTAGTCCCGATCCATTCTCCGCTGCCCGTCGTGTCCACCCAACACCGACCGAGACCTCCGACTCCACCTGAGTCTAGTCCTGGTTTGTTCCATCGCACACAACCGCAACCGACCTCCAAACTGTCTGGACCTCCGACTCCTCCCTGAGCCTAGTCCCGGTTCTCTCGTCGTCGCCTGTCGTGTCCTCGACCGGTAGCTCCAGCTCTGGTTTCTCGTCTCCCGACTTGCAACCACCTCACCAGCCTTGATCATCTTCGGCATCACCGACCGTCTGGACCTCAACACCTCCTGTGCCTAGTCCCCGTCCTCCTCACCTCACCATAACCTAGCTTCGAAGCCCTGCAGTCACACATACAAGCAAACCGTCACATAGCACCGCACGAAACAGCATAATCAACATAAGCGCAAGTAAAGGTACTCAACCCTAGAATACCCAAAACAAACTCAAACTCACTAAACAAACTGTCAATTACTCATTACCAACATGGGGATACCTCCACATGGTCTCTCAATCTCCCCCTTGATGAATATATTGACAAACACAGAAAAAGTATAAGATTGAGTTTGTTTGAAAGTCAAACATGGTCCAAGAGAAATAAAATGAAGCTAATGACCATGTTGACAAAAGGAGCAAAAGAAAGAGCAAGTTTTCCTCAAAGGCTCCCAAAGCTCCCAAAATGTGGCTTTTTCTCCAACTATTCTCCCCCTTTTGGCAATAAAATCATCAAGGTTCTTTGGAGGAAAATAAAACATGGTGTGGCTGAATTTTATTCAATGCTAAGCAATTAAAGCCATGAAGATTATCTAGAATCACCATTAAGTATTACACCAAGTCATAACTCAGAAGAATGCTATTAAGATCATGTCAAAATATGCATAATCAAGCCAAGCCACATAAGTAACAATCTGAATATTAGATGAATTCTTTTAACATGTCAAGCCATTTAAGAGTATCCAAAGATGATGCAAGCCATGTCAATAATCTAAGTGGAACCAAGAAACTAGTATTGAGCCATTTAAGAGTGCTACAAGTTCAAGAATGAATCATTTGTTCAAGCACTTTAGTCTTTTTGTAGTTAAGCAAATTGAGCACAATAGATATATTTTTCTTTGAAACTCATGGTCATTTCCAACCAAAATTTTTGTCATGTGCTAGATCTCAAGTCTTATGCGACCACTCCAAGCAATAAGCTTAAGAAGATGATCTTGGTCATCCAAAACTCCCCCTGAGTTCATGCCTAGTGCAATGGCAAGCAGTCTCATGAGAAAGAATTGGTGAGATCAGTTTTTTCGCACATAAAAAGAGATCTTTTTACTTTAAATAGTTTTACTAACTCATGATTTATCAAGAACCTATCATAGCTCAATCTAAAGCTCAATTAAAGATTCAAAGCTCAACTTAGCCTATTTGACATGACATGAATCATAAGAGGATAACTAAAGACAGACTAGTCTCAAGAAGTAACATGACATGTCTTAATTCAAGTTGTGCAATTTTAATTAACTTATCAATGGCAAAGGCTTGACAACACATATAAAGACATGATAAATCTAGCAATTAAGCACAAATCATGGCCAAATGTAAAGCATTGTAAACATGTCAACTAAGGATAATAGTCAAGGCTCCATGTAGATACATTACAACGCAGAATGCTGAAATGCAAGAAAATCCAGCTCCCCTCAACATGTGAGTTATGTCAATATTAAACTCCAGAAGCTCCCAAAAGAACTCTCCCTGAACCAAAGCAATAAATCGAGAAGCTGGGAAAGAAATCAAAAAAGGCTGTCCTTAAAGCATAGAGAAGATATAGAGGATGCTATGGCTCAGACTGACTCTCATCTACCCCATATCACACTAGGACTATCAACTGCCCATTGAACTCACTAAGGAGCAAACACGTTCCCTGTCTACCCAAGGGTGGCCCAACCCTTGTTAGAACCTATAAGAAATGAGTGAGCTCAACCTAGTGAGAAGAGAAACAACTAATAAACAGCATCCTAGATCACAAGATGAGAGGAAGAAATCTAAGCAACCAGACGAGAGAAATATTCTAATCTATACTAGGAGGACTAACCCAAATGCACCTCGATGCAAATGCAACAAAATGAGAACAGCAGCATAATATACAGGATAAAGCAGTAAAGCACAGAAACTCCCCCTCACTACAGTCCATAAGGACAAACTACCCCGAGCTCTCCCCGCAAGGCTGAAAACCTAGAGCTATCCAAAGGCTTGGTGAAGATATCAGCCAACTGATGGTCACTCTCCACAAACTGGAGCACTATGTCACCCTTCTCCACATGGTCTCTAAGGAAGTGATATCGGATATCAATATGCTTGGTCCGAGAATGCTGCACTAGGTTCTTAGCAATGTTAATAGCTGAAGTGTTATCACAAAAGAGTGGAACACTGTTTATAACTAATCCAAAGTCCCGCAGGGTCGAAGCCATCCAAAGTACCTGGCTGCGGCAACGTACTCGGCCTCTGCAGTGGATTGTGCAACACCGGACTGCTTCCTAGAAGACCAAGAGACAAGAGAAGTGCCAATGAATTGGCGGGTGTCAGAAGTGCTCTTCCTATCTATCCTACAGCCGGCAAAGTCTGCGTCTGAGTAGGCTATAAGGGAAAGACAGGAAGAGGAAGAGTACCAGATACCATAGTCAATGGTAGCTCAAAGGTACCGAAAAATGTGCTTCACCGCCTGGCAATGAGATACGCGAGGAGAAGTGTATGTCCGGTCTGGAGGCAGTGAGGTATAAGAGGGAGCCAATCATGCTTCTGTACTCTTTTTGATCGACTGGCTCGCCATCCTCATCTGGGTCAAGAGAAGCTGTAGATGCCATGGGAGTCGACACTGGCTTACCATCACTCATGTCAAAGCTTCTCAGGAGGTCACGAGTGTACTTGCCCTGATGCAAGAAAGTACCCTCCCGAGTCTGCTTGATCTGGAAGCCAAAGAAGAAAGTCAACTCACCATCATGCTCATCTCAAACTCGGTGCTCATGACATCTGAGAACTGTGAAACAAGAGTATGAGAAGAGCCGCCAAAGATGATATCATCCACATAAACCTGGACGAGTAGAAGGTCATTGCCATGCCTGTGAATGAACAAGGTCTTGTCTACCTTACCCATCTCAAACCCATGACGCAACAAATAGGACTTAAGTCTCTCATACCAAGCTCTAGGGGCTTGCTTAAGTCCATACAGGGCTTTGGAAAGCGTGTAGACATGATTTGGGTATTTGGGGTTCTCGAAACCTGGAGGTTGTCTAACATAGACCTCTTCCTCAATAAACCCATTGAGGAAGGCACTCTTGACATCTATCTAGTAAAGCTTGAAGCCCTTAGAAGATGCAAATGCAAGCAGAATTCTAATGGCCTCAACTCTAGCTACAGGGGCAAAGGTCTCCTCAAAATCTAGACCCTCAACCTGGGAGAAGCCCTGAACTACCAGTCTAGCCTTGTTTCGAATAACAAGCCCATCCTCACTCTGCTTGTTCTTGAACACCCACTTAGTCCCAATGACATTGTGACCTCGAGGGGGCTCAACAAGTGACCAGACCTTGTTTCTCTCGAAATTCTCTAATTTCTCATGCATGGCATTGACCAAGACTCATCAGAAAGAGCATGACAAACATCTTGGGCTCAAGGTGGCGACAAAGGCAGAGTGGAGACAGAAATGTGACATGCCGGACTTTGAGCGTGTGACACGCTCAAAGAGGTCTCCAATCATCTGCTCTGAAGGATGGTCTTTTTGGATGTTACGAGGAGGTCCTGGATGAGATGAAGAAGTGGCCTCTACCTCATGAGCTGATGAGGTAGAAACAAAGCCACTAGCTCCAGAGGAAGTAGAAGGCATGGGCTGATCTCCTCGAGGTGCAGTGGAAGAGGGCACCTCAAGGGGAGGATGAGGAACTGGATCAGGAAGATAACCCTCATCTCCATCATCCTCATCATCCATAAAGATGGTCTCGGACTACTCTAAAGAACCTAAGATATCGGGCCTAGTCCCCGGACTGGCCTCATCGAAGGTCATCTCGCAGGTCTCTACCATTTTACTAGTTTTGCAGTTCCAGACCCTGTAAGCCCGCGAAGAAGTCGAGTAACCTAGAAAGATCCCATCACAAGAACGTCACTCGAACTTATCTAGGTTCCCAGACTTCAAAACAAAGCACTTGCAACCAAACACGCGAAAATGAGATACACTGGACTTTCGCCCATATCTAAACTCATAAGAGGTGCGATGCAAGTGTGCCCTAAGAAAAACTCGATTTGAAACATGGCACGCGGTGACTATAGCCTCAGCCCAAAACTTCCTCGGTATAGAGTACTCGTCAAGCATCGTCCTGGCCATCTCGACCAGGGTACGGTTCTTCCTCTCCACAACAGCATTCTGATGAGGGACGTATGGAGAAGAGAACTGGTGCTCTACTTCTGTCTCACCGCAAAACCTCTCAAAGTAAGAATTCTTGAACTCCGTGCCATTGTCACCGTGGATCGCTCGTAAGGCACCTGGGAGCTTAACAGAAAGCTTACTAAACAAACCCCGAAAATGGTGTTGGACCGAAATGGCGACCGAAGGGGGGTGAATGTCGACTTTAAAAATCCCCCTAAAAGAAACTTACTCAAACTTCTCCGATAGCAACTAATGCTATGAAGATGAGAGATAAGCCCACTGGAATCTCAAGCAACTGGAATAGATAAAAAGGCATAAGGACAACCAAAAGGACCAAAAGCGTGGAGACACAAAAAATACAGACAACTGCCATGGAAAGCAGGGGCGGTCAGACCGCTACACCCAGGCCGGTCTGATCGGTCTTGACATGCCGGTTTGACCGCTAGTTAGCCGCCGGTCTGACCGGTTATGCTGAAGGTAGTGCAGGCAAAGCACAACAGAGAGAAACAGACTGCACAGAAAATACCTAAAGTGTAGATTTTTCTGAAGAGAAGGAAATGCAACTGTTTCCTACTGGTCAAAGGAGCACTAGCCTATTCCAAATAGCAAAGAGACCTCAAATAGGAAGAAGAATCAATAGGTAATCAAGAATTTCAGATTTCTCACTAGAACTGAAAAAGTGCACAGAGCAACATCAATACTCAAATTCTTCTCCGATCTTTGCATCTTTGCTCATGAGACTTTGCAGAGAGATTAGCAATACACTAAGCACTAGGAAGACCAAATCTTGGGGCAACTTATGAAAAGAAATAGAATCCACATCAAAACCCTAGAAGAGAAAAACAAGAACAGAGGGGGCTGAAAATTGAGAGGCTTTGATTTGTTCAATTTGCTCTTTGGGAAAAATCGATCAAATGACCTTGAGGCATCATCCCACCATAGAGCAACCCATTTTGCCACTCCTCAGCAAGAAACGAGCCAAAACACAAAAACACAAGAATCAAGCAAAAGGAACATCGAAGGGAAAAACGGGGCACGAACTGGAAATAAACCTCAGACCATTCATTCCACATCAATCAAGGATTACAAGGAGTCCCCATATGCGATTACAACCTGAGGAATGATTACAAGGTGGCTCAACTCAATCCCTCTCCTCACTACATCTCAAGAACTCTAAGAACACACAGAGTGAGGGGGATGAACGAAGGGGACACAGCCCAACAACCTCTGTCTCTCCTACCAACTAAAGCCTAAAGCAAAACAACCTCTCCAAAGGTTCTTTTGACTCAAGCAAACCCTAACTCTCTCCCAAAGCCAGGGAAATACATGCAGGCACTCTCTCCTATTTATAGCCCTTGGCTAACAGGTCTCCAACCCGTTACACCCGCTAAATCCAACAGAACCCGCTCCCGCTTGTGCAGCCTCGTGAAATTACCAATTCGCCCCTCCTGCACCTTCTGAGAAGCTTGCATGTCTCTTGTTGTCCAAGCCTCGCAACCACCTCGAGTCTCCGCCGTCTTTGACACATCCCGACCGTTCTGACCTCAGTGCCACCTGCGACTAGTCCGGTCATCTCGTGTCTCGCCACGACTCCGCCTCGACGTCCTGTAGCCATCACAGACAAGAAACACATCACATAGCACCGCTCGATACATGAAAGCATAAATAGCATCAATGAAGCATGAAATCGCCCAAACAACCAATCGGGAAGACGAATATACAATAAGACCATCCAACCATATCCAAAATATGTCCAGGAGCTTCTGTGAATTTTTCTGGAATTTTTGGAGGTATTTTCATATTTTTCTGAGGCCTAAATAATTTCCTAGCCTTTTCTGAAAATAAAAATCAAATTCTAAAAACTAAAATCCAACTCCCCTCCCTCCAGCCGACGCGTGGACGGCCCGGATCCGCCCACGCCACCGCTTGGCCCATCCAGGCCGCACCTTCTCTCTCTCTGGCTGCCTCGCGGGCCCGGCCCGTCAGCCATCCCGCCTTCCTCCTCCCTCGGGCTGACACCTGGGCGGCCCGATGCGCGCCGCGTCGCCCGTGCGGGCCATCCAGCCGACCGCTTCCCTCTCCTCTCTGACTTACGGGCCCCGCCCGTCAGTCGCCCGCGCCCCGCTCCCGCTGCCACCCGGGCCCCGCCTGTCAGGCCGTCGCCTTCCCCGCGGAGCGCCACCTTCCTTCTTTCTTCCCCCTTTCCTTCTTTGCGCCGGCCGACCAAATCCGAGCCGCTCTCCCTCTTTCCTTCCCCGGCCCACCGGTTTTGGAACCCTGCGACCGAATCCCTTCTTCCCCGCGCCTCTCTTTCCTTCCGCGCCCCCCTCTTTCCTTCCCTCCCTGATCCCTTCCTTTTTCCGGCCGCCATCTCCGGCGAGCAATTAAGCGCCCGTGTCCCCTCCTCCGCCCTATAAAAGCCCACCCTCGGCTTCGCCTCCCTCCGCCCAGCACCCCGACGCGCTCCACCTCCCTTCCCGAGCACCGTAGCGCCACGTCATCGTGCTCCCTCTCTCCCCGAGCTTCACCGCACTCCGGCGAGCAATCCTCGCTGCCTCGGACCGTCCCGGAGCTCGCCACCGCCACCCCGAGCACCCCTATGCCTGTGCGAACCTCCCCGGCACCTCGGTCGTCCCTTCCCGCCGCTGGAGCAACGTCGCACCAGAGGACCCGTACTGCACCACCGCTCCTCCTCGTCGCCGGTCGTCCCCGCTCATCGCAGGACTCCGCAGACCCCTCCACCAGTACCACCTTCACATCGGGATCCCATTTTGGGCATCTCCCGACCCCCTCCGACCACCCCTCGCCGCCGGCAACCCCGCCTCCGGCCACCTCTGCCCGACCCCGCCAGCAGGTACCCCACAAAGGGTTTACCTACCCTTTATGGGTAGGCAAAGCCTCCCCGCCCGACTGGTTACCCCCGCTCTCCCTTCTTCCCCTTGGCTCCCTCGGCGCGCGTTCGAGCCTCCGGCTCCGCACGCTGAGGTTGAGCCTTTTCTTTGTTTTTCCGCGCTGATAGATGGGTCCCACCCGTCAGCGGCCGCCAGTCTGCGCTGGCCACTACCGCCTGGGTCCCACCCGTCTGCGCTCCTCACTGACATCTGGGCCCAGAGCCCAGAGGGGTCCCACATGTCAGAGGCAGGGCTAGAGGGCTCACTGTCCAGTGGGTCCCACCTGTCATAAACTCAAAATAAAAGCAATAAAATAAAGATTAAAAATTAAATCCTGCCAGTGGGCCCCACCTGTCAGAAATTTGGGAATTTCTGGATTTATTCAATCTGAGATTTTCAAATGAGCATAACTTTCTCATTTTAACTCCAAATTGAGCCATTCAAATTTATAAATTCTTATAATATCATAATCTATCCATATATGTCCTCTATTTGAGTTTTTGAGTTTATTTGAATTTTTGTTTGTATTTATTTGTTTTGTTGCTTCGCCTTTTCTCGCGTAGATTCCAACGTTGTCGAAGATCTCTCCGCTCCGCAGCAGGAAGACCCCGAGAGCGTGCAAGAAGGCAAGTCTCCTTTGATCATCTTGAACCTATGATTTTGAAATGTTTTAATTATTTTAAATTATGTGCATTGCTATTTACATACAAGATTAGTTCAAATCCTAAGGTATTAGTTACCCCAACTTTGTTATGCCCTCAGTTGAAATTGAATGCCATGTACCCTTGTCTCCTTAGGATTTCCTTTGTCTCTTTAATGAGATTATTATATTCAGTTGTGAATAATAGAATGGTAATATAATGCTTAGTCATGCTATGTAATACCCTTGAAATTTTGAAAATGGGAAATTATGAATTGTTGTAATAACTTGTGTTTCTAAAGTCTAGTGGTGATTGTAGTTGCCACTAATCCTTTAAAATAAAATAAAATTTGGAAATTGGTTTAGATTAGGGTGGATGGTTGGTTTGGATTGGTGCAGGAAGCACGAGATCTTGTAAAGTGTATGTTCCACCCTAGTCAACTAAGGACCGACGCTTGTGTTTGTCCAGACTGAGCACTACCATACAACCCTATGTCTATATGGGTATGACCTAGCTGATTAACTCATGATAGTCTAGTTTAAGTGCCACCAGTGGAAAGTGGGCGCCAGGGAGTTACTGGTTATTCACAGCGAGGGATAGGGATTTACTGTACTCATATGGCGCAAGAGGGGGCTTCGGATTGGGCAGATTTAACCCTTCTGCGGTGAAACCTCAGCGGGTGGTGTCTAGCTAGTCTAGAGTGAGGTAAAGGCTTTGTGATAATTTATCTGTGTCTCATGCCAAAGGAAGCGTGGTGACTGTTAGGATAATTATCTCTTGGGGGTAAAGTTGTACAACCTCTGCAGAGTGTCAAACTATTCGAATAGCCGTGCCCATGGTCAAGGGCGGGCAAGGAATGCATTCACATGGTAGATTTCTGGTTTTGGTTTTAAAATCAAAGTTTTGTATTCCGAGAGTGGAGGGAACTCTCGGAAGGGTATCCTGGCAGTTGGAGCCAGAGAGGGTGGATGGAACCCGCAGTTTTAAACTTGATCAATTGTAATTGGTTAGCTAGTGTTGGTAGATGGAACCTTCACTATAAAGTTAATGATAGTTCTGTTAAAACATTTACTTTATTAAATTGATGCCTTTGAAAATAATTAGTAGTAATTGAAATTAAAACATTGCTTTGTGCAAAGAACCATATAGCCTTCCTTTATCAAGCCTTGCATCTATTGCATTTTTCCCAAGACTTGCGGAGTACTTTATGTACTCACATGCTGCACTCAAAAACAAATCTCAGAAGAATACGAAGCCCAAGAAGGAGACTACGACTACTTCGCCGGTGGCTTCGACAAAGGATTCCAGGAGTACTAGGTCGCGCTTCCCTAGTCAATTGCCTGTGGCATATTGATGGGTCTTCATCGAGTTTATCTTTTGCTTCCGCTTTATTTCATGTGTGCGAGGTCTTGAAACCTCAATTGTAATAATGAGACCTTTTCAGTCAGTACTCTCAATTATTGTAATAACACGATGCTGGTGATGTATTCATTTCTGTTTAATTGTGTGCACTAGCTTTGATCTGGGACTAGTGCAGTAATACACAAAGGGTCCAGGTTCGGAAATCCGGGGTCCCGACAATAAGCTAAGTGGAACCAAGAAGCTAACATTGAGTCAATTTAGAGTGCTACAAGTCCAAAAATGAATCATTTGTTTAAGTACTTGTTCTATGTGGAATTAAGCAAATTGAGCACATTTGACATAAGTTTTTCTTTTAACGCTTATGTTGTTTCCAACAAATATTTTTAGTCATGTGCTAGATCTCAAGCCTTATGCGACTACTCCAAGCTAGAAGCTTAAGAAGAAAGTCTTGGTCATCCAAAACTCCCCCTGAGTTCATGCCTAGTGCAATGCAAGCCGTCTCATGAGAAAGAATTGGTGAGATAAGTTGTTTCGCATAAAAGAGATCTTTTTGCTTTCTTAAAAGGTTATACTAACTCATGTTTCATCAAGAAACTATCATAGCTCAATCTAAAGCTCAATATAGATTCAAGACTCAACTCAGCTCATTTGACATGGCATGAATCACAAAAAGATAACTAAAGAAAGACTAGTGTCAAAAGCTAACATGACATGAATTAGTTCAAGTTGAGCATTTTAATCAACATACCATGGCAAAAACTTGACTACACATATAAAGTCATGATATATCTAGCAAGTAAGCTCAAGTCATGGCAAAATGTAATGCATTGTAAAACATGTCATAACAGAATAATAATCAAGGCTCCATGTAGTTATATTACAATGCAGAATGCTAGAATACAAGAAAATCCAGCTCCCCCTCAACATGGGATGCAACTTTTAGTTCAAGTAGAGTTATGCCAACACTAAGATCTAGAAGCTCCCAAATGAACTCCCCCTAAACCAAAGCAATAAAATCGAGAAGCTGATAAGAAAATCAGAAAAGGCAGTCCTTAAAGCATAGACAAGATATAGAGGATATTATGGCTCAGACTGACTCTCATCTACACCATATGACTCTAGGACTATCAACTAATCACTTAACCCACTAAGGAGCAAACATGTACCCTGTCTACCCGAGGGTGGACCAACCCTCGCTAGAACCTATAAGAAGTGAGTAAGCTCAACCTAGTGAGAAGAGAAACAGTTAACAAGCAGCATCCTAGAATCACAAGATAAGAGGAAGAAATCTAAGCCGCTAGGTGAGAGAACCACTCTAACCTATGCTAGAAGGACTATCCCAATTGCACCCGAATGCAATGCAACAGAAAGAGTAAGAGTATAATAAACAAGATATAACAATGAAGCACAAAACTCACCGCAAGCTCATAAGGACAACCCACCGCATGCTCTCCCCTCAGAGCTGAAAACCTAGAGCTATCCAAGGTTTGGTAAAGATATCAGCCAACTGGTGGTCACTCTCCACAAACTGGAGCACTATGTCACCCTTCTCTACATGGTCTCGAAGGAAGTGAAATTTGATATCAATATGCTTGGTCTGAGAATGCTGCACTGGGTTCTGAGCAATGTTAATTGCAGAAGTGTTATCACAAAAGAGTGGAACACTGTCGATAATTAACCCAAAGTCCCGCAGAGTCGAGACCATCCAAAGCACCTTGCTGCAGCAACTGGCGGCAGCAACGTACTCGGCCTCTGCGGTGGACTGTGCAACACCGGACCGCTTCCTTGAAGACCAGGAAACAAGAGAAGTGCCAATGAATTGGCAAGTGCCAGAAGTGCTATTCCTATCTATCCTACAGCCAGCAAAGTCTGTGTCCGAATAAGCCCTGAGGGAAAGACAGGAAGAGGAAGAGTACCAGATACCGTAGTCAATGGTAGCTCGAAGGTACCGAAGGACGCGCTTCACTGCCTGGCGGTGAGATACGCGAGGAGAAGCCTAAAACCGAGCACAAAGACACACAGCGAAGTGTATGTCCGGTCTCAAGGCAGTGAGGTACAAGAGGGAGCCAATCATGCTGCGATACTCCTTCTAATCAACTAGCTCGCCGTCCTCATCTGGGTCATGTGTGGCGGATGACGCCATGGAAGTTGACACAGGCTTACCATCACTCATGTCAAAGCGTCTCAGGAGGTCACGAGTGTACTTGCCCTGATGCAAGAAGGTATGCTCCCGAGTTGCTTGATTTGGAAGCCAAGGAAGAAGGTCAACTCGCCCATCATACTCATCTCAAACTCAGTGCTCATGACATCCGAGAACTGTGAAACAAGAGTATGACAAGAGCCGCTAAAGATGATATCATCCACATAGATTTGGACGAGCAGAAGGTAAGCGCCATGCCGGCGAATGAACAAGGTCTTATCCACCATACCCATCTCAAAACCATGACTCAACAAATAGGACTTAAGCCTCTCATACCAAGCTCTAGGGGCCTGCTTAAGTCCATACAACGCTTTGGAAAGTTTGAAGACATGGTTTGGGTATATGGGGTTCTCGAAACCTGGAGGCTGTCTCACATAGACCTCTTCCTTAATAAAGCCACTGAGGAAGGCACTCTTGACATCCATCTGATAAAGCTTGAAACCCTTAGAAGATGCGAAGGCAAGCATAATTCTAATGGCCTCAAGTCTAGCTACAGGGGCAATGGTCTCCTCGAAATCTAGACCCTCAACCTGGGAGAACCCCTGAGCTACCAGTCTAGCCTTGTTCCGAATGACTACCCCATCCTCACTCTGCTTGTTCTTGAACACTCACTTAGTCCCAATGACATTATGACCTCGAGGGGGCTCAACAAGCGACCAAACCTTGTTTCTCTCGAAGTTTTCCAACTCCTCATGCATGGCATTGACCCAAGACTCATCAGAAAGAGCATAACAAATGTCCTTGGGCTCAAAGGTGGCAACAAAGGCAGAATGGAGATAGAAATGAGACATGCCGGATCTTGAGCGGGTGACTCGCTCAAAAAGGTCTCCAATAATCTGCTCAGAAGGATGGTCTTTCTGGATATGTCGAGGAGGTCCAGGATGAGAAGAAGAAATGGCCTCTACCTCATGAGCTGAAGAGGTAGGAACAGAGCCACTAGCTCCAGAAGAGGCAGAAGGCATGGGCTGATCGCCTGGAGGTGCAGTGGAGGAAGGCACCTCAAGTGAAGGATGAGAAACTGGATCAGGTAGACAACTCTCATCTCCATCATCCTCATCATCCACAAAGATAGGCTCGGACTGCTGTAAAGAACCTGAGATATCGGGTCTAGTCCCAGGACTGGCCTCGTCGAAGGTCACTTCACAGGTCTCTACCAATTTACTAGACTCGCAGTTCCAAACCCTATACGCCCGCGAAGAAGCCGAGTAACCTAGAAAGATACCATCACAAGAACGTGACTCGAACTTATCTAGGTTCCCAGACTTCAGAATGAAACACTTGTAACCAAATACACGAAAATGCGAGACACTGGGCTTTCGCCCATATCTCAACTCATAAGAAGTGCGATGCAAGTGTGCCCAAAGAAAAACTCTGTTCGAAACATGGCACGCGGTCGCAATAGCCTCAGCCCAAAACATCTTGGGTGTAGAGTACTCATCGAGAATCGTCCTGGCCATCTCGACCAAGGTACGGTTCTTCCTCTCCACGATGCTATTCTGTTGTGGGGCGTGCGGAGAAGAGAATTGGTGCTCTACACCTGTCTCATCGCAGAACCTCTCAAAGTAGGAATTCTTGAACTCTGTGCTATTGTCACTGCGGATCTCTCGTAAGACACCCGTGAGCTCTACAGAAAGCCTACTATAAAGACCTCGGAAATGTGAAAACATCTCATCCTTCGAGGCTAAGAAAAACACCCAAGAAAACCTCGAGAAGTCATCGACCACGACAAGGACATACCACTTCCCTCCTGCTGACTGCACTCGAGCTGGTCCAACTGTGTCCATGTGGAGAAGCTGTCCCGGTGCATCGGTCATAGTCACTGTGACCGGAGGGTGAGAAGCGGCAACCATCTTGCCGTGCCGGCATGGAGCGCAAACAAGATCTTTGACCATTTTGAGTTTCGGCAGACCACGAATGAGATCGTGGCTGCTAACTCGGGTCAAATGGTCAAATCCAATATGACCAAGTCTCCTATGCCAGAAAGTAAGATCACGGGACTTAGAAGCAACCAAACACTGGAGAGGATCACCAGAAGACTCAGAAAAATCAGCACGAAAGATCCTCCCATAACGAGAAATCCCGCAAACCAGACTATCCGAAGAATCAAGAATTTTGCAAGCGTTTTTCTTAAAGCTCACCTTAAAGCCGCCATCGGTAAACTGAGAAACAGAAAGCAAATTATACTGCAGCTTACTAACCAAGGCAACAACTTTCAAAATAAAAGACTCATTAACGCGCACTGTACCTTTGGCGATGACGCGCCCAGACGAAGCATCTCCGAATGTGATCGTCTCATCACCTGGAGCGCGGGCTAGGGAAGAGAACCAATGTGAGTCTCCGGTCATATGACGAGAACAACCAGAGTCTACGAGCCAAACCTCTCCCTTCCCAGCCCGGCGAACCTGAGTCAAACAGAGAGTAAAGGCTCAGTACTGGGATAAATCAAGAGTGATTTTGGCACCCAATACTGAGTAACACATCGAGCAGCAGAAGTAGTCAAACACGACTGACCTCTAACTATCCTACGCTCTCTGTCGCTCAAGGAAGAAGAAGGTCTGTGGGCAGACTTGAAGCTGTTGCTGGGTTCGACTGCTACAGGACACCGAGTCGGAGCACCAGCAACATGCTGATCAGCCGCGGGTAGCCATCTCGACGGGGGAAACGAGATCTACCCTCAGAACGGCAGAATTAAACCAGAAAACTCAAAAAAACCAAGTCCTCGATGCTGCCCAAACTCATCAGAAACACCTGAAGCAAACCTAGACCTCGTGTTGGTCCTAGGTGCACTCAAGGTCTGGGGCTGACCCTGAATACGCCTAAGAGCTGCAACACGGTCTCTACGCGCGATCTTAGCGCGCCTGAAGCATCGCTCGATCGAGTGTCCATCCTTCTGACAGAAGGTGCAGTGGTACTTCACCTTCTGAGAGGTAGAAGTAACACGGTGAGGCTTCATCTTCTGAGAGGCCGAAGCAGCAGGTGAACTCACCTGGCAGTCAGAAATCCCTTGGACAAAGCCCGCTGACTTAAATTGGACTTTCTCGGTCCTAGGCTCAATCTCGATCACACCTGCGGCTATGGGTCTAAGCACGGCAGGTGGATGCTTCCTCATGTCCTCATAGAAATCATATCCTAGACCCTGATTAAATCTACAAATCTTAGATTGGTCTAGAATAAGATTAAGCTTCTTCTTGCGTCGTACAAATCTCTCGAGAGTGTTCATAAGGTACTGACACTCCCGAAAGAGAGAGGTGCAAGACGAGCAGGGGGAAGAAGGAACAGCAGAAGGTAAGGGAGTAGAAGAACAAGAACCAACAGCAGAGGAACGAATGGCTTATGCACGCACAGTCAGCTTAGAATGGATAGTCCTACTGCTAGCCCATTGGTTCACGTTGCTAGGCGTCTCTACCTTACCCTTGGGCTTCTCCCCCTCAGCACACACATCACAAGCAGAAGGTGGCTTCTCTAGAAGGTCATTAGTTAGCTTCACACATTTTTCATCCAATGCAATCAAGTCAGATTTTAGTTTGTTACAATTAATGCACGGTGAGCTAACAGGATCCTTAGTAGCAAATTGAGCCAACTTGTTGTTATGATCAACCATCTCTTGGAATTGCTTAGAAACAGACTCAAGCTCAAGTGTTAACTTTGGACAGTTGGTGCAAGACACAATCGGCTCAAGTAATGACACTTGTAGTTCAGCAATTTTATGATCTGCCCTTTTTAGATTCATCTTCAGATTATTGCAATTTTCACAAGTCTCGGGCAGATCGAGAAGCATGGTATACAAACCTCTAAAAGCATTGTCCTTATCCTCACATGAGGTGCAAGATATAGTCTCAACAGTAGTAGATGAAAGAGGAACTACCCTACTCATCTCAAGTTCAGCAAGAAGACTAATATTCTCTACCTTAATCATGTCGAGCTCAAAGGACACACTATCATGCAAGGTCCTTAGCTTCTCCATGTCATCCAGCAAAGCAGTACATACATCACAATCGTCACGGGAGGGAGCAGATCTAAGTGAAGTAAGCTCCCGTGACAAGCTTTCTACTTCCTTCTCCAACTCGCTAACCCTAGCTCTGGATCTAGCATGGAATTTGCCTAATTTAAGAAAAGCATCATTAAGCTGGTCATATGAAGGGTATACCTCGTCGGAGTCGGAGTACAGCTCGCTGTCGCTCACTTCGCCCTCAAGGGCCATGAAGCACATGCCGGAGAAGTCGTCGCCGCCCTTGGGATCTTGCTCGTCCATCCCATCGTTGTCACTCCACCCCTCCACCTCGCTGAGGTCGAGGTCGTCGAAGGCGGTGAGGACGCGGTGGAAGAGCTTCTTGGCTTTGCCAAGGTCGCGGAACTTCTTCTTGCCTTGAGCGTGAGCAAGTGACTTCTTGTTGCGGTTCTTGTCGATGTAGTCGTTCTTGCTCACACCGCCATAGTCTCCCTTGTCCTTCTCCACCTTGGGGCAGTTTGCTTGAATGTGGTTGGGGCCACCACACTCAAAGCAGATCACGGGTCCTCCTCTCTTTCTGTCCCTCCTTCTCTTTTAAGCATGAGAAAACTTTCTAGCAAGAAGTGTTGGTGATATGCCCTAGAGGCAACATGGAGATGTTGAATATATCACATACTATGTTTATGATACATTGCTTTGTTCCTTGAAATAGACATTATCATTATTGATCAATGAGTATGTGACTTATTCATGAGACTCTTAATGCCAAAATGTTGCTATTTCTAAATGATCCCTGATCATATATCATATGAGGAACAAATATGATTCAAAGATCAGCATGTGTATTGATTGATGATCATGTCTCATGGATCATGGTATGGTGATACCAAATCAATAATATGGACATGTGTTAGTGAACATATGTTGGATAGACCCGACATGAGACACTGCAGAGATTCCATGTGTCATCGTTGGTCTCAAGTAGTGTTTATGTAGAATCCTTAGACTTGAGATCATCATGGTTCCCAACATGCGTAGTAGCCTTTTTGGGACTACTAACCACTACTCCGAATCGGGTAGTTATAAAAGTAGTCTTCGGGTTTGCTATGAAACATGTAGTGGGATGTGAATGATCAAGATAGAATTTGCCCCTCCTTATGGGAGAGATATCTCTGGGCCCCTCGATGTAATGGATTATGAAAGTGCATGGCCATGCCAAGGTGATTGAGGAGTCAATCACGAGTTTATAATCCATCACGGAATCGAGAGAGTGATTGAGCTATTAAGAGGATGACACAGGTCTCGCCTTGAGCTTAATCTATATCGTGAGACAAAGGGATTCGTACATGAGAACATTACAGGTTCAGCCGATATGATCTTTACGTATACTTTGGGGTTAATATGTCTTGCTAGAGGCCGCTATTAACAGGGTGACCGGAAAGGCGTTTCGGGTCGTGACCAAGTATACGTGAACCTCTGGTCGCACACTTAACGGGTTGGAACACTAATTCGAATGTGATTCGGATGTGGGCTCAATTCGGATAGAGATCCGGATAGACTCCTATTGGGCCTCGGTCCACGAGGCCCAAGTGAGGAGGTCTATATATATGGAGGCGAGGGGCTGAGGGGGCATGCTTCTGTTAATCCCGAGCCAAACCCTAGCCGCCACCTCCCGAGCCAAACCCTAGCCGCTCGCGAGTCTTTGGTACACTCGCGATCGGCGTTCCACCCCGGGCGTGTGGATACCGGTGGAGGCGCTGCTCGTTGCGGCGTTGATCGGCATCAACAACCTACAGATTGGATCTGCTCGTGGTGTTGTTGATCGCGTGGAGGAGACGATCTGTTCGGGACGATCGGCTACTTCCACTACTACCTCGACGCGCGTGGTTGGATCGGCTTCTCCAACTCTTCTTCCGCTGCGCTGCGCGTCTAGTGGTAACGATCCATGATCCCTCCTTAGCATGATGTCCTGGTGTGCGCGGTAGAAATTTTTGTTTTCTGCTCTCGTAGCATACGCGCTATCCTTTAAGAAGAGCTAACTGGTCCTCTGCTAGCTGCTCTAACTGATCATCAGTTATGTTACAGAGAGTAGCAAGAGAGAAACCACAAAGTGATTCGGAAGAAGGTCCAGAAGTGTGATCGGTGACTAAGGCCATCGACTGCAACTTTGACCTACGAGAGACTATGTCAATCTCGTGAGTCTTGAGGCGTGAGTACAACGCGTCAAGAGTCAGGGTCGAGAGGTCGGTCGTGTCTTTAATCGTGGTCACCTTCATTTCCCAAACGTGCAAATCGAGAGCAGACAACATTTGTCGAGCATTATCCGAGTCGGGGTATGTGAGACCGACCGCTCGGAGATTGCTCAGAATCTTGTGAAAACGTGCAAAGCACTCATCCAAGAACTCACCAGCGAGCATTTCAAACTTGTTGTAATCTCGCTTGAACTTGTCCTGTCGAACCGTCTTAATCTGGGTGGTGCCCTCATGGTATGCATCGAGGGTCTCCCTGATGTCGAAGGCCGACGACACATGAGAGATGCGATCGAACTCACTTCTGCTCAACCCTTGGATTATGATGTTCCTTGCCTTCACATTTGCTTCAACATCAAGCATGTTTCCAGCGTTGATGTTCTCATCGGCAGGAACAACATATCGTACTTTGACCTTATGCCAGATGGCGTAGCCCTGAGCCTGGATGTAGGTCTCCATCCGGCTCTTCCAGAAGGGATAGTCAATCCCATCGAAGACCGGGGGCTTGGTCAAGTACTTGTCTATCGCCAAGGCTCTAGAGACCGGTTAAGATCTACGAGGAAGAGCTAACCGGCTCTGATACCAATTGTTGGACCGAAATGACGACAGAGGGGGGTGAATGTCGACTTTAAAAATCCCCTAAAAGAAACTTACTCAAACTTCTCCGATAGCAACTAATGCTATGAAGATGAGAGATAAGCCCACTGGAATCTCAAGGAACCGGAAAGGATAAAAAGGCATAAGGACAACCAAAAGGACCAAAAGAGTGGAGACACAAAACAATACAGACAACTGCCATGGAAAACAGGGGCGGTCAGACCGCTACACCCGGGCCGGTCTGACCGGTCTTGACATGCCGGTTTGACCGCTAGTTAGCCGCCGGTCAGACCGCCTATAGCCGGCCGGTCTGACCGCAGGCAAGTGGCCGGTCTGACCGGTTATGCTGAAGGCAGTGCAGGCAAAGCACGACAGAGAGAAACAGACTGCACAGAAAATACCTAAAGTGTAGATTTTTCCCAAGAGAAGGAAATGCAACTGTTTCCTACTGGTCAAAGGAGCACTAGCCTATTCCAAATAGCAAAGAGACCTCAAATAGCAAGAAGAATCAATAGGTAATCAAGAATTTCGGATTTCTCACTAGAACTGAAAAAGTGCATAGAGCAACATCAATACTCAAATTCTTCTCCGATCTTTGCATCTTTGCTCATGAGACTTTGTAGAGAGATTAGCAATACACTAAGCACTGAGAAGACCAAATCTTGGGGCAACTTATGAAAAGAAACAGAATCCACATCAAAACCCTAGAAGAGAAAAACAAGAACAGAGGGGGCTGAAAATTGAGAGGCTTTGATTCGTTCAATTTGCTCTTTGGGAAAAATCGATCAAATGACCTTGAGGCATCATCCCACCATAGAGCAACCCATTTTGCCACTCCTCAGCAAGAAACGGGCCAAAACACAAAAACACAAGAATCAAGCAAAAGGAACATCGAAGGGAAAAACGGGGCACGAACTGGAAATAAACCTCAGACCATTCATTCCACATCAATCAAGGATTACAAGGAGTCCCCATATACGATTACAACCAGAGGAATGATTACAAGGTGGCTCAACTCAATCCCTCTCCTCACTACATCTCAAGAACTCCAAGAACACACAGAGTGAGGGGGATGAACGAAGGGGACACAGCCCAACAACCTCTGTCTCTCCTACCAACTAAAGCCTAAAGCAAAACAACCTCTCCAAAGGTTCTTTTAACTCAAACAAACCCTAACTCTCTCCCAAAGCCATGTAAATACATACAGCCACTCTCTCCTATTTATAGCCCTTGGCTAACAGGTCTCCAACCCGTTACACCCGCTAAATCCAACGAAACCCGCTCCCGCTTGTGCAGCCTCGCGAAATTACCAATTCGCCACTCCTGCACCTTCCAGGAAGCTTCCGCGTCTCTTGTCGTCCAAGCCTCGCAACCACCTCGAGTCTCTGCCATCTTTGACACATCCTGACCGTTCTGACCTCAGCGCCACATGCGCCTAGTCCGGTCACCTCATGTCTCGCCACGACTCCGCCTCAATGTCCTGCAGCCATCACAGACAACAAACACATCACATAGCACCGCTCAATACATGAAAGCATAAATAGCATCAATGAAGCATGAAATCGCCCAAACAACCAATCGGGAAGACGAATATGCAATAAGACAGTCCAACCATACCCGACTATGCCAAATGCCGACCTGGCACAAATCACTCAAACTAAACTCAATCTTTGCAACATACTTGTCAATTATTCATCATAAACATGTGGTCACCTCCACATGGTCTCTCAAATGGGTATATGTCTCATCCTTTGAGGCTAAGAAAAACACCCGAGAATACCTCGAGAAGTCATCGACCACAAAAAGAACGTACCACTTCCCTCCTGCTGATTGCACTCGAGCTGGTCCAACTGTGACCATATGGAGCAGCTGTCCTGGTGCATCGGTCATAGTCACTATGACCGGAGGATGAGAAGTAGCAACCATCTTACCGTGCTGGCATGGAGCGCAAACAAGATCTTTGACCATCTTGAGTTTAGGCAGACCACGAATGAGATCGTGGCCGCTAACTCGAGTCAAATGGTCAAATCCAATACGACCAAGTCTCCTATGCCAGAAAGTGAGGTCACGAGACTCTGAGGCAACTAAACACCGGAGAGGATCACCAAAAGACTCAACAAAATCAGCACGAAAGATCCTCCCAAAATGAGAAATCCCGTAAACCAGACTACCCGAAGAATCAAGAATTTTGCAATTGTTTTTCTTAAAGCTCACCTCATAACCGTCATCGGTAAGCTGAGAGACTGAAAGCAAATTATACTGCAGCTTACTCACTAAGGCAACATCTTTTAAAATAAATGAATCATTAACACGCACAGTACCTTTTGCGATGACGCGCCCAGACGAAGCATCTCCAAAGGTGATCCTCTCATCACCTTGAGCACGGGCTAGGGAAGAGAACCAACGGGAGTCTCTGGTCATATGTCGAGAACAACCGGAGTCTACAAAACAAACCTCTCCCTTCCCAACCCAGCGAACCTGAGTCAAACAGAGAGTAAAGGCTCAGTACTGGGATAAATCAAAAGAGATTTTGGAACCCAATACCGAGTCACACGTCGAGCAGAAGAAGTAGCCACACACGACTGACCTCTATCTACCCTACGCTCTCTGTCGCTCAAAGAAGCAGAAGGTCTATGTGCAGATCTGAAGCTGTTGCTGGGTCTGACTGCTACAGGAGAGCGAGTCGGAGCACCGGCAACATGCTGATCACGCCGCGGGTAGCCATCTCGATGTGGGAAACGAGATCTACCCTCAAGACGGCGGAAGTCACGACTAGGGGCATATCGAGGACGAAAACCAGAAAACTCAGTAAAACCAAGTCCTCGATGCTGCTCAAACCCATCAAGCTGAACAGTCCTAGACCTCGTGTTGATCTTAAGTGCACTCAAGGTCTGGGGCTAACCCTGAATACGCCTAAGAGCCTCAACACAATCTCTACGTGCAATCTTGGTGCACCTGAAGCATCTCTCGACTGAGTGTCCATCCTTTTGACAGAAGGTACAATAGTACTTCACCTTCTGAGAGGTAGAAGTAGCATGATGAGGCTTCGCCTTTTGAGAAGTCGATGCAACAGGTGGAATCACCTTACTGTCAGAGATCTCTTGGACAAAGCCCGCTAACTTGAATTTAACTTTATCAGATCTGGGCTCAATCTTGATCACACCTACTGCTATGGGTCTAAGAATAGCAGGTGGATGCTTCCTTATATCCTCAGAAAAATCGCATCCTAGACCTTGATTGAATTTGCTAATCTTGGATTGGTCTAGAATAAGATTTAGCTTCTCTTGCCTCCTACAAACCTCTCGAGAGTGTTCATAAGATACTGACACTCCTGAAAGAGAGAGTCGCAAGAAGAGCAGGGGGAAGAAGAGACAGCAGAAGGTAAGGGAGTAGAAGAATAACCAACAGCAGAGAAACGAATGGCTTGTGCACGCACAACCGCCTCAGAAGGAACAGTCCTACTGCTAGCCATTTGGTTCACGTTGCTAGGCGTCTAAACCAAACCCTCATGCTTCTTCCCAACACAAGCACACACATCACAAGAAGAAGGTGACTTTTTTAGAAGATCCTTAGTTAGCTTCACACATTTTTCATCCAATGCAATCAAATCAGATTTTAGTTTCTCACAATTATTGCATGGTGAGCTAACAGGATCCTTAGAAGCATACTGAGCCATTCTCTTATCATGATCAACTACTTCTTGAAATTGCTTAGAAATAGATTCAAGTTCAACAGTTAATTTGGGACAATTAATACAAGAAACAATGGGCTCAAGTAATGAAGCTTGTAGTTCAGCAATTTTATGATCTACCCTTTTTAGATTAATCTTCAAATTATTACAACTTTTACAAGTCTCGGGCAGATCAATAAGCATGGTATAAAGACCTCTAAACGCATTGTCCTTATCCTCCCATGAGGTGCAAGATTTAGTCTCAACAACAGTAGATGAAAGAGCAACAGTCCTACTTATCTCTAGTTCAGCTAAAAGACTAACATTCTCCACCTTAAGCATATCAAGCTCAGAAGACAGACTATCATGAGAGGTCCTTAATTTCTCCATGTCACCAAGCAAAGCACAATATGTATCACATTCATCACGGGAGGGAGCAGATATAAGTGAAGTAAGCTCCTGTGACAATCTATCTACTTCCTTCTCCAACTCGCTACACCTAGCTCTAGATCTAGCATGAAATTTACCTAGCTTAAGAAAAGCATCATTAAGATGGTCGTATGAGGGGTATACCTTGTCAGAGTAGAGCTCGCTGTCGCTCACGTCGCCCTCAAGGGCCATGAAGCACATGCCGGAGAAGTCCTCGCCATCCTTGGGATCTTGATCATCCTTCCCATCGTCGTCGCTCCACCCCTCCACCTCGCTGAGGTCAAGGTCGTCGAAGGCGGTGAGGACACGATGGAACAACTTCTTGGCTTTGCCAAGGTTGCAGAACTTCTTCTCTTTGCTTGGAGGCTTCTTGTTGCGGTTCTTGTCGGTGTAGGCGTTCTTCCTCGAACCGCCGAAGTCGTTCTTACCCTCCAGCTCGGGGCAGTTTGCTCGAATGTGGTTGGGGCCACCACACTCAAAGCAAATCACTTGACCTCCTCTTCTCTTTCTCTCCCTAACCCTCTTGTAAGCATGAGAGAATTGTCTGGCTAAAAGGGCTAGATAATTTTCTGGAAGCTGTTCTAGTAGGTCATCACTCATCTCACAAACATCAGCAAGAGAGAAACCAGAACCACCATCGGAGGGAAACTCAGAAGTCGAACCAGGATCGGTGACCAAAGGCATCGACTTTGACTTCGACTTACGAGAGACAATGTCCATCTCGTGAGTCTTGAGGCGTGAGTATAACGCATCAAGAGTCAAGTCGAGAGGTCCGTCGTGTCCTTGATGGTGGTCACATTCATTTCCCACACACGCAAGTCCAAAGCCGCAAGCATCTGACGAGCGTTGTCCGAGTCAGGGTATGTGAGACCGACCACTCGGAGGTTGCTCAAGATCTTGTGGAACTCGCAAAGCATTCATCCAAGGACTCTCCAGCGAGCATTTCAAACTTGTTGTAATCTCGCTTGAATTTGTCCTGTTGAACCGTCTTAATATGGGTGGTGCCCTCATGGTAAGCATCGAGGGTCTCCCAAATGTCGAAGGCCGACGAAAGATGAGAAATGCGATCAAACTCGTTTCAGCTCAAACCTTGGATAATGATGTTCCTTACCTTAGCATTCGCCTCAACATCAGCCATGTTTCCGGTATTGATGTTCTCATCGGCAGGAACAACAAAGCGAACTTTGACCTTGCGCCAAATCGCATCGCCCTGAGCCTGAATGTAGGTCTCCATCCGACTCTTCCAAAAGGTATAGTCGATCCCATCAAAGATCGGGGGTTTGGTGGAATACTTATCCATTGCCGTGGCTCACAGACTGGTTAAAGATCTATCAAGAAGAGCTAACCGGCTCTGATACCAATTGTAGGATCGGATATGGCAACAGAGGGGGGTGAATAGTGCCTCTTAAAAATTCGCCCCTCAAAAGTATCCACAAAAGGTCTTTTCTCACCGATAGCTATAAGAGCTATGATGAAGAAGACACAAGCTCTTTGGAGAAGGAAGCACACAACATACTACTGCAAAAATCAGGAACGAAGAGAGAAAATCAGCATCAAAGAACAAGTGCTAAAAAATCAGAGGTCTGCTCAGGGGTGGCCGGTCAGACTGCAGGCCTACGGCCGGTCAGACCGCCAGCTTGGGCCGGTCTGACCGCCACCCTACGGCCGGTCTGACCGCTCGGCAAGCACCGGTCTGACCGCCCAGCAGAACCGGTCTAATCGCCTACCAGTGACCGGTCTAACCAGCATGTATGGACCGGTCAGACCGGTCCAAACCCTAGAGATTGATTTTTCGGCCGAGACAGAGGGCTTTTTGCTGAAACTTCTGAAAACTGAGAAATTTGAGGTTTGTTTCTGATCTTCTCAGCACAGAACAACAAGACAACAATTTAAATAGCAAGGAGAGCCTAGGAAGCTAAGGGAATCCATCTCAAGAATAAGAATCAAAGATTTGGGCTCAAATCTGAGAAGGAATAGAAAGTGTGCCTGATTTTTCAGATTTCTCATTATACTTCAATCCATTGCTTGTGAGACTTTGCATTTCACTTGAACATGATCTCACAACAGGAATCCATAAGACTTTGCCAACTCTTGATGGGAAACCACAAGAATCAAATATGCTCTGGGTATAAACCCTAGCTACAGTTGAAAACAGAGGAGTGGCTGCCCAAGACTACAAATTGAGAAACTTTTGATTCTTTCATTTGGCTCTTTGGGAATCAACTGACCAAATGGTCTTGAGACAAAATCCCATCATAGAGCTAGGAAACAAAGTTTAATCTCTCAAGAGTTCATCTCAAATCAAATGGAAGCAGAGAAACGGCCAAAGCAAAATATAAGCTGGCGAGAAAAAGACCAAAACATCTCAGGCAAAGCATTTTTCAAATTGATTGATGTGATTACAGAGGTGTCCCCATACGCAATTGAAAAGGAATCACAACATGCTTGAAGATCCACACACACTGGAACACAAGCCATACCAGATACACACAGACTAACTCACTGTACCTACTCTCTCCACAGGAATGAGCTTCTCTCAACTGAATGCATGCTTTGCTACTGCCTCCTCCTCTCCATATGAAGGCCAAGGGCTCACCCCAAAGAAGCAAAACAAGAAATGTCATACTACCTCCACTCCATCACCTCACAACCCCATGAGGCAAAAAGTCAAGGGGTCAAACCAAATGGAGGGAAATCAGCCTTTCACCTCCAAACTTGAGTCAAATCTCCAATTTTCCCTCAAGCACCTTCCCGGAAGCTTCCCGCGTCCGGTACCTTGGCTGCTTGGACCACGACTCCTCCCTGAGTTTAGTTCGGTCTGCTTCGCTGCACACGACCGCACCCGGCATCCTAACCATCTGAACCTCGACTCCTCCCTGAGCCTAGTTTCGATCCACTCGCCGTTGCCCGTCGTGTCCACCCAACACCGACCGAGACCTCCGACTCCACCTGAGTCTAGTCCTGGTCTGTTCTGTCGCACACAACCGCAACCGACCTCCAAACCGTCTGGACCTTCGACTCCTCCCTGAGCCTAGTCCCGGTTCTCTTGTCATCGCCTGTCGTGTCCTCGACCGGTAGCTACAGATCTGGTTTCTTGTCTCCCGACTCGCAACCACCTCACCAGCCTCGATCATCTTCGGCATCACCGACCGTCTGGACGTCAACACCTCCTGTGCCTAGTCCCGGTCCTCCTCACCTCACCATGACCTAGCTCTGAAGTCCTGCAGTCACACAGACAAGCAAACCGTCACATAGCACTGCACGAAACAGCATAATCAACATAAGCACAAGTAAAGGTACTCAACCCTAGAATACCAAAAACAAACTCAAACTCACTAAACAAACCGTCAATTACTCATCACCAACAAGGGGGATACCTCCACATGGTCTCTCAAAAAAGAGTTTCCACACCATATGAGGTTCCTACTAATGTTACTAATTTAAATAAAGTAGATGTTGATTTAAATGCTCAAGCTCGTAACTTGCTATTTAAAGGGATTTCTTGCAAAGAATTTGATCGTATAGCTCATATTAATTCTGCCCATTTAATTTAGAAAACACTTTGTGATTATCATGAAGGAACCACTAAAATCAAGAAGGTGCGTAAAAATCTTTATCAAAAAGAATATACTGATTTTGCAATGAAGCCTGGTGAATCCATTGATGATCTCTTTGCTCGTTTTGAGAAAATATTGAGTGATCTACGTGGTGTTGGTGTTATTCCTGCTGATGAAGATAATGCAACTAAAATTTTGAGATCTTTAGGTTCTGAATGGTTGATGGTTGTCACAACTATTAATCAAACTGTCAATCTAGATACTTTAACCATGGATGATCTTTATTCTAGATTGAAAACCTATGAGATGGAAGCTTTGCCATCTAAGATTGATAAATCTTCACCTTTAGCACTTGTGACAAACCACGTGTAGTCTGCTTCGTCAGGTGCTTTGTCTTGTGTTTCTTTGTCTGTCTTGTCTTCTTTTTCAGAGGAACAGTTTGTGCAGCTTCCTGAAAAGGACTTGGTGTTGATCTCCTCACGGGCATACAAGGCACTTAACAATGTGAGGATGAGGAAGCAAGGTGGCAAGTCAAGTCCAATCAAGTGCTTTGGGTGTGGTGAACCAGGCGACATTATGATGGATTGTCCCAAGCTCAAGGGGAAGGTGATCAAGGAAGACAAGAATTATCGTCGTCGGCCATCCAAGAACAATAACACCAAGGGTGGTAATTTCCGTCGCAAGTTTGCTGAAAAGGACATATCGACTATTGAGCGTCTTGATTTGAGCGATGTGGAATATGAGAGTTGCGACGACGAAGACGATGATGCTAAAGGTAAGAAGAAGAACAACGATGACTTCACGGGTATGTGCTTCATGACAGACAACAACAATGATGACAACAATAGTGATTCTGATGAGGTAAGACCATCATATGATGAGCTTGAAGATGGTTTGATTAAACTTGCTATTGAATTAATAAAGACAAAACAGAAATTGAAAGAAAATAATTGTGTTGTTGAAAGCCTAAATTCTGAAATTAATGGACTTAGAGTTTTAATTCCTGACAATGAATCATGTGAGTCTTTCTAAGTTTTACATTATGAGTTGGAGGCTGTTAGATCTATTAGTGCATAAAACCTGGTTCAACTTAGAGATGTAACTGATAAATTTGATGAATTAAAATTGACACATGACTCTTGTGATGAAAACTTAAAATTTGCAAATGATGAAATTGAAAAGCTCAAATCTAGTTCTTCTACATGTTTAGAGTCAAGTATTTCAAATGCTCAATCTAAAACTTGCTCTAATTGTGAATTGCTAGAAGCTAGACTTAATTCATCTTAGGAATCTATTCAACAAATGCTTTATCATGAGAACATGTCCTCCTCAAATTGTCCTAAGTTAAATATTGAAATTAATGCTTTAACTAGGCAATTGAATGATTTTGCTGAAAAGAAAAGATTGGCTCAATCTAGTGCTTCCAAGAATTTTGAGATTGAACCTATTAAATGCACTACTTGTTTCAGTTTGGCTAAGGAAAATGAGTATCTTAAAGATACTTGTTGAGCATGCCAAGAATAATCCTTCTAAGGTTGTTAAATTTCTTGAACCTAGAAAGATTGAAGTAAAATCTGAACCAAAACAAATTGTGGTTAAGTTTGCTGGTTTTGTGCAAAGTTCATCGACTAATAATATATGTGCTAGCTCATAATCTCAAAACAATTTTGGTTATGTTAAATTTCATTGCACCTACTGTGGAAGAGATGGACACTTGCATGAATTTTGCTTTAGACGTGCTAAGAAAGAGAGGAAGGAAAGATTGAATGCTTTAAAATAAAAACGTGCAAGCTCTTTTGTTTCTAGATCAAATGTGAAAGCTATGTTTTTAGACAACTTTTATGATGGCTTTAAATCTGCTTCACATGCTAGATTGGGATGTAATTCAAATAATTCAAGTTCTTTTTGGCATTCTGATCATCAACATGCACGTGATTTTGGTTCTAGCTTTGTTGCTCCTGTTCGTCGTGTGTCTTAGTACTGGATTCCGAGATCTTATTTCACTAACCGCAGTACTGTGAGATCGATGTTTCCTGTGATGTAAGAATAGTTGATAAGGATGGAGAATATAAGCTAGATTGGATTCCAGTCTTTACATCATTGCTTGATTGGAACGTTTGATGGTTCTTCACTCTTTTGATAGCTTCAAAAAGATTTTACTTTCTAAGAGACCATGTGGAGAAGGTGATGTTGTCTTACATCTTGTTAGATTCTCAAGTTGCTAATATTCACACGAAATTGTTTGATACTTCTCGTTTTGCTCATTTGCGAAGTTAGTTGGATGTGTTACATCTTATGGGATTATTCTGAGGGGGAGCTTGTTGTTTAAAAATGTTAGAAGCTTTGTTTATTATACTTGTCAATTAAATCAACAAGTCTAAGCCATCAAATTTAAATGAGTTGTGGAGCTATCTTTATCATATTTATTCATATGCTGTGTAGGTTTGATCATGACTAGTTACAATTAATTTGTTACACTTGAACTAAAATATGACATGGCAGAATATTTTGACTAGATTTATTATAAATATTACTTTACGATGTTTATAAAAAGGATTAACTTGATTGTGAGTCTTATTTTAAATCTCGGCCATGAGGCTCACATGTTTCACATCCTTTTATGTTTCACATTGCAATCTTTTTATGATCATTCAATATTGCAATCTTAAATGAGAAAGAGACATTTAAAAAGATGTATGCTCCAAGCATGCCATGGTAAAAAAAAAGTGCACAAGATGAAAAGAAGTATGCTTCAAGCATGGCACCATTTACAAGAAGTAAGCTATCATGAAAAGAAGTATGCTACAAGCATGCCACATGTGTAAGAATTGAATGTGGACTAATAGGTTGTTATATGATACTGTTAGCTCGTCCAGATTAAAGATTTGCTTCACTTTAGGCTTTGACTTTTTGTTGTGATATCTCATTGTGCTCTCTATAATTGGTTTGGTCATTATTGAGATGCCTGTCATTGATATAAATTGCTTAATCATGTTGAAAACTTTGTTTTGATATTGCTATATGATATATGACTTTATATGATCTAGATAGCTCTACTAAAAAAATATGGCTTGGTTAAATTATTCTATCAATTCAAAGTGAATTGGATAATCTACAAAGCTTCTAGATTTTTATTCTCATTGCTTCTTCTTAGAATAATACTTCGTTGATGTTTCTTGATGATTACATTGCTAAAGGGGGAGAGATTTGGTGTGCTGTGTGAGATATTGGAGAAATTTGCTAAAACTACATCTCTTGTGTTGAGGGGGAGAGATTTAAGACTTGTGGCTTGAAATGCTTTTTCAGCTTTAGTTCTTCGCTTATATCTATTTGAAGCTAATTCATCATGCTATCTTAAGGTGTTGTCAATGTATTCATCAAGGGGAAGATTGTTAGACAATGTGGCTAGGTCTAGGATTTTTATGATGATGAATAATTGATAACATTGCTTAATTTTGTTATTCGATGCGTGTGCATGTGTGCGTGGATTAATGTTGATCAAGTTGGAGAGAACTTATGCCGAGAAAACGTTCTTTGGTCTTTGCATGTGCAGGTTGGGCGTGGAGACGGTCATGGTCGGTGACGAGGAGGACCAGGACTAGGAGGGGGAAATCTGAGGTCCAGGCGGTCGAGGTTGTCACGAGGTGGTCGGGCTCACGCTGGAGCACATGGAGATCAAAGGTGAATGATGCGTGGAGAAGCTACGGGAGGTGCAGTCTTGGAGGCTTTGACATGTGATGAGTTGAAAAGTCGGAAGTGTGAAAAACCTGTATTAAGAAGGGTTTCGTGTCGCTTGAAAATTAGTGGGCCAAAAGCTTGGTTGAGGTAAAAAGGTCCAATTAGAGGAGTTGTATTAGGATTAATTATGGCTGCAACTTAAAGTCGGTTTCGGACGTATGGTCGGATGGATGTATAAAAGGACGGGCGGTCGTGCGTAGGGAGGTGACCAAGGAGATGAGAAAAATACGGCGTGTGAGAACGGGACACGAGATTGGGAACTGAAGAAAAAAGACGGCGCGAGCCGACAGAGAAAAAATCGATGGAAAAAGAAAACACTCAAGAAAGAGTGTATTGTGCTGATGGATAATCGAATTTTTTGTACGAATAATCCATTTTTTATTTGAAATTACAGAAATATACCCGCGGGAAATTTTTTACAAAAATAGGCTCCAGTCGCCCCATGGTTGGGCGACTGGAGCCTTTCGCCCAACCAGAGGCCGACACAATACCTGTCGCTGCACCCTGGAGCGACTGCATGGAAGTCGCCCTCCCGTTGGGCGACTTTCATGCAGTCGCCCCCCCTAGGCGACTGCATGAACCCCTCGTGATTGTTTTAAATTTTATGAATTTTGTAGTTTTAAACTGGTAAAAAATGTGGTAGAGTTTTAATAAAAGTTTATGTTCATTGTATATTGTAGATGCGTAAAAAATTTTAGAAACTTTTTTTTTACGAAAGATTGACCATAGAACGATCGGTATATACATTGTTAAGTGACATACGCTGAGAATTCCTGTGCGGAGAACCGGTATGTTAATATTTGTTAGATGACTGGATATATGAATGATTGAGTGCGAAAAGAAGAGATAATAGGCTTGCTTGAATTTAAATAAACTTCATAATATAGTTGTGAGTAACATGCCGCGTATTTTTTCATTACATTCGTAACATATAGCATCGGCAGCACCCCTCACTCGCCACCCTAAGGTGCCCGTCACCACGCCTGCGTCCTCCCGTACGGCCCCGCTTGGCCGTCCTCCGGTGCAACGGGTTACGACGCTCCGAGAAAGTAAAACGTGCAGGAGGGTGTCGCACCGGCCCCAGCGCTGGTGGAGTCAGCTGCACCTCTGACTATGTGCCCTCCGGTGCACCGGGGAGGGCACTGCTGGAGAGAACCTCCGATGCTGCGTCGGAGGATGGCCCGGGCCAGTCCGCAAAAAACTGGTCTACATCGTCGGGGCCTGGGGAGACGCCATGTGCGTGTTGATGGTAAGGACCTGCAATAGTAATATCGTTCGTTGTTTGCATGTCGCCTTGGGATAAAAACGAGATCGGACGATGCGTACCCACAGTTGGTGCCATCGAGGTAGGATGAGGGGCGTACAGCTCAGAGTACACCCCCTACGTGTGGAAACCGGGGATGTGCGGAGGAGACGTGAAGAGCTGCTGAGGTGGTGTAGGAGGCCGTGCCCAAGCAGAACTCCCTGGCTGCTCCGGGTGAGGTGGTGTAGGACGTGTCCACATACTACCTCTGGAGTAGTGCCACACTGGTCGGGGTGGCACTGGTGGACGACCTGTCAGAGTGCTGGGCGTGGGTGTGGAGACCGCTGGTAGCCTCATGCAGGACAGGAGGCTAACGATACGTCTACACCCGACCTCCATCCGACGCGCAAAGCTAACGGTCTCCTCGTGGGTCAACTCCGCACCTGTGGTGACCCTCTGCGATCTTTGCGGAGTCGCCCACACGTAGAACCGACGCCACCGACAAAAGACATAAAATGGTCCATCATCGAAACGATATTGCCATTTGGGAATCTTTGAAATTACATGTAACGTACCGCGATGTGAGCGTCGCGCGCGAGGTGCGCGGGGTACGTGTCTGTCGGAGCGGCAACATGTGTGGCAGGCGGGTCTACGACATGTACGAGTCTGGTACCAGATCAGGTACTCCGCGTAGTCCACGGTGTTGTATGGACGCTCCTCCTCCACGTGGTCGTCGAGCGCACCCTCACACTGCGCAATCCAGGGCTGCATCTTCCTCGACTAGTCCATGCCTTTTTTAACTCCCTTTCTGTTGTGCCTGCGAACACAATAATGTAAGTACTTGTGAACACAGTAGTAAGTACATACATATTTATGAGTAGTACACAGTAGTAACACTCACGCGTGCACGGCCCGCGGAAATGGTGGTCCGACTGGTACAGGAAGCGTCTGCCGTAGCCCAAACTACCGCATGACTCGCTGGGGTGCGTAGTCCTCCATGTAGATATCATACACGAGCTTCCGGCGGGTGAGCCTGTAGGACCAAAATGGCGACAGAGGGGGGGTGAATGTCGACTTCTAAAAATTCGTCCCCAAGTACTCACAAGCAAATTTACCTCTCCAAATAGCTACGACAAGCTATGAAGAGGAAAGCAAGACTCTCTGGAAACTCAAGCACCCGGAAATAACCATCGCAATGTAAAAGAGAACCAACACTGCAAAAACGAAAATTTCAGCAGCAAAACCCTGGACCGGTCTGACCGCTGGTAAAGCCGGTCGACCATTGGTAATAGCCGGTCTGACCGCTGGGTAATAGCCGGTCTGACCGCTCCCCTGGTTCCAGGCCACCCGAGGGCAATTCTTCTTACTCTTTTTGACCCAAAGAAACATATAAACACTCTAAAAAGCAAGGGGAGGCTAGAGACCAAGAGAATCCATCTCAAGACAAGTAATTTCAGATTTGAGCCTAAATCTGAAAATCACAGAGAGCCTAGACAAAAACTCAAATTCTCACCACGTCTTTGATCCTATGGCCGTGATACTTTGCAGACACATTAGCAATAGCCATAGGACACTTCAGACCAAAACTCAAAGCCTCTCAAGAAGGGAATTTCAAATAGCATCAAAACCCTAGAAAGCAGAAGAAGAACAGGGAAACCTCAAAAAGCCAAAACTGAAATTAAAGATGGGTTCTTGGGATTTTTAACTGATCAAATGATCTTGAGGTACTATCCCAACATAGAGCAACCCATTTTGGCACTCCCCAGCAACAACCAACAAGAAAACGAGAAATCAAGAAATCAAGAACAGAGGTATCGAAGAACACAGGAGCACGGGAGAAACTTCAGAGATTTCATTCATTGAAACTAAATGAATACAGAGGAGTCCCGATACGCATGGACATTCAAACAAGAGGAATGATTACAAGACTCTCCACTTAATCCTCTCCCTCTCCCACACAAGAACACAAGAAACCCACTCACTACATGTTTCTTGGAGAGGGGATGAACACAGAGAAAGCTACGAGGCAGACAACACCCTGCTGCCCTCAACCACTAAAGAGCAAAGAGAGAAACAACCCTCAAAGCCTCTTTTGACTCAAGAAAACCCTAACTCTCTCTAGAATCCATGTGGAGGCATGCAGCCCTCTCCACCTATTTATAGCCCATGGCTAACGGGTCTCCACCCCGTTACGCCCGCTAAGTCCAACGGTGCCCGCTCCCGCTTGTGCAGCCTTGCGAATTTCCCAATTCGCCCCTCCTGCACCTTCCGGGAAGCTTCCGCGCTCCTTGTCTCGCACGCCTCGCAACCACCTCGAGTCCACGTCGTTTTCGACACCTCCCGACTGTTCTGACCTCAGCGCCACCTGCGCCTAGTCCAGTCCTCCGTGTCTTACCACGACTCCGCCTCGACGTCCTGCAGTCACACAGACAAGAAACACGTCACATAGCACCGCTCGATACATGAAAGCGTAAATAGCATAAGCACATCATACTTACTCATGACGAAGTCCAAACCTGTCAAAATATCAGAATATGCATCCTAACCCGTTTGACCAGGAATGACCAAAACCGACCGAGTCCGTCGCACCATGCAACGACTCGACTCCGAACCACTCAAGCCAAACTCGACTCACCTAAACCACTGTCAATTACTCATCACACACATTTGATCACCACCACATGGTCTCTCAATCTCCCCCTTGATGAGTATATTGACAAACCCCGAAAATGCACAAAGTTGAGTTTGAGTTGAAGAGTCCAACACGGTCCAAAGGAAGAAGATGAAGCTAATGACCATGTCGACAGAAAGAACACTAGAGCAACAAAGAAAGAGCAAATTGTTCTCCAAAGCTCTAAAATGATCCCAACCAGCTTTTTCTACCACTATTCTCCCCCTTTTGGCAATAAACACATCAAGGATGCAAAAGAGAGAATATGACATGTCAATGGATGAATATGGCTGAAGTTTGATTATTTCTAAGCAATGTGAGCCATGAGAATTATCCATAATGACCATAATGAGATACACCAAGCCATAACTCTATAAAAAGCTATCTAGATCATGACATGACATGTATAAGCTAGCTAGAACACATAGATGACAATCTGAAATATAGTGCATTAAGTGAGAATGTCTAGTCATCAAGAGGTAAAATCTAACTAGAGATACCCAAGGATGATGCCGGCCATGTCGATTAAGCTAAGCGGAACCAAGAAGCTAGTATTGAGACCAACTAGAGTGCTATGCTCAACAATGAAATATTTGCGCAAGTACTTGGTTCTTTTTGTAGATTAAGCAAATTGAGTACATTAAACATTGTCTTTTGAAAGCATATGGTCGTTTCCAACCCAATTTTTGTTTATGTGCTAGATCTCAAGCCTTATGCGACCACTCCAAGCAATAAGCTTAAGAAGATAGTCTAGGTCATTCAAAACTCCCCCTGAGTTCATGCCTCGTGCAATGGCAAGCCGTCTCATGAGAAAGAATTGGTGAAATCAGTTTTTCGCACAAAAGAGATCTTTTTGCTTTGTAAACATGTTGTACTACCTCATGCTACATCAAGAGACTAAAATAGCTCAATCTAAGGCTCAATAAAAGATTCAACGCTCAGCTAAGCCTAGTTGACATGGCATGAATCATAAAGGGATAGCTCCAGAAAGACTAAACTCAAATGCTAGCATGACAAGTTTTACTTCAAGTTGGTCAATTTTAATTAACTTATCATGGTAAAAGCTAGTCTACACATATGAAGTCATGATCAATCTAGCATATAAAGCACAAATCATGGCAAGGTGTACAGCATTGTAAACATGTCATAACAGGATAATAATCAAGGCTCAAAGCAGTTATATTACAATGTTAAATGCTAAAATATAGGAAAATCCAGCTCCCCCTCAACAAGAGATGCAACTTTTAGTTCAAGTTGAGTTAAGTCAATATTAAGCTCTAGAAGTTCCCAAATGAACTCTCCCTGAACCAAAGCAATAAAATCGAGAAGCTGGCAAATAAGACCAAACAGGTAGTCCTTAAAGCATAGATAAGATATAGAGACAACTATGACTCAAACTGACTATCATCTACCCCATATGACTCCAAGACAATCAGTTGACAGTAAATCACACACTAGAGAGCAAACACGTACCCTGTCTACCTGAGAGTGGCCCAACCCTCGCTAGAACCTACAAGAAGTGAGTGAGCTCAACCTAGTGAGATAAGAAACAGCTAATATGCAGCATCCTGGAAGCATAAGATAAGAGTAAGAAGTCTAAGCAACTCGGCAAGAAAATCACTTTAACCTATGCTGGAAGGACTAAATCCAAATGCACCCCAAGTGCAAAGCAATAGAAATGAGACAGAAGCATAATCAATATAGTAAAGCAGTAAAGCCCAAAGCTCCCCCTCACTACAGTCCGTAAGGACAAACCACCCTAAGCTCTCCCCACAGAGCTGAAAACCTCGAACTATCCAAAGGCTTGGTGAAGATATCAGCCAACTGGTGGTCACTCTCCACAAACTGGAGCACTATATCACCCTTCTCTACATGGTCTCTAAGGAAGTGGTATCGGATGTCAATATGCTTGGTCCGAGAGTGCTGCACTGGGTTCTTGGCAATGTTAATCGCAGAAGTGTTATCACAAAAGAGTGGAACACTGTCTATGACCAACCCAAAGTCCCACAGGGTCGAGACCATCCAAAGTACTGCTACAATGGTGGCTGCAGCAACGTACTCGCCTCTGCGGTGGACTGTGCAACACCGGACTGCTTCCTGAAGACCAGGAAACGAGAGAAGTGCCAATGAATTGGCAGGTGCCAGAAGTGCTCTTCCTATCTATCCTATAGCCAGCAAAGTCTACATCCGAGAAGGCTCTCAAGGAAAGACAGGATGAGGAAGAGTACCAGATACCATAGTCAATGGTAGCTCGAAGGTACCAAAAGATGCGCTTCACTGCCTGGCGATGAGATACGCGAGGAGAAGCCTGAAAACGAGCACATAGACATACAGAGAAGTGTATGTCTGGTCTCGAGGCAGTGAGGTAAAGAAGGGAGCCGATCATACTTCTGTACTCTTTCTGATCAACTGGCTCGCCATCCTCATCTGGGTCAAGATAGGCTGCAGAAGCCATCGGAGTTGACACCGGCTTACAATCACTCATGTCGAAGCGTCTCGGGAGGTCACGAGTGTACTTGCCTTGATGCAAGAAGGTACCCTCCCGAGTCTGCTTGATTTGGAAGCCAAGAAAGAAGGTCAACTCGCCCATCATGCTCATCTCAAACTCGGTGCTCATGACATCCGAGAACTGTGAAACCAGAGCATGGGAAGAGCCGCCAAAGATGATGTCATCGACATAGATCTGGACAAGTAGAAGGTCATTGCCAAGCCTACGGATAAATAGGGTCTTATCTACTTTACCCATTTCAAACCCATGACTTAACAAGTAGGACTTAAGCCGCTCATACCAAGCTCTGGGGCCTGCTTAAGTCCATACAACGCTTTGGAAAGCTTGAAGATATGGTTTGGGTATTTGGGGTTTTCAAAACCTGGAGGCTGTCTGACGTAGACTTCTTCCTCAATAAGGCCATTGAGAAAGGCACTCTTGACGTCCATCTGGTAAAGCTTGAAACCCTTAGAAGCTGCAAAAGCAAGCAGGATTCTAATGGCCTCAAGTCGAGCTACAGGGGCAAATGTCTCCTCGAAGTCTAGACCCTCAACCTGGGAGAACCCTTGAGCTACCAGTCTAGCCTTGTTCCGAATAACCACCCCATCCTCGCTCTGCTTGTTCTTGAACACCCACTTAGTCCCAATAATATTGTGACCTCGCGGGGGTTCGACAAGCGACCAGACCTTATTTCTCTCAAAATTCTCTAACTCCTCATGCATGGCATTGACCCAAGACTCATCGGAAAGATCATGAGAAACATCCTTGGGCTCAAAGGAGGCAATGAAAGCAGAATGGAGACAAAATTGAGATAAACCAGATTTTGAGCGGGTGACACGCTCGAAAAGGTCTCCGATCATCTGCTCTGAAGGATGAGCTTTCTGGATATGTCGAGGAGGTTCTGGATGAGGAGAATAAGTGGCCTCTACCTCGTGTGCAGAAGAGGCAGGGACAGAGCCACTAGCTCCGGAGGAAGCAGTAGGCAAGGGCTGATCACCTTGAGGTACCGTGGAAGAAGGCATCTCAAGGGGAGGATGAGGAGCTGGATCAGCTAAACAACCATCGTCTCCATCGTCCTCATCATCCACAAAGATGGTCTCGGACTGCTCTAAAGAACCCGAGATATCTGGCCTAGTCCCCGGATTGGCCTCGTCAAAGGTCACCTCACAGATTTCTACCATTTTGCTAGACTCGCAGTTCCAGACCCTATAAGCCCGCGAAGAAGGCGAGTAACCTAGAAAGATCCCATCACAAGAACGTGACTCGAACTTATCTAGGTTCCCGGACTTCAGAATAAAGCACTTGCAACCAAACACACAAAAATGAGAGACGCTGGGCTTTCGCCCGTATCTCAACTCATAAGAAGCGCGGTGCACAGGCCTACACTGCCGTGTCTGCGTAAGGCTCCCAGTGCACGTCGGAGTCTGTGAGGCGGTCAAACTGCTCCACAAAGGGTAGGTACGCCCGCGTGACCTGCACATGCGCAAACTGTACCTGCAAGAAAGACAAGTTGCTTACTATGACGATCGTCAATAAGAAAGAAATAGTTGACTGTGATAATACTTACTCGTCGACGGCACCAGAGAGAACCCATCGTCGGCTGGTCGACGTCTCCCCCTGGATACATCTCGGCCCCGTACGGACCCATGTCGTCTAGCACAGGTCGTCCGAGGCTGAAGCGCTCGAACAACCACAACTGCAGCAGTAGGGGATAGCCCGTGAGAACCGAGTTCACCTTGATCCTCGTGCACGCATCGCACAGGGCGCGGTACATCGCGGCAAGTACACCCGATCCCCAGCTGACCTGGGGGGCTCGCCGTCCGCGATCGCCCATGCATAAGCGATAAGGTGCGCAGCCACGGAGTTGTCGTGGCTGGTGGTGAAGAGCACCCAACCAAACAGCCACAGCACGTACGCCTCCAAGTGGCGCGAGACTTGGTAATCATCTGCCTATGGATCCATGCGCTCCACCTGAATGCAAACAAGTTGTTATTAGTATGTAATAGCACAAATAAGAGTTTCGAATACACGATCGATTTTAAATACCATGCACCCGGTACTGTGCGAGCCACCTTAGCGTCGGCCCATGGGTCTGACTCTCTTCGAAGATGTGGTGGTCATCGGCTGGTGGAACGACCCCCTCGAATCTGCCGAGCAGGTCAGCGCGCCACTCGGCCGAGGCCTCCGGTAGGAAGGCAGCGCCTCCCGCGATCGGAAGGCCAAGGAGCAGGGACACATCCTGCAGGGTCCACGTCATCTCCCCGAATGGGAGGTGGAAAGTGTGCGTCTCGGGCCGCTAACGGTTCACCAAAGCCGACAGCAGGGAACGGTCGAACGGGAAGCGTCGTGATCGCTCCACGCCCGCCTCGTCCCCGCCCACGGCCAAGGCGGCTCCATCCTCCTCCGTGGCCTGCACCATCCGGGCAAGAGGGAGTAGCCCGGCATCCTGTAGCCTGCAAACAAAGTTAAGGTCAGCACGGAACGTTCTTACGACAGCACTAAAACGCTGGCGTAGTGCAAACCTGGCAGTCCAACGGGGGTCGAGTCCCCAGGCCACGCGAGGTGTGCGTGTCCGGACCACTCCTAGCTCAAGCGGCTCGTCCGTGCTTTCCAGTGGCGGCACACGACGGGAAGCGTGGTGCACGCGGTCCACGTGCTCGTCCAACAGCGGGTACCGCTAGTCGGAGTCACGTCTATCACGAGTCATACCTACAAAATTTATACACTAAATTTTCTACATGTAAATATGTACACTAAATTTTCTACAATAATTTCGACACTAAATTTTGTACATCTAAATTTCTACACTAAATTTTCTATAATAATACATCAAAAATACTATACAAAATTTGTACACTAAATTTTGTACATCTAAATTTGGACACTACATTTTCTACAATAATACATAAAAAAATTTTCTACATCTAAATTTCTAAACTAAATTTTCTACCATAATGCATTAAAAATGGTATACAAAATTTCTAAACTAAATTTTCTACAATAATAGATAAAAATACTATACAAAATTTTGACACTAAATTTTCTACATCTAAATTTCTAAACTAAATTTTCTAGACTAAATTTCTAAACTAAATTTTTCTAAACTAAATTTTGTAAACTAAATTTTCTAAACTAAATTTCTAAATAAAATTTCTAAACTAAATTTTCTAAACTAATTTTCTAAACTAAATTTTGTAAACTAAATTTCTAACACTAACAAAAAATACTTAGAAATCACGCTCTCCCTCTCCTCTTCTCCCTTTCCTCTTCTCCTCCTCTCCCTCTCCTTCTCTCCCCCTCCTCTTCTTCCCCTTCTTCCTCTCTTCTTCTCCTCTCCTTCCTCTCGAAATCGCACGGCTGGAGAATGAAAACAGTGGAATGTGGCCGGCGGCCGAGCGCGCGGTGCTTTTTATTGCACCCGCAGTCGCCAAACAGTTGGACGACTGGATTGCAGTCGCCCAATGGTGGGGCAACTGCAATTAATCACCGAACCGTTGGTAGATTCTCCAGCTGTCGCCGCTGGGTTGGGCGAAAGGCTCCAGTCGCCCAACCATGGGGCGACTGGAGCCTATTTTTGTAAAGAATTTTCCCGTGGGTATATTTCTGTAATTTTGAATAAAAAATGGATTATCCGTACAAAAAATTCATGGATAATCCACGTGAAAAGAGCTCACAATTTTTCAATAAAGTTTGTGAGTTTTTAATTCGCATATATTATCCTTTTTCCTGATTTTTTGATTCCTAGGGTTTCTCCATGCATTGATCTATGTCTAGATATTTTTTCTTACTTAGATACATGAATCAGTTTTAATTAAAAATTGATTGAAAGATTGAATGAAAATGTGTACTTTAGCAACCCATTATCTAGTCACTACGGTAACTGCTACAGTGCATGCTACGATATTTTGATACAATCATCAGTACGGTACTGCTATAGTGTTTGCTACAGTACTGCTACTAGTAAAATCAGAAAAAAATCCTTTTTTGTTATGTTTGTTTTTTGCAGATTAAACAATTAAAAGGCAGAAAATTTGAAAAAAAAGCTTTCGTTGGGGATTTCAATCATTCACTCCTCCTCCGATTGCCATCGACGATCCTACAGTTCTATATGGCTTACATATGCTTATTTGAAAGGTTTCGATGAGATCTACAACTTTGCAATTGAGGCAAACACTAAATTCCGAATGGAAGATCGAAAATTTTGGTAAAAACAAAAATAAAAAACTCGCGACGCAAATTTGAGGCTAAAGATGGCTGATTTTTGGGATCTTAGAGGGCAACTAGTGCAAGCGGGTCATTTTTTTGGATCGGTCTTGTCATTAGTTTTCCAACGAGTACAAAAATGTTGAAAACGGACACCATATGCAAAAGTTATACCCATTTACTAAAGGTGTCTCGGAACGAAATCCTACTCGGACTCAGGCGGAAGATTATGAAATTTTAGAAGATTACGAGGTGGGAAACATATCACAGATAGGCTTTAATATAAACCGTCTATGATAACTTCATTATCACAGATGGTTTGTAATACAAACCGTCTGTGATATATCACAGATGGTTTAAATAAAAAAGCGTTTGTGATATTATCTCTTCATAGAAAGTTTTTTAGCATTGGTAGCAACACAGACAGTCTCTAAACCTAAACTGTCTGTGATTGCATTTAACGCTGACCATTTTGATGAGGCGTCTAATGTAAGCCATTTTATGGTAGTGTTCATTTGTTGTCTTTTTCGATTTGTCCCCTTCAAGTGCATCGATTAACCCTTGCTAGATAGGATATCATTCACCACATATTGCCACATGCAAAAATTTTCTCTGCTGTCAAATTTCTCTACTGGACTCCACATCGTTGCATTTCATTCTTTACTTTTGATTTGTGACTTGGATTCAGGATGACCACACCTCATAGCTTTATATAGTCCCTTCTAGGAATACAATTATGTTTCGTCTAGGAATTCTTATAGCACATTTCTCTGAGTCCTAGTAGATTAGGATATGAATAAACTAATCATAACAAATAACACTATCCCTAAAAGCTAAATGGAAGCCCTTATTTTTTTCTAGGTATAATCTTGCTGGTCTTGGTGTCAAGTTGGTTCAAGGTAGACAAACGTTTGATTTTTCTATTAGTTTGCGTTTATCACTAATAACTTTGATTTGTTTGAAATGATCTGTTCTTTCGGATACTTGGATGTTGAACCGAGTTGTATATATGTTAGGTTTTTTCTAGCTTTTGTAATTTCTAACTCCATCATTGCTGGTGAAAATCTAACAATTTGCTCCTCACATTTTTCCTGGGTCAGCTTGTTCTTGTTTGTCGAAAAGTGCAACTATGAAACAAGCAAAGTGCGTGGAAAAAATAAGAAAGAAAACCAAGAGACCAAATCCTGGACAAAGATTTGTCTTACACGGTTCTGTACATTGCAGACTCAGTGGCCTAGTAAAAGCTGCAAATTACCATTTGCACTCAAGAGACAATATGCAGTTTGTTCCAGTCACAAGTGTGACAACTCAACCGGCAAAATGAAATCTTTTTCCAAGGCAAGATCTGTTGGGAGTCCATCTTGCTGGTAAATTTGCATTCGAACTCTGTACGTGTCAAAATAAAAGATGTTTGGTCTTTTCAATCTTGTATTTGACCGCTGAGAATTAGTTTGTTGACGAACTTTCTTGAGCCGAAGGTTCAGGCTAACTGGCCATTGTTACAATTTTGAACCTGTTGTGGGGGTGGCCCAACCCCCCACGACTGGGCCGTGCAACTAGTTCAACATGTAATAGGCCCAATAGTGTAGAGGAATATACCAGTGTAAATATACCAATGTACCCTCATCCTTTGTAAGTACTAAGGGGTAGAATGGGGATTTCTCATTCTACCCCACTCATATATATAAACCCCGAGGAGGGGGCAAAGGGGGGGACATCCTCTCATTCTCACCAACCATACCACAGATCTAGCTCCCTCCTCCTCTTCCATGAGTCCCCTTCTCTACTGTTTGGCCTGTAGCCACAACAGATGGCGCCGTCCGTGGGGACCGACTAGAAGTTGCGTCTGGAGGAGCCTTCTCCAGCATTCAACGAAAGATAAGTAGTTCGTTCGCTAAAAATCTAGCCATCTTTTGATTATGGAGGCGTACGGGCTAAAAATCTAGCCTCTCTGCCTCCGCGCGCGTATCGCCCTCGGCCTACACCGCAAGCGCCCGCTCTCCGCGGGCACTGTTTTTGAAGGTACGGGAAGGCGGTGTCGCCTCTCTGCCTCCACGCGCGTATCACCCTCGGCCTACGCCGCAAGCGCCCGCTCTCCGCGGGCACTGTTTTTGAAGGTAGAGTAACGGCGGTGTCGCCTCCCTGCCTCCGCGCGCGTATCACCCTCGGCCTACGCCGCAAGTGCCCGCTCTCCGCGGGCACTGTTTTTGAAGGTAGGGGAACGGCGGCTCTGCCTCCTTGCCTCTGTGTGCGTAGCGCCCTAGGCCTACGCCGCAAGCGCCCGCTCTCCGCGGGCACTGTTTTTGAAGGTAGGGGAACGGCGGTGTCGCCTCTCTGCCTCCGCGCGCGTATCACCCTCGGCCTACGCTGCAAGCGCCCGCTCTCCGCGGGCACTGTTTTTGAAGGTAGGGGAACGGCGGTGTCGCCTCTCTGCCTCCGCGCGCGTATCGCCCTCGGCCTACGTCGCAGCGCGCCGCTCTCGCGAACCTTTTTTTGAAGGTAGGGAACGGTGGTGTCGCCTCTCGCCTCGCGCGCAGATCACCTCGGCCTACGCCGCAAGCGCCCGCTCTCCGCGGGCACTGTTTTTGAAGGTAGGGGAACGGCGGTGTCGCCTCTCTGCCTCCGCGCGCGTATCGCCCTCGGCCTACGCCGCAGCGCCCGCTCTCGCGGCACGCTTTTTTTGAAGGTAGGGAACGGCGGTGTCGCCTCTGCCTCGCGCCAGTGTCGCCTCGCGCCGCAGTCGCCCTCCGCCACGCCGCAAGCACCCGCTCTCGCGCACAGATCGCCTCGCCTACGCGCAAGCACCCGCCGCCCGCTCGTAGGCATCGCCTCGGCGGGACGGCACGACTTCGGCGCTCGACTTCGCCGTCCGCCGCGTAGGCATCGCCTCGGCAGGACGGCACATCTTCGGCGCTCGACTACGCCGTCCGCCTCGTAGGCATCGCCTCGGCAGGACGGCACGTCTTCGGCGCTCGACGCCACGTCTTCGGCGCTCAACGACACGTCTTCGGCGCTGGACTACGCCGTCCGCCTCGTAGGCATCGCCTCGGTGGGACGGCACATCTTCGGCGCTCGACTTCGCCGTCCGCCTCGAAGGCATCGTCTTGGCGGGACGGCATGTCTTCGGCGCTCGACGACACATCTTCGGCGCTGGACTACGCCGTCCGCCTCGTAGGCATCGCCTCGGTGGGACGGCACATCTTCGGGGCTCGACTACGCCGTCCGCCTCGTAGGCATCGCCTCGGCGGAACGGCACGTCTTCGGCGCTCGACGCCACGTCTTCGGCACTCGACTACGCCGTCCACCTCGTAGGCATCGCCTCGGCGGGACGGCACATCTTCGGCGCTCGACTTCGCCGTCCGCCTCGAAGGCATTGCCTCGGCGGGATGGCACGTCCTCGACGCTCGACAACACATCTTCGGTGCTGCACTACGCCGTCCGCCTCGTAGGCATCGCCTCAGCGGGACGGCACATCTTCGGCGCTCGACTACGCCGTCCGCCTCGTAGGCATCGCCTCGGCAGGACGGCACGTCTTTGGCGCTCGACGCCACGTCTTCGGCGCTCAACGACACGTCTTCGGCGCTGGACTACGCCGTCCGCCTCGTAGGCATCGCCTCGGCGGGACGGCACATCTTCGGCGCTCGACTTCGCCGTCCGCCTCGAAGGCATTGCCTCGGCGGGATGGCACGTCCTCGACGCTCGACAACACATCTTCGGTGCTGCACTACGCCGTCCGCCTCGTAGGCATCGCCTCAGCGGGAAGGCACATCTTCGGCGCCGACTACGCCGCCCGCCTCGTAGGCATCGCCGGGGCGGCGCGGGCGACTACGCCGTCTTCGTAGGCGCCGACAGACGGCACGTCTTTGGCGCGACTTTGCCGCCGCCGTAGGCGCCGCGGCGGCGACGGCGCCGCACACTTTGGCGCTCGACTTTGCCGTCCGCCTCGTAGGCATCGCCTCGGCGGGACGGCACGACTTCGGCGCTCGACGACACGTCTTCGGCGCTGGACTACGCCGTCCGCCTCGTAGGCATCGCCTCGGCGGGACGGCACATCTTCGGCGCTCGACTTCGCCGTCCGCCTCGAAGGCATCGCCTCGAAGGGACGGCACGTCTTCGGCGCTCGACGACACATCTTCAGTGCTCGACTACGCCGTCCGCCTCGTAGGCATCGCCTCGGTGGGACGGCACGTCTTCGGCGATCGACTACGCCGTCCGCCTCGTAGGCATCGCCTCGGTGGGACGGCACGTCTTCGGCGCTCGACGACACATCTTCAGTGCTCGACTACGCCGTCCGCCTCGTAGGCATCGCCTCGGCGGGACGGCACGTCTTCGGCGCTCGACTCCACCGTCCACCTCGAAGGCATCGCCTCGGCGGGACGACACGTCTTCGGCGCTCGACTCCACCATCCACCTGGTAGGCATCGCCCCGGTGGGGCGGCACGTCCTCGGCGCTCGACTGCGCCGTCCGCCTCGTAGGCATCGCCTCGGCGGGACGGCGTGGGATTTAGCACAGGCGTTTACTCATTTCTTCGTAGGCATTGCCTCTGCGGTCTAGAAACTACCAGTTGCATCGGCTCACTAGTCGGCACCCTTGCGCTTGCTGTCGGGGAACAGGGGGCTGGGATAGTTTATCGCGTCAGCTCACCCATCGGGACCTCAACGCTTGCTGTCGAGGGAGTACCTGTTGTGGGGGTGGCCCAACCCCCCGCGACTGGGCCGTGCAACTAGTTCAACATGTAATAGGCCCAATAGTGTAGAGGAATATACCAGTGTAAATATACCAATGTACCCTCATCCTTTGTAAGTACTAGGGGTAGAATGGGGATTTCCCATTCTACCCCACTCTTATATATAAACCCCCAGGAGGGGGCAAAGGGGGACATCCTCTCATTCTCACCAACCATACCACAGATCTAGCTCCCTCTTACTCTTCCATGAGTCCCCTTCTCTACTGTTTGGCCTGTAGCCACAACAGAACCCTAGCCGTATGCCTAAGTCTAATCGGGTGCCACAGGTTTAAATACTATTTGCAAACACCCAACCCCAAATTAAAAGGCTGGGTTTGGCTGAAGACAAGATTTTGGTGAGTTCGGGTTGTGTCAGATCGCAGATGCTCCAGTTTACACATTATCATTTTTTGTTACATAAGCCCACTCGAACTGACAGGAAAAAAATATCTGCAACTGATTACACTGGCGGTTCCACGTCAGCAATTAGGATGCCAAGAACCAGCCACCGACCAGTTTTCCTGTTGACGGCCATCAGGGTTTACCGACAGAAAATTCTTTCCTTATGGTCTACAATCGGACAATTCGAATTTCCGTGTCGCTTTACTCCTTACACATATTACCTTATGGTTACCCATCAGAAAATAGTTTGTGGGTGAGCTCTTTTTAGCTACGGCTTATGATTTTTAGTCATAACGCGAGCGTTTGTGTAAACGAACCAAATATCGATAATCCACTACAAAAAAGCTATCTTGATAACTTGTTTCAAAATGGTGGAGAAGAAACTGTTCTACTTATTTGTTTGAGTAAAGCCATAAGCCGGAAGAAACTCGGCCTATTGTGACTGGTCCATTATCTAGTAGTGTCACTACTACAGAAAGGCTAATACTAGACGCCAAATCACAGACGGTTTGACAAAATCGTCTGTGACCGACACTAACACAGACGGTTTTAATTTGGACACCGTCTGTGTTGATGGCGTTGGAGAAAACGAGTATCACAGATGGTTCTTATCGATGAACCGTCTGTGATATTTCAGTATCACAGACGATTTTTATTTAAAACCGTCTGTGATAATCTGGAATTATCACAGACGGTTCGTATTAAAAACCGTCTGTATAATCTGGAATTATCACAGACGGTTTTTTATTAAAAACCATCTATGATAAACTGATTATCATAGACGGTTCATATTAAAAACCATCTATGATATGTTTCCCGCCTTGAAATTCTCCAAAATTTCATAAATTCCCGCCTGAGTCCAAGTAGGATTCAGTTTTGAGATACCTTCAGTAAAAATGGGCATAACTTTTGCATACGGTGTCCATTTTCGACGTTCTTGTACTCGTTGGAAAGCTAACGACGAGCCCGATCAAAAAAATGACTGGCCAAGCTAGTCGCCCTCCAAGACCCCAAAAATCGGCCATCTTTAGACCTAAACCTGCATCGCAAGTTTGTTGTTTCTGTTTTTGCCCTTTTTCTTGGTCTTTCTTTCGGAATTTGGATTTTGCTTCAACTGAAAAGTTGTAGATCTCATTGAAACCTTTCAAATGAGTATATATAAGTTATATAAAACTTTGCTATTTTATCTTTTCAGGCTAGTTGTTTATATTGCATCGGTATATAAGATTTTGTGCTCTAATTCACAGACGGTTGGCATATAGAACCGTCTGTGGTATTCATTTACAATAGACGGTTCTACCTACCAACTGTCTATGATAATCTGACCGTTGAGCCCGTCAATCCTCCTCAACCCAATTCTAGCCAATAGAAATCCATCAATCCTCACCCCATGGATCATAGCTCCGCCTCTCCGTCCCCGCGCCAAAAAATTTCGCACTCCCTCCCCTATAAATAATCACTAGAACCCAGCCTCCTTTCTGTTCTCCTTACTGTTCTCCTCCTCTTTGCTATTCTCCTCCTTCTTGCTGTTCTCCTCCTCCTCCTCCTTAACCCATACCATAATAGCCCCACGGAGCAGACGATGCACAAGGCAGCGCTCAATCAACACCGACAATGGTGGATGTCAAAGACATCAAGCTCGTGTGCTATATCCGGGGCGAGAAGGCCTAGACATAGAGGATCTTTGCTTTTCTCTGTTCTTGTTGTGTTAGCTAGATGGGCAATCTGTTTGTTGTTCTCCTCCTTGTTGTTTGTGTGTCTGTTCTTGTAATGGTAGGCTCTAATCTTAATAAAAATAAAATGTGTACTGTGTTTCATACTATATTTACTTGTTTTCATTTCAATTAATTGATTTACGAAATGGATGTTTTATATTTGTGAAATGAATTGAGATGTGAATTGGATGTATACATGTGGCATTTCCTGAGGCTAGCCAATAAACAGAAATAGATTTAGGGGTAGAAGAAAATAGCACAGACGGTTTTTAACTAAAAACCGTCTGTGTGCTAGATATCACAGACGGTTTTTAGTTAAAAACCGTATGTGATATTTACACCACGGACGGTTCAAAAGCTGTCTGTGATAAACTCGTATCATTACTGACCCATAAATTCAAACGGTTCACAAAACCATCTGTGATGACGTTTCTGAACCGTCTATAATACGGTTTTGTGTAGTAGTGTGTATACATGTCATCGTCCATCTAAAACATCCATGCAGCAGTGTCAGTGTGCCACATTGGTTGTTGTTAGACCAACCTAGCAGACGAGTGACACATTTTCCTATAATTTCAAAGTATATATAATTTAGTACTATATTGTTAAAGATAAAGGCTGGGTTTATTTGCACTTTAGGCTTTTGGCTTTATGTACGAATGAACAGTAACCAGTTCAAAATTAGTGTCTTTTTTAATATGAGGTCTATAGAAAAATTATAGTACAAACTGTATTAAATTCAACTGTACCGGCCAAAATTGCATGCAAGTATTTTCCTCTGCATACTACTTCTCATGAACAGACTAGAATTTAAAAGCTACAGCCATAAGTCGTAAGTCATAGTCCAAAAGAATCCACCTAAGATGAAGGAGACTAATTTATAAGGTGGAGTTCTTACTACTCTTTGAATATGGATGGAGATGGCATGAGGGCTTTGGCTAATCACTCGTGTGCACGCGCATGCGTATTCACATATTTTCGCGTGAAAATCTCGTGACTTGCAACTACGCCATGACGTGACACACCACTTGACAGACCAATTTCACTTTATTTTTTTGCTGAACTGTGAATCACTCTTTCTCTCTCTGTTTGAATGAGATTCAAATGTTTGAATTTGATGATTTTATTGGATTTTGATGATGAGCGATTATCGATGGGTTGGTTGCTTAATCATGTCGTTTATAGTTCTGTATATATATATATATATATATATATATATATATATATATATATATATATATATATATATATATATATATATATATATATATATATATATATATGGAGACGCTTAGAGTATACAAATCAAGAATTATCCTCCATTTATTCCTCCTACAAACTTGTGCTGTTGTGCTATGCCGTCTGCACCATGTCCAATCTTCTTCCCGGTGTGCATCGTAAAGAAGGAGAGCGGTATCTCCAAGCCGTTGCTGCCATGAAGACTTGCATTGGGCGGCAATAAGGTTTCTGGACAGCGCACATCTATGACATCTATGTTCTACGCTGCTTCCTATTCTTCCTCACACTCTACTGTAACTCGTTCGTATGATTAATCAACTTGTTTAAATTCTGTTTCTACATATTTTTGAAGTACAATGACTTACGCCCAACTGTAAGCCGTTCGTGTGACTGATCGATTTGCATCATTAGTTATTTACGATATTTGGCTCTTAATAAAATCTGGAATTAAAATATTATCTAAATTTTCAACAGGTTTAAACAGGCCTAGAAGTAGGGCTACAAAGTCAAAGCATCTGAAAACATGACTCGGCAGTCACTGTTTTGATCAACTATTTTGCATAGCTCGCACTTACGGGCGTCTCCTACATCTTTGCCAAGGAAAACATGCTACATGCTGGGCGGCGGCGGAGGCAGGATCCGGGTACTGGGTAGTGATGGGTGTGTCGCAGGAGAGGAAGGAGTGGGTGGCCATGGCGGGAGGTGAAGTTGTCCATCCTGAACAAATGCGGCGGATGTCCATGCCATCAGTGTCATTTTTTATGTAGCCTTTGTATGTTCTCCAGAAAACTAAAACGCACAAAGCTTAAAGCAACGTTGTTAGTAATAGAATAGTTAGTGGTTGCAAATCAGACCTTCAGTGTGAATAAAAATTTGTGTTTTTTACTTTTCAGGAGAGCATTGAAACATTTATTTTAGCGAAAGAAACATGTCAAAATTGTGCATCCTGTTATTGTAATTTCTGGCAGCTCTGGCTAGGTTTTAAAACGCACATAACTGTTCCAGGTCAGTCACTTTCAGCAATTAGCAAGTTAGGCGATGCCACATGGGGTAATTATGATACTACTAAACTAGCACTACAAGAAGTGCTTAAAGGCCTAAAAGTAGGGCTAAATAAACAAAAATGTCGAAGTTTTTGAAAGCATGAGTCAACAACAATTGGATTGCTAGATAATTTGGATTCAACTTTTAGTTATTTCAGTGTTCAGATAAAATCAGAACCGCCCTGAAAACCCGACAAGAGCAGTTCTTAAAATCAGAACCACCCTGAAAACCGGACAAGAGCGGTTCTGGTTTTTGGATGGGTTCTGAAAGAAAAGCAACATTGGAGTCACATTTTGAAATTGTTTTTTTTTTTGAAAATTTTAAAGTTTGGAACATATATTAGAAACAATAGTTTGCGGATGAACCGGCCATGGTTTGGAAGATGGAACCAGGCTTGTTCGGATTTACCGGCTGGCTACCGACGGTTTTGCAAATCCTGATCCTTGTTATACTGTAATTTCTGACAGCACTGGCTACACTTTAACCGATCCAATCTCTTGTCAAGTTTTAGAAGGTATTGTACCGGTTCCAGGTCTATTAGTCACTGTCAGCAATTAGGACCACTGCCAACAGTTCCAGCTTAACAGAAGGAAAATTAAGTTGGACCTGCCCTTAATGAAAGGTCACATACTCACATGGCTAGCACTTCGAACCAAGATACACCGGGCAAACGAACCTTTGCCGTAGTAAAAAGGGAAATAGTGACAGTAGCATCAAGCCATCAAATCGTCATCCTATAGCTACATCTTCCCACCATCAAGGGGAACTCAACATGTTACTGAAGGGGTGTTTGAGACTGCTCCACTCCACGTTTTTTAGCTCCGCTCCACATTTTTTAGCCAAACAGTTTCATCTCCACGCACTCTGTTCGAGGAAAAAAAGGTGGAGTTGTGAGAGCACCTAAAGGGGTACTTCACAAACTCCAGGTTTTTTGTGAAGCTGCTCCACAGTGGAGTTTGTGGAGCAGAGTTTGTGGAGCAGTCCCAAACACCCCCTAAAAAAAGAATCATGCTTTGCCTCTCAAAATGCATTTGACTAGCACTTCATTGATAAAGAAGAAATCCACAGGAACATCAAATTGCAAGAGAAGTAGGGTTATCATGCACTTGCTAAACAAGCAAATGCAGCACGGAGAAACCGAGGTCAAAATGCACAAATATGCATGTGAACATAGACATTTTTATTTGTCACATGGAATGAAAGAAGCATAGGATACAAACCCAGACCAAGTCCACTGTCCAATGACAGCTCCATGGACAGTTACAGGATAAAAAACTGTTCACACAATACTGCAGCTACTTTTTTTTTAAATTTAACATCTAAATATCTATTTTTACAAATCTAACTCTCTCTATAAATCTAACAAGCTTGGCAGTTATGTACCGAACTAAAAAAAATTTAACAGATACCTGCCAAGCTATTATAGCTCAGCAAGCTCCTACCAAGCTCTCCCCTGAGCCTACCAGTCAACCGGTGTGCGCCATGTCACTTGAGCCCGCACTGTACATGCCAAATCATCCTTTTAATTAAAAACTAATAAACCTCAAATGCGTAGTGTGCATGCTGCGGCGCACAGATCGCTCGACAACCTTTTTGCTTAGCCAGAGGAGCTCGACAGGTGACTCCCCTGACTTGAAAGATATATGAAAAGGATGATATTTATAAAATGACGTCTGAAGACTAAATTTAAAAAATAAAAGTGACTACAGGGTTATTTCTGTGAATAGTTCCGAGATAAACTATGCTTGCAAACGTGCATGTACACTTTCACGTTATTTGCACCGACTCAGAAGAAAGCAACAGCAACCGAGCATTCAGTTCCAAAACCAGTCCACTGTTACTGTCCACTGATAGCTCCGTGGATGGACAGTGACAGGATAGCAATGCACGCCGACCTGGACGATGGGAAAGGCCAAAACCGTCGGTCTTAACACACCCATAGGACCAGCCAGATGTTAGCATGTCAGCATCATGGATACTCCACCCACTCGCTGCTGAAAGCTACGTCGCCGCGATTAACTGACTAAACTGTCAAATCAGGAACCCATAAAATGTAGAAGTGCAGAGATTGAAAAGTGAGAAGGAAGAGCTTAATTACTTTCATTGAACCAATTTGGCTGTGTAACAATAAAGATTATATATGATTCATGTACAAATTGAATACAAGTTTTAAACTGCTACAAGGGCTTACAATTGCAGATATAGGTTTGTGGAAACCACAAAGTATCAATGGTGTAAGACAATGTAGACCTAAGAACTTCCTTCTTACATATACGCGTTTAATGCGATATGTACCTTCCTTTCCGTTATCTCTTGCGTCGTAAACGTAGGAATAAATTTACGCCCATTCTACGCAAGAATGGGGAGATGCTATTTCTGTTCTAAAGGAATTGCGCAAGTACACACATGATAAATAGAAAGAATAGCAACAAATGGAAAGGGGTCGACTCGAGGGGACCACGAACAGAAGTATCTGGGATGGAAAAGACGGGGGAATCTGCACTTCACTCGCATGATCTTCATGCTTGACTTCACTAAGATGAACAACCTTGCCTTCTATGCTCTGGCTAGCCTGCGTTGATTATCAGGATGTTGGAGGCTCAAAGAAATATTAAACCATTGATCTCATGGTCTAAATCTCATAATGCCTCAAAGAGGACTCCAGAAGCTGATGGCTGGGGCAGATCATCTCCTCCACTTTTGTGCCATCCTTGTAAATTCTGAATGTTGGAACTGTCTTCACGTTTTCTAATCGTGCAACAGCTGGGCTCTCAGTTATATCCACCTATGTCAACCACAGCACCACATCAACAGAGATCATGTTGGGAAAGTAGAAGCACAGAAATCATGAACAGCTGCTAGTTACCTTGAGGAAATTAACAGATGGATATCTGGTACACAATGTATCCACAAATGGGGAGATCTTGCAGCATTGCTGGTTCAAAGGTGCCATGAAATGAACTACAGAAACACCTGCAGAAGTGCAATCATCTATCAATTAAAGGTCGAGAGAATAGCATTTCGAGTTGAATCTTGAATGTCAGTCTACGTATTATTCCAGGACAGCACTACATAAATAAACTAAATCTTGTGATTTTTAATAGCAATGTTATGAAACAAAAGATATGAGTGATGAGAAGATGCGTGTACCTGGCAAAGTTGTAGCCATCTGGAATTGTTCCATTCCTACAAGTGTTTCAACCTCTCCTCCAAATTTCATATTGGACACATCCTCACCTCGAGATGACCTAAGAGCAACCAGGGCATGGAAATGTGCTGCCGCCAGCTCAGTGTCACAAGGAAATTCCCTCCTAAGAACCTCATAATCTTTCACAGAGTCTACCCATCGTTCAATCTAATCACCACAAGAGCAAAAGTGCAAATATCTGAGTCGTCCAGACTCAATAAAGAAGTGTGTGAAAGAATCTAGAATGTCCAATGTGTTACCTTGCCATAGGAAGCTGCGCGCCTTAGGAGAGCCTTCGTATAGCTGGGTTGAATCTTAAGGGCTTCATTGCAGTCCTCGATAGACTTCTCCCATTGCCCTAGCTTGAATCTGCAAGCAGCCCTATTGCAGTAGAGGACAGGATTTGCAGGGTGATGCTTGAGGCCTTCACCATATGCTAGGCAAGCGTCTGCAAATCTTCCAGAATGAAAAAGCTCATTCCCCAAGGACCGTGTTTGGGCCACAGCTCTCACACTGTTGAGCATTGCTGTTACTTCAATGTTTACAGAATCTAAGCTCCTGGCTTTCTCTACTGAAGAGAGCGCACTGTCAAACCTACAAAATTTTTACTGGAGTCAGGTACTCACAGACGTTGACTAGCAAAACTAGACCAGGCCAAACTTGTAGATTAGTAATTAATTAAAATATACTGAATAAGTTAGTTGAGTCAGTTTTCTCCTAATGAGCAAACTTATATATTTGTTTACTTTGTTATGATTAAAAAATTCACAAAATTACCTTCCCAATGCCATATCAACTTGGGCATGCACATAGTAGAGATACGAATTGGCCTGGAACCCACAGAACTTCATGTCCTGGGTGCATGACAATGAAAAATCGAGCTTGGATGCTCTGGAGATTTCCAAATCAGCTTCATCAAGCTTATTGATCTGGAGAAGAGCTTCCGCTCTAGAAGCAAATAGCTGCAATAGATACATTATATAAAAAAACATTCTTCAATAAGGACATGGCTAGCCAATAGCAACTAAAATAAAGGACAACACTTGACCAGAGCACAGGAGTCTGCTCCTGCCGCAATTGAGGCATTGCATTCCCTCAATGCGCTCTTCCAGTTGCCAATCTTCCGTGCATCAAGACATCTCCCCAAGTGTTTCTCCACTGTTTCTAATTTGTGTAACTCGGGAGTATCAGGCTGCAAGCCAGCCATGGAGATATGCTTCCGAGCATCCACAGTGCGCCCAAACCTGCAATTAGTAAGATCATATTAAATATTGTACGCAGATGAAGAAGAAAATATCACTAAATGTAGCCACCCAATTGCTGAAAATGATCGTGATTCATGACATCCACCATGCCAAGTGCAAAATAGCTTACTGAATCCCCACCCCATTATCCCCACAAAAATAAAACAGAAATGAACGGCAGTAGAAAATACAAGCACAACAAATAAGCCACATGGTTACCTTTTATAGTTACTACCCAAAACCGGTATTCTCCCATTCTGCTCATTCTTCACAATCTCAAACTACATTCCGCAAAATGATCAACTACTTAGATGTCAAACGTTCTAAATAAGCTAAGAAGCATCTATGCCACTCCACAAATCACCTCACCAAGAACCAAGAATTCAGCAACACAATCTCCACGCGGTTCTATTACCTTAAACTACCAAACAAAATACAGATTTAACATCTCAATCTAGGCATATAGGGACACTGCCATAACAATAGAGCTCTTTTAGGGTACCCGGTAATTATTATGAACCGTCCATTAATTTCAATCTAACGAACTAGATTAGTTAGAATTTGACTATACTACATCACCAAGTAGGAGGAAGTATCCTTTCGTTAAGGCTAATATTGTAATTACACCTAATCTAGTCATAGCCGTCACTTCCAAACTCTCACAGCCCTAACCCGTGAGAAGGCGGTGGCCAAGTCTTTCAGCTCGCAGTGGCAGGTCGAACCTAAATTCTTCAATGTTGGTTGCAGCCTCGGCAAACTTATATCCGGCATGCATGCATTACCTCAAAGCTAGCACTTGGAAGTTAGGAGATTGAGGGCCTGTTCTTTACCTCACAAGCCGGCGGCTTTTGACTTTTGCTACAGTACCTAACTTTCAAATTAAGTATTTTCTCAAGACGGGGTCTACAAGTTAAACGATCTACACGTTAAAAACCCAACATCTGTACCAGCCAAAATCGCAAGTGAATATCTGTCTCTCCGTAATCTGTACCGTAAACAGCCAAAATTCAAAAATTTCAGCCAAAAGCTATAAGCCGCAGCCGAAAAGAACAGACCCTGATTAGCAAGATAATTTAATTACGTTGGTGAGATGAGCGCTGATGGCTACGTGGCCTGCGCGATGACTAATTCGTTCGGCTCCAACAGCAGCAGCTTAATCATGACTGCCATCGACCTCAAGACGTCTGACATCAATGGAATCGATTAATTCATTTGTTCTTCTCATCTGATGACATCATTTCTTTTCATCTTGATGGCGTGAAAACACATGGAACAGATTGAGAATTTGTGAATGCTGTTGGGACTCAATGCAAGTTAAACTATAAACAATAACGATGCCTGGGAAAACATTAGTCAATATAAAAAAGTCTATACTGCCCATAATAAATCAATGATTAGATTTTATTTGTACTACCATCTATTACCAGTAGAATGTACCTAAAAATTCTCTAACAATGTACCACTTGGGGCCGTTAGGCGTGTGCAACACAAGAATGGATCTTTGCGCCACACTGATCACCTTATTTGCAGCGATGCGAGCCGCTGGCGCGCGCGGCCGTACGACGGATCGAGACAAACGGCCTCCTCGCACTCCATGACGGTCTCGCCGAGGCGGTTGAGCCCGATAAGCGCGGCAGCACGGTTGGCTCGGCACGCGGCGTTGTCGGGGCAGATGGCGAGCGCGTACTCGTACAGCCGCAGCGCCTCCTCGAAGCACCCGTTCTTGTACTGCTCGTTCCCAGCGCACCTCACCTCGTCAGCGTCCGCGCCCGCCATGGCCCGCCTGACCAACGACAAGTCGTCCTCGGCGGCTGGAGCGGCGCCGGCGCCGGCAAAGCCACATCGCGCGCGGACGACGCTACCGTGCCCGTAGTTGCCGGTTCCGGAGCTGAGCACGTCGCGGCGGGCGGCACGGGGCGGGGTCGCGGGCGGCATGGTGGCCGCGGAGGCGAGGCGGCCGGAGGGGCAGATGTTTCCTGCGGGGAGCGCGTTGGTGAGCGGCGACATGGCCGTGCTCGAGCCGGCACCGGCGCTAGAGCAGGACGTGTAGATGAGCGGGCCGGAGCCCGAGCACCGGTACCCGCAGGCTGGCGCGTCAGTCGGGAGGGAGGCCTCGCCGGAGTGGCCACGACGCGCGGCGACGCCAGGCGAGGAAACCCCCGTCGTTCTCGGCACGGACCCCGACGACCCGGACGACGAGCTGGGGGTGGGGATCTTGGAGTGGGTGAGGGGCGACACAGGGGAGACCCGACCCGGCGGGAGCGAGCCGGGCTTGTCCCGGAGCGCGGCGGCGGCGAGGGCGTCGGAGATGGAGGAGCCCGGCATTGGGACCGGCGCCCGGTGGGACATTTCGCCGAGCACCTGGCGGGCGAGTGGGCTGGGCTAACGGAGGTGGAAGGGCATGGAGTGGGGTGGTGATGGTTAAGGCGGGGAGAGATGGGGATCTCGTGAGGTTAAGAAGTGCAAGAAGCAACGAATGCTACATTTGGAGGAATCCTCTACCTACCTAAGCAAAAGCAACAAGAACAGCACACGTGACTCTGACGATTTTTAGCTGTCGGATCACAAATGAACATCCCAGATCAGATAGTACAGCACCCATACTACAGTTGTTGCCACAGTGCTGCTGCTGCTGTTGTTCGCTACAGTGCGTGGGTGATCTCAGCCTTGTTTTCTCGATCCGACGACTAGGAAGCAATGTCACGGCCCTGTAGCACCATGGCTTTTGAAGGCGCTCCTGCTAGTAGTTGAAGTGTCCAGCTAGCAGTGCTTATAACAGTAGTGTAGTACTTGCACTAATCCTATCATTATCCTAGTATGTTTTTTTGTGGTGACACTTGACTAGGACTGGTGGTTTTAGTTGTAGATTATTTGTAGCTAATGATTTTTAACTGAAGATATAGTGGATAAGACAGGTGGCTTTTAGGAGGGTACAAGAGGTAGGGAATTTGAGAGAAATACATGTGTGAAATGGAAGCAAGAGGAGTGGGGTGAATGATCCACCCGTGACCCCTACCTTATTTCCGGAGTGAGACGGGAGTGAGAAAAGTGGAGAACCCACTTTAAGAATCCAGATATTCATATTGGCTTTTAGTTTCTTCAAGTAGAAAACAGAAGCTAGAAACTAAAATGAACATCGCCGTAGTACGGCAAATGGATCTCAATTTGTATAATGTGACTAGCACATGCCTACTTGTTTTGTTATTATTACTATAGTTAGTCTAGAATGGAGGAAAAAATAGTAGTCAATCTTGTATACCAAGGCCTGATGAAGCCAGGATTCCACTAAGCCCTAGGGCTAAAAACTAAGCGGCTATAACTAACACATATATCTCATACTGAGGTATAACAAAAATACAACACAAATGTACGACTGAAATGAAATTTGAACTTCATGCTTAACAATAATAGTAAAAGATAAAACATGGCAAAACAATATAGCAAAGTAAAGCGATACAAATGTTAATACCTAATTAATGAAGGTTTGATTCACCTAAGCCTATCATGTCTTCATCAACAATAGTACAAGAACATGCAAAGACAAAATTGCATATGTAAACCAGGGACACAAAACTGTAGGGTTAATTATTGATGCAAATTGCAAAACAAGAATGTAGTGTACCATTGGCATGGGGTAGTTTCCACTTACAAGACCCTATATTTTGAAAACGCTGTAAAATCTTGTTATCTTTAGTGCTTACAAATAGACCTCGCTCAATATAGCATTAGCATACCATGCTATCATTCATCTTATTCCATAACACGGTATTGAGAATGTTCATATATGAGAAATGCTCTTTTTACTATTGTGGTTGCAATTGGAAAAATCAAGGTCAATTCAATGAGACACTGTACTTGGATCAGCAACAACGTCATCCAGATCAAGCACCACTCGAGGATTGTTTTGTTGGGTGTTACTAACTCCAGTTCCTACTGTTTCTAGAGGGGAATGGTTGGATTGTGAAGGAAAACAAAATGACAATGTCTTGATCCTCTTCATCTTGTATTTCTATTACAACAAATTGAATTAAATCAATTAATTCCTAATTTGGTATTTGGGTAATGCATTGCGCCAATGCAAAGAAAGAAGAGAAAACAATCATTGCGCCAATGCAAAGAAAGAAGAGAAAACAATCACCTTGTAGCCTTGCACCTTGCAGCAACCATCCGTGGTAGTGTGGCCTATGGTGACGAGTTGGCGCCAACGGCTTAGGGCCTGGGGCAGTGGCTTGACGTTGGCATCGGCGGGCAGTGGCTTCAGGCAATGGCAGCACCAGTGTGGTTGAGCGACCAGAAGACGAGTGGGTATTTTGCTAGCTGCTACCTTACTGGGTTGTGCGCTAGGGCGCCAGGCTGCATGAAGGATGGCAGCCCAAGAAAGGGTGGGAGGTGGTGAGGATGGGAGCTAGTTTGCTAGACTATTAACCCCATCTGAGCAGTAAGCCAACGCAAATGCATGGTGGGGGCACCACTACTACCACTTCCACACCCCGGGTTGTAGCCCAAGCGTCCTAACACCCAGCTGTACTGAGAACAACGTACTAGTAATATCAATGGGGATAATAGTGAGAAATATGTGCAATTTCATGACTAATTTAATCCATAAAATAGATACCAAGGAGTGTGCAATATGTACACTAGGCATAATGCTAACAAAGAGCAATAACATGATCATAATACCTCATATGCCTATCTCATGTATCTGCGCTATCAAGACAATGTCTAAACCAGGAGTACTTTGAAGAATAGCTCATGAATGAGACATAAAAGTACTCCTACCCGCAAAGGTCGAAGTAGGATCACATCCCAATTTTGCTTCACATTAAATCATTCATAATTTTTCATGAATTTTTAAATTTTTGGTGCATTTTAAAATTTTTCCTAAAGCCTTGTTTGAGTTTTTTAAAATAATTTCCTTGGCCCAAAAAAACAATGTCAAAATTCCTAAAAGTTAATTGGGTGCTAATGTATTTTTCCTAAAAATGTTGTGTGCAAATACCTCTTTGATTTCAAATTACAAACTCAAATCAAATCCTGAATTTAAATACTTAAACTTTAATTATTTCTCTCTTCGCCTTTGGGCCAAATCTCCTTCGTCGGCCCAGCCCACTTCTTCTTTCTCTTCCTGTCGGCCCATGTGTCACGCTAGCCCTTCCCTCTCTTTCCCTTCCTCGTCGTGGCCTAGCCAAGCTGACCCATTCGCATGCCCCCTATCTTGCTGCCACTACCATGTGGGCCCTAGTCCCACCTACCAGCACCAATTACTATGATTCTTCCTCCTCTCTCTCTCTCTCTCTCTCTCTCACGCTCTCCTGAGCTCTCTCTTCGTCGTGTGTGTCTCAAGCCTTTTGCGTCGCGACATCGTCCGCCATGACTTGTCACGTCGCTAGCTTGCCCTCTCTCCCTCTGACGTGCTCTCACTCATGCTCCCGAAGCCATGCCACGGTGCCCGCTCCTTTTCTCTTAGCTCACCTCTATTTAATCCACCCCTATCGTGTTAAAACCCTTGCCCTAACTCACTCTCAGTTTCCTGTAAGCTCTGGTCCTCCTTCGCCCTCAGAGATGAAGAATTTTCCCTTCTTCCCTAAGTCCGACTGAGAGCTTCGCCGCTCGATTCCTTACCATTCGGTGAGTCTCTGATGATGCCATCATGTGCTTTGTGTTTGTCTCATCTCCCTCTACCTAGTGCTCACATATTCGTGCCCGTTTGCCCTCAAGAAGGCTGAAGCCGCTGAACTCGCCGTCATGCGCAGTGCTGCCTTCGACCTCGCCACACATTCTGTTCACTTGGGTGTGCTTCGGCCATGGTCATCATGCCAGCCTTGTTCGCCTTGACTTCCCCATTCTAATGTGCCCCTTTAATTACCTTGCCATGTCTTAGAGCCACCGGGACACACTTGTCTTCTCCAACATTGACCGGACCCCTCACCATCGTTGTTCTTGCACCTCAACCAAAATCCCAATAATCCCCTCTGCTCCCTTGCAATTCAGCTAAAAGCCGAACTAGTAGGCTTGTCATTGAACCTTAGAACCGGCCACAATGCCTCGACCACATTCAACCCTTCCTCATCGTTGCTAGACACCGTGAACAGCATGGCACGCCATACAAAACCCCACAAGCATGGCTCCATTAGTTTCACCGTAGCTCGTAGAGCATGAAACCACTTTCAATTTAAAGAGCTAGGTTAGAAATTTTGAAATACGCCATTGCTGGCCATGCCGCCATCGCCTTCTCACTACCATGCCCGAGACATTTTAGGCAATCCCCTAGACCTTTCGTGTGCTTGGCCTTAACTGTAGCTGGCCTCTGTGCCGTTGCCATCGGCTCACCACCCAGCACCACCACTCACCACCGGTTAGCCGCTGCTATAGAGCACCTCACCAAGTGCTTTCACCGCCAATAGCTAGCTAATTGCATGTGCAACCCATTTTGGCCCTTAGCCAAGCACATCGACCCCTCCCTCGCCACCGGCAAGCTCGCCAAGGAGCTCTGCCATGAGGTCATCTGTTGGTCCAATTGGTCTCACTAACCAGTGGGCCCTGCACATCAGATATTAATTAAAGGTAGTAATTTAGTTAACTATTAAATATGTAATTAGTGTTAGTATAGCATGTGGGCCCTATGTGTTTAGAAAACCTAATAAACCTTGGTTTAAACCTGTGCGTCACTAACATGTGGACATTGCACCCTTAAAACCACTACGTAGACCCAGTTTGTGGACCACTATTTCTGACACATGGGTCACATTCTCTGTAGACCGCTATGTGGACAGAGTCGATGTGGACTATAGCCCCACCTGTCTGTCTCTCCTATTTTCTCAAGTAAAAAATAATTAGAAAAGAAAATAAAAATCCACTAGAACTCACCTGTCAGCCAATGAATGCTTTCCTTATGAAAAGAATTTAAAAAAGGAAAATCCCAACTAACCCTACCTGTTAGCCATTGAATGTTTTTTTAAGAAAAATAATTGAAAAGGAAAGGAAAATCCTGACAGACCCCACTTGTCAGCCACTTAATATTTTACTTAAGAAAAATAATTAAAAAAGAAAAAAATCCCAGCCGACCCCACCTATCAGATATTTAACTTTTTCTTAAATTTCCAGTAGATTTAAACTTTGAAAGGCCATAACTTCTTTACTTCAAATCCAAATCTAGTGATTTTTTGTTTCTAAATTCATATAAATTCAAAACCTTTCGAAACTAACCAAAATAATAATTTTTTAGAGTTTCTTTGAATTTCACTTGAATGTTGTGTTGAATGTGCATAACTATGCATTTATAGACTACGCTTTGAACGCTCTCGTCACGGACAAACAAGATCCTACGCTATCCACACTGGACCAAGGAAAGACCTTATAATTGATCTTGTTAAACTTAGTCTTCAAATGTAAATATTTTGCTTTCAAATACAAGTGCATGCTTATTATTCTTATTTACCTAAATGCTATGTTAAAACTTGATTGCCTCGTTACACCATGTAATTAACATATATTATTCTCCCTTCCTTGCTTATTGATATTTTCTTGCCATGTCGTCCTAAGATACTTATAAAACATAACTCTATCGTTGGTTAAATCTTACTAGAATATGGTTGTACTTAGAAATACTTTAGTGGTAAAATAAAATACAACATAAATATTGCCAACTAAAACTTAAAAACATGGTAATGAGAATGGTAACAAGGGTTACTACTAGAAGCAGGAAAATATTTTCTAAAATGATGTAGACTCGGACGAGTGGTTGCTATGAGACCAGTGCAGGGATTGCACATATTTATTGGATTGAGACCATTGTAGGGATTGTACATATTTATTGGATTGGCTATGTAGGGATCACACGTATCAATTTTGAATAGTTGTGCATAGATTGTACGAGCTCTGGGTATGTTGGTTGGTCTAGCTTGAGTCAATTAAGGATCGAATCTTGAGCTTCTCTTTTCTATACTTAAATTGTGCAACCACAAGTCTAGTTATGAGATGGACGTGGCCCACTAATTTGCTTAGCTTCAGTGTGACTCCCATGCATAGATTGATAGGTGGATTTCTGAATTTCTGTTATGATTGGTGCATAGATTGAAAGGTGAATTTCTAGATTTTTGCTGTGATTGTTGGGAGTGACCCGTACTATCACTGCAATTGAGGATTTCTTTGACGAGAAGGGTCATAGACTCCCTAACAATGAGGTTTCTTACTGAAAATGTAGCTTGAGATGTGAACATTCTGAGAGTGAGACTTAACCCAGGATGGGAATTGTTACTGTCACCAGTATTAAGGGATTTACCTTGGAGTGGGAAGAAGCATGAAGTTAAGCACTGTAAAAGCCTTGTTATAATTTTTATCAGTCGCACACCTATGAAAACGTGTAGTGGCCGATATTATGAGTTAATCATATCTTATGGGTGAAGCTATACAACCTCTACAGAGTGTTAAAAATATATTCGAATAATTGTGCCTTGGACAAGGGCAAAAGTATAGAATTGACACACTTGTGTATTTTTCATAAATTAATGGTTACTGATTAATGGTGATTGTGAACAATAATATGGAAATGGTTACGATAACTTGAAATGGCAATGGAGAATGAAAATGAAGGGATTTCGCTCTCATACTGAACTTGACTTGAAACTGGATATTGGTTTTAAAGTAAAAACGTTTAAGTCATAGGTTTAGAAACTAACAAAAATATTATATTTGGGAAATTGGTTTTATGCTAAAAGAAACATAAAACCTTCGCTTAGTTAAGCCTTACATGTGGATATATATATATATACCTACACGTGCATTATGCTATAGGGACTTGCTGAGTACGTTTGTACTAATTATTGTTTAATATGTGGTTTTAGATGACAGAATCGATGACCTGGTGTATGAATACATCTATACTTTCGGATATGACATAGAAGACGGAAGGTAGGATTAGGTTTAGCCCAATTGATTGCCTGTGGCAGATCATGAAGGCCTTTTTGGTTTACTTACTTTTCGCTGCTTTGTTGTAAACAATCTCATTTGGCATGCTGGTCTATTATGTGAAATTTGATCATATGATCTCACTACTACAGAAAGCCTAATAGTAGACGGCCAATCACAGACGGTTTTGTCAAACCATCTGTGAAGAACACTAACACAGACGGTTTTAATTTGGACACCGTCTGTGTTGGTGGCGTCAGGGAAAACGAGTATCACAGACGGTTCTTACCGATGAACCGTCTGTGATACTTCAGTATCACAGACGGTCTGTATTAAAAATCGTCTGTGATAATCCCAGATTATCACAGAGGGTTTTTATTAAAAACCATCTGTGATAATGGCAGTAGGCATTTATTGCGCTGCTCAGACCGCATCTGTCTTCATTTCGATCCAGATCTAGCTGGTGCTTTACTCTTTCGCTCAGGAGGCAAGCTTGGCGATTTCAGGCTAGTTAATTTGGTGGGAGGAGGCAGATATTGAGCTTTGAAGATTTATACTTTCCTGGTTGCTCTAGATATAGTTAGTAATGAATTTTATTTTTTCTTTGCATGCATTACAATTTAGATCTAAGTAATTGGTGAGTGTTATTAATTGAAGATGGTTTACAAAATTGTTGGTTATATAATAGCTGTTGTGTTTATAATATGAATTGAGGTAGCAAATTAAGCTTCAATATAATACATGTGGCCGGTATATATGTAGTAATAATTAGTTAATTTAATTTTTAATACTAAGTTGTTATATATGTACGTAACGTAGGATCGAAGCTGGATGTATGCCACGAGCCGTGTGAGCGAAGAGTACATTAATGGCGTGTCTGCTTTTACAAGAGCTGCCGAGGAGGATATGTTGAATAAGGGGGTGGAATATATGTACTGTCCATGCACTGACTGCGAGAATTTAAAGATGTTTAAGAACCGAGGGCAAATTGAAGCGCACTTGATTCGGAGGGGTTTCAAAAAGGGTTATACGTATTGGACCAGTCATGGCGAAGTCAATGATCAAATGCCGTCGGATGACATCACCGGTGAAGTGAATGATATGCCGCCGGATGACATCGCCGGTGAAGTGAATGACATGCCGCCGGATGATGTCGATTGTGGTTCGGATTCGGATAGGTTGCAGGATGATAATCTGGATCAGATGCTTCGCGATGTAGAAGAGGATTATGATGAGAGGGAGTATGTTAAATTCCGGGGCTTGATGGAGGACTTGGAGAAACCTTTGTTCACGTGCTGCAAGTACACGAGGTTATCGGCCGTGCTTGAACTGTTGAAATTGAAGGCAAGCAACGGTTGGTCCGACAAGAGTTTCACGGTGCTGCTAGGTCTTTTAGCGGACATGATTCCAGAGGGAAATGAGTTGCCTAAAACCACGTATAAAGCCAAGAATGTTCTTTCTCCGTTGGGAATGGAAGTAGAAAGAATACATGCATATCCGAACGACTGTATCCTCTACCGTAAAGAGTATGCAAACATGCATGTATGTCCGGTGTGCAACGCATCCCGATACAAACGTAACAATCAATCAGATGATGACGAGGGAACAGAGGCGAAGAAAGGACCTCCTGCTAAGGTGGCATAGTATTTTCCTATAATTCCCCATTTGAAAAGGTTTTTTGCAAATCCAAAGGAGGCAAAACTGATGCGTTGGCACTCGGAGGAGCGCAAGAAGGATGGAATGCTAAGACACATTGCTGATTCCGCGCAGTGGAGAAACATCGATAGGAGTTTTGCAGACTTCGGTGCAGAACCAAGGAATATAAGGTTTGGGTGAGTGCAGATGGAATGAATCCTTTCGAGAGCATGAGCGGCCGACATAGCACATGGCCCGTGACTCTCTGCATCTATAACCTTCCTCCTTGGTTGTGTATGAAGCGAAAATATATTTTCTTTGTCGATACTTATCCAAGGGCCAAAACAACACGGGAATGATATTGATGTGTTCTTAGCACCGTTGGTGGAAGATCTAAAAATCTTGTGGAACGAAGGGTGCAGGTATGGGATGCATACAAACGAGAGAACTTCACTCTGCGCTCCCTATTGTTCTGCACCATAAATGATTATCCTGCCCTTGGTAACCTATCGGGCCATAGTATAAAAGGTGCCAAAGCTTGTACTCACTGTTTAGATGGTACCGAGAGTGTGTGGCTGAAACACTCACGCAAAACTGTGTACATGCGTCACCGCCGGTTCCTTCGGAGGGCTCACCCATACCGCAAGATGAAGAAACAATTTGCCGGAGAGAAGGAAGACGTTTCAGCTCCAAGGCATTTAAGGGGACACGAGGTTTATGATATGGTTAAGGATTTAGATGTTGTCCTCGGAAAGAGACGTAAATTGAGGGCTCATGAGAAGAACACCTGGAAGAAGAGATCAATATTTTGGGACTTACCTTATTGGGAGTACCTAGATGTTCGACACTGCATTGACGTCATACACGTAGAAAACAATGTATGCGACAGCTTGATTGGTCTCTTACTGAATATTCGTGATAAAACAAAGGACGGCGTGAACGCACGGCTTGACTTGGCTGATATGGACATCGGGCACGAGTTAGCGGCGACATGCGCGATAATGGACGAATGTACCTCCCCGCATGTTACACTCGTCCAAGGCCGAGAAAACAGAAGCGTGCGGTGCTTGCATGGTGTCAAAGTTTCGTCTCGTTACTCCAAAGAACGTGAAGAAACTTGTTTCAATGCAAGATTTGAAGTTAAATGGCATGAAGTCTCATGATTGTCATGTGCTGATGACATAGATGCTCCCTATTGCAATTAGAAATATTTTGCCGATCAAAGTCCGAGAGACAATTATGAGGCTATGTTATTTCTTTAATACAATTGCTCAGAAGGTCATCGATCCCGAAGGACTAGATACTCTGCAGGACGAGGTGGTGATGACTCTATGTCACCTTGAAATGTATTTCCCTCCTTCATTTTTTGATATCATGGTCCATCTCATTGTTCACGTTGTGTGGGAGATAAAAATGTGCGGGCCCGTATTCTCAGGATATGACATAAATGGGTACACATTCTATACGTAGTCTCAGGATGTCAAGAGCACTAACCAGAACAACGGTGTCCGCATAGATGCGTTTAATACTGATGGGTCGAGAAACTCATACTATGGCTTCATAGAAGAGATTTGGGAGCTCGACTATGTGGTTTTCAAGATCCCCTTATTTCGCTGCCGTTGGGTGCATCTCCCACAGGTGAAAGTTGACAAGTACGGTGTCACTACCGTGGACCTCCAACATGTCGGGTACAAAGACGAACCATTCGTACTCGCCAATCAAGTTGTTCAAGTTTTCTATGTAACCGACCCGGCAAATAAGAAACGCCATGTAGTTCTTCATGGAAAAAGGAGAATTGTCGGAGTAGAGAATGTAGTGAACGAGGAAGAATACAATCAATTTGATGAGTTACCTCCTTTTGGAAATGGCATAAGGGTCAACGACGAACAACGTGACGAAACTTGTTACGTACGCATTGATCATGATGAAGGGCTACTTTTTAAAGGAAATAAGCAAGTACAATGAGAATGTGCAACATATATGTGGGCATTTGCATATATGTATATAACAATGCATTTGTGTGATGATGTATATGTGAATTGTCATTTATGTATACAACAATGCATGTGTATGATGTATATGTGAATTGACATTTATGTATAGAACAATGCTGCAGTGTGATGTATTTGTGAATTTGCATTTATGTATATGTGAAAATGTGTGATGTAGTCAATTTTGAGATTGAGAAAATGTGTAAAGAAATACACTGTGTTGGTGGTTGGTGTTGTATATATGAATGCAGATTGAGAAAATATGTAAATGAGAATGTGTGATGTAGTCAATTTTGAGATTGAGAAAATGTGTAAATGAATGCAGCTGGTAGGTGGTTGATCATGAATGCAGCTGGTTGGCGGTTGATCATAAATGACTACAGTCGGGCAAATGCTTATCACAGACGGTTCTAAGTGTAGAACCGTCTGTGATATCAATATCACAGACAATTCTAAGTTTAGAACCGTCTGTGATAAGCGTACTATCTCAGACGGTTCTAAACATAGAATCGTCTGTGATAGTAGGCTTATCACAGACGGTTCTAAACTTAGAACCGTCTGTGATATTAATATCACAAACAGTTCTAAGTGTAGAACCGTCTGTAATAATCCCCTATATATACCCTCTGGCTAGGGTTTTCCGTGTATTCTGCAGTTATTCTATATCTAAATCCCGATCTGCCTCCCCGAGCCCTCGCCGCCCCTCCCTCGAGCCCTCCCCGGCCGCTTCCCTCGAGCCGTCGCCGTCGCCTCCTTCGAGCCCTCGCCGCCGCCTCCCTCGAGCCGTCGCCGGCCGCCTCCCCGAGCCCTCGCCGCCGCCTCCCCGAGCCCTCGCCGGCCGCCTCCTCGAGTCGTCGCCGTCGCCTCCCCGAGCCCTTGCCGGCCGCCTCCCCGAGCCCGTCGTCGCCGAGTCTGTGATTTTTGTATGCAATCTGTGTGGACTGTGCAAGTTCGTTAATCTTCTTTACATTACCTGGCACTGGGAAACATAGATTGCTTATGGGATATTTGGTTGCTCGATGATAACAATATCATATATTGAGATTGGTTCAATCGGTCATTGAGCTCTAATAGCTGTCATTGTTGTCTTGTGACTCTGGAAGGCAGTCTCTAGACTTTGATATATATGCTTGTGAGTGAGTCTTGTTGTCTTGTGACTCTGGAAACATAGATTGCTTATGGGATATAGTTGTCATTCAATCGGTTCTTACTGTTTCAGATATTAGCATATTCATATGTTGATCTATTGGGAATTTTGTTAAGTTGAAACATAAATTATTGAGCAAAGTTAATTTGGTTGGTCTTGCTTTTTTGAATACTGCAATCTGAATACATGCATGCTGAATATACTTTAATCTTGAGATTGTAGAGTTTGTATCTAGAGCTCAAAAGACCGAGTTTATTATTTGGCATAACCAATCAAGGAAGAGTATATGATTTAGTAGTGGGACGGCCAAGATTAATCTTGTGCAACCCTACAATTTGAGAGCACAAATTAATCAATTAAACTTGAGCTTGTTGCTAGTCTTAATTGATACATGCCTTTTACATTGTCATACATATTCATGTTTAGAATGTTATTGATTATATTATTGATGCTTGTTGTTTGTTGCTTCATATTGCTACCATTATATATGTATATATGTAGGTATATATATGTATATGTATGTATGTACACACACACACACACACACACACACACACATATATATATATATATATATATATATATATATATATATATATATATATATATATATATATATATATATGTATGTATGTATTGTAATCACCTATATTGAGCGAAATAGATAGATATTGCACTTTCTTATCTTATGGTATGGCACTTTCTTATCTTATCCTAATAGACCCACAAATTGAGCAACATGTCATCCGCGCATTCTTCAACACCATCACCGGAGGCGTCCGCTCCAACATCAAGACGCCAAGGAAGAGGGCTATCGAAGAAGTCTGAGGGCCGATTTACCATCACACAAGTCGATGTATCTGGAGTTCCTCTCCTTCCTCGCAAAGCAGTAAGCACATGGAAAAGCATGATCGGAATAGTTGCACGAGAACGAATTGAGATCACATTCAATTCGTGGAAGGACGTGCCTGCGACTCAGAAACGTGAGCTGTGGACCGAAATTTTGGCATCGTTCGAGATCCCAGAAGAACACCAAGACGCCGTGCAACGACAAGCCTTGCTAGGGGCATGCAAAGCATGGAAGAATTTCAAGAGCAAGCTTGTCAAGGACTACGTGGAGGAGGACAAAACGCCCTTTCATAAATACTCATTCCTGGAACCACAATGGGAAGAGTTCAAGGCTTCAAAGACGACCGAAGATTTTAAAAGTACAAGTGCGGCGCACAAGACCTTCCAGGCAAAAAACACACCCCCATAGACTTGGCACAGCTGGGTATGCGGGTAAAATCCCGCAGTGGAGGAGCGAGGGTGATCAGGCAGCCCTGCAGGACATCGCCCCGCCATTTTCCAATATCCCGGATGAGCGCGCTCGAAATTGGATTAGAGCAAGGTCATCCACAACGACATCGGGGGACTTCTCCTTTCGAAACCCTGCAGACCAGCAAGTGTCCCAGCGCCTGGTAACACTACTAGATTCCGACCCTTTAGCCACGAAACGCATCGCAACGACACTACATTAGTTGCAATAGGTATGTACTATTGCAACGTTTTGCCAAAATCGTGGCGATATGTGCACAGTATTGCCTCTAAAATAGTGCGTTGTGATAGTCATTGAATTCGTTGTAATAAGGTGGCTTTATTGCCACCATTTAGAAAATGGTTGCGAGTAGTATGACTTTATTGCCACGGTTGTCTTGCGTTGTGATAATATTGATTTTCGTTGCAATAGTTAGGAGGTATTGCCACCTTATAGAATTTCGTTGCGAGTGGGTGACAATATTGCCACAATTTTATTGTGTTGTCATAGTCATCAATTGCGTTGCAAAAGGTTCCTATACAATGCGTATGAAATGAGTTTGTATTGCCACGAAATAAATTTGTTGCTATATATGATGATTGTTCATGGCAATAATCTGTTATTGCAACGCTTTGTTTTCGTGGGCCTAACTGCTCAACGCAAGGGCCGAATTGGTGTGGAGGAATTATATTATCTATAGTTATTAATTGGTAGAGGAGATAAAAAATTGAAAAGTGACAACTAAAACGCAGTTGAGGAGGTCTCACTTGAAACAGGAGAGGATAAAAATTAGAATAGAAAAAATAAAAACAAAAACCATGGGGTGTACACCGAGGCAAGTTTTTCACCTGGAGATCAGTAAACATGAGAGCTACGTAGTGCCACGACACACCTCCAGGAAGGATAATGGCGCCCGAAGGCGTCATTGATGTCGAAACCGGTAAGAACACTGGCAAGGCTTTCGCTAGCACCTCCACAGCACCCCACGCACTACCCACACACAAAATAGACAGCCACCAACACTTCGGGGCTCCACACCCTCCTCCTTCGCGTGGGTCTCGCCAGCTCGGGAACCCGCCGCAGCACCGCCAAGGGACGCCAGATCCGACCACCAAGCCGCCGGATCCGCCGCCGACGACGAAAGCTACCGCAAGAGAGCTCGCGACCAAAACACTGCTCCCCACCGACCCGAGCTAGGGAAGAGAGAAAAGCCCCGCCGCCGTCCTCCTTGCGTCCACCGGCGACCGGTGGCGCGCTCCGGCGACGGCGAGATGATTGCCTACTTGATACTGGGAGATGTCACGCTAGCTAGCATCAATAGTGAGTCTGACTGTGTTTGGTCTATGCACGTGTCCCCATGCGTCCAGTGTCGGGTAGCAGTTTGCTCCGGCACCATATGCCCATGTACTAGTGTGAAATATTCTTTTATTGGACCATTGTACATTGACAGTACATTTGTCAAGAGAGAGACGCGTGTCACCAAATGATACGGGCGGCGCTCAAGCTTAGACTGCTTCCACGTGTTTCTACTACGTATTGCTTCGATCATCTCTAGACACACATACATACACCCAAAAATATGCATTCAGATGTGCTAGCTCTTTCCAATTTCCACGCAAGGTTTCTTCATCCCAAACACATCGAGTTTTGCCATCTAGATCTCGGAAATTTGCAAGTGCTAATTAGGAATCACCAATTCAAGAGGTCCACTCTTCAAAGCTGGCCTCCTATCTCTTCTTGTCTTGTAGTTTTAACAAGTCAACCAAGACCTTAAACCACTCACATTACGCGCCCAAAGCAGGTAGACATGTAGTATCCGTGCACGTATATAGAATACAGATACAACACCCGAAACTCACGCACGCACACACACTGCCATGTTTGACAGAGAGCCGCAGCGCATATACGTAGTTATAATTTATAATACACATAGCATTTGTACTAATCATAACCATTACATTGCAGGGTTCAATCTTCAAAGTCATCCTCTGAATATCATTAGACCCTAAGAACTACATATAATATTACTGCTACTGCTAAGTAGTAGTATATATCAGCTAAGCTTGACATTACAGTCAACAAAGCCATGGGAGCTCTGACACCGACACACGCGCTGAGGCAATTGACTAGCTAGGAACAACGTGTCTTTAACTCCTTTAGCTTAGTAAACTACAAGCACATATATATAGGCATATAGCTAGCTGATGCCAAGGCATCTAATTGATTAAGCGGCATGTATACATAATTAATCTCTCTGCTGGCTATTTGACCAGTCAAGCAAGCTCCTGGTTCTTCTCCACCACCCTCACCTCCTTCGCCAATCTCAGTACGCACGCCTGCATTACCATATACATCCACAGCTGATAAGAGATAATGCACTGAACTCATACACAAATACACATTCAGAATGGATGGATGTTTCATGTATGTGTATGTGTAACATCACCTGAGCATCGGTTATCTCCACGGCGAAGCCGTCGACGATGGCGAGGGAGGACTTCTTCCGGTAGGTGTCCGGCTGGAGGAGCTTGGCAAGCAGCTTGTCGTGCTTGTCGCCAGCACGCACGCGTCGGCGTCGCCGACCCCTCCTTCGACCTGCAGAACGCAGCCAAGAAACAAAACCGCATAAATCACGTAGAATCGAAGATGGTAGCTAGGCTAGCTACTGATGATCAGTGGGAGTGTTATGTTGTCTCTCAGACGTATAGTTACTGAGCTTACTGCACCGATCAGCTCTTATTCGCCGCATACGTGGTCAAAGTTCATGAACACGAAGTACACCTCCTGCTGCAGCTTCGCCATTGCTCTAGCTCGGCACCTCTTCTTCTTTTTCGTGCTCTCCTATGGGAGAAGAGGATATACACGCGGCTAATTTCTCCACAAAGGTATAGCAGTACTAGAGAGTAGTGAGCCTAAGGAGCAAGTGCTAGCTCTTGGGTTGGTTGGTTCCATATCATTGCAATGGGCCGCTATTTATAGCCGGTGGAGAGGAGATAGGACTCGTGAGCGTGTATGCAGTTGCAGAGCCAAGATTTTAATGATAGAGATGTGAACTTAAAATACACCCGCTCTAACACAAATTCAAATATAACAAATTACATATTCACACTACAACCAACATCATAAAATATTTTTAGAAAATTACAACTTGATACAGCGTTCCTTCATGCATAGAAAGCGATTGATGATAGCATTATCACTAACTTATAGAAAAAACTCACACTCAATGTATGTAACTAAACAATCATTCAAGTATTGTTCATCCATATTATTTCTTAGCTTGTTATTCACAAGATTTATTGCCGAAAATACCCTCTCTACACTTGCATACCTCCAATTTGTCTTTGTAGAAAATCATGTTAATGTTTGTTTGAGCCTCAGCAATTCAAGGCAAAATACTATTTGTCCTGCTTTCTCTATTTGAGCATGGAGTTGGAGAAGAAGATATCTTCTGTGCCTTTTTAGCTTTAGCAGAATGAGCACTCCATAAAGAGGCTAGATCTTTATTCTTCTTCATATTTTAGTTCTATATAATAATAATATTTCAATAAAAAACTATCATTCCCTTTCTTGTACTCATACTGATTACCGAAGGAAAGAAAATTAGAATATCTAGTTATCTATGACAACATTGCAAATGAATCAAGTTGACCAACAGACCAATAGAACATTAGAACAAATCTATACTTGCCGCTTGCGAGCTCAAACTAAAAGGAAAACAACTAGAGGGACTAGAGGAAAACCCTGATCTAAAAGCCCAGAAGCACTGATTGTATCCCCTTTATCACCTTCTGCATTATGTGTATGGGACGAACTAGACATATTTACACAGTCATCCATACATGTTGTAGGTGGGAAGTTCTTTCCAGACAAGTGTGTGTGGTGCGGTGCATAGAGCGCGATGGTAAGTTGAGGAGGGCAAGGACCGCTTGACGATGAGGAGCCGGCATCGGAGAGGACGATGTAGATGAAGTTGAGGTTGCTATTTCCGTCAGCAATCCAGTCCCTTAAGGACCCTAGTTCCGTTTCAGAGTTGGGGTTGGGATTGCAGTCCAGATCGGACTCTCCCCTGTAAATCACCTCATATATATTGTCGGATTGCAGTTGGGGTTGGGAATCAAGAAGCAATAAAGAATCTATTGTCTCACCTTTGCTTCCTTGCCGTTCTCCTGCTGGCGACTCGTCAAGCCGACGGTCCAGGCCACCGCCGGGAGCAGGGGCGACCGCGAGCTTCCCACCAGTACGCCCTGCGATCCCGGGGACCTGACAAGTAAACCCCAAGGAGAGAGGTAAGGATCGTAGGGCTCCTGCGGCTGCTACCACGGGGGAGGGAGGGGAGGCGGGCTGGAGGCACGGGGGAGGCGGAGGGAGTGGAGGCCGAGGGAGGAGATGGGGGGAGGCGGAGGAGGAGGGGAGAGGGAGGCGGCGGGGGCGAGGAGGAGGGGAGGAGCGACGGAGAGATGAGGTGAGGGCAGAGTGGCGAGAGAGGAGGCGCACGGGTTCGGTGGGAGGGGCGGTGGCGGAGGAGGAGGAGGAGGAGGCGGAGGAGGGTGGGGAGGAGGAGGCGGCGGAGGAGGCGGCGGAGGAGGGGTGGGGAGGAGGAGGGGGGAGGCGCGCACGGGTTGGGAGGAGGAGGCGGAGGCGGGGGAGGAGGCGAGGAGGGTGGGGAGGAGGAGGCGACGGGAGGAGGGCGGAGGTGGGGTGGGGAGGAGGAGGCGGGGGAGGAGGCGCACGGTTGGGTGCGGGGAGGTGGTGGAATCGAGGGGAGGAGAGCCCGGGTTCGGGAGAGGTGGTGGTTGGGGGGGGCGGTTCGGGAGGGGAACGCGGCTTCTGTCCCCTGCGCCCTGTTACCTCCGTGTCCCCTCAATCTTGACGCTCGCCAGATGATCCAACAGCCCACATCATATTTTCACAATTTACTTATTTTACCTATTTTTCACCCGAAATTTAATAATAAAAATAGGTTAATCCATCATAAATAATTTAAAAAATACAGGAAAAAATAAATTTTTATTGAACCTAGTTTTCTAATCTATTATATATTAATTGTGTATGTTGTGGTCTTGCAGGTAGTGTTAATTTGGCCAGATTGGTTTTAATTTGCTATACTTTGATTGATAATCATTGGAAGCATGTCACATGATGGGAGCAGTTGGATGCGGATGGATAAGTCAACATCTGAGTGGCAAAAAGGATTCAAGAAATTTATTGAAACTACTTTTGGAGGCACATCTAAAGGTTTAACTGCACCATGTCCTTGTTCAAGGTGTCGTTGCATGTCCTATAGATTACAATATGAGGTTCAAAGACATTTGCTAGTTAGAGGGTTTGATGAAAGTTTCATTCAAGAGCAAGGTAATGGTGAAGCTTTGGCTGACGATGACAACAAAGATGAAGGAGATTGCAATGAAGGTGCAACAGTGATGGGGCTTCATCAATGATCTAGTTTCTTCAATAATCAGTGGTGCTATTCGTGGCGACATCATCGGTTCTAATATTGAAGAGCCAAATGAACAAGCAAAGAAATTCTTTAAATTATTAAATGAGGCACAGAAGGAATTGTATCCAGGTTGCAAGGAGGCAACTAAGGTTTCTTTCATTGTCAGGCTATTTCAGATTAAATGCATGTATGGTCTCAGTAACAGTTCCTTGGAGTCCATACTTCATCTGTTCTCGCTTGTGCTCCCTGAAGGACATTGTATCCCCAACAACTTGGAAAAAGTGCAAAAGGTTGTTCGAGATCTTGGGCTAGACTACCAGAAGATACATGCATGTGAGAATGATTGTGTGTTATTCCGAGGTGATTATGCTAAGATGGATACGTGTCCAATATGTGGTGAGTCTAGGTGGAAAACGGCCGATTCCGTTGGAAATGATGAGGCTAGTGGCACTGATGGAGCAAAACAGCGTTCTCCACGTAAAATCCTAAGATATTTCCCACTTATTCCTCGGCTTCAAAGATTGTATATGAATGGGACCACATCATCATATATGCGATGGCATAAGGAAGGATTGGTCCGTGATGGGAAAATGCGTCACCTGCAGACTCATTGGCATGGAAGCATGTGGATGACAAGTATAAGGATTTTGCATTGGATCCTCGCAATGTTAGGTTGGGCCTTGCATCGATGGCTTCAATCCATTTGGGATGTTGAATGTTACATACACTACATGGCCCGTGATCATAATCCCTTATAACTTGCCTCCTTGGTTGTGTTTGAAACAACCATATTGGATGATGTCGATGTTGATACAGGGCGAAATCTCCAGAATGAACATTGATGTATATATGCAGCCCCTTATCGATGAGCTAAAGGATCTTTGGGAAAAGGGTGTTGAAACATGAGATGCAAAGTGAAGAAAAATTTTACTATCGTGCACTTCTACTTTGGACAATTAATGACTTTCCTGCATATGCAATGCTATCCGGATGGAGCACTAAAGGAAAGTTTGCATGTCCATACTGCCACAAGGATCCGACTACTTATGGCTGAAATTGGGTCCAAGCATTGCTACATGGGACATCGCCGTTTTGCCTTTGAACCACAGTGGCGCAGAACAAGATCAGCTTCAACAACAAGGTGGAAAATAGGAGGCTCCAGTGCCACCGATCGGTCAGCAAGTGATGGAACAAGATGAGAGTTTCGAGCAAGTGACCTTGGAAGGCAACAAGAAAGAGGAAGCGGCGTGAAGAAGAAACTAGATGGCACAATTGGAGGAAGAAGAGTATTTTTTTTGAACTGCCTTACTGGAGCTCATTGCTTATAAGGCATAATTTGGATGTGATGCACATTGAGAAAAACATATGTGAGAGCATATTGGGGACTTTGCTCGACATAAAATATAAATCTAAGGAAAGTGAGAAGGCTCGGCTAGACATGCAACATCTAGGGATAAGGAAGGATCAACATCCTTTGCTCGAGAATGGTAAGTATACTTTGCCACCGCTCTGTACTCTCTAGGTAATGATGAAAAGACGGTATTATGCAAATTTCTAGAAGGAGTGAAAATGCACGATGGTTACGCCTCCAATATCAAGAAATCTGTGAATGTCTTTGGGTGTAAGTGTCTTCTCTCAAAACTCATGACTACCATGTTATCTTTCGAAACTTTTACCCTTAGTAGTACGCAACATATTGCCACAAGATGTTGTTATCCCATTGATTGACCTCAGTAGGTTTTTCAATGCAATATGTTCAAAGGAGCTGGATGAAAAATAGGTTGAAAACTTGAGCACTTCGATTGGAGAGACTATTTGTCGGCTTGAGATGGTATTCCCACCAGCTTTTTTGATATCATGATGCATTTGCAGTTCATTTAGTGAGGAGGCTAGACTTGGAGGGCCCGTGTGTTACGGATGGATGTATCCTATTGAGAGGTATCTACGTGCGCTAAAGGCTATGTGAGGAACAAAGCGTACTCGAGGGTTCAATAGCCGAGGATATCTCTGAGGAGTGCATGATATTTTGCTCGCTTCTTGGAAGACGTCGACACCAAGCTTAATCGCCCGAGCGGCATGAAAGCGCTGCGTGAACGAACCACCATCTGGGCTAAGCATATTTGGGAGCATTGACTATAGTAAGAAAGGATGTACTATCGAGTCTCTTTCTAGGTTGGAGTTGCATCGGATGAGGCACTACATAATTACAAATCGTGATGAGGCCATTCCATGGATTAAGTAAGTTGTACTTTAGATGTACTAAATTTCAAGTATATATTATTTTTCATGTTTTCAACTAATGGATGCCCTCTTTTTGTTTTAATTTAGTAAGCACAAGGATGAGCTTAGAAATATGAGTGCAGAATGTTGAAACCCGTCACAAGGAGCAATTTGTAGGCTGGTTTGAGCGTAAAGTGAGTTACTATTTTTTTATTTATTAGTTCATTATCTGTCACGTATTTGCCTAATAATTTTTCTTTGAACTAATTGCAGATCTCCAAACTATATGAAGAAGGAAAAACAAGTGATCTAATGTATGCCCTTTCAGGGACCGGACCATCGGGCTCGATTTTTCAACAGATGCTACATAAATGGATATCTGTTTGGACATTTGCCATAGAGAAGAACCTAACTACACAAAACAGTGGTGTTCTTTGTGAAGGCGATGACAAGACCAAAGACAACATGGATCGGTATGGCGTGATTAAAAATTATCACGCTAGATTTTGCCAACCAAAAAGAAGTCGTACTTTTTGGTGTGGTGATGCGATGTACTGCTGCTACTACGAAGAAAGGAAGAGGGTTCAGCAGGATCAATACGGGATCATCGATGTTGATAAGACTCGTTTCGATATTTCAATGAGCCTTACATTTTAGGGACACAAGTGAGCAGGTTTTTATGTGCCTTGTGCGACAAAGCCGAATTGGTGCACAGTGCTTCGCATGAAACCTAGGAATTTGTTTTCCATGCACGATGTGGTAGGTGCGAAAAGGAGGAGAACCCGATGTTGAGTCGCTGGTCGTCGGATGGAAGACATGAATGTATCCCGCCTACATGAAGACTTGACAAATTGGAAAAGGAATGACATGGAAGGGGTAAGTGTTGATGCTTCATCATAGATAAGGCGGTTCTGCACTGAACCCAATGATGAGGACTTAGACGAGCGATGATGAAGATGATGACACCTACATAGATGATGGAATTGTCGCATCTGTGAATTCCGTAGGACATGGAGATGATGATTTTTTTGTTTAAATTGGGAACCTTGTGCTTGTGTGGTGTGTATTGATTTGTTTTGAACCTTCATGCCCGTAAGTTCATGTACTCAAATTATAAGGAATAGAATAAATAATCATTCTGTGCATTTTTTCTAATAACACTTGCTGAGTAAAGATATATATATATATATATATATATATTTTTATTTTTATTATATTTTTAATAAACCTAAAAATTTTCCCACCTAATAATTTCCCCATAATGCGCACATCCCGCCCAAATTCCTCAGCCCATCCAAAACCATCGCGGGATAACCCTACCACGCTCCCACGCCACCCAGCCGCCTCATCCCCCACCTTCCCCGCCGCCGCCTCGTCCCCCACCTCCCCCGGCCTCTCGCCTCCGCCGCCTCCCCATCTCCCTCCGCCTCCCTCCACCCCTCCGCCTCCCTCCGCCCCTCGGCCCCTCCGCCTCGCCCTCCCGGCCTCCCACCCCGCCAGCGCCCGCTCCCACGGGACCCCTCCCACGCCGCCCGCCGCCTCATCCCCACCTCCCCCGCCGCCTCGTCCCCACCTCCCGGCCTCTCGCCTCCTCCGCCTCCCTCCGCCCCTCGGCCCCTCCGCCTCGCCCTCCCGGCCTCCACCACTCCGCCCGGCGCCCGCTCCCACGGGACCCCTCCCACGCCGCCCCGCCGCCTCATCCCCCACCTCCCCCGCCGCCGCCTCGTCCCCCACCTCCCCCGGCCTCCCCGCCTCCGCCGCCTCCCCGTCTATACACCCCAAGGCCGACGCCGCGATCTATTCCGATCCCATACGTGAGAGGGAACGAGGCGTCGGTTCGGAGAAGGCCTAGGTCAACAAGACGATGGCGATGACTCCATCGGCCGCCAACGCCACCGATGGGGATTTTGCCATCACGAGGGCCGACCGACGGGTTCCACCTCGAACTTCTGGCGCTGAAGAAGACGGCACGGATGATGCTTCCCTCCCCAGGTATGAAGCCTCATCATCTTCCTAAGTAGAAAGTAGCTTGAGGAACCCTTCTAATTTAGGCAAGTAAAATTGTCGATGTTATTTTGAATGAGAGAAGAGCATATCATGAAGGTTGAAAAATCCCCACTTGTAATTGTAGTCTATGCGGTGAATCAAAAGCCACTACTACACATTGAGGCTTGAGCATAACAACATTGACATTCCAATATTGTCAAGAGGGGGGTTGAATTTGCCACTATATACGTAATCTTATTTACAATTAATAGAATTGGTTATTGTATAGATGATGTTTCTTTAGGAAAAAAAGGATACTAGTTTCCTTGTGGTTACACTCTGGATCAATCGGTACAGGACCAACAAAAAATTGCTATGGTAATAAGTAACTTACGTCGCTTAATATTTTAAGTGGTTCCAGGAGACCATCCTTGTGGTTGCTTTATAAGTAGGCTCTACTGAATTTTGTTCAGATTGATCAACTGAGAATATATTTTGATCCATCTTCTAGAAATTTTGTTATGGCCAAGGAGTCGCTGCTTTAGAAGCTGCCATCTCTACTCATGGATCTTCCAATGCACTTGAAACAAATACAATTGAGTGGAACATGAAGTTGCAAGAAGATTCGATTGATGGCAGCTAACTGGGAAAATAAATGGAGCTTATGAGTATGAATCCCTGTAAACAGTTTCTACCCCTGAGAAATAGACAATGTGTATCTAGAAAGTTTGATTCCACAATGAGTATTTAACTAAGCCCCCAATTTTCCACCTCATTCACTGCTTCAAAGATTGCGAAGGGGCCACCTGCTTGGCCTATTGAATGTATGTACATGTAAGATTGTAAATAATTCCATCCATGTAAATGCATTGTTTTTCAAATTTGGTTTAGCAATTCCCAATCTGACCTCTATGTGCAGAAATTTTGTATGAATACATAATAGCTAAACAAAAACTAGAGACCTGAGGAATTTTGTAGCAGCTAATTGACTATCCAAAAAACTATAAAGGAAGTTCAATCATTCATATAATACCTGAGCCATTACAATAGCCATCTCCATGTTGAGTGATTGCTTTACAAATAATTCATAGTTGCAAGGTTTGTAGAAAAATCACGCAAGCCGTGTTTCGTTCAGATTCGATCGCATGTCGTGCAATGCAATATATCAAAATGCTTACAAATGAGTAATGAAAGTTTCTCAAGGAATATGCTGAACTAGAGACCTCCTTCGCTTAGCAATGTAAGATATTGTGCTACTTGATCAAAGACTATCTGCTAATAGAAGCTTCTGTTCTAGATTGAAGCTTTATGACAGTCAATATAAACCTACATTAGCGTTATTTTCCCAAGAAATATCATAAAGGATATGTTATGACATGGTAGGCATTTATTGTTTTGTCAAGCAAATTGCAAATGCTAGGTTATGATGTTCAAGTTCAGCATTCTCGCACTCCACCACAATGATGATAAATTACTAGGCCAATGCCCACATGGTTTTAAAATTAAGTCCTCTATTAATTTTGTTTTGTTCGTGAAATGTCTTACTTATGCCATCCCGATCGTAAAATTCTCCTTTCATCCTTCATCGTTAATGGTATCGTATGTCCTTGGTTCATGTGCGTGCTTGCTGACTGGTATACTGTGATGATATTCTTTTAGCATCGATTACTGCCTGGCGTTTATGCACAGAACACATCTGTGCCTATCTGCGAATTGTATGGTCCAGTCAGTCTTGATTATGTGATCTCTTGGATTCAAGATAATATCGTGCGCACGGCACGGGTTACTTGATCCATAAAGCGTACGTCTTTTGTGCATGCTTCTGAGCATTCATCTGTACTTGCATATCTCTTTCCTGTGTGTGCGTGGAGAAATATTTACTGGTGATGCATTCCAATTACCAAGTAACAAACGCATCATACGTTCTATATGTGTATGCTCTAAATGGATGAGAGGTATGGAGTTTGCGTTCAGCTCAAATTGTCTCCTTTTTCTTTTGTTTGGATGAGAAAATATTTGACTAGGATCTAGATTTCATTCTACTTTTCTGTTTCTCAACTTCTGTCTCAAAGTCATTAATTGTCCCATATCCTTTTTCAGATTCCCATTGTATAGGGTAGCGTACCTTATGCAAACAGAACTCTAGACTTCCTTTATTTTATTATGGAATAAGCTTCCATTCTTCTTTATTTTATTTTATTTTATTTGAATAGGCTGAATTTGCAGCATTACAGAAGCACGTGCACACTCATTACAAATTTATTGTTTCCTTCTGATCATCTACTATTTTCCTCTTAGATTTTGCATACTGACAACTGCATTTTGACTATTTAACCTTTCTCTATGTAAACATACAGAACGAAACAAGGGTCAGGTCAGCAGTGGACTTTAGTTATTCAATGCAAGGGAGCACCACCAGAAAAAGAATTCGTCGAGTGCAATCTTGATAGGACTAATGTCTCATTTATGACATTGTTAAGTTTAAAAGAACAGCTTGGATACTCAGTTAGGGACTTCTTATACTATAAGAAGCGATGTGGCAGGGCGGTAGCAACTCTGGAGCCGATCGATTATAGTCGTGATGCGATGTAATGATAGAAAGCAATCAAGATGAAAGAGAAGTCCGATTAGTAGTGTCAAGGAGCGAGTAAAGACAATCAGTGACCATAACACCCATGAAGCGAAAGAGGAGTCAACAAAATAGTGATGATCCAATTACAAATGAACAACTTGATGCATACAAGGTTTGGCTAGCGAATCTGCAAGCCGAGGAAGAACACACGGTAAGTTATATATGTTGCTACACTAATCGCTACTGATTTTAATGTATCTGAATTGGCAATCGCACTAACATATATTCATGGCTCGCAGAATTTATGGATGACTACTGAGGATGAAACAATCAAAACATATAAGGAATGGTTAAGGACGAAAGGCCATCTTGATGATATATGTAATTTTCAAATCTTTCACTGAACTATGCAAGCATATTATTAGTTTTACAAACTCACATGTATTTATATGATGAGTATTATAATGTGTGCAGTATCCTTTTTGAAAGAGGACCATACCAACAATCCAGCTGGTCTTCAAGATGAGGAAAGTCAAGACAGCGGCTCAACACCACCAGAGAGGCCATCTTATGCTCGGAAAAACAAGCAACAACAAAATGGTATGCTATCATTCTGTCAATTCTATTTTCTAGGTTCAATTGGTCCTTGCTGAATGTGTACATTAAATGACATTTAAATTGCTCATAAGGAGGTGGCTCCCAACGATTGCAAGAAAGGTGTACGTGGATGCCTTAAAGGTTTAGCACAGACCAACAAGAGAGTGAAGAATGCATCGCGAAACTATCAATTCAATTTTCAGCAAGGTTAGGAGGCCCGTGAGGAGAAAACTCCCGAACATTTGTGGATGAAGTGGTAATGTTTACAAGAAAGAGGGCTCCACTTATTGGAGTCAAAAAGTGGAAAGATATAAAGCAAAATGTCAAAATTACAATAGCAGAGGATTTGCTAGTAAGTTGCATCTTTTTATTTGTTGGTAACTAAGCATGTTAATTATGTAATTACATACGACTTCACCTTCATTTTCTGTTTCAATCCAAGCAGAGTAGGTGGGATTTTCCAAACATTGAGAATGCAACGGAAAAGATATGGGACATTGCTAAAGAGCGGTACAAAGGATGGCGATCAATATTCAGTTCTACATATAAGGCATACAACACTTACGCTGAGCGAATGAAACATAAGCCTGAAGATATAGACATTGTCGAATGGCACTACTTGATAATGTATTTTGGAACTGAAAAATTCAAGGTTCGATTTTTCTCTCTGCAATTACCAATTAGTGAATGGAATTGAGATAGTAACCATTAATGTATGGACTTGTACAGTTGATGCATTAGCAATAGCAATTACAAAATATATGCAGCAACATGTGTTCTGAGACATATATGCTTTTTACTACCACTATTTAGGATGCATATAATTCTTATTTAGACTTGAACAATTGTTGCATAAGGCATATAGGAGTTAGCTCCAGAACATCTTTGTATGTAGTAGTTAAAATAAGGCACATACATCATTTTGTATCAATAGTTGACTATTGATCAGTCACCTATTTGTTGAGTGCACTTGTAAACTTTTTTGCAGAGGGTCAGCAGCCAAAACTCTGAAAACCGTCAAAAACAGAAGACCAAGCATCTAATGGGATCCAAACCGTTCTTCCAATGTAGCTACGAGCAGGTAATGAAAAATTAAACTTATCTGATTCTTTTCTTAAATGATCAATTGTTCACAAGGCACAATGTTTGCCATCTTAGAGAGACCCAAATACTGGAGAAGAGCCAATCGATCGACTCTTTGGATGACTACCCACACGAAGAACGGGGAATGGTCAAACAACGCTTCTAGGGATGTCTATGTGAGTAGTAAATTTAATTTGTTCATGACTTCGTACACTTTTCAGAATTTTGTGCATAAAACTTAACTGATTTAACTTCTTATTTTCTCTTATCACACTTAGGATGATGCAGCCTTCAAAATTATCGACCTATCAACAGAGCGGATAAAGACTTCCTTACAGTTGAAGAGGAAAACATTGCTTTCCAATCAAGTTACAAGGAAAGCACCGGTACCAAATCATGCAAAGCTCATGGTCATGGATACATGGCGAAATATCCCACACGAAGCCAAGCGTTGAAAGACAGACTCGATGAACAATCCGTGCTTCATTGCAGCCCAAACAAAAAAATAATGAGCTTGAAGATGAGGTGCAAATGTTAAAGGAACAAATTGCAAATGGAGTTGCTGAAAGGGAACAAACTAGGCGAGAGATGCAAGAGGAATTGGAGAAGGAAAGGAACGCAAGAGAACAACTTAGGCAAGAGTTCCTTTCATTGCTAGCACAACAGAGAGAAGCAACATTACAGGTAATACATCTGTACATACGCATCAGCATTCTTGCTGCTGTTTGTTGTTGATGGCTTGCAAGATCACCTAGCCTAACAGTCCTAATGTTTTTCCTCATGGTCCATATGTAGGCTAACCAGGGAAGTATATTGAGTACAAGGGAAAGCGAGGCTAATCCAAGTGAGGAAGACGAAAACATGACAACATTGGACAAGTCTAACCCAGATAGTACATTGAACACCACAGAAAAGACACCTGAACAAGCGGAAGAAACATTACAACAGTAACAAAATTTGCAAATAGTTTGTTGCCATAAGGGATTTGGACTTTGTACATTCTATTGATGACTCTGATGTGTACCTTCCCTGAACTTCAATTGATGCATGCATGCTGAACATATTTTAATAGTAGTACACATCGGGATGCTAATATTTTTATTCTACATTTTACATTTGCAGAATGACCCAAAGCAAGCATCGTGACCACACAAAAGATGCTAGGCCACCTATTCGCATCACTCGAGCTTCTAATCTTAACCAAGCCTCTTTCAAAATGTCGCTGTTAATAATGGTTCATTGAACTTCATTCCTCCACAACAATTGAAGAATTTGCTACAACTCGTTCAAGAAAAGGAGGGACCATCAGGTATGAAATGAAAATGTGACTAATCTTCATCTGTCATTGTTCTTATGCCAAATATAGCATACAGTTCTAAACTACTAAAAAATTATGCCAGGTGAAGTAGGGCTACTACATATCGGTAAATGAAATTAAATAATTCTGCTGGAATCACTTGCTAAACTTGCACTATGATGTACTTAAGTATGTGCTGCTGGAATCACTTGCTAAACGCAATTGAACTAGAGAACTCATGATTGCTATTTTTAGCTGTAACTCGTATCTCTAAACTTGCATTATGATGTACTTAAGTATGTGCTGCTGGACAATACTCACATTAAGGTCTCTCTTTATTGTTCATGTTCTATCAGGATGAAACAATTTGATCAGAGCATACAGAGTCGTGGCGTCGTCAAGTCAGGAAATTCAACATGGCAAAGAAGCACGGACAAATGGAATGGAAGTGATAGTACTTTTGTTATTAGTTACAAACTTTGTAGTTTAAGTATGGAGATTGATATGTAATTCCTGCATGAGTGGTGTCACTTTTAAATTATTATGTGTTGAATTAATATATGTGTTTTTGATCCAGCTGTGTTCCTAATTTGATTATTAATTTGCAACAACAAATTATAATAAACTATCATATGCTCAATATGCTACCGCAAATTTTACCGTTGCGATAAACCTGTATGCAAAATTGGTATTTCGTTGTGATAGGCTGTTGCAACGCCGCTACTATGTTGCGATTCCACTATATGCTATGAACAATGTTCGTTGCTATAGGATCTATTTGCCACAAAACATATTTCGTCGCAATAACTTTATGGCAATGAAACGCCTTCCGTGGCAATAAAACATATTGCAACGAAACACCTCCCGTGGCAATTAAACCTGCTGCAACGAAACGCCCCCTGTAGCAATATCTTGTTGCAACGAAATGCTCTCTGTGGCAATAGGGTCTATTGCCACGAACCATTTGCGTGGCAATAGAACCTATTACCACGCAATATTTTCGTGGCAAACGATACTATTGCCACGACCAAACTTCGTGGCAAAAGAAGCTATTGCCACGGAGTCAGCCGTGGCAATAGCCTATATCGCCACGACATCATTCGTTGCAACAACAAACAATTGCCACAACACATTGCATGGCAATAACCATAGCTATTGCAACGAAACCACAATCCGTTGCACAATCTTTTAAGCACGCAAGTACTTGCCACGCTTGCCAACGGAAGTGATGTGTTGCAATAGGTACATATTGCATCTATTTTGGCCCTATTGCAACGATTTCGCTCCGTTGTCCTAGACCTGAAAACTAGTAGTGTAAGATATCGATCGAACTACGTAGCTTGTAACTACTCCATAACTTCGTACAAAGTGAAATGACATGTCGTGCTCTTGCAGGAAGAGCTGAGTTTTGAAACTACCCTGGGATCATTCCAGAGAGCAAGGGAAACAAGGAGCACCCGGGCCGTACGAGAGGCCTTGGCCTTTACGTTCCTTGGAAACATGGTTTCCAAGATGACTCCAACATGTATCGACGCAGGAAGAGAAACAAAGCCGAGCGTGATGCACGGCTACGAGAAAAGATCAAGGCATCTCTTAGAGAGGAGCTAATGGGTGAGCTGGCTCATGTAGTTAGAGATGAGGTGCGAAAACATACAGAAAGTCAGCAGGCCGCCGCCACCGCTCCTGTGCTAGCTAGCCCGCACAACCGTCCGAGTTGTTGCGCGTCCAATCCGACGCAAACCGATGCCAGATTTTCTGTGGACGACATCCTGGTAATAATTATTATCTCTCGAATGCTTGCTCCATTGATAGGCCTATTCGACTAGCTAATTCTGTATCGTTATGTAGGAGCCTACGAAGTGCATGCTCCAAGTGAGATATGCCTCCGTTCCTTGCACTTGCTTGGGGCGTGCATATCCATCTCGTATCGGGGCCATCTTTGCACGGTCAAGCTTTAGCACCAGGCTTCACAAAAGTTAATGTGGATGGTGTGCATGTCAATTTTGAGGTCGTCCCGCTACTGAAGCCCCCCCCAACGACGAGATCGTGAGTCTAGGGCAGGCCATTGGAACATTCATCCAGTGGCCCAAAAGCGACATCTCCCTGGAGGCTTCTTCACCGGTGGCAGGACCAGAAGAGCAGTGCGAACCAGAGCAACATGCACTAGTGCCATCTCCACTACAAGACAAGTGCGAAGCAGAGCTACCTGAATCGGTGCTATCTCCACGTGTGCTATTCTCGCCAAAGCAACTTGCACCGTATGTACCATTACAGTCGACTACCATAAAGTCGACCTACAGTCAAGGCAGTGGCCAGGGAAAATCAAAGACGAAGGATGATGACGATATCCCGTACCTACCATTAGCCCGCAAATTCGTGCTAGGCGAGCCGATGATATTCCCGGAAAAGCACATCTTAACCCTAGGACTTGGTTGCCAAAGATTCCACGCTTGGTATATGGAACAGTCCAATAGGCTAGAGGTAGAACGGCGCTCAGGTATCACTGTCAAATTCAAGCCGGAACATTTCATGCACGAAGCTCACGAATGTGTCTTCGCGGTGACCTTTGACGATATATTTGGTCTTTTCATGCTCAACGCTCTCGACGCCTCACTCGTTCGATGCTGGACGCTGTAAGTCTGTACAATCACAGTCTCTGTTCACGTAATACCGATATATGTCACAATTTGTTGCTTTTCTGTGTATATATATAGATTCATGCTAACCGAAGCTAGATCATTGAAATCACCAATTGGTTTTCTGGACCCATGCTTGGTCGCCATTGATACCATCAATGAGGATGCATCCTTCGTCGAGAACTACATTACAAAAGCACTGCTGGCTCACCACGATAAGTAATTTGTTCTTATGCCATACAATGAGCACTTCTATTGGATTTTAATTGTAATTATACCAAAATGGAACAAGGCTATATACCTTGATTCTCTAAGTAAGAACAAATCCAAGTACACAGCTATCGCCCAAATACTCGATAGGTAAGTACATTGTACATTGTACTCTTTCTTTCCTTCCGAATGACTAATCTAACTTTTTCGAATAACGAAGGTCGTTCGTCACATACGTTGAACAAACACGTGGCTCAACGACAGGGGCCAAGCCCTTGAAACATGCTCGCAATTTTCGGGTATTCGCTAGCTACACATTAATTAATCATATACAACACTTAGTAGTAATGCCTCTTGATTTAACACATTCTATTTTTGCGGTACCAGAAGAGCGCCGGCAACACGTGTGGATACTACGTGTGCCACCATATGAGGCTACTCCTCGATTCCACCAAGATCACCAATTCTAAGGTTTGTCAATCTTCTCACATTTATTTCATACACGTCAGGTTTTATATGTACGCGCGTTGATATTCCTATCGACAGGCTGCGCCTATCTCTACATCTGCATTGACACAGCCAGACTTTGCAAAAATTCGAGGAGAGTTAGTTTGGTTTTTGTGGACTAAAGTCATAAGATCAGATGGAGAGTTCCACTGCGCAGAATGATTTTTTATTGCTCTTATCACTCTGTAATTGTGAATTTGTTAATGGATATTTTATTTCATTTCAATTAATTCATTTGCGAAATGGATGCCTTATGTCTGTGAATGAAATGTGATGTGAATTGGATGTTTTATGTTTGTCAAATGAATTGAGATGTGAATTGTATGTATACATATACTTATTTATCTGCTTGTTTCAGAGGGCATGGCTAGCATTTCCTGAGGCTAGCCAATAAACAGAAATAGATTTAGGGGTAGAAAAGAACATCACAGACGGTTTTTAGTTAAAAACCGTCTGTGATAATCAGCTATCACAGACGGTTTTCAGTTAAAAACCGTCTGTGATATTGATATATCACAGACGGTTGTCGAACCGTCTGTGATAACCTTCGATTATCACTAACCCATAAATTCAGACGGTTCAGAAAACCGTCTGTGATGACGTTTTTGAACCGTCTGTGATGTCCTTCTCTGTAGTAGTGTCTATTTATGGATACCTATGTAATATAAGTACCCTTTTATTTATATGCATGTATGGATATGATATTTGCCAATGTCATATTATGTGGGCTAGCTACTAATCCAAGAACTAGCTCGGAATACATAGAAGATTTGGATTGCCAAATCCAAGTTGCTATAGGAAGCTACAACAGTCCCACGAAGCACTTTCCAAAAACCATATTTGCTCCTATGTGTGTGTAGGACCAAGAGAGGAGTCAACACTTCTCTCCCAATGACGGTGCATGCCGGTGCAGGAATGAAATTGATAATTGAGGTAATGTAATGCGGTGGAATTTTAGGCAAAGAACGAAGAAGGCAATGGTGTTCCTCTCTTCTGTGGTTGGGTAGAGAGGACGCCACCAACACTCTTATAGACACCCAAGTCAACAGCTAGGAAGGAAACTACATCAACGCGTAGTGAAAGATTTGGAAACTTCATTAGATAGAAATAATGTGTGCCATAATAGCCCAGCGGAACATAATTAGGACCCTCTTATATAGTCCTTCAGAGGGTTATAAATGATTTTATGCTGGTTCGAGATAATATCTGAAAAGGCACTTTGAAAGAATTGGCAGGCTATTGTGAAGACTACGACCATCCAGATGGAACTGCATACCATGCACGGTCTTTTTGGGCTGCCATGAAGGATTTTATGCAGGTTAAGTTACCAAGGCTACATATAAACTCCTAGGCGGTGGATTTGCTTGATTCTAGAGTATGCCAGACTGAGGAGACGAGTATAATCTTGTCAAATGTGGTTGGTCTAGAATTCAAGAAACACGCGTAGGCATGGGAGGCTTCCCTTAAACTTCCACAGGTGTGCAGATGGGAGAGGGGCATAGCTCTTGATCCTGTTTCAGGGAACCAGATGCTTGGTGCCTAGGTGCGGTGAACTAGGAAATCAAATGGCATCCACCACTTCCTGGAAAGATCAAACTGAATGTAGATGGGGCATTTGACATGAACCAAATGCTAGGGGCTACAGGAGCTGTGGTTCGTGATGATGGAGGACGTTTTTGGCAGCACAAACAAGGAGTATGATTCATTGTTGAATGCATTGACAGTGGAGGCATATGTATGTAGAGATGGAGCGCAATTGTGTACGACCATGTGTTGAAATTGGCCTATTTATTTATGGCCCATTTCCTTAATTCCCAAGTAGGGCTGTGCAATCGGTTTTTTCGGTTTAATCGGTTCGGTATATGCGGTATATACGGTAAATACGGTTTTTGTAGTTCGGTAATATACGGTATTTTTAGAAGTACGGTTCGGTATCGGTAAATCCCAATTTATTTCGGTACGGTATCGGTAAATACCATATTTACCAAAGTTGACGCGAATTGCAAACGATATAATGACTATCGAGGCAAGTAGACGATAATATACTACTGGCAATAGAATTAGAGCTTTATAAGTATTCTAAATTGATAGTATATGTAGCACTCATGTACCTATGATGTACATTCCACTAGTTAGGCTCAGTTTGAAACGCAAGAAACTTTCGTAGTACTTGACTACTTGTAGAAGATGAAGTATTTCCTGAGTGGTTTCAAACGCACTCGTACAAATATTCAGCCGTTCGAACTCCGAACAACTCTCCGTGCTCCCGAAAGAAGAGAAAAGAGGGCGCGCCTTAAGCCCAAATATTACGGGCCGTCCGAACTCCGAACAGCTCTGTGTGATTCACGGCGCGCCCGCGCGGCTCGGTCCTTGCCTGGTTTATTCGGTTTCTTCGGTTTTTAACCAGTTTTTCCCGAAAAAACCGAACACAAAAAATCCCCAAAATACAAAAACCGAACCGAATACCAAAAACCGGTCAAACCGAGTTGACCGGTTCGGTTCAATTTTTTTGGTTCGGTTTATTCGGTTCGGGTGAAATATGCACAGCCCTATTCCCAAGTATGCATGGTTTAGTACCATATTGTTAAGGCAAGGTGAGGAAGACCGATTTATAAGGTGGAGTCCTCACCACTCCTTGAATATGGATAGAGATGGTATGAGGAGGGTTTTGTCTAGTCACACACACGCGCGCGTATTCGCGTATTTTCGCTTGAAAATCGCGTGACTTGTGACCGTGCCGTGCCGTGACATGGCGCGCCACTTGACAGATCAAGTCCATCTTTATTTTTGCTGAACCATGCACCTCACTCTCTCTGTTTGAATGAGATTCAAACATTTGAATAAGGCAGTTACCAGTGCAAAATTCTGTTTAAAACGCAGCAGTTACTAGTGAATAACTGCAGCGCCTTTAAAAGGGCTTGAGACGTCCAGGAAAAAAGAGAGAATTTTGCACCTCCATTCTTCCTCTATTTTCTGCTCTGCTGTTGTGCTGTGCCATCTGAACCTCATCGACCTTTCTTACCGGTGTGCACCTGGAAGGAGGAGAGCGGCTATCTTCGAATTGTTGCCGCAAAGAGTACATGCACGGGGCAGCAATAAGGTTTCTGGGCAGCGCATCTGCGCGACCGCTCATTGCACTGCATCATCTACGTTTTGCACTGCGTCAAGCCTGCGCGGCTTCCTGTTCTTCATCAGGCGGAAAAGTAAGTCGTTCGCGCGCACGTTCGACTTTGTTACTATATTTTTCTTGAGTATATCCTGAAGTATGATAAGTAGCCTGCTGTTAGTAGTAAGTTTTGCATCACTAGTTTGTTGTATTTGTCTCCTAGTAAAATTTGGAATTAAAATATTGCCCACATTTGTAACACCATGTAGTGGCAACATCGTGTCAGTGATGAGTATTTGACATTAGTCGTGTCTCACTTTCATTGCTTGAGTTTGATTTTTCAAATTAGAATTTCAGTTGTGCTATTCTGGAGTCCTGGTCAGACCAGCCTGGCCAGGCGTTTGACTGCGGGCAACATGTAGTCAGGCTGGCCTCTGGTGGCGGTTTGACCAGTGTGGTCTGGGCAGTCTGACTAGCTTGCTAGCTGTGATAAGACTAGCACTTCTGAGTTGAGTTGAGTGAATTTTGTTATGTGATTTTGGTTATAAGTCTTGGCAGTGTCCATGTAGTGTTAGTCACGGTGAGAGTACGTACAAGTATTAGTTATGGGAGAGTCTATGCATAAGTGAGTCATAGTGTGTGTCCATGCATATAGTTTACTAATGAAGAGTCAAGTGCATGTCATTTTTACTCGGATCGATTGCTTTGTTCTTTCGTGTATAGCTGCTTTGATGATTATTGTAGCCAATGGAGAGATCGAGGCTACAGAAGGAGTTCAGAGGCTGTGGCGTGTCGCGTAATTCTAGGTGGAGCAACATCTCAACCCAAGAAGCACCAAAGAAAGATGAGGATTGTGAAGAGGCAATGCTTGAATGTGATGTGCTAATTAGACTTATATGTTTCAAGTGGTGACGTTCCTCAAGCATGCGAACGATCTTGGTAGCAAGGTGTTGGGCATCACGGACTGTGGTGTGATGTTGATGTATCATTGTGAAGATCAACAGGTAGCAATTTGGGAAATTGTCCGAATCCAGGTAGAGTGACGGTTTGCAAAACTACAGCACTGGGCTTGTGGACTCTTTGGAAGTCATGCTTTGAAAAGCATGCTAGTGAGTGTGGGTTACTAGTTTCTCCATATGTAAATAGTGTGATTCACTAAGGAGTGGCTAGATGGTGTGAGGTGATAGAAAAGGCCCATATGAGTGAGGCCTATTTTCTATAATTTCAAAGCATTCATAGTTCAGTACCATATTGCTAAGGTAAAGTGGAGGAGATTAATTTATAAGGTGGAGTCCTTGCCACTTCTTGAAACATGTGACTTGCAACTTGCGACGTGCGATCGTGCCATGATGTGGCGTGCCACTTGGCATACCAAGTCCACCTTATTTTTTGCTGAACCGTGCATCTCTCTCTCTCTATTTGAATGTGAATTAATTTGGTTAATGATGTCAGTCGTTGGATTAATTCGATTTAATTGAATTAATGGCATCAGTTACTAGAAACATCTACAAAAGACTCGAAGATGTCCTGGCCAGTAGGACTGAAAAATCATTCTTCCTCAACTTCCTCCTTTGCTGATCTGTGCTGGTGTGCTGTGCTCACCCACCTTTCTTCTCGGTGTGCACCTAGATGGAGGGATAGCGGCTATCTTTGAGCCATTGTCACAGAGAGTACCTGCATGGGGTGGCAATAAGGTTTCTAGGTAGCATATTTGCGTGACCACTCCTGCTCTGTTTCATTCACATTCTGCCTACATCAAGCGTGCACTGGTTCTTGTTCTTCATCAAGTCTAACAGTAAGTCATTCGCGTGATCGATCGACTTTGATACTGTATTTTTCCTATGTATTTTTTGAAGTACAGCGAGTAGCCTGCTATTAGTTATAAGTTGTGCATCACTTGTCTTTTACTGTATGTATCTCCTAGTACAATTTGGAATTAAAATATTGCCCACATTTTCAATATTCTAGAAACCTTACTGTGAACTTTATTGTAATACAACAATAGCTGGTGCTTCTGATGCTATGAAACCTGAGAGGTTTTCTAGTTAGAACTTTCATGGATGGCAGACTAGAACCAAGTTTCTGGCAGATCAGCTCTATGATGTGTGTATGGATTATAAATCTGCTACAAAGTTGTGGGATACATAAGAGCACAAATATGTAGAGGCAGAGGCAGGTCACTGGCTCTATATTTGTGAGCAATTCTTCGACTTTAAGATGGATGAGGCTAAGTCCATTTTTGAGCAAGTTATGACCTCCAACTACTAGTTGGTGAGATTGCACACTTAGGCTGTGTGTTGCCTCCTATGTTTGTGGCTACGGGCATTATTGCCAAACTTTCTTCTAGTTGGCAGGATTTTGCCACTAGCTTAAAGCACAAGAGGGATGAGATTTCTATTGAGAATCTCATTGCTGCCCTCGATGTGGAAGAAAAGGCCAGAGCAAAAGATGCACCCACCACTTTTGGTCAAAACAATGCAAATATCATAGAGAAAAAGACAGCTGAAAAGAAGTATAAATTTAACAAACTGACGAAGACAACTAGTTTTAAGAAGAAGAAAACCAAGAAAAAGGATTGGAGGAACATCACTTGCTTTATGTGTGAAAAAGACGGTTATATGGCGAAGGACTTCCACAAGAGCAGAGATGGTGAACAGCCAAAAAAGAAAGTTGTCAACATGATCGTAGGCGAGGCCTCAACTTCAGGATGGTATGATAATTTACATGTTGTCTTTTCAGCATGTTTGTCCACTAATTAGTTGGTTGATACTAGTGCTAATGTTCATGTATGTTCTGATATTTGTTTGTTTTCTTCTTACCAGGCAGCAAGGGCCTAATGGGAAATAGGTTGCATGCTTCTATTCTTGGTGTTGGCACAGTGGATCTAAAACTTACTTCAGGGATGATTGTCCACTTGAAGAATGTGCAGCATGCTCTTACAATAAACAAGAATCTCATTAGTGGTTCTCTTCTATGTAGGGAAGGTTATGATCTGAATGTTGCAAATGGTTTCTAAATGTGAAGCTAATATTTGGCATTCTCATTTCTTTCATATTAGCTTTGATAGTATTGCTAGAATACCCAGATTAGATTTAATTACAAAATATGAAATTATCAAAGTGCTAGTCATGTGTGCAAGCAAAGCAGCCTCAAAAACCCTTTAAGAAATTAGAGGATGAAAAGAACTTGGCACCATGAGATCTTGTTCATTTATATTTATGTGAGATGAATGGATTGTTGACAAAATGAGGCAAAATATATTTTCTAACTTTTATTCATGATGCAGCACACTACTATTATGTGTATTTGCTAAAACTAAGGATGAAGCTTTAAATTACTTTAAGAATTACAAAGCCGAGGTTGAGAACCAACTAGAGAAGAAAATAAAAGATTAAGGTCTGATCGTGGAGGAGAGTACATCTCTCATGAATTTCCCCAATTCTATTTTGAGCATAGAATATTCCATGAGTTTACACCACTATATTCAGCCCCAATCAAATGTGGTAGCTAAGAAAAAAACTAGACACTAACAGGCTTGGTTAATACCATATTAGAGAGTACCGGTATACCTAATGCATGGTGGGGGGAAGCTATATTGACAGCAATTTTGTTCTAAATAGAGTAATCACTAAAAAGAGTGAGATTACTCTATGTGAGAGATGGAAGGGGAGAAAACCTAATGTTAATTTTCTGCGAACTTGGGGGTATTTGGCAAAAGTCAATATACAATTGTAGAAAAAGAGAAAGCTTGAACCTAAAATAGTCGATTGTATTTTTTATGATGTGCTTATATTAGCAGGGCCTATGGATTTTTAGTAGTTAAATAAAAAACTCCTGAGATTATTGCTAACACATTAATGGAGTCTAGAGATACTTTAGTTTTTGAGGATACTTTTCCTATGAGAACTGTACGCAGTACTTCACAAACTAAGAATGTTCAAACTAAAAATATTGAAAGTGAGAATAATCAAACTTCTGAACTTCCCACTGTTTTTGAATGAATATATGATATCTCTGAGGAGGATAACAATCTAGTTGTAGAGGCTCCTTGCACGAGTAAGAGACTAAGGGTTGAGAAAACCTTTGGTGACGACTTTATTATGTACCTTGTGGATGATGTACCAAAGACTTTTCTAGAGGCCTATACATCTTATGATATTGAGTATTGGAATGAGACTATTCGTAGCGAGATGGACACTATCATGGCTAATAGAACTTAGGAGATTGCTGATCATCCTACTGGGTGCAAACCTGTAGGTTGTAAGTGGGTCTTTAAAAATAAACTAAGGTCTGATGGTATTATTGAGAAGTACAAGGTAAAACTTGTAGCCAAAGGTTACATCTAGAAAGAGGAAGAAGATTCCTTTTATACATATTCTTCTGTCACCAGACTAACCACCATCAAAGTACTCCTTACAATAGCATCTTTCTATGGTCTATATGTCCATCAAATGGATGTGAAGACAGATTTCTTTAATGGAGAGTTAAAGGAAGAAATTTATATGGATCAACTAGATAATTTTATAATTTTTGGATAGGAAAATAAGGTATTCAGATTATTAAAATCCTTGTATGGCCTAAAGCAAGCACCTAAACAATGGCATGAGAAGTTTGACAAAATTTTGACATCCACTGGCTTTATTGTGGATGAAGCTGATAAATGTGTGTGCTACCATTATGGTGAGGGTCAAGGAGTGATTTTATATTGTCACATCCCAAAAATTTGCTTTTTGGAAAATTTAAATTCAAGTTAATTATTTTAAAGTAATTGGAGCTTATTTGGCTTTTATTGGATTTCCTGAATTTTCTGGAATTTAAAACCTATTTTAAAAAGTAAAAAGGTAATTCAAACCATGAAAATTAAATATCAACAATAGTTGGGAATAATTTTATTCAGTCCAAAATGTCCCCAGAAGCTTCTGTGAATTTTTCTGGAATTTTTGGAGGTATTTTCATATTTTTCTGAGGCCTAAACAATTTTCTAGCCTTTTCTGAAAATCTAAATCAATTTCTAAAAATAAAAATTTCAACTCTCTCCTCCGGCCGCCACGTGGACGGTGGAATACCGCCCACGCCGCCGCTCGCCCATCCAGCCGCACCCTCTCTCCTCGCTGTCTAGCGGCCCGGCCGTCGGCCGGCGGCCCGCCTTCCCTCCTCCTCGCCGACGCGTGGACGGCCGGATGAGCTGCGTCCCCGCGCCGGCCTCAATCCACCGTCCCCTTCCACTTAGGCGCTCGATCGCCCGATTCCCTTCGGTTACGTGGCGCCATCCGCACCACGCACCCCGCTCGCCGATCGCGGCCCCGCTGGTCGATTCCGTGCGTCTCGCGCGACGCCGGACTCCTCCTCCTTTCTCTCTCTCCCAAGAAATCGGCGACCGAATCCTACCCGAACTCGCCTCAATCTTCGATTCGTTCAGGATTTGAATTCCGGGAGATACGCTCCTTATCCCTAAAACCCGAGCTCGACTCGACGGCTCATCCCAATTCAAACCGAACCCGGCCGCGACTTCGGCGAGGAATTCCCGCCGCCTCACCCTCCCGAGCCCTATAAGTAGCCCTCGACCTCCGCCTCTCCCGCACCACCGCCCAAAGACCCTCCATCTCTCCTCCGAGCCCCGAGACGCCCGCGGCTGAGCTTTCTCCGCGAGCCCCGCCCAACTCCGACGAGCTCTCCCGCCGCCTCGGACCTCCCGAGGCCGTAGCCGCCACCTCGGCTTCTCCGAGCATCGGGAATCTCTGAGCACCTCGGCCACCTCTTCCGTCGCCAGAGCGCCGCCGCACCGAGCACCCGAGCTACCTCCATTGCTCCCTCGCCGCGGCCGTCTCCGTTCATCCCGGACCGCCAACTACTCCAACCGAACCCCTTCGCACGTAGATTACAATCCACGCAGCACCGAGCACGCCCGCCTTCCCTCGCCGCCGCGCCGCCGCCTCCGACCATCGCCGCCGGGCCACCCAAGGTACCCCTCAAAGGGATTTGCTACCCCATATGGGTAGGCAAAGCCTCCCCTTCCCCAGTTAACAGCGCGCTCTCAACTCCCGGTGCGCGTTCGAGCCCTCGGCTCCCGCGCTGGGTTGAGTTTTCGTTTATTTTCCGCGCGACAAGTGGGTCCCACCGTCGGCGGCAGCCCCTCTGCGGCGGGCCACCGTCATCGGGCCCCCCCGTCTCGCATCGGCGTCGACAAGTGGGTCCAGATCGATGGGTCCCACCGCCGATGACCAGCAGATGAGGTCATCGCGAGGGGTCCCACATGTCGGCGCATCGCAGAGGGTCTACTGTTCAGTGGGTCCCACCTGTCAGGATTATCGGAATTAAAATAAAAGATTAAATTTGAATATTCCCGTGGGTCCCACATCAGAAATTTCTTAATTTCTGGATTTATTCAAACTGAAAACTTCAAACAAGCATAACTATCTCATTTTAACTCCAAATTCAGCCATTCAAATTTCTAAATTCATCTAAAATCCTGATCTATCCAACCATGGCCTCTATTTGAATTTTTGAGTTTGTTTGAATTTTTATTTGAATTTATTTGTTTTGTTGCTTTTCCCTCGTGCGTAGAATCCAACGTTGAAGAAGACCTCCCCACTCCTCAACAAGAAGACCCAGAGCCCCTGCAAGAAGGCAAGTCTCCTTTGATCATCTTGAACCTATGCTTTCGAAATGTTTTAAATATTTTAAATTATGTGCATTGCTATTTACATAAAACCACTAGTTCAAATCTTTAGGAATTAGTTATTCCAACTTTGTTATGCCCTCATTTGACATTGATTGCCATGTACCTTTGTCACCCTAGAACTTCCTTTGTCTCAATAATGAGATTAATATTAATCTTTGTGAATATTAGAATGGTAGTGTAATGCTTAGTCATGCTAATTAAATACCTTTGACATTATGAAAATGGGAAATTATGATTTATGGAAATACCCTTGTGTTTATAAATGAAGTGGTAATTGGAGTTGCCACTGATCTTTTAAAATAAAATAAAATGTCAAAGTTGATTTAGATTAGGGTGGATGGTTGATTTGGCTTGGTGCGATTAGCACGAGATCTTGTTAAGTGTATGTTCCACCTAGTCAATTAAGGACCGACGCTTGTGTTTGTCCGGATCGAGCACTACCGCACAACCACAAGTCTATATGGGTACGACCCAGCCGACTAACTTATGATAGTCTAGTTTAGGTGCCACCAGTGGAAAGTGGGTGCCGAGGATGGTGGTTATCCACAGTGAGGGACAGGATTTCATCAGTACTCATATGGCGCAAGAGGGGCTTGGTTCGGGCGGTTAGCCTACTGCGGTGAAACCTCACGGTGGTACCTAGCTAGGTTAGAGTAAGGTAAAGGCTTTGTGATATTTTATCCGGGTCTCATGCCAAAGGAAGCGTGTTGACTTTTAGGATAATTTATCTCTTGTGGGTAAAGTTGTACAACCTCTGCAGAGTGTAAAACTATTCGAATAGCCGTGCCCACGGTCAAGGGCGGGCAAGGAATGCATTCACATGGTAGGTTTCTGGTTTTGGTTTTAAAATCAAAAGTTTTGTACTCCGAGAGTGGAGGGAACTCTCGGAAGGGTATCCTGGCGGATGGAGCCAGAGAGGGTGGAAGTAACCCGCAGTATTAACCTGGTCCAAGTTGTTAGCTAGTGCTGGTAGTTGGAACCTTCACTAGAGAATTAATGATAGTTTTGTTAGAACAATTATTTGGTTAAAATATTGCCTTCTAAAATATTTAGTAGTAATTGAATTTTAAAATGTTGCTTTGTGCAAAAGAACCATATAGCCTTCCTTTGTTAAGCCTTGCATCTATGTATTTTTCCCAAGACTTGCGAGTACTTTATGTACTCACATGCTACACTTAAAATAAATCTCGAGAAGATCATGAAGCTCAAGAAGGTGATTACAACTCTTTTCGTCGTGGTCGTGACGGATTCTTCCGGAGGACTAGGTCGCGCTTCCCACCAATCGCTCGTGGCATATTGATGGGTCCGCTTTGAGTTTTCTTTGCTTCATTGTGTTTGGATTGTGCGAGGTCTTGAAACCTCCAATGTAATAATGAGACCTTTTGGTCAATACTCTAATTATTGTAATAAATCGTTGTTGGTGATGTTTTCCATTCTGCTTAAGCTGTGTGCACTAGCTTTGATCCGGGACTAGTGCGGTAATACACGAGGGTCCGGTTCGAAACCGGTCCCGGCAGAGATGGTATCGAGCCTATTTGATATGAGGACGTGACTTAGTTTAGGAATGGCAAACCATAAGGACTTATATTTATAAAAAGAGTATATTAAAATATATAAGTCTCTTTGCTTCTACTCTCTTCTTACTTAGGATCTCGCTCGGTCTCCAACTCTATTTTATCAAAACTTTTACTAAACTTCTCTTTTATTCAACTTTGTAGATGGTGGTTCATCCTCCGCTGCCCGTGGGACTACTATTCACATGGAGAGGATTTGGAGCATTCGCTAGCCTTCTCCGGCGATTGATGCAAGATGTCTGAGTACCGTCAACCGCCCATTTTCGGGGACGGAAGACGCGGATTCTGGATCGAGACTCTGGACGATGGAAGTATTCCTGTATGCACGGAAGGGGAATTCAACCCACACATACCCCATCACCCATCCTCGGTCCCATTGTTTCGACGCTGTTCAGACGCAAAGACGCCGCCATTGACGAGTGTGCCATCTGCACAAGGATGCTGTACATCAGTCCCCTTTGCTTCTTCATCAACCTCGCCCGACGAGGTATCCAGATCCTTTTGATATATCACCGACGATCCTCGATCGTCACATCAGTGCAGCTCACCGTGCAATGGACATCACTTACGCTAGAGCTCGGGAGGAGATTGGACAACTCGGATGCTTCTCACTTCCAACTACCAAAGATTCGGACACACCGCGCACAGCTTCTCGAGCGAGCAGCTGAGTTTGAGTGGGACGCCTCGTGGCCGCAGCTAACTACACGCCGTCTTCACCCACCGACTACACGCCGTCTTCACGGCACCAGTGCCGCTCCCAACAACCCGGCACGGCTCGACTCGGGACTCGCGTCGATGACAAAGACGCAAGAAGGTGCGACGCCCGATCCGCCACCCGTCATCACGCTCAAGAAGCGCAAGCCTTCTCCTTCGCTCGCGCTCGATCGCCTCCATCGTAACCATCCCGATGCTTCACCACTTGTGATTGTTCGCGGCATCATGTAAAGGAGCAAGAAGAACTCGAGGAAGAACTCAAGAAGAACTCAAGAGGAACCAGAGGAGGACCACAAGAACGCATCTTTCGGAGGATTAGTAGCCTTTACGATCGGTAGTACCCAAATAAATGTCCACGTTATCGTAACGCGTATTTGTGTTTCGGTGTGCTAGATGGACTGTATCAAGCCTAAGTGCACTTGTGGTACAGCCATTCCTAAGCCTAGTTTGATTTTAATAAAAGACTCGTTGTTGAGTTATTTGCGTGATTTTAAAAGTGTTGGTTTGGGATGTGGTTTAGTCTCCTGCATCTCTTATCTTTGCTATTTCCTCTTACCTTCGCTAACTCGAACCCTTGGATGGTGAACACAAGGAGCAACCCCGACAACAACCGTGAGGCCAATGCTCACCAGAGAACAACATTCCACCACCCTTCTCAAGCCCCGACTTGGAGCAAATGATGGCCATGCAAGCGCAACTTCTTCAAGCCTTAGCTCAAAATCAAGTGCAGCAAACACCTCGTGCATCCAACCAAGCTCCTCGGCCTAAGATGGGAGAGTTTATGAGGACAAGGCCTCCTACTTTTGCTGGGTCCGTAGACCCCATGGAGGCGATGATTGGATTAAGGATGTGGAGAGGAAGTTGGTTCTAGCTCGGTGCAATGACAATGAAAAAGTGTTATATGCTGCCCACCAACTCAAGGGAATCGCTGCTAATTGGTGGGAAAATTACGCTCCGCTCATCGAAATGCACAAGCTATCACGTGGAATGAGTTTGCTTGAGGCTTTTCGATCGCGCATATTCCTACGGAATCATGGATATGAAGAAAAGAGAGTTCTACCAACTGCAGCAAGGGAACCTTAGTGTTTTGAGTACTGAACAAGTTCACCCACTGCATGCTGTATGTATCTCAAGAGATCACATCGAGGCAACCAAGATTTGGAGGTTCATGCAGGACTTGACCCTAATCTCAAGGTGCAGCTAGTGTCCAATGATTATTCAACTTTCCAACAAATGGTGAACAAGGCCTTTGTCCAAGAAGATGCTCGTGTCACCTATATGAGAGCCGGAAGAGGAAGTTTCAAGCACGCAGCAGGGCGAGCAGCGATTCTCGATTTCGCCCACCCACCTCGCCCACGAACCCCGTAACCAAGTGCGCCACGGACTCCATTCACCGGACCTCGCCCAAATAACCAAGTTCCCGGACAGCGGTGGTGGCCAACCACAGCAGAACCGAACTTCAGAAGCAGGAGTGCATGTTTCAACTGCAAGAATATGGGGCACTATGCCGAATCGCCCCGAAGCGCTCAGTGTGACCCCGATTCGTTTCAATTTGGGGACCACTCCAACACGAGCTCCAACCACAGGACAAGGCCGTGGGACTCTCAAACTCCAAAGACTCGCAGCAATGAGCAGGGACATCTCAACCATGTGACCGGAAGCGCCCAGATGCAACCGACGTAGTTTTGGGTAAGTTTCTTGTCAACTCGACTGCATCAGCGTTATTTGATTCTCGAGCTTCGCATTCTTTTGTGTCAAGAGATGTTGTGGGAAAATATAATTGGGATGTGCGAGATTACAGAATCCCATGCTAGTCCAATCTCTGGAAGGAAATGAGGACTAACACGTTTGCCCTAACGCAATCTGTGGATATTAATGGAGTTAAGTTCCTAGCGAATCTTATTATAATAGACTCCAAGGGTTTAGATGTAATACTTGGTATGGATTGGTTAGCCAAGTATAAAGGAAAGATAGATTGTGCCGACCGTCTTTGTTACTCTTACCAACACGGAAGGGATTCAAGTAAGGTTTCAGTCAAATTCACATTCTCGAAAAGGAGGGTAAGTTAAATAGTTTGAAAGGAATAACCTTGGAGAAGGTGCCTATAGCATGTGAATACCTGATGTATTCCCGAAGATTTGCCAGAATGCCACCAGATAGAGAGATTGAATTTGTTATAAACTGCACTGAACAGCCCCAATTTCCAAGAGACCTTATCGCATGTCCGCAAATGACTTAGCAGAGGTTAAGAAACAGATTGAGGAGTTACTAAGCAAAGGTTTTGTAAGACCAAGCTCGTCACCTGGGAGCACCAAGATCGTTAGTAAAGAAGAAGGACGGTAGTCTTCGTATGTGTGTGGATTATCGATCCTAAATGATGTGACTATTAAGAACAAGTACCCTTTACCCGAATAGATGATCTGTTTGATCGGTTGAAAGGGTCATGTGTCTTCTCTAAGATTGATCTTCGATCGGGCTATCACCAATTGAAGATAAGGTCGGAAGACATACCAAGACACATTTGCTACCCGTTATGGATTGTATGAGTATATAAGTGATGTCTTTTGGTCTAACCAATGCACTGCATACTTCATGAATCGATGAATAAGGTGTTCATGGAATATTTGGATAAGTTTGTGGTTGTATTTATCGATGATATTCGATATACTCCAAGAATGAGGAAGAACACGCAGAACATTTGAGGATAGTTTTGGAAAAGCTCAGAGAAAACCAACTGTATGCCAAGTTTAGTAAGTGTGAGTTTTGGTTGAAGAAAGTGGCTTTCTTAGGTCACGTGATTTCTGCCGGGGGAGTGTCAGTAGACCCCGATAAAGTAAATGATGTGCTCGAATGGACACAACCTAAGTCGAGATTCGAGATCGAAGTTTCTTGGGTTTGGCTGGTTACTACCGTCGCTTTATTGAAGGATTCTCCAAGCTCGCAAGACCTCTCACTCAGTTGCTAAAGAAGGAGAAGAAGTTTGAATGGAGTAAAGCCTGTGAGGATAGTTTTCAAGAACTAAAGAAAAGGTTGACTTCTGCGCGGTGTTAACACTTCCTGATATTAGAAGGGACTTCAAGTTTTTCGTGATGCGTCTAGGCGGGGACTAGGATGTGTCTTTGATGCAAGAAGGAAGGTAGTAGCATATGCTTCCAGTGCAGCTACGACCCCATGAAGGAAATTACCCAACCCACGATTTAGAACTAGCTGCCGTTGTACATGCTCTAAAAATATGGAGGCATTATTTGATTGGTAACCGTTGTGAAATCTATACCGATCACAAAAGTCAAGTATATATTTACCCAGCCCGATCTTAACATGAGGCAAAGGAGATGGCTTGAGTTAATAAAAGATTATGATGTGGGAATACATTACCATCCGGAAAGGCCAACGTAGTAGCAGATGCATTGAGCGTAAAGAGTTACCGCAGAAGTGTGGATCAAGGACAGATGCCCGCACTTCAAGCGAATTTCAGCAACTCAACTTAGAGGTAGTAGAGGAAGGATTCACGGCTACTCGGAGGTTCAACCAACTCTAGAGGAGATGATCAAGGCAGCTCAAGGAGAAGATAAGTATGTCAAGGAGATTCAAGAAAATATGAAGAAAGGGAAGGCACCAGATTTACGGAAGATGAGGAGGGTATCATCTGGTTTGGTAAAAGAATTATCGTACGCGAGAAGAAAGAAATAAAGGACTTAATTCTGAAAGAAGCCCATGAGTCTGGATATTCAATTCACCCTGGGAGTACAAAGATGTACCAAGATCTCAAGGAAAGGTATTGGTGGTCAAGTATGAAGAGAGAAATTGCAGAGTATGTAGCTTTATGTGATGTTTGCCGAATTAAAGCGAGCATCAGAGACCTGCCGGGCTTCTACAACCTTTGCAGATACCCGAGTGGAAATGGGAAGAAATTGGAATGGACTTCATAACAGGATTACCAAGAACAAGATCAGGGTATGATTCGATTTGGGTTGTTGTAGATCGTTTGACGAAAGTCGCCCATTTCATTCCCGTAAAGACTACCTACTCTGGAGACAGACTCGCTGAGTTGTATATGTCCAGAATCGTGTGTTTGCACGGAGTTCCAAAGAAGATTGTGTCAGATCGAGGGACTCAATTCACCTCGAGATTTTGGCATAAGTTACATGGACTTTTGGGCACCAATCTAAACTTTAGCACAAGATATCATCCCCGCATGATGGTCGATGAAAGAGTAAATCAAATTTTGGAAGATATGTTGAGGGCTTGTGTACTCGCAAACAAGGCTAATTGGGATCAGAGTTTGCCCTATGCAGAATTCTCCTATAATAATAGTTACCAATCTAGCTTGCAAATGTCTCCGTTCGAAGCCCTGTATGGCGTAAAATGTAGGACCCCATTGTATTGGAAGGAGACGGAGAAGGACAAGTATTTGGACCAGATGTGTTGAAGCAAGCGGAGGAACAAGTTCGTCTAATCCAGATGATTAAAAACAGCTCAAACTGGATAAAAGAGTTATGCGGATAATCGTCGAAGAACATTAGAGTTTGTACCTTGGGATCACGTTTATCTGAAAGTTTCACCTCTCAAGGGTATGCGGCGTTTTGGAGTTAGTGGAAAACTTTCCCCTAGATTCATTGGACCCTTCCCTATTACGGCAAAAAGGGGAGAAGTTGCCTACCACTTGAACTTCCACCTCAATTGTCCAAAGTGCATGATGTGTTCCATGTGTCCCAACCGAGGAAATGTCTCCGGTACGTGAGGAACAGATGTCACTAGAAGAAGTAAATGTGAATGAGGACCTAACCTATCCGAGTATCCCGTGAGGATATTGGAAGAAGCAGAGCGTCGAACCCAAGCAAGGTCATAAAATTTTGTAAAGTGCAATGGAGCAATCACTCGGGTCGGGCGACTTGGGAGCGTGAAGATGATTTAAGAGAAGAGTTCCCGATCTTTTCCCAGCCCATCCGAATCTCTGGTCGAGATTCTTTCTAAGGGGGTAGGTTTGTCACATCCCAAAATTTGCTTTTGGAAAATTTAAATTCAAGTTAATTATTTTAAAGTAATTGGAGCTTATTTGGCTTTTATTGGATTTCTGAATTTTCTGGAATTTAAAACCTATTTTAAAAAGTAAAAGGTAATTCAAACCATGAAAATTAAATATCAACAATAGTTGGGAATAATTTTATTCAGTCCAAAATGTCCCCGAAGCTTCGTGAATTTTTCTGGAATTTTTGGAGGTATTTTCATATTTTTCGAGGCCTAAACAATTTTCTAGCCTTTTCGAAAATCTAAATCAATTTCTAAAAATAAAAATTTCAACTCTCTCCTCCGCCGCCACGGGACGGTGGAATACCGCCCACGCCGCCGGCCCATCCAGCGCGCACCTCTCTCCTCATTGTCTAGCGGGCCCCGCCCACACCGCGGCCGCGCTTCCTCCTCCTCGCTCGACGCGTGGACAGCCCGGATGAGCTGCGCCCCGCGCTGGCCTCAATCCACCGTCCCCTTCCACTTAGGCGCTCGACGCCCGATTTCCCTTCGGGTTACGTGGCGCCATCCGCACCACGCACCCCGCCTCGCCGATCGCGGGCCGCTGGTGGTCGATTCCGTCGTCTCGCGCGACGCCGGACTCCTCCTCCTTTCTCTCTCCCGAAGAAACCGGCGACCGAATCCTACCCGAACTCTGCCTCAATCTTCGATTCGTTCAGGGATTTGAATTCCCGGGGAGATACGCTCCTTATCCCCTAAAACCCGGAGCTCCGCGTCGACTCCGACGGCTCATCCCCAATTCAAACCGAACCCCGGCCGCGACTTCGGCGAGGAATTCCCGCTGCCTCACCCCTCCCCGAGCCCTATAAGTAGCCCCTCGACCTCCGCCTCTCCCCGCACCACCGCCCAGCACCCTCCATCTCTCCTCCGGAGCCCTGAGACGCCCGCAGCCGAGCTTCTCTCTCCGCGAGCCCCGCCCAACTCCGACGAGCTCTCCCCGCCGCCTCGGACCTCCCCGGAGCCCGTAGCCGCCACCTACAGCTTCTCCGAGCATCGGGGAATCTCCTGGGCACCTCGGCCACCTCTTCCGTCGCCGAGCGCGCGCCGCACCGAGCACCCGAGCTACCTCCGCCGCTCCTCCCGCCGCCGCGTCTCGTTCATCCCGGACTTCGCCAACTACTCCAACCGAACCCCTTCGCACGTAGATTACAATCACGCAGCACCCGAGCACGTCCGCCTTCCTCGCCCGCGCCGTCGCCCGACCATCGCCGCCGGGCCACCAAGGTACCCCTCAAAGGGATTTGCTACCCCATATGGGTAGGCAAAGCCTCCCCTTCCCCAGTTAACGGCGCGCTCTCAACTCCCGGTGCGCGTTCGAGCCTCGCTCCATGCGCTGGGTTGAGTTTTCGTTTATTTTCCGCGCCGACAAGTGGGTCCCACTCGCCGCGCCGGCCGTCTGTGCGGCCATCGTCATCGGGGCCCCACCGTCTGCGCGTCGTCGACAAGTGGGTCCAGATCCCAGTGGGTCCCACCTGTCAGTGACCAAAGCAGATGAGGTCACTGACAGAGGGGTCCCACATGTCAGCGACCGCAGAGGGTCTACTGTTCAGTGGGTCCCACCTGTCAGGATTCTCGGAATTAAAATAAAAGATTAAATTTGAATATTCGATGGGTCCCACTGTCGAAATTTCTTAATTTCTGGATTTATTCAAACTGAAAACTTCAAACAAGCATAACTTTCTCATTTTAACTCCAAATTCAGCCATTCAAATTTCTAAATTCATCTAAAATCCTGATCTATCCAACCATGGCCTCTATTTGAATTTTTGAGTTTGTTTGAATTTTTATTTGAATTTATTTGTTTTGTTGCTTTTCCCTCGTGCGTAGAATCCAACGTTGAAGAAGACCTCCCCACTCCTCAACAAGAAGACCCAGAGCCCCTGCAAGAAGGCAAGTCTCCTTTGATCATCTTGAACCTATGCTTTCGAAATGTTTTAAATATTTTAAATTATGTGCATTGCTATTTACATAAAACCACTAGTTCAAATCTTTAGGAATTAGTTATTCCAACTTTGTTATGCCCTCATTTGACATTGATTGCCATGTACCTTTGTCACCCTAGAACTTCCTTTGTCTCAATAATGAGATTAATATTAATCTTTGTGAATATTAGAATGGTAGTGTAATGCTTAGTCATGCTAATTAAATACCTTTGACATTATGAAAATGGGAAATTATGATTTATGGAAATACCCTTGTGTTTATAAATGAAGTGGTAATTGGAGTTGCCACTGATCTTTTAAAATAAAATAAAATGTCAAAGTTGATTTAGATTAGGGTGGATGGTTGATTTGGCTTGGTGCAGTTAGCACGAGATCTTGTTAAGTGTATGTTCCACCCTAGTCAATTAAGGACCGACGCTTGTGTTTGTCCGCATCGAGCACTACCGCACAACCACAAGTCTATATGGGTACGACCTAGCCGACTAACTTATGATAGTCTAGTTTAGGTGCCACCAGTGGAAAGTGGGTGCCAGGGATGGACTGGTTATCCACAGTGAGGGACAGGGATTTACTGTACTCATATGGCGCAAGAGGGGGCTTCGGTTCGGGCAGTTAGCCTACCTGCGGTGAAACCTCGCGGTGGTACCTAGCTAGGTTAGAGTAAGGTAAAGGCTTTGTGATATTTTATCCGGGTCTCATGCCAAAGGAAGCGTGTTGACTTTTAGGATAATTTATCTCTTGTGGGTAAAGTTGTACAACCTCTGCAGAGTGTAAAACTATTCGAATAGCCGTGCCCACGGTCAAGGGCGGCAAGGAATGCATTCACATGGTAGGTTTCTGGTTTTGGTTTTAAAATCAAAGTTTTGTACTCGAGAGTGGAGGGAACTCTCGGAAGGGTATCTGGCGGATGGAGCAGAGAGGGTGGAAGTAACCCGCAGATTAACTGGTCCAAGTTGTTAGCTAGTCTTGGTAGTTGGAACCTTCACTAGAGAATTAATGATAGTTTTGTTAGAACAATTATTTGGTTAAAATATTGCCTTCTAAAATATTTAGTAGTAATTGAATTTTAAAATGTTGCTTTGTGCAAAAGAACCATATAGCCTTCCTTTGTTAAGCCTTGCATCTATGCATTTTTCCTAAGACTTATGGAGTACTTTATGTACTCACATGCTACACTTAAAATAAATCTCAGAAGATCATGAAGCTCAAGAAGGTGATTACAACTCTCGCCAAATGCGTGGTGTGACGGATTCTTCCGGAGGACTAGGTCGCGCTTCCTCACCAATCGCTCGTGGCATATTGATGGGTCTGCTTTGAGTTTTCTTTGCTTCCGCTGTGTTTGGATTGTGCGAGGTCTTGAAACCTCCAATGTAATAATGAGACCTTTTGGTCAGTACTCTAATTATTGTAATAAATCGTTGTTGGTGATGTTTTCCATTCTGTTTAACTGTGTGCACTAGCTTTGATCTGGGACTAGTGCGGTAATACACAGAGGGTCCGGGTTCGGAAATCCGAGGTCCCGACATATATCTAGGTCAAGGAGTGATTTTGTGTCTGTATGTGGATGACATACTTATATTTGGAACAAATACTGTCATAATTGATGAGGTTAAATATTTCTTATCTTGATGCTTTGATATGAGAGACTTTTATGAGAGACAGGTGTTATTATGAATATTAAATTGATCAAGAACGAGGATGGGATCACTTTGAACCAGTCCCATTATGTTGAGAAAATATTGAGTCAGTTTGGCTTTAAAAATTGCAAAGTTTCTTCAACGCCTTATAATACGAGCATTAAGCTTCGAAAGAGCCAAGAGCTAGGGGAAAAAATCAATTGAGATATTCGTAAATTATTGGGTCACTCATATATTTAGCTGGTGTGACAAGACCCGATATTTCATTTACTGTGAGCAAATTAAATGGGTTTATTTCTAACCTAGGAGATGATCACTGGGAGGTACTTGAAAGAGTGTTGCATTACTTAAGAGGCATAACATCTTTTAGAATTTATTATAGTTGATATCCTTCTGATTGGAAGGCTACAGTGACTCCAATTGGATCTCTAATGTGGATAAGATCAAAGCTATAAGTGGCTATGTGTTGGACCGAAATGGCGACAGAGGGGGTGAATGTCGCTTTCTAAAAATAAATGCGCCCCTCAAGTATCCACACTTATGCTTCTTCTCCAATAGCTATGAAAACTATGAAGATAGAAGATATGCACTTACTGGAAGTCACAGCAACAAGGATAAAACAAATCCAGAAAGAAGCAGTCAAGAAAAATAATTTCAGAGCAGTTCTGACTGTAAAGCGGTAGTACCGCTGAGATGAGCGGTAGTACCTCTGAGCGGTAGTACCGCTGAATCGAGCGGTAGTACCATTGAGCGGTAGTACCTCTCGAGGAGCGGTAGTACCGCACGAAGAAATCAGGAGGCAGCACACTGAAACCTGAAATTTGGAAATAACTTCAGATCTTCGAAAATCAAGCCAACAGGTGGTTTTCTTCCATTCTTTTTGGCCAAAAGCAATACTACAACAAACTAAATAGCAAGAGGACTTTGGGAAACAAAGAAACCACTCCAAGAAACAAGAATTTCAGATTTGGGTAAAAATCTAAAATCTTGCAAGAACCGAGCCAAACCCCAAATTACTCCCCAACCTTTGATCTTTTGGCCATAAAACTTTGAGGATAGCTAATTAATAGCCTTTGGACTCTCCATGCCAAATTTCAAGCCAACTCGCAGAGGGAAACAAGAACAGCACCAAAACCCTAGGAAGGCAAAACATGAACAGGGGAGGCTCAAAAAATGAAATTTGAAATTAGAGATGTGTTTTTGAGATTTTAACTGATCAAATGCTCTTGAGGCACTATCCCAACATAGAGCAACCCATTTTGGCACTCGCAAGCAACAACCAACAAGAAACGCAAAAGATCAACAATCACCCAAAAAGAAGAACGAAGGAAGAACAGAACAAGAGCTCGAAGGCTAAAACTCAGATTTTCCATTTCCAAAGCAAAGAGAGGATCACAGAGGAGTCCCCATACACATGTACATTAGGACAAGAGTTGATTACATGGATTCACTACTCAATCCTCTCCCTCTCAAGCTCAAGAACATAAGCCCTCTGCATGTTTCTTGGAGAGACATAACCAGGAGGGGAAAATGAACGTGGGGAGCAAGCCCTGCTGCCCTCAACCACTAAAGACTAAAGGAAAACCACCTCCCAAAGCCACTTTTGACTCAAGTAAACCCTAATTCCCTCCAACAACCATATATGGGCATGCAGCCCCTCACATCTATTTATAGCCCTTGGCTAACGGACCTCCAACCCGTTACGCCGGCTAAACCCGAACGGAGCCGTCTCCCGCTTGTGCAGCCTCGCAAAATTCCCGATTCGCCCCTCCTGCACCTTCCGGGAAGCTTCCGCGTTCCTTGTCGCCCATGACTCGCAACCACATCGAATCTGCGCCGTCTTCGACACATCCGACCATTCTGACCTCAACGCCACCTGCGTCTAGTCCGGTCACCTCGTGTCTCACCACGACTCCGCTTCGACATCCTGCAGTCTTCACAGACAAGAAACACATCAAATAGCACCGCTCGATACATCAAAGCATAAATAACATCAAAGAGTCATACTTGCTCATGATGGAGTCCAAACCTGTCAAATTAACATAATATGCAACCTAAGTACTTCGACCAGATTTGACCAAGTCCGACCGAGCCCGTTGCACCCCGCAACGACATGGTCCGAACCACTCAACCAAACTCGACTGATCTAAACCGATGTCAATTACTCATCACTCACACGGGGTCACAACCACATGGTCTCTCAATCTCCCCCTTGATGAGTATATTGACAAACCCAAGAAAAAGCATGAAGATGAGTTTGTTTGAAAATGAAAAAAAGAGTCAAACATGGTCCAAAAAGAAAACAAAGAAGCTTATGACCATGTTGACAAAGAAATACTAGAGCTACAAAAGAAAGAGCAAAGCTCCAGAAAGCTCTCAAAAGGCTTTTTCTCCGCTATTCTCCCCCTTTTGGCAATAAACACATCAAGAATGCAAAAGAGAGAATGATGATGGATGAAATGGCTGAAGTTTGTTTATTCTAAGCATTTAGAGCCATGAAGATTATCCAATTTGACCATATGAGTACTACACCAAGCCATAATTCATAAGAAGCTATCAAGATCATGACTAGACATGTATAATCAAGCTAAGCAACATAGATCACAATTTGAATTTTAGAGCAATTTCTTAGCATAGCAAGTCATGCATGATTCTAGTGTAGCCAAAGATATCCAAAGATGATGCAAGCCATGTCAATAGTCTAAGCGGAACCAAGAAGCTAGAATTGAGCAATTTTAGAGTACTACAAGTTCAAGAATGAATCACATGTTCTAGTACTTGGTCTTTTTGGTAATTAAGCAAATTTTAGCACAATTGACTTGTTTTTCTTTTGAAATCACATGATTGTTTCCAACCAGATTTTTGTTTAGTCATGTGCTAGATCTCAAGCCTTATGCGACCATTCCAAGCGAGAAGCTTAAGGAAATGATCTTGGTCAACCAAAACTCCCCCTGAGTTCATGCCTAGTGCAATGGCAAGCCGTCTCATGAGAAAGAATTGGTGAGATCAGTTCTTTCGCACAAAAAGAGATTATTTTGCTTTTAACAGGTTGTACTAACTTATGTTTCATCAAGAAGCTAACATAGCTCAATCTAAAGCTCAAAAAAGATTCAAGACTCAACGCAGCCTATTTGACATGGCGTGATTCATAATAGGATAACTAAAAACAGACTAGTCTCAAATGCTACCATGACATGAGTTAATTTAAATTGTGCAGTTTTAAGCAATTAATCATGGCAAAGACTAAACTACACATATAAGGTCATGATCAATCTAGAAATGAAGCATAAATCATGGCAAGGTGTAAAGCATTGTAAACATGTCATAACAGGATAATAGTCAAGGCTCCAAGTAGATATATTACAATGCAGAATGATATGCAAAAAATCCAGCTCCCCCTTAATATGTGATGCAACTTTTAATTCAAGTTGAGTTATGCCAATATTAAGCTCCAGAAGCTCCCAAATGAACTCCCCCTGAACCAAAGCAGTAAGAACGAGAAGCTGGCAAAGAAATACCGAAAGGGCAGTCCTTGAAGCATAGATAACATATAGAGGATACTATGGCTCAGACTGACTCTCATCTACCCCACATGACTCGAGGACTATCAGCTGGTCTACTAACAGCCTAGGGAGCAAACACGTACCTTGTCTACCCGAGGGTGGCCCAACCCTCGCTAGAACCCACAAGAAGTGAGTAAGCTCAACCTAGAGAGAAGAGAGACAGCTAACAAGCAGCATCCTAGAGTCACAAGATAAGAGCAAGAAGTATAAATGCTAGACAAGAAGACCATTCTAACCTATGCTAGAAGGACTATCCCGAATGCACCAAAAATGCAATGCAACAGAAAGGAGCACGAGCATAATTAATATAAGAAAGTAGTAAAGCACAGAGCTCCCCCTCACAACAGTCCATACGGACAAACCACCCCAAGCTCTCCCCTCAGAGCTAAAAACCTAGAGCTATCCAATGGCTTGGTGAAGATATCAGCTAACTGGTGGTCACTCTCCACAAACTGGAGCACTATGTCACCCTTCTCCACATGGTCTCGAAGAAAGTGATATCTGATATCAATATGCTTGGTCCGAGAATGCTGCACTGGGTTCTTAGCAATGTTAATCGCAGAAGTGTTATCACAAAGGAGTGGAACACTGTCGATAACTAACCCAAAGTCCCGTAGGGTCGAGACCATCCAAAGCACTTGGTTGCAGCAACTGGCGGCAGCAACGTACTCGGCCTCTGCGGTGGACTGTGCAACACCGGACTGCTTCCTCAAAGACCAGGAAACGAGAGAAGTGCCAATGAATTGGCAGGTGCCAGAAGTGCTCTTCCTATCTATCCTACAGCCAGCAAAGTATGCATCCGAGTAGGCTCTCATGGAAAGAAAGGACGAGGAAGAGTACCAGATACCATAGTCAATGGTAGCTCGAAGGTACCGAAGAATGCGCTTCACCGCCTGGCGGTGAGATACACGAGGAGAAGCCTGAAAGCGAGCACATAGACACACAGCAAAGTGTATGTCTGGTCTCGAGGCAGTGAGGTACAAGAGGGAGCCAATCATACTACGATACTCCTTCTGATCAACTGGCTCGCCGTCCTCATCTGGGTCAAGTGAGGCTGATGTAGCCATAGGAGTGGACACCGGCTTACCATCACTCATATCGAAGCGCTTCAGGAGGTCTCGAGTGTACTTGCCCTGATGCAAGAAGGTACCCTCCCGAGTCTGCTTGATTTGGAAGCCAAGGAAGAAGCTCAACTCGCCCATCATGCTCATCTCAAACTCCGAGCTCATGACATCGGAAAACTGGGAAATGAGAGCATGCGAGGAGCCGCCAAAGATGATGTCATCCACATAGATCTGGACGAGCAGAAGATCACCGCCATGCCGGCAGATGAACAAGGTCTTGTCTACTTTACCCATCTCAAAACCATGACTCAACAAGTAGGACTTGAGCCTCTCATACCAAGCTCTAGGGGCCTGCTTAAGTCCATACAAAGCTTTGGAAAGCTTGAAGACATGGTTTGGGTATTTGGGGTTTTCGAAACATGGAGGCTATCTCACATAGACTTCTTCCTCAATAAAGCCATTGAGGAAGGCACTCCTGACATCCATCTGGTAAAGCTTGAAACCCTTAGATGCTGCGAAGGCAAGCAGGATTCTAATGGCCTCAAGTCTAACTACAGGGGCAAGGTCTTCTCGAAATCTAGACCCTCAACCTGGGAGAACCCTTGAGCTACCAGTCTAGCCTTGTTCCGAATGACAACCCCATCCTCACTCTGCTTGTTCTTGAACACCCACTAGCAGAACATTTACAAAGGGGTTAGTACGGAAAGCGATTTTCGTTGCATCTATGGACATGGGAATGAGGCCCATTTGAGTTACATCATAATGGTAACCCATACCTTCTTGATTGGATATCCCATGACTTAGGCAATGGAAAAAACAAATTGATGTTGTAAAAGAAGAGTACATATTCATTGTATCTATGTCCTAATAAACAAGTACTTTTGACTGTTGGAAGGTTAACATAAAGTTTAAATGTATTTTGTTGTCTAAATGAGGAAAAGATATTAACCTGTAGGATACCTAGAAAAATATACCTACTTGAGCCTAACTGTGTAGTAACACTTCACGAGAATGAGGCATTCTCTAGAAATCTTGAGCCTAACTGTCTACCTTGCCCATTTCAAAATTATTCTTTAACAAGTATCACTTCGGCCTTTGATACCATGCTCTAGGAGCTTGTTTGAAGGCATACAACGCTTTAGACAATTTATAGGCATGATTAGGAAATGTAGGATTTTCGAAACCAGGTGGTTGCTTAACATAAACTTCCTCCTCAATAAATCCATTAAGAAATGCACTCTTACATCCATTTGATACAATTTCAAACCTTTAGACGCAGCAAATGCTAAGAGAATTATAATAGCTTCTAATCTAGCAACAGGAGTAAAAGTTTCACCAAAATCAAGACCTTCCACCTTATTAAACCCCTGAGTAACAAGTCTAGCCTTATTTTTAACCACAACACCATCCTCACTTTGTTTATTTTTAAAGACCCATTTAGTTTCAATCACATTATGTCCATAAGGAGGTTCAACTAAGATCCAGACTTTATTATGCTCAAAATTTTTTAATTCTTCATGCATGCATTGATCTAAGACTCATCAGATAAAGCACGACTTACATCATTAGGCTCAAAAGAGGCAACAAAAGCAGATAGTGCATGTGAGTCAGGAGAAATAAACCTGGGATGTGTTACCCTTTCTTGAATGTTACCAATCATCAGTTCTGGGATGACGCCGCTGAATATATAATGGTGCAGAAGGTTCTAAAGTAGCTTCAATATTACCAACATCTTTTGTAGGTGATCCACCAGTTGATAGTGGCACATCAGGAGGTATCGCCCCACTAGAAGTAGTAGTGTCTCTAGCTAAAGTGGAAGTAGAAAGTGCAAGATCCTCAGCTGATGCAGGTAAAGGCATAGGAGGAAAAACATCACTAAAGTCAAGATCATCCTCTTCATCAAGAAATATGCTTTCTGACTCCCCCTGAATCTGTGTATCTAAAATGTCAGGTCTAGTACTAGGACTAGCCTCATTAAAAGTAACCTCGCAGGTCTCAACAATTTTATTAGTCTCTAAGTTGAGTACACGATAACCACAAGAGTGAGCAAGATAACCAAGAAAAATACCATCTGAAGATCTAAATTCAAATTTATCAAAATTACCATGTTTAAGAATAAAGCATTTACATCCAAATACTCTGAAGTGAGAAACACTAGGCCTACGCCCAAATCTCAACTCATAAGAAGTCTTGTGCAATGAGGCTCTCAAAAATACTCTATTAGAAACATAACATGCAGTGAAAATTGTCTCATCCCAATACTTCCTAAGAGGAGCATGTTGTTGGACCGGAATGGCACCAGAGGGGGGGTGAATGGTGCCTTTAAAAATTTCCCCCAAAGTGTTCTCGAAAATTTCAACTCTCCGATAGCTATAAAAAGCTATGAAGAAGATGATTTAAGTTCTCTCTTGAGATCGCAAACAATTTTGAAGAATGCCTGAATAAACTCATAGGAGAAGCATGAACCAGACCATCATGAGCTGCCCAAAAGAATGAAATGGTTGAGGGATTGTAAAGGATCACAAGCTGCTCACTGAATGAGGTTTCAACTAGATAAGTGGAGCAGACAAACAGCACTCTGTGCTTTGCCGAACAACATAAATTGCAATCAGCTGGACAATTGAAATGATGCCGAGTAAATGCTTCCCTCTACTGACTAAATAGAACCGAGACAAACTGCAGAGAAGGAACAGAAATTTGATGCTCGGCTACAGGAAGAAAATCTGCAATAAAGAAAACTGCAAGTTCAAATGAGATCGGCAAACACAAAAAACCGCTAGAAGCAGTCCAAAAACAGCACAGGTTACAGTTCATTAATTGGGACTGCTAACAAGAAGGAAAACAAAGCCAAAACAACATCCAGAAAGCAGATGGCTGATTCTTGCAAAAGAAGCAGTACTCAAAAGCAAAACCGAAAGCCAAAACAGCATAAAAGAGCTGCCATGGCAGCCGAAACTTAGTCCTTGCTGCTGAAAACAGTAGCAAAAGTACTGCGTAGGACAAACAATCAAAGAAGGAGCTACAGCTCACGGCAATGCAGATTTTTAAATCAGTTACTCACAGGAACTACAGAGAATTAAATGGTTCAGATTGCTGTAACTTGAATACCCAAACTACAGCAGCAAAAACACAGTTTACTACTGAATTGATTTGAGACTGCGGCTACTGTTCGAGAGAGCACAAACCGAAAACAACAGAGCTGAAGAACCTGCTGCCGAAGCCAGGTAACAGAGAAGAAGATTGCCGAGAGCAGGAATGCCAAAACAAAGCCAACCGGGAGAACAATGATGCAGCAATATCTACCGCAACCAAACTACCAAGAGCTGCAATATCTACCACAAGCATAAGAAGTAAACAGCAAACACAAGCGAAAAGTAAGAACAGAGAGACCAAACTGAGAAGAACAAGAACATGTACAAGGAAGCTCTCATAGATTGATACCGAGACATACGCGATTACATATGAGGGATTTCTTAGCTCATCTCTCTCTCAATCTCACACTAACTACGTCCCCATACATGCTTGAAAATCAAGAACTCATAGCATACATGTAGGAGACAAACTCACACACACTCTCTCAAGCCATCTCCCCCAAAAATCTCACTCTAAAATCTGCATCTAGCACTAGAGAGCACCTCTCTATTTATAGCCCTTCATAATGGGTTCACATTTGCTTTGCCCATTAAGCTTTTGTGCTTTACCCGCTAACTCCAACCAAATCCACTTCCTTTAGTGCAGTTTTGCGTATTCACCAAAACGCCCCTCGTGCACCTTCCAGGAAGCTTCCTCATTCCTTGTCTTCCAAGCCACGCAGCCACCTCGAGTCCTCATCGTCTTCGGCACACCCCGACTGCTCCGACCTCAGCACCACCTGCGCCTAGTCTGGTCATCCTGTGCCTCGCCACGACTTCACCTCGATGTCCTGCAGCCATCACAGACAAGAAACAAATCACATAGCACCGCTCGAAATATAGTAACCATACAATAACATTAGAAGAAATACTCAAAGCCAAAACCGATCGAAACGAAAAAAATGAACGACCTAAGCACTTCGACCTAGTTTGACCAAGTCCGACCGAAGCCGATTGCACCGCGAAACGACATGGCCCGGACCACACAATCCAAACTCAACTTTCCTAAAACAGATGTCAATTACTCATCACACACACGAGGTCACCTCCACATGGTCTATCACATGTTCATCAAGTATAGTCCTAGCCATCTCAACTAAGGTTCTATTTTTCCTCTCTACAACCCTATTTTGCTATGGCACATGAGGGGCAGAAAATTGATGTTCTTAACCTTTTTTAGAGCAAAAAGAAACAAATGATGAGTTCTTAAATTTAGTATTGTTATCATTCCTTATAGCTTTTGTAGCACCTGGCAATTCATTATTGAGTCTAAGAAATAAATCATTAAAATGTTCAGAAACATCATCCTTAGACACCATAAAATAAACCCAAGAATATCTAGAGAAATAATTAACAATTACAAGTATATACCATTTGCCTCCAACATATTGAACCCTAGAAGGACCTACAATGTCCATGTGTAATAATTGACCAGGACCATCTATGATGATCATAGAAAGATGTGGGTGTAGAGCAGCTACCATCTTACCATGCTACAAGGGGAACAAACCAAATTTTTACTACCCTTTAGCTTAGGTAACCCCATAATGAGATCCATCCCATTAATCTGAGTAAGGTGATCAAAACCAATGTGTCCCAACCTACGGTACCAAAAGAATAGATCTCTAGATTCAGAAGCTACCAAACATCTAACATCAGGTGAAAAAGTACGATTAAAATCAAATCTAAAGACTTTCCCCAATCGAGATATATTGAAAATAAGATCCCCAAAAACATCTAAAACTCAACAAGCATATTTCTTAAAGCTCACCTTAAGGTTATCATCTATTAACTGTGAAACTAAAAGTAAATTATACTTTAATTTACTTACCAATGTAACATTCTTGAGAATAAATTTATCATTAACGCGCACTGTACCTTTAGCCATCACAATACCTATTGAAACATCCCCAAAAGTAATCGACTCATCATTGCATGCCTTAGTGAGAGAGGGAAACTATCTTGAATCACCAGTCATATGTTGGAACAACCTGAATCCACTAGCCACGTGTTCCCATTCCTCATCAGTTGTACCTATACCATAGGAAGCAATGGTGTCACAGTACTAAGGTTAGTTAAATAAGATCTTGGAATCCAGTACTAAGACATATGATATGGAGGAACAACAACAAAATTAGAACCAAGATCACATACATGTTGGTGATCACAACATTGAAAAGAACGTGAATTATTTGAAGTAAATCCCAATCTAGCATGTGAAGTAGATTTAAATTCATGCAAGTGTCCTACAGCAGGTGCAATGAAATTTAACATAACCAGAATTCTTTTGAGATGATGAGCAAGCACTTACAACATTATTCGATGATTTTTGCACAAAAAAAGCAGATTTAAATACAGTTTTATGAGGCTCATTTTTTGTTTCAATTAGCCCACTTCCTATGACCTTAACAATCTTAGGTGGATTATTCTTGGCATAATTAGCAGCATTAAATCCTAGACCATTGTTTTTGACACTTAGTTTTGACTTGTCTAAAATCATATTTAAATTTTTCTTGCCAAAAGAAAATCTCTTTAAAGTGTCTTTATGGTACTCATTCTCTTTAGCTAGAGTGAGACAAGTTGTGCATTTAACAAGTTCATTCACAAGAGTCTTAGAAGCATTAGACTGAGTTAATCTTTCTTTTCAACAAAATCATTCAGTTGTTTAGCCAAAGTTTCTATTTTAGTGTTAAGCTTAGGATAGTTAGAACAAGAAGATATCTCATGATAAAGAATATGTTGAATTTATTTTTTGAGATGAATTAAGTCTAACTTTTAGTAATTCACAATTAGAGTAAGTTTTAGATTGAGCATTTGAAATATTTGACTCTAAACATATAAAAGAACTAAACTTGAGTTTTTTAATTTCATCATTTGTAAGTTTTAACTTTTCATCAAAAGAGTCATGTGTCAATCTTAATTCATCAAGTTTAGTAGTTACATCACTAAGGTGAACCAAATTTGATGCATTAGTTGTTCTAGCAGACTTCAACTCAGTATGTAAAACTTGACAAGACTCACAAGATTCAACATCAGGAATAGAAGCTCTAAGTCTATTGATTTCAGAATTTAAGCTCTCAACAACAAAATCATGATTTTTAATTTTTTTTATACTTCTTAAGCTCTTTTGTCAATCTAAGCACAACACGAGATAAATCTGTATAAGATGGTTTTTCCTCATTAGAATCACTGTAGAGATCATCATTGTCAAGCTCTTCACTGTTTGCCACAAAACACATCCCTGTGAAGTCTACCTCCTTTGCCATCTTGCCATTGTCCTCATCATCAGTTACAGAATCAACATCACTCAAATCAATCTCCTCAAGTATTAAAAGTACTTTGTTGATCGCCTACGATAATTACGCTTCTTTCTTGGGTCAATCTTGAATCGAGAGCGACGAGCTGGTGCCTTGTCATCCTTAACCTGATTGCTCCTCTGTTTGGGGCAATTGATCTTGATGTGATTAGCTCACCACATTCATAGCATTTGATTGGACCCTCTCTCTACCTTAATCTAATGTTATTAATTGCCTTGGTTACCTTGTTGGAGAGAAGTACAAGTTGCTCTTCTAGAATCTCCTTTAATTGTTCATCTGAAATAGAGCACAATGCAGACAAAGAAACAATGGAGGAACTAGAAGAATTGTCAGCTTGATTAGTCACTAAAACCAAATAATTAGACTTGCTTATCCTGGCCAAAACATCAATTTCATGTGTTTTCATGTTGGAATAAAGATCATTCAAAGTAAGTATTTCGATGTTAATATAATGATTAATAGCAGTGACTAACACATTCCAAATAGATATATTCAAAGCATTTAAAATTTGATGAGCATTGTCAGAATCAGAATATGTGACATCAATATATTGTAAATCACTAACAATTTTATTGAAGTGATAAAAAGTGTATCTACTGATTCTCCTGGTTTCATCTCAAATTTAGACTACTCCTTTCTAAATTGGTTCTGGCGAACACCTTTAATAGACTTAGAACATTCATGATAATCAGCTAGAGTAGTCCAAATTTTATTTGCAGATTTAACATGAACAATTATGATAAATTCGTTTCTACTTAAACCTTGCAACAAAATATTTCTAGCCTTAGCATTAGCTTCAACATCAGCAGAATTTTTAACAGTAACAACAAGAGGCACTATATGTGAATTTTCAACTTTTTGCCAAATAGCATTACCTTGTGCCTGTAGAAAAACATCCATACATGTTTTCCAATAGAGATAATCTGATGTACCAAAAAATGGTGGCTTACCTGAAAAACGATCTCGACCTGATGCCATTGTAAACTGCTCTGATACAACTTGTAGGATTGTTGATGGCAATCAGAGGGGGGAGAGTGATTGTTATCTATAGCGGAAACTTTCTCTTCAAAATTATTGTCTCCTGACTACTCAACCTATCACATAGTAAAAAATTAGGAAAACAAAAACAAAAAGAGAAAGAAAATAGCAATTTCTCTCTCCTGGACTGTAGCGTTCCTGTAGCAATAGTGATCGATTACTATAGATATTGTTCATATACTGTAGCTATAGTGCATAAACTATAGCAAAATAATATGAACCAAAGGCTTGCTTTCATACTTTACCATGCGTGATGGAAATTTTTGTGTTGTTGCTTCTCACCAAAACAACTAGCAGTCCGCTAGCCTTTGCCTCTTGTGCAAAAAGCATGCACGCACTCCCTAAGAAGTCGTCCAATGCATGACGGAAAAATAGTGACAAGTGGTGGACGATTTTGTGTGCAGCTTGCACGTTGAAATGGTTACACAGGGTGCATGAGAGATAGCAAAGCTGATAGCATGGGGGTGCGTGGCGACCAGGCGTTTGCTTGGTCGGGAGAAGCAACGCTCTATAATGACGCTCACACACGGAGTGCTCAGGGCGTTGCAACAATTGACATGATGTGCCCAAGAAAAAGACAATGGAGTTAGAGACGAAAATTTTCTTGTTTTGTTCAACTTTCAAAAACCGATGCTCTTCACGTCGGCCCTAGGTCTTTTTTATATAGCCTTACAAACATGTCTACGAAACATTGTCCAAAATAAAATCCTTCCATAACACGGGTTTTTCACTTTTATCACATGTCGTAGCCTCCGGACCACACCACCGTAGCTCTAACACGTATTGTCCATCTCTGATCTCCATGCACCCCAAGCATGAGCCCAACCATCTCGTGATATCCTTGACCATCTAAAGCTCGGATGTCTCATGCTAGTCCTGGTCCACATCGTCATCGATCATGATAGCCCCATGCTCAACCTGCACATGCAAAGACCAAAGAACATTTTTCCGGCACAAGTTCGTCCCAACTAGACCAACATCAGTCCACACACACCACAAACCTCGCATAACAATGCTATGTAATATTGTCAATTATTCATCATCATAAATTAACTATTGTCAATTATTCATCACCAAAATATTCTAGACCTAGCCACATGATCTAACAATGATACTTATGTTACTTTGCATACTACAATTAAAAGATTAAGATCTTTTGAGTCATCTTTGCTAGGACAACTAGAAAATACTAGAGCTAAAACTGTAGACATCATGGTTAGTCCATACTCTAGTTGCTTAGGAGCTAGGGACATTTTTAGAGCTAATGCTTTGCCATGCTTGAATTGTGATGAATTGGAAAAAGAAACTTGCCATACACACTGAAAAACTACTCTTATTCGGTCCTGAATTTTCTTGTGCTGATTGTGATTTTAGGGAAGAACAATTGAAAGAATTAACTAACAAGCTTAATGTTGTTAGATCTGAACCTTCTGATACTTGCCCTAATAAAATTCTAAAATTGAAGTTCTCACTAAGATGTTGAAAGAAAAAATGGTAAAGAATCTATTGCTCCTGTTCATACTTAAAATGTTGATTCTATTATTCCAATAGCTTGTACATTTTGTGCTAAGTTGGACAAGATTTGGATGCCATGCATGAGTCTTTTAGAGTTAAATTTGATGAGCACTTGCGTAGAGTCAAGAATGCATCTTGTATTTCTTCATGTCACTACTTTGTACATTCTCAGGTTTGACAAATGGAAGACTTTAGAACCGAGGGGAAGAAGGGGGCCTGGGCCAAATCAATGGAGAAGAACAAGGAATAAGAGGTCCAAGAACTTAAAGCCCATGTTTTGGATGAGGTTCCTAAGCCCAATTCAGAATTTCCTCAAGCCGACATAAATCAAATTCGGAATTAACTCACAACTCAATTTGGAATTAGTTCGGAATAACCTAATAGATCTGAAATAAAAAGGCTATAACTTTCACAAATAGAGTCTGATTTGGGTGTTCTTGTGCTTGTTGGAAAGACTATTCCAAGTAATATACAATGTGTAAGGCCTTAGCTTCAGAAACCATTTGGTTGTATCGCAATCACAAAAACAATATGACAATAATTCAGCCTGATTGGACCGACTTCAAACATGCATAGAATTCACATCCAGAGTCTATTTGGAATGGATGAGTACTTGATGGAAAACTTATCTCGTCCTATTTTTAATGAATCTAGACTCACCTCAAAATTCCTTTTGTGCAACAAAACAAGTTAGGGTTTTTCTGAATCCGAGTCTGAAGGTGTTGCGCCAACTCCACTTGGGCCCAAGGCTTTGTAATTTTCTTAGGGTGCGTGTCCAGCCCTAGGTGACCCTTGGCCGCCCCTCTCTCTTCTGTAACTCATATATTCACGCCCTACCCCCTTTGAACTCTTCAGGTTTTGTTTAGATTAGTTTAGCCCCATGGGAAACTCCACGTTGTCTCTTGTGTCGATTAGACCAACAGATCAGTATTACAAAACCTCAACTCTCATTGTGCAACTTTTATATCTAGCAATTTTCCGATTACTCTTTATCCTTATTCTTGCTTGTTCTCGATTTCTTGTAGGAATTGATCTTCATGATCAGGTTAACTGTGTTCTTGGCATGGTTGATAACAACTTAGATCATGGTGTAGCGATTGTTGGTTAGCTTAATCGTGTTTTGGTTAAGTAGCCTCGTCATTAACGTTAGTCTCTACCAATCGAATTATTATCCACCAGAAGGTCATGACCTATCCTACATTAGGTAGTGAGTGTAGTTGAGAGTGGAAAGTTTGAGGTTGCCCTCCTGAGTTTATCATGATTTTATTCAAGTCTGTAAGATTTGCCTAGTCCCCTTCTATCATTGTAGGTGCTTCTACTTCAACAATATGACACCTCAAAATGTCAAATACCATTGCACTTTTTGTGAGAAGGGTGGCCACATCATAGAGTTCTATTTTAGCCAGGTCAAGAAACTGCATCGTGACCGTCCTAGAGCCTTAAGGAGCTCTCAGGATCAGTCCCGTCTAGGTAGTATCCATAGAGTTGCTTCTAGACCTCGCTTTACAGATGGGTTCTTTGATTCTTTTGGTGGTTTTAGGGAGCAACATGGTTCTAGGTTTCAGGAGAGTGGGTTTAGGTCTAGAGCAGCCACCAGATAGGATTTCTATCATTTTAGTCCATGCCGAGGATTTGAGAGGGGTTTTGGTAGCTCTAGATTGCATCCTGTTGCATATCATGCTAACCCAGATTTTGGAGCTTTTCCTATTGATCATATCTCTCAGTACTGGATTTCTTGTTCTCATATAACTAACCCTTGTACCAAGGCACATACTTCTTCTGTCTCTCTAATGTAGATTTTAAAGGTGAGGGGAGATCATATGGATAATGTCAGTCTTTTTGAATCTCTTATCTCACTTTTGGGCATCCGGTGATGGCTTTCACTTTTTAGGATGTGGCTTGCTCAACTTCAATTACATCACACTGCTAAGCGATATGTCGAGACCTAAATATGTAAATTTGGACTCTTTGTGTATTCTGTATTTGTATAAGATCACGCTAGTGCACACAATGAAAACATAAATGAATATCGACCATGATCATGATTTACTAAGAAAATACTCAAATATTAATAGTTATCAGAGTTGTGACCTTATAGTCAAGCTTACAAATAATAGCCTAAAGGGCTTTAGAAACTAATAGTGCAAAACAAAAATAAGTATAGTAGCTATTCAACATGCCAACAGGCAATCGACTAGGGAGCGAAGTCCTAATTCATGAAGCCATCAAAGAATCCTCCTTCAAATACCTCTGGCTGATGTAGTTTGTAACAAATATGCAATATATAGTGACACAAGCTTACCAAAGAATGGCTGAATAGTTATTTTACAGAAAGCGATAATTTAGAATAAATACAATAAGTAGATTGAATACACAATTTTAGAAAGGACATATATAAATAATTAATAATCAAAGGATGTATGAACCACAAGTGAATTAACCATTCGCTTCTCAATCGACTTACTCTCAACCTGACCAAGATTGTTATGAAAAACCTACCCCTTGTGTGAAATTATCGAGCATCGTCCATAACCGAGCACACAACTATTCGAATAGTTTTACACTCTGTAGAGGTTACACAACTTTACCCACATGAGATAATGCACTTATCATGTCGGCCAAGACATGCTTCCTTAGGCATGCGACTAAGTGATTATCACAAAGCCTTTACAATGCCTAATCTCAACCTAGTTCCGCCTGCTAAGGTTTCACTAACGAGTAGATTAACCACCTAGTTGAAATAATCCCCCTCTTGAACCAATGTGGATGCATGGCTATGGCCATACCACATTCATCTCAATGACGAAACCGAAATTGAAATATCACAAACTAATCAGCCATATTCATCCCATATTAGACATATGGTTGTATGGTAAGGCTCAGATCAATGGCACACAAAGTTAAGTCCTTAGACAATTCCAGGTGAAACATTAACATCCCCCTTTATTGCACGATCATTCGCCTAATGAAAATTATTTTGTATAACCAACACTAATGACACTACCATGTCATGGTACTTAAATTTTATAACTATGGCTGACCACCACGATTCAATATTTTATTAAGTCAAAATTAATTAATTAACATGTGATGATAAGCCCAACATACTACAGTAAGCATGGCTAAGCATATTAGATGTACAACCCAAGTGAATACTTGTATTGTATCACTAGATAATTACCCATCCTATAGTGATAATGGAATCATGGCATTCAAATTATCAAATGAGGGACTAATAAAATTGGATAATAACAACCATGTACAAAGTTTCTATTAAAATAGCAATGCATCATAATTTTAAAAAATAATAAATAAATAGATTTAAAAACTAGGTTCAACATGATCAAAGGACATGACATGCCTTGGCCATGCTCAGTTACCAATTCTTGATCTTCAATTCTTACTTCTGCTCCTTCAAAGTTGTTATCTAACGAGAGAGAAAATGGACAAAGCACAAATAAAATCAAATAAAATCCAAATAAACTCTAAAAACTTTAAAACTAGAACCAAAGGTAGAGCTCTATTTTAGATGAATTTAGGAAGAAGAATTGGGTCAAGTGGATATGGACAGAGAAGAGCGAGCTCTTAGAAGATTAATTCCAAAGAAAATAGTAGAAATTAGGAAATTATACTATGCTATGAACCGAGTGCATGGAATAGGAGGTCTATGGTGAATAGTGTACTGGGCGACTCGGTTGCTAACTCGGCTTAGCTTGGCTCACGAGTCTATGGAATAGTGGCTGCTGACATGTGGGACCAACACGTTAGTGGCTCAATGCACCGTGAACTCAATCCATGGAGAGATGAATCGACACGTAGCTCAAGTGCAGGGTGACATCAGCCAGTGCATGGTTCGAAGCGATGCTTCGTTTAGCAGAAGCGGCGGGCGCAGTTATCAAGGCAGCAACGTCGGGCGATGGGGCTGTGGTGGCTTGATGATGAGGTCAGCTTTGTAACATCCCAAAAATTTGGAATTTGAAAGTGTGGAGCTTTTAGATTATTTTGCAATGTATTCTCTTGAAAATTTGAGTTTTTTTGGTGTTTCTCTAAATTTTGGTTGAGGTTCCAAAACATTGAAGAAATCTATAATTTTGAATTCGAATCCGAAAAGATGATCCGTCATAAGGAGGGAGAAACTTAAATTAAAATATAAAATTTCATTTTGAGAATAGTAGTATAAATGGTAACAAAAGTAAATAAATAAAACACAAACATATATATACATATACATATATGTATACAAATTGTGCATATGCAAGGGAGAGCCTAGCAATATAGGAAATAAAAGTATGAAAATTAAGTGAGCATGATAAGCAAAACATAAAAATGTATACACAACAATATACATGAATAAATACATAAGTGATTAAATAGATAAAAAAACAAGAAAGAAAAAGAAAGAAAGTCAAGCCAGCCGAAACGGCCCGGCCCAACTCCCTCTCCCCGTTTTCTTTCTCTGCCCGAGCCGGCTTTGTTCCCTTTCTTCCTCCCCCCGATCTCCCTCGCTTGCTTCCTCCTAGGGCCGCAGCTCGCCTCGCCTAGCCTCGCCACCATAGCCCAGCCCGCCTTCGCGCCAGCGCCTCGAACCAGCGGTCGCCGGCGCCTTCGGACCAACAGTCCCCGCTGCCTATCCGCACATGCCAACCGGGCCCCACCACCGTCCCGACAGCCTTATCCCCTACTCCACTCCGCTCCGTCACATCACGCAGCGTGCGGCGCCAGCTCTCTGCCACTCGACACGCGCGACGCCAGAGCTACAAGCCATCATGTTGAATCTCTCCTCCAAATCCTCCGCTGCCTGCAACGCCGCCTGCCTTCGCCGTCTGCCCGACGTGACCGCATGGGCGGAGTCCCGATGTCAGCCCCGCCTGCTCACCTATAAGAGCCGCCGAAGCCTCCCATGGACCCCCCATACTCCACTCATCCTCTCCTATCGACCGATTGAGCTCCCGTCCTCCACAAGCTCGCCGGCGTGCCTTCTTTCCCACGGCCGGCCACCAAGCTCCCCGGTGACTCGCGCCATACTAGCCTAATTCCGCCCACCCGAAGCATCCTCAGAGCTAGGCGAAGACGTCCACGACCTCACCCGGACTCCTCCTTGCCAGTACCTTGCCGACGCCGAAGCTCGTTCTCACGCCGCCGCCGCTGCACGCCGCCGACCCAGCTTCGACGCTCCATGGCCCCCACTGACACCCCCAGCAGCTCCCACACAATGCCAATGTTCCGTTTTGTCCACCGCCCGCTCCTCTTCGGCCGCCCCTCGCCGTCGACACCGCCGCCTGTACCTGACCCCTAACTCCTCTGCTCTGAGCTTCTGTCACTTGACTCATCTACATTCTCTGCCCCTTACTACATAGGTAACACCCGAGGCTTGACTGGTTTACAACGCTGGCGCTCAGCTCAACCACCCGTGTTAGATTCCCCTGTACCGCAACATTAGGTTAGGTTTTTATTAATTGTTTTGTTAAGTGATATCCATAAAGAAAAATCAGGGGAAAATCAAGGATTAATCAATGAATGATACAAAAATTTAATAGGATATAAGTGAGCTTCTTAAATGTTTAATCATGGCTTAATCATTAAATGCTAGTAAATAACATGCCATTAATAGGAATCTCTCACTGACATGTGGGCCATGCCCCTTTCATTTAAATACTAGCCGGTCCCACTTGTCATATACACATTACATAGAAAATAAAAATAAAATAATGAATTAAGAACTGAAAGTGGACCCACCTATCAGGATTTATTATTTTCCAGATTTATTTGAACTAGGAAATTTAAATGGGCACAGCTTATTCATTTTAACTCCAAACTGAATGAAACAAATTTCTAAATTCTTCTAAATTCAAGATCTATCCAATGGAATTAAAACCATGAATTTTAAAGCTCATTTGAATTTTTGGTGATATTTTGTTGGGTTTGCTGATTTTTATCTAAATTTTCGCGCATGTAAAAATAGCGTACGAGGCTGAGGAAGAGGAAGCCGAGGCCGAAGCAAACCCCGACACTCAAGACCAAGACCCCTGTGACCAAAGCGAGTCAATACTTTGATCATGTCGAACCTACATTTTCTGCAAATTACTTTTATTTAAATTATCAAATTGCATGTTGTTATTTTATGTGCAAATATATGTTTGATTTAATATTCTAGATATATGCCCATTGTTCAACTTGATTAGTAATACACCTCTTTTGGAATATTTGGATATGTGAGCCTTGTCACCTTAGTGAAAATTTATAATGCTTAGCTTTCGAAAATAAGTCCATAATTATATGTCATGCTTAGCACTGCTTAGATACCTAGGGGCTCTAAAATGCCCCAAGCATCACTTTTAATAATGAGAAATTGATTTGGGAAGTCATGGTGGAAATGACTGGTATATTTGATATGATTATTTTACGCTCCCAAAAACCCTAACTTGCTTGAATATCTAGGCGGATGGTTTGGGGGCTGGTATGTGGTGCAAAGGAAGCACAAATTATGGAATGTGGTAGAACCGCTCAGGTAATTCTAAGGACCAAATCTTGTCATGATATCCTGTGTAAAACCGTACAACCACAATCTGTAAAATACAACTTGGCTAAGTAAATTTATTGAAACCCCGGACTCATCTCACCGGTAGTGGATAGGAGTGGATATGTAAGGGCAAGGGAAGGCCTAAAGGGACACCGAGTGGAGAGTGAAGTTTCCCAGTTGTACTAGCATTGTGGGGAGTGGAGCCCGAATAGCGCTAGTAACCGTGGTGAATATCCTGTGCAACGTATGGGACCCACAGCAAGTGGGAGCGGCCCATAGGGTGAGATGACAAAAGGGACTAGATATTTTGAAAAGTCACTATGATGGTCTACTCAACCACATGACCAAGGAATCATGTGGGGCAATGAGCGGATTGTCTCTTGTGGTGAAAGTATACAAACTCTGCAGAGTTAAAACTATTTGAATAGTCGTGCCCACAGTCAAGGGCGGACATGGGAACTTAACCAGATATAGTTCTATTTCAAAAGCTTTGTGGGTGAAATGAAAAAAGTGGAGGGCAATGGAAAGTCCTAATTTGTATTGCCCAGGGTGTCGCCCCAGTGATAATGTAAGCGGTTATAACGCTGAAGGTAGCATATGGTGCAGAAACCATGTAACGGTGGATGGAATCTGGATCACTTTTATTATTACTGCATTCTTTTCACACATTATGATTTGTTCAAACTGCTAGGTCTCAGGAGATTTCTATGTATCATACTTAAAAAATAAAAGGCTTCCTTTCCCACAAAATAAAATATAGGGAATAATATATAGAGTCATAGAAAAAGAAGATAGATGTTTGTGGCAAACACACAAAGATATGGGTGGATTCATGTCGATCATCAACAGGAAACGATAGTGTGAATTCTGAGGAAATAAGGGCCTGTTTGGGACTGCTCTGCTCCAGTTTTTCCAGCTCTGCTCCACCAACTCCACCATGGAGCAGCTCCACTGTGGAGTTCCTGGAGCAGGTGATCCTGTTTGGCACGCAGCTAGCTCCAGCTCCAGGAATGTGAGATTTCCCTGAGAAAAGTCCAATGTGCCCCTGAATGATGTTTGGTGTATGTTTTGATGTATGTTTTGATGTCTGCGGAGCATATATAACTGAATTTTTTTGTTGCCAATTGAAATATGATGTAAAATATTATAATCGCAATTAATTTATTCGAGAAAACCAAAAACCAAATATTTTGGTCAAATAATTCCATCCTTTTGTCCCATAAATTGCAACGTGCATGATAAATAATTAACAAAGTCCATTCGAATACAAATAATTGTCCATAGATACAACCTCACTATGTACAAGTTTAGGATGCAAAGTTGATCAATCATCAGAGGTGACATGATAATGTAGATTTTGTCTCCCAGCGAAGCAAATCTCCACAATGTCATGGATCAACGATCTCAACACATCCAGCTCAAGCTTGCGGTAAACAGGTCACAAGGTTCTCTGAGAATAGATGTAACCAATTCAAAAGTAGTAAAGAAATTTTGAAGTATGATCAAAAATATTTCGTAACATTACCAATAGTGCTAAGTTACGAAGAAATAAAAATATGCCAAAACAAAACAAGGCATACATTAGAAATACTTCAGGAATGATCATCATAAGTTCAGAGACTACTACAGTTCTACTTAGGAATTGGCAACAATAAACTAAACTCGGATAGTGACCAGGATATTCGATACGTGACTGTTTTCAGCACTTGTATAACTGAACACAGAAACTGTTCCAGCACATGAAAAAATTCACTCGGTTCATGCTTATCATTACCCAAATGAAACAATTCAATGCAATATTCAATATACAACCTGAAGAACATCTGAGCTGCAGATTATGCTCATTAACCACCATTGTTATATCCAACTTGCATGCTACCTTCTTACAGACTACCATTGAGATTGTGATTTCCATGGAAGAGGCTAATAAAATTTCTAGCATTGAACTCTCTTATAGATAGGGCATACACAGAATATGTATCAAATGAACTAGCTCGACCAAACGATCAGCAATGGGTGTATAATGCACAAACGCCAACTGCATCATGCTAAGCCTACACACCATTTCACATCCTCAACTAATTCAGATTACAGAAACATCCCGCAACACATGTACGGTACCCGAATTCGCTAACGGTAAATAGATAGAAATGGCATATTTGGGGGTTGAACAAGCGAAGCAAAGACGCGCCGGTAGAGATCGTGATCGCAGCGTGCGTGACGGGCCGGGCCGCGCCGCCGGCGGTCTCGACCAGCTTCCAAACCTCCCCTCCCCATTCCCAGCTCCTCCCCTCAACCAGCACGCCGCCAGCGCCACACGACTGCGCGTCCTCCACCGCCATCCCCTCCTCTCCGCCGCCAGTGCGGCGAACCGGCTCCGCCACGCGCATGGCCCCGCAAGCCAGCCAGCTTCCTCACCGCCTCGCCCTTCCCGTCGAGGCGCGGCCGTCTCCTCGGGGAAGGGGTGGGGCTCCACTGAGGGGCGGCGGAGAGGGTGTCATGGGAGGCGACGAGGCGAGCGGGATGGGAGGGACGGAGGAGCGCGGGACCCGCGGAAGATGAAGGCCGCGTCGGAGTCGGCGGGAAGCCGATCAGAGCGGCTTGAGGTAGAGGGCGGCGGAGGAGGCGGCGGGGTGCGGAGGAGGGAGGCGGCGAGGCCGCGGATGGGGGGAGAGAGGAGGCGGCGCGGGTGGGGGCGGAGAGGAGGAGGCGGCGCGGGTGGAGGGGGAGAGGAGGAGGAGGGCCGCGGCGGGGGGGCGGGAGAGGAGGAGGCCGACGCGGGTGGGGCGGAGGAGAGGAGCGGCGGTGGTGGGGCGGAGGGGAGCGAGCGGGCGGGGGCGGAGGAGCGGCGCGGTGCGGCGCGGCGGGGCCGAGCAGAGGAGGCGCGGCGGCCGAGCGAGCAGAGGCGGCGCGGGCGAGAAGAGGAGGCGCGCGGGCGTGGGGAGGAGAGGAGTCGCGGGTAGGTGGGGAGGAGAAAAAAGAATCGAATCGGTATGGAATTGTGTAATGGCAGTGGTGGGTAATTATCTTTCAACTTCACGAGAAGATACAAAACGCTGGTTTCTGGAGTACCCCTTGAGGAGCTCCAGGAAAAATGTGGAGTTGGCCCTCAACTCCACCTTTTTCTTGGAGCGGAGTTTCTGGAGCTGGACCTGTTTGGGTGGGTAGTTTAGGAGCGGAGCTGCAAAAGTGGGAGCAGAGCAGTCCCAAACAGGCCCTAAATTGGTGGAGCTTAAATGTATAGATTGGCTCGATGGATGAATTAAATCATTTACAGAAATTTAGGGAGTGCAAAAGTAATTGCTGGATTACGACCCAGATAAATAATATAAGTTCTTGGGAGATGCTGATAATAGTAGAATACAGAATATGGTCAATTTCTAGATGGGTCAATTGAATTTTAGGAATTGTAGATATGATAACAACTATTAGAGTATAAACTTGATCGATATTATTCTTGGTGGGTGTTTACTAGTAAAGTAGTTAGAGATAGATAATGAAAATAAGGTTGATCACTGGAAGAGCAAAATTATGGTTTTGAATCAATAACAAAGAGGATTGAATTGTTAGGGAGTCCTGATACAAATGATACCGGTGGATTCAAAAGTAATATTGTTGGATAATCATTAGAATTTAGAAGTGAGAGTTGATGAATAGCAACCATGAGATTGGATTATTAGGAGATCAGAATACAAAAGATATTGGTGGATCTAAAATAAAGGAGACTAAGTGTTCATTAGACTGAGGGACTGATCAAAGTAGTAAATAATGAATCTGAGATTGGATCTATATATTTGTGATGAGAACTTGGATTCATAGGGGAATTGGTAACTCTAATTTGATTAGTGAAATTTCTAGACAATGCAATGGAATCACTTAATTGGTGGATATAAAGCCAAGACATTGGATTTCCATTAGATTGTAGAGTTATCAGATTGACATTGGGAGTATATAGCCATCTGAGATTGATTTACCAATTTTCGGTGGAAGTTAGGACTTATGGGAAAATCAGATACCATGGCTAGGATGATGAGGTGGTGGGTGATAATGTAGAAAGGGTATGATCGGTGGATTAAATAAAAGATGATACTCGCTGTTTGGAGTTATAGGAAGTAGTAATAATACTATGATTAAATAATAATAATAAGGCAATTTATGGCAAATAAAATAACCTGAGCCTCTCCTTTGATAAACCATGCATATTATTTATTTGCATCCTGTGTATTGGCTCGCGGAGCACGGTGGTTTGTGCTTACTCTCGCTCTCATAACAAATCCAGAATCAAGAGCAAGATCGTTGTAGCAATACTCGTGGTCATGATGGCGAAGAAGATGAAGATGTTAAGGGCTAGGTCGCGAACCCCCAGTTGGCTGCCTGTGGGCATGTCCTGAGGGTCCCACCTGTGTGCTTCGTTCTTCTGCTGCTGCAATTTAATGATTTCGGCCTGAGCGGCCCATGAGTAAGTCTACTATTATATTTACGCTTCCGCATGATATGAATCTTGATATTCAGAACTGTATCTAAGCACTATCTACTGATTCAGGGAATAGTGCGGTGGAATCATAGAGGATTCTGGATGGTAAAATCTGGGTCCGACAGCTTGGTGGTAGTGATGCTCACCGGCAGCAGGTGGGACAGCGGTGATGACCGATGGTGTAGACGAAGATGGTGGTGACGTCCTTGGCAACGACTGATACCACTTTCTATCTAGTGTCTTTCTTAGACACTTCTCTTTTCTACTAGATTCACTATGGTCTCTTACCCTTTTTAAGTTGAGCTTGATTCTTGTTTCACTAGTTTCTAGTAGTGGGGTGACTATTGTGGTATATTCGCTCCTTAGCAGTGTGCTCCTTGGGTTAGAGACCATGTGGTGTAGAGATTTTCCCCTCTTGCAAGAGTTTTCCTCTTTCTTGCTTTTAGCTCTTGTTTTTCATTTGCCGTAGTTCTTGTAGATAGGGGGAGTTTTAATTCTTGCTTCCTTTTCTACATCATGCATATATGGCATTGTATTGTAAATTATGTATTTAGATATAAATTTTAACTAATACTCAATTGTGATGTAATTTTAACTTGATATTGCTCAGTGCCATGTTGTGCCTACTTAGCTAGCTTTGTCAAGCTCTAGTATGTATGATTAAATCTTTGTTATGCTAGCTTAACTTGCCAACTTGAACTTAATTTCACAAGTGATGTCAATTTCTATAATTGGTATCTTTTAAATTTGTTAGGATGGATCTTTTGACTAGTTATTCTCCAATGATCCTTTTATGATATATGCCATGTCAAAAATACTCTATTGAATCTTAAACCTTATATTGAGTTTTATTTAGTGCTTTTCTAGTTCTTTTGGAAAGCATAACTAGTGCCTAATGTAATAAAAATGATCTCTTTTGTGTAAAAAACTGATCTCACAAATTCTTTTTCATGAGACGGCTTACTATTGCACTGGGCATGAGCTCATGGGGAGTTTTGGATGACCAAGACCACTCTTTTAAGAAAACAAAATTGTGAAAAATAACTAAAGTTGTGGATGGCTTATAGTCCAGAACTTGTTTTGTTAAGATAAGGCTAAATGATTTCTAATATTTTAAGAATGGCTTTTATTTATTACTTGAGCATAATTGGCTAAAATTGAACTTCTAGCACTTTTAATGATTTAACTTGAGCTTCTTGGCTTCATTTAGCCTTCTTGATATGGTTTAGCTCATACTTAAATAACTTTAGTTGAACTTACCAATTTTGAAGCTTTGCTTAACTTGAAATAAAATTGAATGCTCTGAATTGTACTATGTTATCTAGATTAGTTATATATGCCTTATTGTGATTTATATAGCTTTGTATGTATTTTATGACTTCAAGTGGTATCTTTTATCTTTAACCTCACTTTGGATAATTTCCAAAGCTCTCTTTTAGGTTATACATTTTCATTGAAACATACATACTCCTTGCTCCTTCATTGTTTCCAATTGTTTTCATACATATTTTGAGGGGGAGTGAGAGTGAGCCTCCATAGCCCCTTGCCCTTGATGACTATTTTGTCAAAAGGGGGAGAAAGACCAAGGCAAACTTTGATTGTAGTCAAAAAGGGTGAAAATATTTTGATTGGGGGAGAATGGTTTTCTAAAAGAAAGAATGCGTAGAAAGGTTAAAAATGAGGACAATGAGCTTTGTGAGGTTGCATTAGAGCAAAATAATCCTTTATGTGAGAAAATGCATTTAGGGTCATTCTTGATCTTTTGTTGTCAAGTGGTATTTATTTGTTCCTGTTTTCTCTTTATGTGCTTTATATTGCTATGACAATGGCCATGATAAACAATTGTTCTTTTATTTGGACCATGAACAAGATTGTGCTAATTGATTACTTTAGGTGTGGATGGAGCTCTTGTTGAAAACTTGCTCTTTCTGGTCTGAACACCATTCTACACCTCGCCATTGTGGTCATGTTCTTGCTTTTTCTTAAATCTATATCACTAGTGGCTCTTGCAACTTATGTGCTCTAAAAGTCCAAAATTTAAACTCAAATTCATGCCTTCGGGGTGTGTTGTCAAATTACTTATCAAGGGAGATATTGTAAAACCATATGGTGGTACCCCTATGTGAGTAATGAGTATTTGACATTGGTTATGTCTCACTTTCATTGCTTAAGTTTGATTTTTGCAAACTTGAATTTCAACTATACTGTTCTAGAGTCCTAATCAGACCTGCCAGGCTGGTCTGACAGCTGAGAGCATGTGGTCAGACCGGCCTGTGGTGGTGGTCTGACCAGTGTGGGTCTAGGCGATCTAACCGGTGAGTCATGGTAGTGTCCATGCAGTGTTAGTCACAGCAAGAGTTTGTGCAAGTGTTAGTCATGGGGAGTCCATGCATGTGTGAGTCATGGTGTTTGTTCATGCATATGGTTTACTAATGGGGAGTTAAGTGTATGTCATTTGTATTCGGATCGATTGCTTTGTTCTTTGGTGTGCATGTGCTTCGATGATTGTTGCATCCAGCGGTGAGATCAATGCTATAGGAGTCTTGAGGCCATGGCGTGTTGTGCAAGTCCAGGTGGAGCAAAATCTCAAGCCGAGAAGCATGAAAGAAAGATGGGGATCATGAAGAGGCAATGCTTGCATGTGACGTGCCAACTAGACTTGTGTGTTTCAAGTGGTGACGTTCCTCGGAGCAAGCATACAATCTTGGCGGCAAAGCATTGGACATCACAGACTATGGTGTGATGTTGGTGTGCTATGGGACTTGGGTGTTTTAAGTGGTGATTGCATCGGCAAAGGAGTATGATCTTGGCGATAAGTTATTGGCATCACATCATTGTGAAGACCGGCAAGTGACAATTTGGGAAATTGTCTGAAATCAGGTAGATTGGTGGTTTGCAAAACTGCGGTGCTGACCAAAATGGTTTTAGGTTCTAGGCTTGTGGAGCCTTTGGAAGTTGTGCTTTGAAAAGTGTGCAAGTGTGTGTGAGAGTAAAACCCGTTTATGTGTGGGTTACTGAGTTTCCCCTTATGTAAGTGGTGTGAACCACAAAGGAGTGGCTAGATAGTGTCTGGTGGTAGCCTGCACTATATAAGCCTTGTGTTGAATTGAGTCTTGTAGAAGTAGGGTTTCCTTGTGTTGGAGCCTTTTGCGTATGTGCTCTATGCTTAAAGCTCTACTATCTTGAGGGATTAACTTTAAAATATTTCTCTTCAAATGAAATGAATATCCAAATATTGTCCAAGTGAGTTGTGTCATGAATCCCCTCATATGTTTTTTATTTTCTTGGCTTTCTTGTTCGGATTTTTCTTCTCTTGAGCTTTTCTAGTGCTAGGGACATATAAGAGGCGGAGATGTCTCCTAGAGACAAGATTCCATCCATCTAGGTATGATCTAGGGGAAGTTCCTGAGTTTGCTCGATTTTTCTCAACAGAGAGGTGATTTTCACGTTTTGCTCTTGCGGGTGTTTTGGGTTGAATTCATGCTATGTTCTAGCTTGCTATAACATATAAGAACCCATTCCAGGTTACCTAAACTATCTAAGGCTCATGAGGAAGAGCAAATCAAAGTTCCCTCTTTTGCCCGATTATGGTGCACCCTTCCTTTGAACAGAAAAAAGTTCAAAACTTTGGCAATGATCTTCTTGATCGTTAATTCGAATTAGTTCCTGGCATCCTAGATATGGTGCATGCAAAGTTTCAAGTCATTGGATCAACCGATTAAAATTTATATGGATTTGTAATTTGAATCAACACTAATTTACTATTCATTCACCTGATTTTACTGTTCATAGCATGCTGAACACTGTTCATAGTGGTCTGACCACCATAAAGCTTCCAATCTAATCACCCTCATCCAGAGGTCTGATCGTTGATAATGTTTGGTCTAACCGGTTCTAGCCAGAGGTCTGACTGGTGTGATTTTGACTTTTTGGGTTTTTGCAATTATTGGCTTAGGGCTTTGATAGAGTATGAATTTGGTTTTCTGTTGTATGATATTGAGAGACCATGTGGTCGTGACTCCATGTGAATGATGAGTAATTGACAAAGGTTTAGGATAGTCGAGTTTGGATTGTGTGGTCGGACCATGTCGTTGCGTGGTGCAACAGGCTCGGTCGGACTTGGTCAAACTTGGTCGTATGGGATTAGGTTGCATATTCCGATGATTCGACAGGTTTGGACTTCATCTTCCCTTGCCTGTGCTCCAGTGATGAGACGATCACCTTCGGAGATGCTTCATCTGGGCGCGTTATCGCCAAAGGTACAGTGCGCGTTAATGATTCTTTCATTTTGAAAGATGTTGCCTTGGTTAGTAAGCTGCAGTATAATTTGCTTTCCGTTTCTCAGCTTACCGATGACGGTTTCGAGGTGAGCTTTAAGAAAAATGCTTGTAAAATTCTTGATTCTTCGGGTGGTCTGATTTGCGGGATTTCTCGTTTTGGGAGGATCTTTCATGCTGATTTTTCTGAGTCTTCTGGTGATCCTCTCAAGTGTTTAGTTGCTTCTGAGTCCCGCGACCTTTCTTTCTGGCATAGGAGACTTGGTCATATTGGATTTAACCATTTGACCCGAGTTAGCGGCCACGACCTCATTCGTGGTCTGCCGAAGCTCAAGATGGTCAAAGATCTTATTTGCGCTCCATGCCGGTACGGCAAGATGGTTCTCGCTTCTCACCCTCCGGTGCGATGACTATGACCGATGCACCAGGACAGCTGCTCCACATGGACACAGTTGGACCAGCTCGAGTGCAGTCAGCAGGAGGGAAGTGGTATGTTCTTGTCATAGTCGATGACTTCTCGAGGTACTCTTGGGTGTTTTTCTTAGCCTCGAAGGATGAGACGTTTACACATTTTTGAGGTCTTTTCAGTAGGCTTTCTGTTGAGCTCCCAGGTGCCTTACGAGCGATCCGCAGTGACAATGGCACGGAGTTCAAGAATTCCTACTTTGAGAGGTTCTGCGATAAGACAGGTGTAGAGCACCAGTTCTCTTCTCCGCACGTCCCACAGCAGAATGGCGTCATGGAGAGAAAGAACCGTACCTTGGTCGAGATGGCCAGGACGATGCTTGATGAGTACTCTACACCGCGGAAGTTTTGGGCTGAGGCTATAGCCACCGCGTGCCATATCTCAAATCGAGTTTTTCTTCGGGCACACTTGCACCGCACTTCTTATGAGCTGAGATAGGGCGAAAGCCCATCGTCTCTCAATTTCGTGTGTTTGGTTGCAAGTGTTTTATTCTGAAGTCCAGGAACCTAGACAAGTTCGAGTCACGTTCTTGTGATGGGATCTTTCTGGGTTACTCGACTTCTTCGCGGGCTTATTGGGTTTGGAACTGCGAGTCTAGTAAATTGGTAAAGACCTGTGAGGTGACCTTTGACGAGGCCAGTCCGGGGACTAGGCTAGATATCTCAGGTTCTTTAGAGCAGTCCGAGCCTATCTTTGTGGATGATGAGGACGATGGAGATGAGGGTTGTTTACCCGATCCAATTCCTCATCCTCCACCCGAGGTGCCGTCTTCCACCGCACCTCGAGGCGATCAGCCCATGCCCTCTGTGTCTTTTGGAGCTAGTGGCTCTGTTCCTACCTCTTCTGCTCATGAGGTAGAGGCCACTTCCTCATCTCATCTTGGACCTCCTAGACATATCCAGAAAGCTCATCCTTCAGAGAAGATGATTGGAGACCTTTTCGAGCGTGTGACCCGCTCAAAATCTGGCTTATCTCAATTCTGTCTCCATTCTGCCTTCATTGCTTCGTTCGAGCCCAAGGATGTTTCTCATGCTCTTTCTGATGAGTCTTGGGTCAATGCCATGCATGAGGAGCTAGAGAATTTCGAGAGAAACAAGGTCTGGTCGCTTGTTGAGCCCCCGTGAGGTCACAATGTTATTGGGACTAAGTGGGTGTTCAAAAACAAGCAGAGCGAGGATGGGGTGGTCATTCGAAACAAGGCTAGACTGGTAGCTCAGGGGTTTTCCCAGGTTGAGGGTCTAGACTTCGAGGAGACCTTTGCCCCTGTAGCTAGACTTGAAGCCATTAGAATTCTGCTTGCCTTTGCAACTTCTAAGGGTTTCAAGCTTTACCAGATGGACGTCAAGAGCGCCTTCCTTAATGGAATCATTGAGGAAGAAGTCTATGTGAGACAGCCTCCAGGTTTCGAGAACCCCAAATACCCAAACCATGTCTTCAAGCTTTCCAAAGCTTTGTATGGACTTAAGCAGGCCCCTAGAGCTTGGTATGAGAGGCTTAAGTCCTACCTTCTGAGTCATGGTTTTGAGATGGGTAAGGTTGATAAGACCTTGTTCATCCGTAGGCTTGGCAATGACCTTCTGCTCGTCCAGATCTATGTCGATGACATCATCTTTGGCGGCTCTTCCCATGCTCTGGTTACACAATTCTCAGAGGTCATGAGCACCGAGTTTGAGATGAGCATGATGGGTGAGTTGACTTTCTTCCTTGGCTTCCAAATCAAGCAGACTCGGGAGGGTACCTTCTTGCATCAAGGCAAGTACACTCGTGACCTCCTGAGACGCTTCGACATGAGTGATGGTAAGCCGGTGTCAACTCCGATGGCTTCTACAGCCTATCTTGACCCAGATGAGGATGGCGAGCCAGTTGATCAGAAAGAGTATAGAAGTATGATCGGCTCCCTCTTATACCTCACTGCCTCGAGACTGGACATACACTTCGCTGTGTGTCTTTATGCTCGGTTTCAGGCTTCTCCTCGCGTATCTCACCGCTAGGCGGTGAAACGCATTCTTCGGTACCTTCGAGCTACCATTGACTATGGTATCTTGTACTCTTCCTCGTCCTGTCTTTCCTTGAGAGCCTATTCGGATGCAGACTTTGCCGGCTGTAGGATAGATAGGAAGAGCACTTCGGGGGGAGATTCAATTTTTTCCCACTCTTAAGATTGGCCAATTCACTCTGTCACTTACATGTGGGGTCACCTGAGTCACTGACAATGGGCCAGGGTGGCAAATCTGTTGCCACTGGACTCATAAGAGTGGCAAATGATTAAATTTTTCCACTTCGGACATCTGCCAATTCATTGGCACTTCTCTTGTCTCTTGGTCTTCTAGGAAGCAGTCCGGTGTTGCCTGTCTCCACCGCAGAGATGAGTACTTTGTCGCTATTTGTTGCAGCCAGGTACTTTGGATGGTCTCGACCCTGCGGGACTTTGGGTTAGTTATCGACAGTGTTCCACTCTTTTGTGATAACACTTCTGCGATTAACATTGCTAAGAACCTAGTGCGGCACTCTCGGACCAAGCACATTGATATTCGCTATCACTTCCTTAGAGACCATGTAGAGAAGGGTGATATAGTGCTCCAGTTTGTGGAGAGTGACCACCAGTTGGCTGATATATTCACCAAGCCTTTGGATAGTTCGAGGTTTTCAGCTCTGCGAGGAGAGCTTGGGGTGGTCTGTCCTTATAGACTGTTGTGAGGGGAGTTTGTGTTTTACAGCTTTACTATATTTATTATGCTCTTACTCCTATCTGATTGCATTGCATACGGGTGCATTTGGTTTAGTCCTTCCAGCATAGGTTAGAGTGGTCTTCTTGTCTAGCGTTCAGACTTCTTGCTCTTATCTTGTGACTCTAGGATGCTGCTTGTTAGCTATCTCTCTTCTCTCTAGGTTGAGCTTACTCACTTCTTGTGGGTTCTAGCGAGGGTTGGGCCACCCTCGGGTAGACAGGGTACGTGTTTGCTCCCTAGGTTGTTAGTAGACCAGCTGATAGTCCTCGAGTCATATGGGGTAGATGAGAGTCAGTCTGAGCCATAGTTTCCTCTTTATCTTATCTATGCTTTAAGGACTGCCTATTTGGTTTTCTTTGCCAGCTTCTCGATTTTATTGCTTTGGTTCAGGAGGAGTTCATTTGGGAGCTTCTGGAGCTTAAATTTGTCATAACTCAACTTGAACTAAAAGTTGCATCACATGTTGAGGGGGAGCTGGATTTTCTTGCATATCATTCTGCATTGTAAATAACTACATTGAGCCTTGATTATTATCCTGTTATGACATGTTTACAATGCTTTACACCTTGCCATGACTTGTGCTTATTTGCTAGATTTATCATGACTTCATATGTGTAGACTAGCTTTTGCCATGATAAGTTAATTAAAAATTGCTCAAACTTGAATTAAAATTTGTCATGGTAGCACTCGAGCCTAGTCTTTCTTGAGCTATCCTTTTATGATCCATGCCATGTCAAATAGGCTTAGTTGAGCGTTGAATCTTTGTTGAGCCTTAGATTAAGCTGTTTTAGTCTCTTGATGCAGCATGAGTTAGTACAACATGTTAAAAAGCAAAAAGATCTCTTTTGTGCGAAAAAACTGATCTCACCAATTCTTTCTCATGAGACGGCTTGCCATTGCACTAGGCATGAACTTAGGGGGAGTTTTGGATGACCTATACTATCTTCTTAAGCTTCTTGCTTGGAGTAGTCGCATAAGGCTTGAGATCTAGCACATGACAAAAAATATTGGAAACAACCATAAGTTTCAAAAGAAAATATGTCGTTTGTGCTTAATTTGCTTGAACTATAAAAAGAACCAAGTACTTGACCCAATGTCTCATTCTTTAGCATATAGCACTCTATTTGGACTCAATATTAGCTTCTTGGTTCCGCTTAGCTTATTGACATGGCCTGCATCATCCTTGGATATCTCTAGCTAGACTTTGCTCATTGATGACTTGACATGCTCACTAAAACGCACTACTTTTCAGATTGTCATCTATATATTCTAGCTGGCTTATATATATCTTGTCATGATCTAGATAGCCTGTTATTGAGTTATGGCTTGGTGTAATACATTATGGTCATTTTGGATAATTCTCATGGCTCTAAATGCTTAGAATAAACAAGTTTCAGCCATATTCATCCATTGACATGTCTATTCTCTCCTTTGCATCCTTGATGTGTTTATTGCCAAAAGGGGGAGAATAGAGGGCACACAAAGTCGTGTGCGAATATTTTAGAGCTTTGGAGAACAATTTGCTCTTTTAGTTGTTGCTCTAGTGTTTCCTTCTGTCAACATGGTCATTAGCTTCATTCTTTTTCTTTGGACCATGTTGGACTCTTCAAACTCAACTTCATGCTTTTCTGCGTTTGTCAATATACTCATCAAGGGGGAGATTGAGAGACCATGTGGTCGCGACTCCATGTGAATGATGAGTAATTGACAAAGGTTTAGGATAGTCGAGTTTGGATTGTGTGGTCGGACCATGTCGTTGCGTGGTGCAACGGGCTCGGTCGGACTTGGTCAAACTTGGTCGTATGGGATTAGGTTGCATATTCCGATGATTCGACAGGTTTGGACTTCATCTGTGGTAAGTATGATGTGCTTATGCTATTTACGCTTTGATGTATCGAGCGGTGCTATTTGATGTGTTTCTTGTCTGTGTGACTGCAGGATGTCGAAGCGGAGCTGTGGTGAGACATGAGGTGACCGGACTAGACACAGGAGGTGTTGAGGTCAGAACGGTCGGATGTGTCGAAGACAGCGGAGATTCGATGTGGTTGCGAGTCTTGGACGACAAGGAGCGCGGAAGCTTCCCGGAAGGCGCAGGAGGGGCGAATCGGGAAATTCGCGAGGCTGCACAAGCGGGAGCGGGCTCCGTTGGATATAGCGGGCGTAACGGGGTGGAGACCCGTTAGCCATGGGCTACAAATAGGATTTGGGGGCTGCATGCCCATGTATGGCTTTGGGAGAGAGTTAGGGTTTGTTAGAGTCAAAAGAGGCTTTGAGAGTTTGTTTTGGCTTTAGGCTTTAGTTGTTGAGGGTTGGTAGGAGAGGTAGAGAGGTGTCTGTACTCATGTCTCCTTCGTAGTTCCTTCTCTGTGTGTGTTCCTCCCAAGAAGCATGTGAAGCTCTTGGTGATTTTGAGGATGGAGAGGGAGAGTGAGGAGATGGATTGAGAGTTTTGTAATCATTCCTCTTGTTCTAATGTCCATGCGTATGGGACTCCTCTGTAATCCTTTTGCTTCAATGAAAGGAAATCTGAAGTTTTCTCCCGTGCTCTCTGTTCTTCCTTCGTTCTCCTTTTTGGCTTGATTTTGAGTTTCGTGATTTCTTGTTGTTTGTGGTTGGAGAGTGCCAAAATGGGTTGCTATGACATGGGGGATGCTCAAAAGTCATTTGGCTATTTAATCCCAAGAGCAAACCGAGTTTGATTTCAGATTTAGCTCTTGAGCCCTCTCTGTTCTTCATTTCTTCCTTCTAGGGTTTAATGCAAATCTTGATTTTTTTCACGAGTTGGCTTGAAATTTGGCATGGAGAGTCCAGAGGCTATTGAGTAGCTATCCTCAAAATTTCATGGCCAAAAGATCAAAGGTTGAGGAGTAATTTGGTTTTTGGCTCGGTTCTTGCAAGATTTCAGATTTTTACCTAAAATATGAAATTCTTGTTTCTTGGAGTGGTTTCTCGAAATTGGTTCTTGGCTTATTCTTCTAGGAGTGTTCCCTAGCTATCCTCAAAGTTTCCCAAGCCAAGAATCCAAGAATCTTTGCGATTTTCTCAGATTTCTGAAAATCTTGTTTGCTGTTTTTCTCGAGAGGTACTACCGCTCCTCGAGAGGTACTACCGCTCCTCGAGAGGTACTACCGCTCAGCGGTACTACTGCTCGGCTTAGCGGTACTACCGCTCAGCGGAACTACCGCTCGTCCCAGTGGTACTACCGCTTGCAGTCAGACTTGCTCTGAATTTATTTTTCTTGACTGTTTCTTTCAGGATCTGGTTTAGCCTTGTTGTTGTGACTTCCAGTAGTGCCTTTCTTCTTTCTTCATAGCTTCCATAGCTATTGGAGAAGAATCATAAATGTGGATACTTGAGGGCGAATTTAATTTTAGAAAGCAACATTCACCCCCCTCTGTCGCCATTTCGGTCCAACAGATATGGTCAGTATTTAGGGGAAGATTTTGAAGTGTCCTTCACCTCCTTTTGACTCGCCATACTTGATCCTAAAAATTGATTTCAAATTGGGGCACCACACTTGTCATTGTGGAGACACACACCGACAACTTGGTCTGTCTTTGTAATACGAGGCACAACCATCGGGTGGATATTCTTCCTATTTTGATGCAAATCCAAGTACTAAGTAGGGTTTTGTTTTGTTTTATGGTGTTTGCTAGGATGGATGCTTATTTAGTTGCTCATATCTGTGCCAAGTATTGTACTTTGCTAAATCAGGTTTCGGATTTTCTTGTAACTTGCATTCAACACGATTGTAATCCTACTGAGTAATGAAAGTAATGCTCTTGGTCTCTAAAAAAATTTGAGACCATGTAAAAGGTCTAGTAAATGTTTATTATGAACAATTGGTATTTTGGTTGAGTTGAATTTAAAGTTTGCAATAGTTTTAGAAAATTTAGATTTTAGAGTTGTTGTCTGTCAAGGGTAGTCCGATCAACCGAGGCTGTTTGTTTGACCAGACTGAATGGCGATCGGATCGCTGGTGTGGTATGATTGGATTCTACTTGGTGGCTAATTTTTCCATGTTAGTGTGCATTGTCCATTAGGATGCCATTGAACCAAAAACTGTTAGTGATATGCCCTAGAGGCAACATGGAGATGTTATATATATCACATACTATGTTTATGATGCATTACTTTGTTCCTTCAAATAGACATTATCATTATTGATCAATGAGTATGTGACTTATTCATGAGACTCTTAATGCTAAAATGTTGCTATTTCTAAATGACCCCTGATCATATATCATATGAGGAACAAATATGATTCAAAGATCAGCATATGTATTGATTGATGATCATGTCTCATGGATCATGGTATGGTGATACCAAATCAATAATATGGACATGTGTTAGTGAACATATGTTGGATAGACCCGCCAAGAGACACTGCAGAGATTCCATGTGTCATCAGTTGGTCTCAAGTAGTGTTTATGTAGAATCCTTAGACTTGAGATCATCATGGTTCCCAACATGCGTAGTAGCCTATTTTGGGACTACTAAACACTACTCCGTGAATCGGGTAGTCATAAAAGTAGTCTTGGGTTTGCCATGAAACATGTAGTGGGATGTGAATGATCAAGATAGAATTTGCCCCTCCTTATGGGAGAGATATCTCTGGGCCCCTCGATGTAATGGATTATGAAAGTGCATGGCCATGCCAAGGTGATTGAGGAGTCAATCACGAGTTTATAATCCATCACGAGAATCGAGAGAGTGATTGAGCTATTAAGAGGATGACACAGTCTCGCCTTGAGCTCAATTTATATCGTGAGGCAAAGGGATTCGTACATGAGAACATTACGAGTTCACCGATATGATCTTTACGTATACTTTGGGGTTAATATGTCTTACTAGAGGCGCTATTAACGGGGTGACCGGAAAGGCGTTTCGGTCGTGACCAAGTATACGTGAACCTACAGGGTCGCACACTTAACAGATTGGAACACTAATTCGAATGTGATTCGGATGTGGGCTCAATTCGGATAGAGATCCGGATAGACTCCTATTGGGCCTCGGTCCACGAGGCCCAAGTGAGGAGGTCTATATATGGAGGCGAGGGGTGAGGGTGCATGCTTCGGTAATCCCGAGCCAAACCCTAGCCGCCACCTCCCGAGCCAAACCCTAGCCGTTCGCGAGTGCTGGTACACTCGCGATCGGCGTTCCAGCCCCGGACGTGTGGATACCGGTGGAGGCGCTGCTCGTTGCGGCGTTGATCGGCATCAACAATCTACAGATTGGATCTTGCATGTGGTGTGGTTGATCGCGTGGAGGAGACGATCTGTTCGGGACGATCGATTAATTCCACTACTACCTCGACGCGCGTGGTTGGATCGGCTTCTCCAACTCTTCTTCCTCTACGCTGCACGTCTAGTGGTAACGATCCATGATCCCTCCTTAAGCATGATGTCCTTGTGTGTGCGGTAGAAAAGTTTTGTTTTCTGCTTTCGTAGCCTACGCGCATTCCTTTCAAAAACCACCACCAAGTCAAAATCAAACCAGTGTGGTTTAATGTGAAGGTTGCTTTTTTGTATTGGTTTTAATAGTTACAGCGTGAAAAGTGAACGGTTAAAAATCAGAGCGAGGTCATAGTTGAGGGATGTAAAGTGGACCATTGAAGCTAAACCACTACCAGTGTAACACCCCAGGACCCACATTACCCTGGGATGCCACTAAACCACTCTACAGCTAGCCAAATTTACAAGATAATTTAAACCGACAACAATTTTCAACCATGACGAACTAAGCGGAAACATAATCAACTAAGGAAGACCAAGATAATAATATCAAATTCAACAACTAAAACATCCTCTAACAGTTTAACCAAAAAGAATAGTCCACAAGTTCAACATTATTAAATAAAAATAAACATCCACGAATAGCTAGTCAATTGGCTAGAATCCTCTTGACTTTTTACAGAATGGATTGATGAACCAAGTGCATTATTGTGGTGCTGCTCTACCCATCCCATGTATGCTCAAGAATCACCTGTAGGGGGGATAACAAGGGTGAGATAAAATCTTATCAAGTAAATTGTTTAACAGGTTATCCAAACAACAAACAAGCTACATCAACATTTATGTCATTATATGACCACAACCACATTCTACTTCCTCGATCATTAAACCACAAGGACTACCACAAGTCCTGCCTCATATGGTTTTAAAACCATTGGCATATGAATGCAATTCCTTCTTCCACAATTAAATGCATATGCATGCTATGCTCCACTGCACACTTACCCAACAAGGTAAGCGTGTGCATTGTACTACGGCAATGTACGATGCTGTACCAGTACGGTCGCGGCTATAAGAGGCGACATCCACAATGCAAATGTTATGGCATGTTATGAATGATATGATAACCATAAACCACAAGATCTCCAACCTCAAAGGGCATCAACATGATTAACATAAATTTAACCTCAAGGAAACATCAACATATTCACCATGAATTTATATCCATGTTCCACATTTGGCACATATAGCAACTATCACATGACTACAAGCAAGTCATCCAAAACATAGCAATCAGTTCTTATTTTGCCACTACAACCTCATTTATAAATCAAGAAACCATGGCATATTACTTCAAAATACGAGAATCATGTAGATTGCAAGCAGTAAGAATAACGAATTAAACCGTAGCACAACCGCTACAATTACTTGCCTCTACCAGCGAAGCGAAGAAATCACGCGCGTTCAGGAGCAAAACCACCTGTCCAAAAGGTACCTCTCAGCACAATGCAACAGCATAGAAAACGTGACTTAAGAAGTAAAGTTATCGCTAACCCCCAAAACCCCACAACATCCCTCTCCGCTTAACGGTTCTACATTTTACCCGCTGCAGCAGTGCTGCTTAACTGTTTTGTATCTTAAAGATTATTAAACCTTTTACAAAGAGAGATATATGTCTAGATTCATCACTTAAATACCTTCACTTTTCATGTAGATCACATATTTTTATTTTGTTTCTAGCAAGGTGTAACTTAATGCGCAAAACAGAGGATGTTCTCTTTTCTGGCAATCTGGGCAGCCAGATTCTAATGCATCCCAACCAAAGTGATAGGCTCTAAAAATTGTGATTTTATACAGTAGTTAGATTTCTGAATTCCCTACATTTTTCTCAATTGTGACCAAAAACATAAAAATTATCTACTACCCCTAATTCACACCTGAACAGCAATCTGCCCCAGTCTGCACCCCTGACGGACAGCGAGGTTCCCGACACCCCACACCCAAAAAATTCTGGAAAAAATATAGTAGATGGGTCTTGACGTCCTCTACAATTTTCCTTTTGGGCAGACCTGTAGGAAAAATCGTTTCGCAGGTCTAAACTATGCAAACAGTCGCACTACGCGAATTGATCTACAGGCAGACAGCAGGAATTCCCTAATCGGAGAATCTAATTGCTAATCCCCACCAATTCTTAGGCTAAGAACCCTAATTATAGAAAGATCAGAGGGATTTGGGATGAGGGAGAGTTACCTAGGGGATCCCCTTGGGATCACCCTCTTCTTCCTCTTCTTCTCCTTCCTTGCTTTCTTCTCCTTCCTTCCTTGTTTCTCCTTCCTTCTTGCTTTCTCCTAGCACCAAGGGACAGCAATGGAGGAGGGGGAGAAAGTGGCGTGCAAGGGGGGAAGAAAGGGGGTGGCGGCTGTGGGAAAGAGGGAGAAGGGGGTGCGGCCAGGGTAAGGGGGAGGGGCGGCTAGGGTAAGTGGGAGGGGGTGTGGCCACCCCCTTGGGCCCTTTGGCCCAAGGTGGCAAGCCCTCTCACCCTAAAATGTTTTTTTAATTATAAACATTTCCATTCATTTCTTTTTTAATTTAATGCTATCCCACGATTTATTTTTTTTTGTTCCTTCCCGCGCTTTACCAAAACCCTGGGCGACTCCGCGATTATTTTAAAACCCCCGCCGAAACGACGTTCAGGATACTACATTGTCCCCACCTAAAAAGGATTCATCCTCGAATCCAACTCCTCAAACCACAAGCAAGAGAACAGCAAGGAAAGAGCAACCAAAGAAAACCACGAACCACAACCACGAGTACTCACCAGCCTTGAAGAGCTCAGGGTACTTCTTTCGCATTTGATCCTCAAGCTCCCACGTAGGTCTCACGAGTTGACATAGTCTCTCGTAGGTCGAAATCGCAGTCGATGGCCTTAGTGATGGGAACGGGGTCCCGATCTTCCAACAGGTTCTTGATATGTTCGATTTGGTAGAGGCGCGACACAAATCGATCCGGCTTCCGAACGACACGTTCCGAACCCCGCAATCGCAGCACCACGTCTCCTCAGGTTATCAACCGTGCGCGGGCCCGGTTGACCTCGCCAAGAAGGCTAATCTCGCCTGCGAATCGAAGAACACAAGCAAGAACAAGGAAGAACACAACTGAATTGCGGATTAATTGATGTAGCACTCGAAAGTTGGGGCCTCACAAACCGATGAACGGCGAAACTGTTCAAAGACAGAATTAATCTAAGCAAAACCCCAAACCCTAATGGTGGGGTGGTGGCTGGATATAAAGGAGTGAGGGGCGTTCAAAACCCCTGGACGCGCCCTAATGGGCTCCAACACGATACAAAGCCGAAAGGCCCAAAAGACGGTGGCGCAGCACCCTGACAGATTCTGAATGCCCACTTGTTTCAACGATTCCCGTTGACTCAGAAGGAATTTTGACATGGGACCAGAGCCATTGGAAAGGTAGTCTTCTCAGCTTTCCATACATATGTATAACGTCAAAAACGGAGTCCGGATGCGATCTGGGCGTCCGTTTTAGTGTGCCCTGGTTCTGGACTCCGAATTGGATTCGAAGTCGGTTTGAGTTGTGCCTCCAACATGATTCGACCGCCCTTGCTGGACTTGTGCGCCTCGTAGTCCTTCTCCAAGTACTTCTAGGTCCTCTCCATGGTTCCTAATCATAATTAAATCATTAGGTAGCAATCTATTCTCAAATGAACAAAAAGAAGTACTTAGAAACGAGCTCACCTGTAAATTCAATTGTCGGGCGCGAGCTCTAGTGATTGGTCCTTGAATGTCAAGTGGAGGAGAGTTGTGTGTATCCGAAGAAGTGATGTCCTCATCATCCTCCCCCTCTTGAAGTGGAGTTGTCCTCAACTCAGTCTCATCTTCTTCTCCCAAGTATGGCTTCAAATCTGAAATGTTAAAGGTGGGACTAACCCCAAACTCGGGAGGCAACTCAAGTTTATATGCATTATCATTTATCTTCTCAATTATCTTAAAAGGACCAGCAGCTCTAGGCATCAATTTTGACTTTCTTAACTCAGGAAATCTATCCTTTCTCAAGTGCAACCAAACAAAATCACCCGGTTCAAGTTTAACTTCCTTTCTACCTTTACTACCAGTAATCCTATATTTTTCATTCAGCTTTTCAATGTTTGCCTTAGTAGTCTCATGCATTTTGACAATAAAATCAGCACGCTCCTTAGCATCATCATGAACTCTCTCACTAGTAGGCAAAGGTAAAATATCAATAGGGGCACGGGGATTGAATCCATACACTACCTGAAAAGGACTTACCTTGGTGGTGGAGTGTTCCGCTCGATTATATGCGAACTCAACATGCGGCAAACACTCTTCCCACAGCTTCAAATTATTCTTTAAAACAGCTCTCAACATGGTAGACAATGTACGGTTCACCACCTCGGTTTGGCCATCAGTTTGTGGGTGACATGTTGTAGAGAACAACAACTTTGTACCCAACTTGTTCCATAAAGTACGCCAAAAGTGACTCAAGAACTTGACATCACGATCTGAAATAATAGTAGAAGGCATACCATGCAAACGAACTATCTCTTTGAAAAAGAGGTCAGCAATATGAACGGCATCATCGGTTTTATGGCATGGTATAAAGTAAGCCATCTTAGAAAAGCGATCCACAACAACAAAAATGCTATCCCTCCCCCTCTTAGTCCTGGGCAATCCTAAAGCAAAGTCCATAGAAATATCTGCCCACGGAATAGAAGGAACAGGAAGAGGCATATATAAACCATGTGGATTCAAGCGAGACTTAGCTTTTTGACATGTAGTGCAGTGAGCCACAAACCGCTCAACATCTCGCCTCATCTTTGGCCAAAAGAAGTGTGTGGCCAGAACGTCCTCCGTCTTCTTAGCACCAAAATGTCCCATCAAACCGCCTCCATGCGTCTCCTGCAACAACAAAAGACGAACGGATCCAACTGGAATGCATAGGCATCTAGCTCTAAACAAAAACCCATCATTGATCACGAATTTGTTCCATGTATGTCCCTCTTTACAATGCAACAACACATCCTTAAAATCAGCATCAAGAGCATATTGTCCTTTAATAGTTTCAAGACCAAAAATGCGACAATCAAGTTGAGACAACATGGTATAGCGTCGAGACAAAGCATCAGCAATCACATTATCCTTTCCTTTCTTGTGTTTAATGACATAAGGAAAAGATTCAATAAATTCAACCCACTTAGCATGTCTACGATTCAAATTGGTTTGACTACGAATATGCTTAAGTGATTCATGATCGGAATGAATGACAAATTCTTTAGGCCATAAATAGTGTTGCCACGTCTCTAAAGAACGAACAAGAGCATACAATTCTTTATCATACATGGAATAATTAAGAGCAGGACCATTCAATTTTTCACTAAAGTAGGCAACAGGTTTGCCTTCTTGCATCAAAACACCACCAATACCAATTCCGCTAGCATCACATTCGAGCTCAAAAGTCTTACCGAAATCCGAAAGTTGGAGCAATGGTGCGTGTGTAAGCTTGTCCTTCAAAAGATTAAAGGACTTCTCTTGTGATGGCCCCCAATGGAACACGACGCCCTTCTTTGTCAACTCAATCAATGGCGTCGCAATGGTGCTGAATTCCTTGACAAAGCGGCGATAAAATCCTGCAAGGCCAAGGAAACTCCGCACTTGGGAGACCGTCGTGGGCGTGGGCCAACTCCATATCGCCTCCACCTTGGCTCTATCAACCTCAATTCCCTGTGGAGTCACAACATAGCCAAGAAAAGAGACTCGATCCGTGCAAAGGTGCACTTCCCAAGGTTACCAAACAAGCGTGCATCTCTCAAAGCATTAAAAACAGCACGTAAGTGATTCAAATGTTCATCCATGGACTTGCTATAAATCAAGATATCATCAAAGTAAACCACCACAAATTTGCCAATGAAAGGACGTAAAACCTCGTTCATTAATCTCATGAAAGTGCTAGGTGCATTAGTTAAACCAAAATGCATGACTAACCACTCATACAAGCCGAACTTAGTTTTAAAAGCAGTTTTCCATTCATCACCAAGTTTCATTCTTATTTGGTGGTATCCACTACGCAAGTCAATCTTTGTGAAAATTATAGCACCACACAACTCATCAAGCATGTCGTCTAGCCTAGGAATAGGATGACGATACCTTATAGTAATGTTGTTAATGGCTCTACAATCTACACACATACGCCAAGAACCATCTTTTTTGGGAACCAAAAGAACAGGAACAACACAAGGACTAAGACTCTCACATACGTACCCACGGTCCAAAGGTCTTGGACTTGTCGCTGAATCTCCTTAGTCTCTTGGGATTGGTCTGTCGCCGCACGGTTTGGCAAACTCGCTCCAGGAATCAAGTCAATCTGGTGCTCAATCCCTCGAATGGGTGGAAGTCCTGGAGGTATCTCATCAGGGAAAATATCTCTAAACTCCTGCAAAAGGTTAGTGACAGGAGCAGGCAAAGTGCAAGGCATAGTATCAAGAGAAAATAAAGCATCCTTGCACACAAAAGCATAGCATGTCTCATTAACATCATCAATTTCAGCAAGGTCTAATTTTGTGGCAAGCATAACAGAATTTTTCAAATGGATTACTTGCTGTTTTTCAGATTTATCATGTTCCTTTGGATCATTAGCAGCAGCAGCTCTCTCCCTATCGGCCTCTATAATCTCAGCTGGGGTCAAAGGCAGTAAAGTAACTTTCTTTCCCTTATGCATAAAAGTATATTTGTTACTACTACCATGGTGTAAAGCATCATTATCAAATTCCCAAGGTCGACCCAATAAAAGAGAGCATGTTTGCATGGGAACCACATCACAATCAACATGATCAGCATAACCACCAATGGAAAAATGGACTCGGCATGTTTGCGTTACCTTAGCTTTTCCAGAATCATTTAACCACTGAATATGGTATGGATGTGGATGCGGTCACGTGGTCAAGTCAAGCTTCTTGACCAAATCAGAACTCACTAAGTTGTTGCAACTTCCTCCATCAATGATGACACGTGCACGCCGATTCTTGATTGCGAAGAAAGTCTGAAACAAATTATGGCGTTGAAGTTTATCGGGTTGTTGTACCTGTGTGCTGAGGACTCGCTGCACAATGATGCTCTGTAGCGTCGTTGTGGACGCCCCACCAAGGACCAAGTCGTCGTCACCACCACCATTGTCGTCCAGGGCAGCAGCAACATCATCATCCTCCTCGACATCCGAAGTGCTGATGTAGCCTCCATCTTCTGTGGCGATGTATGCCCGTTGGCTAGGGCAATTCTTCTGCACATGACCAAGCCCATGGCAGCGATGGCACTGAATGTCGGAGGAGCGGCCCGTTGAAGCCACGGAAGAAGAACTACTCTTGGCTGGAACTTGCAAAGAATTTTTTGAAGGTGGCTTCGGTGGCGCTGCTGCAATCTTGTTCACAGGTGGTGGAGGAGAACGAAAATTCGAAGAAGACTTGGGCAGATCCGCCGATGTAGTCGTTCGCGGCGTGTAGAAGGGCGTTCGGTGCATGCCTTCGCTGATTCCTTGCGTCCCGCAATTCTTTTCTGCAAGCATAGCAAGGTGGAACAACTGGTTGTGATAGTAAATTCTTTATAATCAACAATATCCTGAATTTCACGCCGTAACCCCCCGTAGAAACGACAAATCTTATCCTCCATGTCCTCAACAACCCCACAACGCACCATACCCTTTTGAAGCTCAGCATAATAGTCCTGAACAGAACTATCACCTTGTTCTAAGCGCTGCAATTTTTTCTCAATTCAAGTTTATATGAGGAGGAACAAAGCGATTACGCATAGCTTCTTTTAACCGCTCCCATGTATCAGGTTGTAGCGCATGGTACATAATTCATTCCACGGATAATAGCAAAGTCCTTAAACTCACTAGTAGCTTGTCTAACTCTATGTTGTTCGGGAACCAAGTGAGAATTAAACTTACGCTCTACCGTCATCTCCCAATCAAGATATATTTCAGCATCATAAAGACCAGAAAAGATGGAATGGTAAACTTGACTTTAGCAAAAGGGTCGTCGTTACCATGGCGGTTCGGTTATTACCTTCCATACCATGTCGGTTCGGTTATTACCTTCCATACCATGTCGGTTCGGTTATTACCTCCCATACCTTGTCGGTTTTTTGAAGACGCCGGCGTAGTCGTGCATCTTGTGTCGCCTCACGATCAATGTTGCCATCTGCATCATACTGCTGTGTCATCATCATGACAATGGCCATCAATGACGTGTGGCGGCGTGCCTCCAATTTGTCCATCCGACCGGTGAGGTCGACCATCCGCCGCTCCACCGCTCAATGCCTTCCGTGGTATTCAAGCGGGCAATGGCAGCGGCGATTGTGTCGATCTTGCGCTTGCGTTGAGTGAAGCATTTTATTTGTCGGCGCAGCTTGTAGCTGGCGCGACTAACACACTCGTTGAAATCGCCGTGTCTCGCCCCTTCGTCTCCTGCCATGGTTAGTGGAAACACGGGAAAACAAAGGATTATCCTATCAACTACAAATGGAGGGCAGTGGGAAACTTGCAAAGGAAGTGGCTTACCAAGCTCTTACAAGTGTTCTTACCAAAGTAGCAGGTGGTACAACCGGTGGCTGGTTCGTGATACCATGTTGAGCGTGAGTACGATTGCAAGGGTCAAAACTGTGCTATCCAGAAGTAGATATATGGAGCTTGGAAGGACAAATATGTCAGTGGAACACAAATCAATAACAGATAGTAATGCTGAATAAATGTCCAAAGCACTGGTCCTAGTTGCTGGCCTAAATGTGTCCTATATCAGTGTTAGGATATGATGAACAAGGAATCACGGCCAGAAAGTAAGCGAAGACAGCAACAAAGATGGCCAGGGAATGAGAAACTTAATTCAGCATAAGCACAAAACAAATAAAACTCTGTCACCTAAAACTGTGCTCTGTCACGGTTTTTTTTTCTTTCTTTTTTTCTTCTTCTCTTTTTTTAGCAACAGATAGCACTTTCTCTCTCTTCTCTACTATGCCGAAATTTTTCTTTTTTTTTGTCTTTTTTATTTTATTTTTTTCACAGAGCAGAGCACAGAAATAGGAACCACACAAAGTTTCACCTCAATCCGATGTAAGGTGTGGCCTACAGAAAATAATGAATGCGCTGTAAATTCGGTAATTCAATTTCGGAGCTCGAGTACTGCACTTTCCAGGCCGAATTTGGGGAAAATAAAATCGCCAAACCCGACAAAGTTGGGGAGTATCGGATGCAAAATTTAATTTCACCCAATTTCAAAAAAAATCGCCTGATTTCGAGTCCGTATGCAAAAGTTACGGCCGTTTGAAGTTGAGGCTCCGAGTTATGGTTTCTGTGGAGGCGAAGCGAAATCGGGTGGAGAAATTGGTGGAAATTGGTGGCGGAGCTCGGGAAAGGTGGGGATGGTGTTGTGTGATCACGAGACGCGAATGATGACTCAAACAGAGGGTGGGATATGGGTGGGAAAACAAAAACAGAGGGTGGAATACGCGATGGATGACGGCTAGGGTTTGTATGAGAGGTGGCGGAAGCAAGATAACCCGAAACAAAACACGATCTAAACCAGCAACACAACTCGACTAAGGACACAAACTCAACACTACGGACTCTGAAATTAAATTGTGCAAAAGGCTAAACAAGATCTGGGACAGGAAACAACCTACGACTACAAAATTTTTTGTAGGGCTTTTCTTGGACTCTAGGATGAAACGAAAACAACAAAGGTAGGGTATTCTCGAACCTGAAGGAACACCTGAAGCTCTGAGTACCACTTGATGGGAACGGGGTCCCGATCTTCCAACAGGTTCTGGATATGTTCGATTTGGTGGAGGCGCGACACAAATCGATCCGGCTTCCGAACGACACGTTCCGAACCCTGCAATCGCAGCACCACGTCTCCTCAGGTTATCAACCGTGCACGGCCCGGTTGACCTCGCCAAGAAGGCTAATCCTCGCCTGCGAATCGAAGAACACAAGCAAGAACAAGGAAGAACACAACTGAATTGCGGATTAATTGATGTAGCACTCGAAAGTTGGGGCCTCACAAACCGATGAACGGCGAAACTGTTCAAAGACAGAATTAATCTAAGCAAAACCCCAAACCCTAATGGTGGGGTGGCAGCTGGATATAAAGGAGTGAGGGGCGTGCAAAACCCCTGGACGCGCCCTAATGGGCTCCAACACGATACAAAGCCGAAAGGCCCAAAAGACGGTGGCGTAGCACCCTGACAGATTCTGAACGCCCACTTGTTTCGACGATTCCCGTTGACTCAGAAGGAATTTTGATATGGGACCAGATCCATTGGAAAGGTAGTCTTCTCAGCTTTCCATACATATGTAGAACATCCAAAACGGAGTCCGGATGCGATCTGGGCGTCCGTTTTAGTGTGCCCTGGTTTTGGACTTCGAATTGGATTCGAAGTCGGTTTGAGTTGGGCCTCCAACATGATTCGACCGCCCTTGCTGGACTTGTGCGCCTCGTAGTCCTTCTCCAAGTACTTCTAGGTCCTCTCCATGGTTCCTAATCATAATTAAATCATTAGGTAGCAATCTATTCTCAAATGAACAAAAAGAAGTACTTAGGAACGAGCTCACCTGTAAATTCAATTGTCGGGCGCGAGCTCTAGTGATTGGTCCTTGAATGTCAAGTGGAGGAGAGTTGTGTGTATCCGAAGAAGTGATGTCCTCATCACTTAGTCACCGATCCCACTTTTGGACCTTCTTCCGAGTCGACTTGCGGATTCTCCCTTGCTGCTCTCTGTGACATAATTGATGATCAGTTAGAGCAGCTTGCGGATGAGCAGTTAGCCCTCCTAGCTCAGAGATTTTCCCATGCTTATAAGAGGAGGGACGGAAAGAGAGGAGGACCCGTGATTTGCTTCGAGTGTGGTGGCCCCAACCACATTCGAGCAAACTGCCCCAAGCTGGGGAAGGGCAAAGACGACTATGGCGGTGTGAGCAAGAACAACTACATCAACAAGAACCGCAACAAGAAGCCCCCTGCTCACACCCAAGGCAAGAAGAAGTTCTGCGACCTTGGCAAAACTAACAAGCTCTTCCACCGTGTCCTCACCGCCTTTGACGACCTCGACCTGAGCGAGGTAGAGGGGTGGAGCGACGATGATGGAACAGACGAGCAAGACCCCAAGGGCGGCGGCGACCTCTCCGGCATGTGCTTCATGGCCCTTGAGGGCGAAGTGAGCGACAGCGAGCTGTACTCCGAGTCCGACGAGGTATCTCCCACCTACGACCAGCTTAATGATGCTTTTCTTAAGCTAGGTAGATTCCATGCTAGATCTAGAGCTAGGTGTAGCGAGTTGGAGAAGGAAGTAGATAGATTGTCACGGGAGCTTACTTCACTTATATCTGCTCCCTCCCGTGATGATTGTGATGTTTGTTCTGCTTTGCTGGATGACTTGGAGAAACTAAGGACCTTGCATGATAGTGTGTCCTCTGAGCTAGACATGATTAAGGTGGAGAATATTAGTCTACTTGCTGAGCTAGAGATGAGTAGGGTAGCGCCTTCTTCATCTACTACTGTTGAGGCTATTTCTTGCACCTCGTGTGAGGATAAGGACAATGCGTTTAGAGGTCTTTATACCATGTTGCTCGATTTGCCCGAGACTTGTGAAAATTGCAATAATCTGAAGATGAACCTAAAACGGGCAGATCATAAAATTGTTGAATTACAAGCCTTTCTTCTTGAGCCTGTTGCTTCATGTGTTAATTGTCCCAAGCTTACTGCTGAGCTTAAAGTTGTCTCCAAATAGTTTCAAAATTAGTTGATGACAACAACAGATTGGCTCAATATGCTTCTAAGGACCCTGTTAGCTCACCATGCATTAATTGTAACAAACTAAAATCTGATTTGATTGCATTGGATGAGAAATGTGTGAACTGACTAAGGACCTACTAGAGAAGCAACAATCTCCTTGTACTGTGTGTGGAGAAGAAGCATGAGGGTTTGGTAGAGACGCCTAGCGACGTGAACCACATGGCTAGCAGTAGGACTGTTCCTTTTGAGTCTGCTGAGCATGCTCAAGACATTCGTTCCTCTGCTGTTGGTTCTTCTTCTGCTCCCTTACCTCCTGCTGTCTCTTCTTCCCCCTGCTCCTCTTGCACCTCTCTCTTTCGTGAGTGTCAGTATCTTATGAACACTCTCGAGAGATTTGTAGGCGGCAAGAAGAAGTTTAATCTTATTCTAGACCAGTCCAAGATTTGCAAGTTCAATCAGGGTCTAGGATATGATTTTCTTGAGGATGTGAGGAAGCATCCACCTGCCGTGCTTAGACCCATAGCCGCAGGTGTGATCGAGATCAAGCCCAGGACCGAGAAAGTCCAATTCAAGTTAGCGGGCTTTGTCCATGGGATCTCTGACAGTAAGGTGACTCCACCTGTTGCTTCGGCCTCTCAGAAGGCGAAGCCTGATCGTGCTACTTCTACCTCTCAGAGGTGAAGTATCACTGCACCTTCTGTCAGAAGGATGGGCATTTGATCGATCGATGCTTCAGGCGCGCCAAGATCACGTGTAGAGACCGTGTTGAGTCTCTTAGGTGTATTCAGGGTCAACCCTAGACCTTGAGTGCACCTAAGACCAACACGAGGTCTAGGTTTGCTCTTGTTGATAGGTTTGGGCCGCATCGAGGACTTGGTTTTTTCGAGTTTTCTGGTTTTCGTCAACATGCTCCTTTTGGTCATGACTTCCGCCGTTCTGAGGGTAGATCTTGTTTTCCTCGTCGAGATGGCTACCCGCGGCATGATTAGCATGTTGCCGGTGCTTCGACTCGCTCTCCTGTAGCAGTCGGACCCAGCAACAGCTTCAGGTCTACACATAGACCTTCTGCTTCTTTGAGCAACAGAGAGCGTAGGGTAGTTAGAGGTCAGTCGTGCTTGACTACTTCGCTGCGCTCGGCGTGTTACTCGATATGCGTGCCAAAATCACTCTTGATTTACCCGATGATTGAGACTTTACTCTGCCCGACTCGGGTTATTTGGTAGGGAAGGGAAAGGTTTGGCTCGTAGACTACGGGTGTTCACGACACATGACCGGAGACTCCCGTTGGTTTTCTTCCCTTGCCCGTGCTCCAGGTGATGAGACGATCACCTTCGGAGATGCTTCATCTGGGCGCGTCATCGCCAAAGGTACAGTGCGTGTTAATAATTCTTTCATTTTGAAAGATGTTGCCTTGGTTAGTAAGCTGCAGTATAATTTGCTTTCAGTCTCTCAGCTTACCGATGACGGTTTCGAGGTGAGCTTTAAGAAAAATAATTGCAAAATTCTTGATTCTTCGGGTAGTCTGGTTTGCGGAATTTCTCATTTTGGGAGGATCTTTCGTGCTGATTTTTCTGAGTCTTCTGGTGATCCTCTCCGGTGTTTAGTTGCTTCAGAGTCCCGTGACCTTTCTTTCTGGTATAGGAGACTTGGTCATATTGGATTTGACCATTTGACCCGAGTCAGCGGCCACGATCTCATTCGTGGTCTGCCGAAACTCAAGATGGTCAAAGATCTAGTTTGTGCTCCGTGCCGGCACGGCAAGATGGTTGCTGCTTCTCATCCTCCGGTCACAATGACCAAGACCGATGCACCGGGACAGCTGCTACACATGGACATAGTTGGACCAGCTTGAGTGCAGTCAGCGGGAGGGAAGTGGTATGTTCTTGTCATGGTCGATGACTTCTCGAGGTACTCTTGGGTGTTTTTCTTAGCCTCGAAAGATGAGACATTTTCTGAGGTCTTTTCAGTAGGCTTTCTGTTGAGCTCCTGGGTGCCTTACGAGCGATCCGCGGTGACAATGGCACGGAGTTCAAGAATTCCTACTTTGAGAGGTTTTGCGATGAGACAGGTGTAGAGCACCAGTTCTCTTCTCCGCACGTCCCACAACAGAATGGCGTCGTGGAGAGGAAGAACCGTACCTTGGTCAAGATGACCAGGACGATGCTTGATGAGTATTCTACACCTAGAAAGTTTTGGGCTGAGGCTATTGCGACCGCGTGCCATATTTCGAATAGAGTTTTTCTTCGGGCACACTTGCATCGCACTTCTTATGAGTTGAGATATGGGCGAAAGCCCAGTGTCTCGCATTTTCGCGTGTTTGGTTGCAAGTGTTTCATTCTAAAGTCTGGGAACCTAGACAAGTTCGAGTCACGTTCTTGTGATGGTATCTTTCTAGGTTACGCGACTTCTTCACGGGTGTATAGGTTTTGGAACCGCGAGTCTAGTAAATTGTATGTCTATGTGCTCATTTTCAGGCTTCTCCTCGCGTATCTCACCGTCAGGCGGTGAAACGCATCCTTCGGTACCTTCAAGCTACCATTGACTATGGTATCTGGTACTCTTCCTCGTCTTGTCTTTCCATGAGAGCCTACTTGGACGCAGACTTTGCTGGCTGTAGGATAGATAGGAAGAGCACTTCTGGTACCTGCCAATTCATTGGTACTTCTCTTGTTTCCTGGTCCTCGAGGAAGCGATCGGCGTTACTGATCCATCGCAGAGGCGAGTGCGTTGCTGCGGCCGATTCTTTGTAGCTAGGTGCTTTGGATGGTCTCGACCCTACGGGACTTTGGGTTACTTATCAATAGTGTTCCACTCCTTTGTGATAACACTTCTACGATTAACATTGCTAAGAACCCAGTGCAGCACTCCCGGACCAAGCATATTGATATTCGATATCACTTCCTTCGAGACCATGTGGAGAAGGGTAACATTGTGCTCCAGTTTGTGGAGAGTGACCACCAGATAGCCGATATCTTTACCAAGCCTTTGGATAGCTCTAGGTTTTCAGCTCCACGGGGAGAGCTTGGGGTGGTTTGTTCTTATGGACTGTTGTGAGGGGGAGCTTTGTGCTTTACTGCTTTATTATATTAATTATGCTCTTACTCCTTTCCGTTGCATTGCATATGGGTGCATTGGGTTAGTCCTCCTAGCATAGATTAGAGTGTTTCTCACGTCTAGTTGTTTAAACTTCTTACTCTTATCTTGTGATTCTAGGATATTGCTTATTAGCTGTTTCTCTTCTCACTAGGTTGAGCTCACTCACTACTTATAGGTTCTAGCGAGGGTTGGGCCACCCTTGGGTAGGCAGGGTACGTGTTTGCTCCTTATATGGGGTAGATGAGAATCAATCTGAGTCATAATATCCTCTATATCTTGTCTATGCTTTAAGGACTGCCTTTTCTGATTTTCTTGCCAGCTTCTCGATTTTATTGCTTTGGATTAGGGGGAGTTCATTTGGGAGCTTCTAGATCTTAATGTTGACATAACTCAACTTGAACTAAAAGCTGCATCACATGTTGAGGGGGAACAGGATTTTCTTGCATTTCAGCATTCTGCATTGTAATATAACTGCATGGAGCCTTGATTATTATCCTTTCATGACAAGATTACAATGCATTACACCTTGCCATAACTTGTGCTCATTTGCTAGATTGATCATGACTTTATATGTGTAGTCAAGTCTTTGCCATGATATGTTGATTAAATTAAAATGCACAACTTGAATTAATTCATGTCATGTTAAATTTTTGAGACTAGTCTGCCTTTAGTTATCCACTTATGATTCATGCCATGTCAAATTGACTGAGTTGAGTCTTGAATCTTTTTTTAGCTTTAGATTGAGCTATTCTAGTTTCTTGATGACATATGAGTTAGTACAAGTCTTATGTTCATAAGAATGCAAAAAGATCTCTTTTGTGTGAAAAAGCTGATTTCACCAATTCTTTCTCATGAGACGGCTTACCATTGCACAAGGCATGAACTCAGGGGGAGTCTTGGATGACCTAGACCATCTTCTTAAGCTTCTTGCTTGGAGTGGTCGTATAAGGCTTGAGATCTAGCACATGACTGCACAAAAATCTGATTGGAAACGATCATGTGATTTCTTAAGTAAAATTATGTCACTTGTGCTCAATTTGCTAAAATTTACAAGTACTTGAACAAATGTCTCATTCTAGAACTTGTAGCACTCTAAGTTGATTCAATACTAGCTTCTTAGTTCCGCTTAGCTTATTGACATGGTTTGCATCATCCTTGGATACCTCTAGCTAGACTATGATCATGAATGACCTGACTGCTAAGAATTTGCACTAAAATTTCAGATTGTGAATTCATTGGTTTAGCTGGCTTATATATATCTTGTCATGATCTAGATAGCATGTTTATATGTTATGGCATGATGTAATTCTCATATGGTCATTTTGGATAATCTTCATGGCTCTAAATGTTTAAAATAAACAAACTTCAGCCATTTCATCCTTTCTTGTGGTATTATTCTCTATTTTGCATCCTTAATGTGTTTATTGCCAAAAGGGGGAGAATAGTGGGAGAAAAAGCCATTTTGGGAGCTTTGAGGAAAACTTACTCTTTCTTTTGCTCCTTGTGTCAACATGGTCATTAGCTTCATTTTTTTCCTTTGAATCATGCTTGACTTCCATTTTAAACTCAAATTTGTGCTTTTTCTGGGTTTGTCAATATACTCATCAAGGGGGAGATTGATGGACCATGTGTAGGTGACCACATGTTTATGATGAGTAATTGACAAGTATGTTGCAAAGATTGAGTTTGGTTTGAGTAATTTGTGCCAGGTTGGCATTTGGCGCAGTCGGGTTGTTTAGACGGTCTTATTGCATATTATGTCTCCCGTTTGGTCGTTTGGGCAATTTCATGCCTGTGTTTGGTTTATTGATGCTATTTATGCTTACATGTGTCGAGCGGTGCTATTTGATGTGTTTCTTGCTTGTGATGGCTACAGGACGTCGAGGCGGAGTCGTGGCGAGACACGAGGTGGCCGGACTAGGCGCAGGTGGCGCTGAGGTCAGAACGGTCGGGATGTGTCGAAGACGGCGGAGACTCGAGGTGGTTGCGAGGCTTGGACGATAAGAGACGCGGAAGCTTTCCGGAAGGTGCAGGAGGGGCGAATTGGTAATTTCGCGAGGCTGCACAAGCGGGAGCGGGTTCCGTTGGATTTAGCGGGCGTAACGGGTTGGAGACCCGTTAGCCAAAGGCTATATAAGGAGGAGGTGCCTCCTTGTGGCTGCATGCATTCTAGGGGTTTCTAGACTTTAGGGTTGTGCTTTAGTCAAAATGGGCTTTAGAGGGTTGTTTTGGCTTTAGGCTTTAGTTGGCGAGAAGTTGTTGAGAGAGGCAGAGCTCTGTCCCTCTTGTGTGTTCCTGTGTACGTGAGTTCTTGGTTGTTCTTGAGGGAAGCATGTAGTTTGTGCTCTCAACCAAGCATGTATGGGGCAGTAGAGAGGGTGTGAGTTGTTTCTCCTATGTAATCATGTATCTCTCTTCCTAAATATCAATCTAAGATGGCTTTGTTTGAGTTTGATTGAGTTCATGTCTCTCTGTTGCGTATTTTCCTTCGATGCCTTCTATGTGAGATTTTTGACTTTTTGATATTTGGGTTGTTTCTTGCTGGGAAGGCCCAAAATGGGTTGCTCTATGTTGGGATGATGCCTCAAGATCATTTGATCGATTTTTCCCGAGAGCAAATCAAATGAATCAAAGATTCTTCATTTTCAGCTTCTCTGTTCTTGTTTTACTTTCCTAGGGTTTGAGATAGTTTTTGTTTCCCTTCATAAGTTGGCCTAAGATTCTCCCTTGCTAGTCCTGAGGATATTGCTAACTTGTTTGCAAAATCTCATGTGCAAAGGACTTGGGAATCTTGAGTAATTTGGATTTTGGCTCAGCCCTTGCAAAAGGTTCAGATTTTTGTCATAATCAGGAATTTTTGCTCTTGGATTGTTTTCTCTGGGTCCCCTAGGTTCTACATGTTATTTGAGAGGTTTTCTTACAGTTCTAGACTGAATCATTCAGAGAGAAACCTCAGATTTTCTTGCAGTATGAAGTTCTTATGATTTAGTCTGAAAATACTGCTGGCTGTCTGCTATGGAAACCGAGGTGCGGCCAGACCGCCAAATGACCTGCGGTTAGACCGGAGAAGAGCCGGCGGTCAGACCGGCATACATAGGGCGGTCTGACCGGCCCATGACCGGTGGTCAAACCAGCCTATGCTATGCGGTCTGACCGCCCCCTGTGTATTTTTGTGCTGCCTCTTGTTTTCCTTCTTGGGTGTTCTTCGAGTTTCCTTTTTGTGCTTGCTGTGGTTTTCCAGAGAGCTTGTCTTCTTTCTTTTTCATAGCTTTCTATCGTCATTTCGGTCCAACAGGAGGAGGGAGGGGCCAGGGAGGTGGGGAGAGCAGGAGGCGGCTAGGGGAGGTGAGGGAGGAGGGAGGCGACCGGGGGACGGGGAAGGAGGGAGGGGGCTGGGGAGGTGGGGCAAGGAGGGAGGGGCTGGGGAGGTGGTGGAGGAGGCGGCTGGGGGAGGTGGGGGAGGAGGGAGTGGGCCAGGGAGGTGGGGGGAGGAGGAGGGAGGCGTGCGGCCTAGTGGTGGGCGGAGGAGGGAGGAGCATGGTCGAAGGAGGGAGGCGTGTGGCCGGGAGGTGGAGACATGGCCGCGTGGGGCAAGTAGCAGGCTGGGGAAGGTGGGGCGGGGGGAGTAGTAGGCAGGTAGCATCTGATCCCTTGAGCTGAGAGTTGATTGAGAGAGACAATGGTTGACACAACGTTCAGACTTCAGAAGAAATGTTCAGGTGAATCAATGTTCGGAAGCTACAACATTCGGGACTTGAGAGCAACGGCTCATTCCTAATGCATATAAATTCACGAGCTCAGAATTCTCATTTCTTTCTGCAACATTCAGACTTTTCATTTCTTCACAAGCTAATCAATCTCTCATTTCTTCAATATCTCTCTACACTCTCTATTTCTTTAACATCCCTCTAATTCAATTTCAACTAGTTTTTAACGAGGCGGTACGAAAGAAAGGAAGATGGTTGCTGTCACCACCATCGTCACCATTGCCTTCGTCGTATATAGTTACATTGGGCTAGGCTTCGGCTGGCATGGCATGAACGCCGACACGACAGGCTTTGGACCATGCTTGGGTCTGGTTGGAGGTGAGGCGGACCGGCACAGCACGGCACGACGAGATGACTAAGCCACGCTGGCGCGACATAAAATGATCCGAAGCACGGTAGGCCTGGGACATAACGGCACGACACTCCCCACTCCGAGCTCTACATGCAACTGTGATCATGCAAGCAGGGATCGAGTTGGCGTGTGTCAGAGATTATGCGCATCTCAATTCTCATGCAAGCGCTAGTTCAGGCCAAAGCCCAAAGCCAGATTTGGCGCGCATACGTCGGAAGGACGAAAATGCCCCGCTCATTGCTTACTACTCTTCATGGCTTTTATATTTGGTTTTTGATGAATCATTTTAGTACGGGAAAAACAAGCGTAATGCTATCTAGGTGTCGACATATATGAAACCAACTTTTGTACTTTCTCAATTTTTTCAGCCTTAGGTTCGATACAATTCTGCCACAAGATCACATGATCTAATTGAAGTTCATAAGATATTAAGACGTGATAGGATCATTCATCCATTTCAATAATTCTCCAGGCCTATGGCAATGTGTTTGCCATGTGTAATTGGCAACATTCAGAAATCTGAAGAGCTCGAAATGGCAAACCTTCTTGCCTTTTCATTCCAAGGTAGTTACTGTAGAAATATGAAACTAGCTGTAACCATCTTTTGTATAGATTTGTTTTAAGATTTTGGATAGAATATGTAATAACCTAAAGGAATAAATCTATTTGGCCCGTAAACTTTTGCGAAAATCTAAGTTTCAATCTCCAACTATAAAATCAGATGTTTTACCCCCCCTCAATTATCAATACCATTTATTTTACCATCTTAGACCAATTGAAGACGGTTATGTGCTGAGGTGGCACCTACCTGGCAACTCCATGGACAAGTGTGCTCACACGTAAGCACCAAATAACCTCCTAGTTAGTTATACAAACATCCTAATGAATAAAAATGCAAAATTTGATGGGCCCATATGTTATCCTCAAAAATGATCTTCTTCCTCTTCTTCTTTCTCCCCTCTCTCTGTATTCATCCAAATCTAGCATCGGCGCCAGCAGTCACCACCTACACTCGACCTTCCTATCCGCCACAACTGCATCCCCTTCTACTACGGCCAACATACAAGCGACGCGCAAGGCCATTGTGGTGTGTGCGGCCCCTAGCTCCGAGCGTCGCTATTGGCCTTCCCGCATGTGCTTCAAGTTTGGATCCGATGGCGTAGCTCGCAGCCGATGGAGGAGGTGCAGCATGTGAGAGGTGGGTAGCGTGGCTCACAGCCAGGGGAGGCGAGTGGAGTGGCTTGCGACCGAGGGAGGTGTTGCCACATGGGGAGGTGAGTAGCGCAGTTTGAGGGCATGGGAGGCGACGACACAACTTCTGGGTAGAGGCGGCACATGGCCAGGGGAGGAGGGTGATGTGATTCGCCATCGGGAGAGGCCGCAGCGTAGCTCCTACCTTGTCCTCGGCCTCCTACTCCTTCCTTACAGGCTGCCATGGAGAGAGAGCAAGAGTGCCATGAAGAGCTCACTGCCGATGCTCAGGAGGAAGAAGAAGAAAATGAGAAAAGAGAAGAAAGAGGAGAGGAAAAGGAAAGGGAAAAAAGAGAAGATTTTTTTGCTGACTCGGCTATACATGTGCACGTGACGGAGACGCCATGACAACAAAACTTGTCCATGTAGATGCTACATCCGCAAAATCGGGATGGCTTTGATACAAATGTGGGCAATATTTTAATTTCAAATTTTAATAAGAGACAAACACAATAAAGTAGTGATGCAAAGCTTACTACTAACAGCAGGCTACTCATCATATTTCAGAATATACTCAAGAAAATACAGTAACAAAGTCAACGTGCATGCAAACGACTTACTTTTTTCGCCTGATGAAGAACAGGAAGCCACGTAGGCTTGACGCAGTGCAGAACGCAGATGACGCAGTGCAGTGAGCGGTCACGAAGATGCGCTGCCCAGAAACCTTATTGCTGCCCCGTGTAGGTACTCTCTGCGGTAACGGTTCAGAGATAGCCGCTCTCCCTCCTTCCAGGTGCACGCCGGGAAGAAAGGTCGATGAGGTTCAGACGGCACAACACAACAGCATAAGAGCAGAAAGTAGAGGAAGAATGGAGGTGTAAAATTCTCTCTTTTTTCCTGGACGTCTCCAGGCCCTTTTAGGCGCTACAGTTACTCACTAGTAACTGCGGCGTTTTAAACAGAATTATGCACTGGTAACTGTCTTATCAAATCACAAATTAAGTAGTGTAAATTCACTTATAACTGCCTCATTCAAATGTTTGAATCTCATTCAAACAGAGAGAGAGTGTGGTGCAGAATTCAACAAAATAAAGATAGACTTGGTTTGCCAAGTGGCGCGCCATGTCACGGCATGGTCGCGCGTCATAAGTCACAAGTCACGCGATTTTCACGCGAAAATACGCGAATACGTGCGCACGCGTGTGACTAGATAGAACCATTCTCATACCATCTCTATCCATATTCAAGGTGTGGTGATGACTCCACCTTATAAATCGGTTTTCCTCACTTTGCCTTAGTAATATGGTACTAAACCATGCATGCTTTGGAATTAAGGAAATAGGCCATAATCAAATGGGCCAATTTCTAATAGGCTTTGCTCTCAGAGAGCAAAGTGAACGGGACTAAAAGTTGAAGGGTGCAATATCCCATTTTCATAGTTTAGGATTGATTTCTAGACTTCCGCAAGAGTTCAAAGGGTCAAATAGACTTATTCCTAACCTAAATACCAAAGGATTGGCAAAATATTGCAGCTTGCATTCAATTACTCAAATTAGTATTGATGATAGAGGGAGCATATTATGTGCATATTCCCTCGGCTTGTTTGGATGTGATGGATTGTGCTAGCATTTTATTAAGATTTAAACCGAATCATGCATGTCCGAATCTATTCCATCCAAATTTGTCTTCAAAGTGCAATATTGGCCCTGTTTGGAAGTATTGTAGTTTTTCTCTGATTGCGAGAAACATTAAGGGAGAAGAGATACTCGCGTTAAGAAGTCATTCCGTTCAAAAAAACCACGCCATTCAACTTCCGGCTTTTAAAATTCAAAAGCCAAAAGCTATTTGAAACAGGGCAATTGTGCAGTTGTAAAAACCCTTCAAAGTAATCTTGTGCAGCTAATATGCTCTTTAGGATAGCGTACTGATTTTTTTACTAACTCAATGCTGACAATCAATGTGTCGATAATAATAATATAAACAAAGAAGCTGTTTTATACTCAGCGAAAAGCCTAAACATAGTTATTTCTGAAAGGAAACTTTTATCGTTTAAATCCAAATCTAATCTTTCTCGCCCAAACGTTTGCTTAGGGCAACATAGAAGTCCATCATTTTGATCTAGAAGTTGTCTTCGTCGCCGAAACTAATTCTCACTGCAACAGTAAGAGCAGCTATGACTGCTGCTCTAGCCCGGAATCGCATCGTATGTCTTTGTGCATGGAACGCAAAGTTTGCCTTAGCCCATCCAAAACGTCCATCAGAGATTCAGAGAACCAATGCCCATTATTGGAGAGCACAACGGCCCCACCATCCATAGCTCAATCGCAGCATCTCTATTGAATAGCCAAGGTGTTTGATATTCCGAGTGAAACAAGGGGATTATCCACAAGAGCCAAGACGAGAACAAGAAAAAATGTCAGAATGGATGAGCGCCAACAACATCGGCGTTCAATGATCTCCAATCATGGATTCCATCCTAAATTTACAGCCAGAGGCGTTGGCGATTGGCCTGTTTGGAACGTCAAAGTGAATCTACTGATTCATTGCTTAGATACATCAGCAAAAGGATTCATTGCTTAGAACAAGAGTCTACTGATTTTCGTTCTGCAATGTAGAGTGAATGAGTCTATTCTCTTAGGCCTTAGCTGATAGATAGTTAGAAAGGCTGACAATACGCTTCCCTTTAAGCTTTTCCCCGCCGCCACACACCTTCGTGTTTTCCCTAACCATTGTACTGTGTACGCTATAATTACATACAGGATATAGCCATGACATATAAGTAACCTACTAGCGTGCCACCGTCTACTTCATCTTAAGATTAGGGTAGTGATCACTTACTAATATAACCTGTTAGAAGAAGAATTGAACCATATTGTTTGCTTTGGTTGGGGTGTGCATGCCAAGACTACAGTTCAGTGTTTTACTGTTGTTTGGGCTTCAATCAGGGGCGGATCTACAGTAGTTTATAGGTGTTCAGCTGAACACTCATTTTTTAACAAAAAAATCTAGTATATATGAGATATAATACATATACATATATTTAGTTGGGTCAAAATCACTAATTTCAGCCTTAGGCCGCCACTTTTCGACTGGCCACTCGGCCCGACGCTCGCGCCTGCGTGCGGCCCAGCCCATTATGCGTGCGGCGTGCCGAGCGCCTAACCCTAGCCGCGCCGGCCCTCCGCTGCTCCGCAGCTCCGCGCCACGCCGGCCCTCCGCTCCGCCCTCCGCTCCGTCCCATTGCAGTTCTGTCTAGCCACCGTGTCCATGTCATTATCGAGCAGCTGGTACATATCGAAGTCACAACCGGTGAAGTTCAAATAGGCATAGTCAAGAGTGAAGGATCTCCCAGGAGGTCTCCAGGACATGTTGTGCACATCCACACCAGATCTCATGAAAATTGTATGCGATAAGCCGATCTGTATATAATTATAAGCAGCAGAAATGTTACTGGTGACCTCCGTGGTGCCATCGTGCAGGAAGAGCCTGGGCGGCTGCGTGGGGCCATCGTGGTCGTCGTAGATGAGCTCGAAGTCTGGCTGCCGGAAGCAGCCGGCCGATCCGATGCTGAAGGGGTACTCGAAGCTCAGTTTGCCGCAGCTCTTTGGACAACCGGCAAGCGTGGCGGCGGAGGGAAGAGTCCCGTTCGCCGGTTGGATGGCGGATGCTTGCACCGTTGCAGTCAGCAGCAACAACGGTGCGAGCAGACAGCGGACTGTTTCAGCGAGGCTCATATTCCTGAAGATGGCTATGTGCGTAGGATATGCCTGAAGATGGCTAGCTGTTGATCTACACACGTTCTGATGACTGTATTGCTGCTTTATCTGGAGTTCTGGATATAAACCGGGGGGAACCAATCCTCTCCATTGTTTCAATGTCATCGTCTAGAAATAAGGATGAACAAGATACAGATAATGTTCTAACTTCTAACTACGAAGAATAAGCGACTCGCTAAAAAGAATGAGAAGCTTCTTGACAAGCAAGCAGGTTTGGCAGATGGTTCTTAACTTCTGAAAAACTGGATATTCTGCTTTAGATCTGGTGCAAGCAAAGTCTTTTATCTGCTGGTCAGTGCCTGATTCTTGTCGCAAGAACTGGTTGCAGGGGAATGCTAATATCTCAAAGTCCGAATGCAAATATCTCGGTTTTGGACAAAGTAACATTGTCATATTATGTGTTGTGTAATTTTTGCATATCAATGGTAGCTTGCTGCCTGCATCAGTTGACAGTTAGATTGATTCTTGTTTCTGTAAAAGTTGTTTATCTAAGTAGTGTAAACTCATGTTTTGTTTAAGGCACTGTAAAAAGCATAAGGTAAACTCATGAATTTTGTATTTTATGATTTTGTAGATCTTTGAGTTTTAAAAAATGAAGGAGTCCGTAAATTTGAAATCTTTATGGAGAGAGAGCTGGAAAGAGCAAAAAAAGGGACATGATCAACAAGGTACGCAACTGTCATTAATATCTATAATTTGCTATTTAATTTATGTCATTATGCTAGCTTTACATCGTCTATTGTCTCATAAGAAATCGTTAATTTCTATATTTTTTGTATTTTTATTACATCTATATACACGTATCCTTTTATCGGTATTTTGAGGGAAATGGCGTGTCGCGGTTTCGACGTATCTGAGTAATTTAGATCCGAAGTCCGAACACCCATCTTAAAAATCCTAGATCCGCCACTGGCTTCAATGCTTTGATCGGGAGGACATGCTAGCTCGACCCGCGACTTGGTAGTCAATAGTCATAGACTTTGACCGCAATAGTTGGTAGATACAGTACCTGATTGATGGTCAATAGCTACAGTGGCTAGTCAATGGTCTAGCTATAGTGCCTGGTTGATGGTCGTAGCTATAGTATCTAGTCGATGTCATAGCTATAGTGCTTGGTCGATGGTCATAGCTACAGTGACTCATCGATGGTCAGTAGTCGTAGGCTTCGAGTACTACAATTCTTGTGACTTTTGAATACCCTGAGTACACGTAATCTTCGATTTCTCATGTTGGGCCAGCGGTCTGACCGACCTATGCATGGCGGTCAGACTGACCTTTTTGAGTGGTCCAAGGTTGAGTTTTGGAAAGTGTGGAAATTGAGTTTTTGGTCAGTTTGGCTCGTGCTTATTGTTCATTTGGGGTGTGATATACATGTGGGAACTGATGTTGGTCAAGTTAGAGAGAACTTATGTCGAGAAAATGTTATTTGGTTTTTGCATGTGCAGGTTAGGTGTGGAGATGGTCATGGTCGATGACGAGAAGGACCGGGACTAGGATGGGAAAATCCGAGGTTCAGACGGTCAAGGATGTCACGAGGTCGTTTGACTCACACTGAAGTATGTGGAGATCAAAGGTGAATGATGTGTAGAGAAGCTATGGGAGGTGCGGTCCTTGAGGCTTCAACATGTGATAAATTGAAAGGTGTCCATAACTAGAAGGTTTAGAGATTTTGGAAAACATGTGTTTGGAAGGGTTTCGGGTTCCTTGATTTTCGGAATTGGATAGAATTTCATGTCTATGTTATTGAGGACACAGTTTGGGGCTCTAGCATATAAAAGCAGGGAGAGGTTAAGTGTTACGTGAGCGCTTTTGTGGAGAAAACTTTTGGAATTTTTGTGCTAGAATTTTAGGGGTGCCATGAAGGCACTTTGTAGCTACAAAATATGATCTATAAATAAAAGATCAGATCTATTTCAAGAAAAAAATAGTCGGCATCACTAGCATGTTTTTTCTAGGTATTGTCTTCAACTTGTTCTCATTTCAAGCAGTACATGGTGAGATAACATTCCTCCGTTGACTTCACTTTCCATGATCGTGCACCGAGTCATCCACTCGATTGTCGATAACAGCATCAGCAGGCAGAGCAAACACTAGCACAACAACTTTATCCTTCATCTCCCTTCCTTGGCAAGCGTGCCAGCTACAGGTGACGACGTTCTTCGTAAAGAAACCAGTATAATCATGTACCCCTCTGATTGTGGTATTCGATCACTACAAGTGGTATCAAAGTGGGTTGCTATAGCATCAGACAGGTATGAACTATCCCCTATGCTAGATGGTACTGATTTTGCCTTTTGAAAGTACTGTATTCAAGCTTACATTGAGTCAAGGTAGTGATGTTTGGAATAAAGTTTCTAGACCTTATAAGGTTCCTAATACAGTTACTAATCTAAATAAACAGATGTTGATTCAAATGCTCAAGCTTGAAACTTGCTATTTCAAGAGATTTCTCACAAAGAATTTGATTGTATAACTCACATTGATTATGCCCACTTAATATGAAAAACTATTTATGATTATCATGAAGAAACTACTAAAAATTAAAAAGTGCATACAAATGTTTATCAAAAGGAATATTCTAATTTTGCTATGAAGCCTGGTGATCAATTGATGATCTTTTTGCTTGATTTGAGAAGATATTGAGTAATTTGCGTGGTGTTAATGTTATTCCTACTGATAAAGATAATGTAACTAAAATTTTAAGATCTTTAGATTCAGAGTGGTTGATGGTTGTCACAAATATTAATCAAACTGTCGATCTAGATACTTTAACCATTGATGATCTTTATTCTAGACTGAAAACCTATGAGATAGAAGCTTTGCCATCTAAAATTGAAAATCTTCATCTTTAGAACTTGTGACTAATCCCGTGTAGGCTGCTTCGTCGAGTTTGTCTTGTGTTTCTTTGTCTTCCTTTTTAGAGGAATAGTTCGAGTTGCTCCCTAAAAAGGACTTGGTGTTGATCTCCTCATGGACATACAAGGCACTCAAAAACATGAGAGTGAGAAAGCCAGGTGGCGTGTCGAGTTCGATCAGGTGCTACAAGTGTGGTGAGCTAGGCCACAGTAAGATGAATTACCACATGCTCAAGGGAGAAATGATCAAGAAAGACAAGAACTATCATCATCAGCCATCGAAGAACAACACCAAGGTGGCAATTTCCATCGCAAATTTGCTGAAAATGTCCTATCATCTATCGAGTGTCTTGATTTGAGTGATAGGGACTTTGAGAGTTGTGACGACGACATCAACGATGATGATGATTTCAAAGGTAAAAAGAATAACAACGACTTCACGGGCATGTGCTTCATGGCAAGGGATGATGACGACGACAGTGATCCCAATGAGGTAAGACTGTTATATAATGAGTTTGAAGATGGTTTGATTAAACATGCTATTAAATTGAAAAATACCAAGAAGAAATTGAAAGAAAATAATTATGTTGTTGAAAACTTAAATTCTAAAATTAATGGACTTAAAGCTTTTATTCCTAATGATGAATCATGTAAGTCTTGTCAAGTTTTACATTCTGAGTTAGAGGTTGCTAGATCTATTAATGCATCAAACCTAGTTCAACTTAAGGATATAACTGATAAATTTGATGAATTAAGAATGACATATGACTCTCGTGATGGAAAATTAAAACTTGCTAACGATGAAATTGAAAAGCTTAAGTTTAACTCTTCTAAAGCTTGTTCTAATTGTGATTTGCTATAAGCTAGACTTAATTCATCTCAGGAATCTATTCAAAATATGTTTTCTCATGAAAACTTGTCTTGCTCAAATTGTCCTAAGTTCAATATTGAAAGTGATGCAATAACTATGCAGTTGAATGAGTTTGTTGAAAAATAAAGATTAGCTCAATCTAGTACTTTCAAGAATCTTGTGATAGAACATGTTAAGTGCACATCTTGTTCCTCATTGGTTAAAGAGAATGAGTATCTTAGGGATACTTTAGAGAGATTTTCTTTTATTAAGAAAAAACTAAATATGATTCTAGATAAGTCAAAAACAAGTATGAAAAATCATAATCTAGGATTTAATTGCATGCTAAGAATAATCCCCTTAAAGTTGTTAAGTTACTTGAATATAGAAAATTTAAAATAAAATCAGAAGAAGAAAAAAACTGTCTTTAAATCTGTTGGTATTGCAAAGGATTCCTCTACCAAAATAGGTGATGTGAAGATGATAGATACAACTTCTCACCAAGTCAAGTACCAATGCACTCATTGTGGTAGAGATGGTCATTTGGTTCAATTTGCTTTTGAAAAGCGAAGAAAGAAAAGAAAGATAGGTTAAGGAAGATTTCTGGTTTTGGATTAGGTTTATGCAAGCTCCTGATCATCACGTTGTCCCTCTAATCAATTTTTTACAAGTTTGGAAGTTTTTATGGCAAGACCGGCCAGGCCGACATTTTTCACACGGTCAGACTGGCCTCAGGCAGTCAAACCGCCATTTGTGGTGCAGTCTGACCTGCCAGCAGTTAGAACGACCTTGCCGAGGTGGTCAGACCGGCCTTGCGAAGGTAGCTAGACCACCCGGCAGTTAGACCGGCACTTGAACAGTTGTCTGGCCAAAATCTGACAGATGCTAATTCTTCACTTAAATCTTTATCTTTGCCTGTTATTGCCCCTGTTCATCGTGTATCTCATTAATGGTTGACTAAATCTTTATTTTCTAACCCAGTACTAATATACCAATGATTGTTCATGCTTTGTAAGCTCGTTGTAAGTGGAAGGAGAACATATGGTTCATTGACTCTGATTGCTCTCGCCACATAACTGGAGACTCACGATGGTTCTCCTCTATCACTCATACCCCAGGTGATGAGATGATAACTTTTGGGGGTAACTCTCAAGGATGATTTCTTGCAAGAGGTGCCGTGCGCATTAATAACAAATTCATGTTAAAAGACATCACCCTTGTCAGTAAGTTGAGCTATAATTTGCTTTCAGTTTCACAGTTGATAGACAATAATCTTGAGGTGATCTTTAAAAAGCATTGATGTTGCATTTTAGATTCATCTGGCGATCTAGTATGCCAAATTATTCAAGTTGGTCGTTAGTTTAAGGGTCACGTTTCATATTCGTCATCTTCTAATCTTAGGTGTCTTATTTCATCAAATTCTAAGGATTTATTTCACAGGAACCATAGGTTAGGACATGTTGATTTTGATCATCTTGCTCATATAAGCAATATGAATCTTGTTAGAGGAATACCTAACCTTAAAATTAAAAAGTCAATGGACTTAGTTTGTTCACCTTGTCAACATGGTAAAATGGTCTCATCATCACATTCTCCACTCACACTTGTTATGACTGATGCTCTGGGTCAAATGTTGCACATGGACACTGTAGGTCCTTCTAGGGTTTAGTCTACTAGAGGTAAATAGTATGTTCTTGTTATTGTTGATGATTTCTCTAAATACACTTGGGTTTATTTTATGGCATCTAAGGACGAAGCTTTTATCATTTTAGAGAGCTTGCTCTTAGACTTGCTAATGAACTTCTAGAAGCACTTAGAGCAATTAGAAATGATAATGGAACTAAATTCAAGAATACATCTTTTACTTCGTTTGTGCTAAAACAGAACGGTGCTGTAGAACGTAAAAATAGAATCTTGGTTGAGATGGTTAGAACGATGTTAAATGAACATGCTACACTTAGAAAGTATTGGACTAAAGCTATTCCTACTTCTTGCTATATTTATAATAGAGTATTTTTGCGAGCTAAATTGCACAAAACTTCCTATAAACTTCGTTTTAGTCATACTCATAATATTTCTCTCTTGAGGGTGTTTGGATGTCGATGCTTTATACTTAAACATGGTAATCTTGATAAATTTGAATCAAGATCCTCAGATGGCATGTTTTTGGATATGTAGCTCACACTCAAGTTTGTCATGTACTCAACTAAAAAACTAACAAAATTATTGAGACCTATGAGGTCACTTTTGATAAGGCTAGTCTTGGCACTAGACCCGACAGTGCAGGTATATAGGTAACTAACGCACCCAAAGACATCTTCTATGACTCTGACAACAATGAAAGGGAGATCCTGAGTCGCACTTTGACATACGTATCTACACCAATGGTTCTACAGCTAGTAGCTCTGCTCCCACCTCTCATGAGGTAGAGGCCACTACTGCTACACTTACGTCACCAATGACTCCACAGGCTCCTCTATATATTCAACAATGTCATCCCCCTCAACAAATGATTGGTGAGTTAAGTGAGAGAGTTCTTCGCAACATGTATAACTCTAATGCCTCATATGCTCATTCTATGTTTTTCCTCTTTTGAACCCCAAGATGTAAGTCATGCTTTATCTAATGAGTCTTAGATTAATGTCATGCATGAGGAATTAGAAAATTTTAAGCGTAATAAAGTTTGGACTTTAGTTTCACCTCCTCATGGTCATAGTGCTACTGGAATTAAATGGTTTTTTAAGAATAAACAAAGTGAGAATGGTGTTGTTGTTCAAAATAAGGTTAGACTTGTGGCGCAAGGACTTACCCAGGAAGAAAGTCTTAATTTTGGTGAAACTTTTGCACATATTGCTCGGTTACAACCATTAGAATTCTTTAGCATTTATTGTATCTAAAGATTTTAGATTATATCAAATAGATATTAAACATTCTTTTCTTATTAGCTTTATTGAGGAAGAAGTTTATGTTAGACAACCACTTGGTTTTAAAAATCCTATGATTCCTGATCATGTCTACAAATTATCTAAAGCTTTATATGACTTAAAACAAGCACCTAGATCATGATATCATATACTTAAATCATATTTGCTAAAAAATAACTTTTAAATAGGCAAGGTAGATAAAACATTATTTACTCTCAAACATGGCAATGATCTGTTACTCGTTCAGAATTATGTGGATAATATCATCTTTGTTGGTCCTCTCGTACTCTAAATAGATAATTTGAGATAAGCATGATGGGAGAACTCATGTTCTTTCTAGGTTTTCAGATCAAGCAATCAAAGTTGTGTACATTTGTTCATCAAACTAAATACACCAAGAATTTGCTTCGTCGCTTCGACATGGGAACAATCAAATCAATATCTACACCCATGGGATCTACTGCAGTGGTGGATCCTGATGAAGATGCAGAGCGTGTTGATCAAAAGAAATACAGAAGTATGATTGGCTCACTTTTATATCTCATTGCTTTAAGGCCAGATATACACTTTACTGTGTATTTGTGTGCTTAATTTTAGGCTTCCCCTTGTGCTTCACATAGTCAAGTGGTAAAGTGAATTTTAGGTATATTCAGTCAAGTTTAGAATTTGGCTTATCACATTCTTGTTCATCATGCCTTACCCATACAGCTTATTCAAATGTGGATTTTAGGGCTTGTAGAATTGATAGAAAGAGTACTTCTGACGCATGTCACTTGTTAGGCACATCTCTTGTTTCATAGGCTTCTAGAAAATAGTTGTTTGTTGCACTTTCCACTGCTAAGGCTGAATATGTAGCTGCTACTTCTTGTTGCTCTCAATTGCTTTGGATGACAACTATGCTTAAGAATTTTTTTATTAGAATTGGATAGTGTTCCACTTTTCTGCAATAGCACCAGTGCATTAGTATTGCTAGAAATCCTGTGCAACATTCAACAACCAAACATATTGATATTCGCTATTATTTTCTTAAAGATCATGTGGAAAAGAGAGATGTTGTCTTGAATTTCAGTGAATCAGATTCTCAAGTTGCTGATATTTTCACAAAACCACTTGATTCCTCACATTTTACTCATTTGCGAAGTGAGTTAGGTGTGTTGCATCCTATGGGATTATTCTAAGGGGAGTTTGTTGTTCAAGGATTCTTCAAAAGCTTTGTTCATTATACTTATCAAATAATTCATAAAGACCAAGCCATTAAAACCAAATGATTTGTGAAGCTCTCTTTATCATATTTACTCATATGCTATGTAGCTTTGATCATGACTGGTTAAAATTAATTTGCTATACTTGAACTAAAATATGACATCGCTTAATAGTTTGACTAGATTGATTATAGATAGTATTGTGTGATGTCTATCTAAAAGGATTAGTTTGATTGTGAATCTTGTTTTAAATCTTGGCTATGAGGCTCGTATGTTTCTTATTGCAATCTTTTTATATACATTCAGTTTGGCATGTTATTAAAAAAATGAGAATGAAAAAGTTGAAAAGATGTATTCTTCAAGCATGCCATGTGTAAACAAAAAGAAAAGGCACAAAAAGTTCACAAATGAAAAGGAGTTTGCTTTAAGCATGCCACCATTTAAAAGACCTATGTTACAAGCATGCCATCATGAAAAGAAGTATACTACAAGCATGCTACATGAGATTGCTAGCTCATCTAAATTTAAGGTTTGCTTCACTTTTAGGCTTTCACTTTTAATTATGATATCTCATTGTGCTCTTTATAATCGGTTTGGTCATTATTAAGATGCCTGTCATTAATCATGTTGACCGCTTAATCATATTGAAAACTTGTTTTGACATTGCTAGATGATATCTGAATTTATGTGATTTAGGTAGCTCCACTTAAAAGATGGCTTGGTTAAATTATTAATTCAATGCAATGTGGCTTGGATAATCTGCAAAGCTTCTTGATTTTTACTCTCAATGCTCCTTCTTAGAATTATTCTTTCTCTGAATTTTCTTGATGATATCATTGCCAAATAGGGAGAAATTTGAGAAATTTTAGAGATATTGGAGAAATTTGCTCAAATTGCCTTCTTGTGTTGAGGAGTTTTATGAGTTTCTGCTGAGAGTTTGATGCTGTGGTTTGTCAGATTCATTTCTCTGCAGCTTTGAAACATTTTTTTCACAAATTTTGCTTTTCTTTCAAAACACAACTCATTTGAGAGATTTCGAGGTATTGTCAATGTATCCATCAAAGGGGAGATTGCTAGACTATGTGGATAGGTTGAGAATATGCGATGATGAATAATTAACATTTGGGTTATATTAAAATTTGTGTTTGGGAAAGTTTCGGCTAATGCACTAATGTAAAACTGGAATTACTAGAATACTCAAGTTAAGCAGTCTGACCACCTTGTATTGGGCGGTCTAACCACCAGACTTTGACCTCGATCGATAACTAGTAGTCATGGGCTTTGACCTCAATCGACAGTCGATAGTCATAGGCTTCGACCACGATGGTCGCCAGCTACAGTACTTGGTCGATGGTCAGTAGCTGCAGTGCCTGGTCGATGGTCATAGGTACAGTGCCTGGTTGATGGTCGTAGCTACAATATCTGATTAGTGGTCATAGCTACAGTGACTTGTCGATGGTCGGTAGTCATAGGATTCAAATGCTACAATTCTTGTAACTTTCGAGTACCCCAAGTACTTGTAATCTTTGAGTTCTTGTGTTGGGCTAGCGGTCTGACCGGCCTAAGCATGGCTGATATACTAATCTTTCTAAGTGGCCTAAGGTTGATTTTTGGAAAGCATGGAAATTGAGTTCATGGTCGGTTTGGCTCATGCTTATTGGTTGTTTGTGGTGTGATATGTGTGTGTGGACTGATGCTGGTCAAGTTGGCGAGAACTTATGTTGAGAAAACATTCTTTGGTCTTTGCAATTACATGTTGGGTGTGGAGATGAATCATGATTGATGATGACGAGGACTAGGACTAGGTTGGGGAAATCCGAGGTTCAGGCGGTCGAGGATGTCACGAGATCATCGGGCTCACGCTGGAGCACGTGAAGATCAAAGGTAGATGATGCGTGGAGAAGCTATAGAAGGTACGGTCCTAGAAGCTTCGACATGTGATGACTTGGAAGGAGTTATGGAAGGTGTCCATAATGTCCATAACTGGAAGGTTTAGAGATTTTGAAAAACCCATGTTTAGAAGGGTTTCAGGTCCCATGATTTTCAACATTGGATAGAATTTCATATCCGTGTTATTGAGGACACAGTTTGGGGCTCCAGCATATTAAAGCAGGGAGAGGTTAAGTGTTACGTGAGTGCTTTTGTGGTGAAATCTTTTGGTCTTTTTGTGCTAGGATTTGAGGGGTGCTGTGAAGGCACCTTGCAGCCATAGAACATAATTCAAAAATAAAACATCAGATATATTCCAAAAAATAGTTAGTGCCTATGGCATGTTTTTTCTGGATGTTGTCTTCGACTCATTCTCATTTTGAGCAGTGCGTGGCGAGATAGCATTCCTGCATCAACTTCACTTTCCTCAATCGCGCGCTGAGTCATTTGTTCAATTGTCAACAACATCGGTAGGTAGAGCATATCACTAGCACGACAACTTTATCCTTCATATGCCTTCCTTGGCAAGCATGCTAGCACGGGTCATGGCGTCCTTCATAAAGAAACTAGTATAATAATTCATCCCCTCTGATTTGCGGTATTCGATCCTACATTTTCCCCCATAAAAGTTTGATACAAACTACTGAACTAGGGTGTATACTTTGGAGCTATACTGCAGATATGGATGGGGGCAGACTTGCAGAGTAGATTCATGTACAATTCAAAACAAGGATTGCTTGAATCAATGCTTTCTTAGTTGACGATACCGTATAATTAACTCTCAAGATCACAAGTGTTGAAGAAAGAAGAGCCATGTGTTTACAAAAGGGTTAGTGGGAGCGTACTTATTTTTCTAGTCTTATATGTAGATGACATATTACTGATCAAAAATGATATTTCTATACTTTAATTTGTCAAGTCTTCACTAAGAAATAGTTTCTCTATAAAAGACTTAGAAGAAGCAGCATATAGGTTTGGCATAAAAATTTATAGAGATGGAACTAAAAGGCTAATTAGATTAAACCAAGATATGTACATTGACAAGGTGTTGAATGGTTCAACATACAGGATTATAAGAATGGTTTCTTGCCTATGTCACATGACATTAGCCTTAGCAAGATTCGGTGTCCATCGACACCTAATGAGCGAGACGGATTAGTAAGATTCCATATGGTTTTGCCATTGCGTTTATACATGACCAGATATGCCACATGCCCTAAGCGTTACAAACAGATATCAGTCAGATCAAGGTGAATGTCACTGGATAGTTTTAAAGAATATCCTGAAATACTTGAGAATAACTAGGGATGTGTTCCATGTTTATGGCGATAAGGAATAACTAGTCTTAAATGGTTACACTGATGCAGCTTCTAAACTGATAAAGATGATTTTTTTATCACAATACGGATTTGTGTTTTGTCTAAATAGAGGGGTAGTAAGCTTGAAGAGTTTCAAGCAAGAGACGATTGTTGATTCTATAATAGAAGTTGAGTATATTGCAGCTTCCGAAACAACAAAGGAGGTTGTTGGATAAGGAAGTTCATCACTGAACTCGATGGGGTTTTTACTACTTCTAGTCTAGTGGATATCTATTGTGATAATAGTGAAGCTATTGTGCAAGCCAAGGAGCCTAGATCGCATCAAAAATCCAAATACATACTTTGGCGTTATCACCTCATTCACGAGATAGTTGATAGAGGTGATGTAAAGGTACGCAAAGTGCACATGGATATAAATATTGTTGATTCATTGACTAAACCTCTACTGTAGCCACAGCATGAGGCACACACAAGAGCTATAGGTATTAGATACTTGTATGATTAAGTCTAGTGCAAGTGAGAGATTATAAGTGATATGCCCTAGAGGCAATCATGGAGATGATTATAACCCTTTTATGTTTATAACCTTTTGAATAAATATTATTATGTTCCTTCATTGGATTATTATTTATAAAGGTTAACAAGTATGTCACTTGTTGGTGAGGCCCATTATTTGTTGTATGATATTCTAAAATATCTCTATTCAGATGTCACTAGTAAGGACACTCGTAACTTATAGAATAACATATGTATTGATTGGTGATCATGTTTCACAGATCATAGATATAGAGATATCAAATCAATAATGTGGACACATGTCAGAGAACATGGCGTTGGATTGACCTACCTTGATGATGTAGGACAGGTCACGATCTTCCGATGGATGATAATTCAATTGGTAGATAATGACATTGATAACAAGGCTACTTAATTGAAACATGATCAAGCCAATCAATAATCGCTACACCACACTCCTAGTTGTTATCGACCGTACCAAGAATGTGGTTGACATGATCACGAAGATCAATTCTTGCAAGCAATCGAGAACAAGCAAGAACAAGGATAAAGAGCAATCTGAAAATTGCTAGATATAAAAGTTGCAAAATGAGAGTTAAGGTTTTATAACACGGATTTGTTAATCTAGTCGACACAAGAGGCAACGTGGAGTTTGCACATGGGGCTAACCTGATCTAAAGAAAACCTAAAGAGTTCAAAGGGGGTAGGGGTGAATATAAGAGATGGAGAAGAGAGAGGGGCAGCCAAGGGTCATCCTAGGGTTGGACATGCATCATAAGAAACTTACAAAGCCCTTGGGCCCAAATGGAGGTGGCGCAACACCTTTAGACTCGGATTCAGAAAAGCCATGGCTTGTTTTGGCAATTTCTTTGTGCACCAAAGGAATTTTGAGGTGAGTCTAGATACATTAGAAAGAGGATGATATAAGCTTTCTATCAAGTACTCACCCATCCCAAACAGACTCTGCATGCAAATTCTATGCATATTTGAAGTTGGTCCTATCATGCTGGATTGTTTTGGCACTTGCGATGCCACCAAAAGGTTCCTAAAGCTAAGGCCTTACCCGTTGGATGGCCCTTGTAATAATCTTTCCAGCAAGCATAAGAACATCTGAATCAGACTCTGTTTGTGAAAGTTATAGCTTTTCTATTACAGACCTGTTGGGCTGTTCTAGACCGATTTCGAATTGAGTTCTAGGTTGATTCTGAGTTTGATGTAGGATACACCACGATCTTCTAGTGAGAAGATAAATTCAGTAGAAGTCACTCAACTCTCACGATCCTAGCTACAAACTCGCAAGCCTGAAATCATGTAATAGCTGAACCGCTCGACAAGTCGCTATCAACCGTGCACGAATACCCGGATGACCTGATCACAAAGATCAATTCTTTCATATTCCTTGGCTTCTTTGTCTCTCTATTTTTAGCTTAGCAAAAGCCAAGGACATCTTTGTTTTCAACATGGGGAGGATGATGAGGATATGATCCCTACGGATAAAACCATATTTGCTATGCTTGCTATTCCAATTACAAGAGCTTGTACACTTTATTTAAATTATCAGGTGAGCTTATTTTTAGGAGTGTCTTTATATTATATGAATTATATGATACTACCTAATGATGAAATAATATATTTGTGTAGCACCGCATCACTTTTTGTACAAGCCAAGCGAGATTTCAAGTTGGACACATTCTGGAATCCAATTCGGCATCCGGAGACAGCACCAAATTCAAATGAGCATAACTTTCACATACGGACTCCATTTGAGCTCCACAAATACTTGATTGAAAGGTTATCTCGTCCTCTTTCCAACATATCCAACATCACCCCAATTCCTCTTGAGCGTGACGCAATCTACAAAACAGTCTGCTGCTATCTCTAATTCCAAACTGGCTGGTGCTGTGCCACCTCTACTTCGGCCCATGGGCCTTGTAACCCTAGAGGCATGCACCCACCCCCCTAGCTATCATCCTCATATAGTATCATGTGTGCTACATTTTAGAGTTGGATTTTGTTTATATTTAGTTTGCCTTTGTTGCAACTTGTATCTTCTGCTTATGTCGACTAGACCACCTGGTCAAGATCCTTATTCAGAATCCCACAATATTAGTGCTTTCATCCATATTTGCAATACATGAGATCATGATTTACTTTGTTTTTGCATGCTTCTTCAGTGTATGTAGGAATTGATCTTCATGATCAGGTCATCTGGGTATTAATAGCCGATAACAACTTGTTGAGCAGTTCAGCGAGTGCGTGGTTTTGGGCCTTGCGAATCATAGCTAGGATCATGAGAGTTGAGCGACTTCTACTAAATTTATCTTCTCACCAGAAGATGGGGACCTATCCTACATCACTTGAGACATTATTGAGATTGTTATGTCTTAAGTGTGTCATTACTTGGTCTCAAGCAATTATAATGTATAATCCTTATACCTGAGATCAACATAGTTTTCTACATATATAATAGAGCACTTTGGGGTTGCCAAATGCTATACCATAACTGGGTAGTTAAAAAGGTAACCTTTTGGTATACTATAAAATATGTAGAGGAAAGTGACTGGTTGGATATATGATTTGCCTCTCCTATATAACAGAAGAGATATCACTAGACCTCTCGATGCAGTCAGATAAAGAAAGTGCATAGCCATGCCATGTGTGGTCAAAATTCGACCACATAAAGTTATTCATCACTAGATTAAGAAAAGATTGAACAGTCCATAGAAGACATATTTCTCACCTAGAGTTCGATCGGATATCGTGAGGTAAAAGAAGAATACGTAAACAGGTTGGTAGGTCTGATCGGATGCATACTAGTAGTATGAGTATACTAATTGGTCCTGACCTGGTCGAACCTATCACAGACTAGTCTATGATCTAGTCGTATGGTGATACGAACTGGTTGTGACCATATATGATTTTGTCGTAAGGAGTTGTGAGCTGATCATGAGTGACTATGACCTAATTATAGATCATATGCATAAGGTTTGTCCAGATTGACCTATGTGTATATTTAGGGGGTCCATATGTCTTGCTAGAGACTGTCGCTGACCAGTGATTGGAAAGGTATTTTTGAGTTATAACCAAATATACTTGAACCTATAGGGTCACACACTTAACGGGTTGAAATAATAAGGGTTTAGATGATAGACTCCAAGTGGGATTCAATCTCTACTCGTATTAGATAAGGATCTGGTCGGAGTCTCTTTGAGTTGAACATGATCTCTAATTGTATCATATAAGTATATGCTATGATGCTATATATATTGAAAGAGGCATTGGACTAAGGGTAGTATGAAAAACTGAGGATCAGAGAAGATCCCAAGACACGCCCATCGAAACCCTAGTTGAAACCTCTGCTGCGCATGTTGGTGCTAGCACATTGGCTCATGGCATTCCATCCCCAGATGTGTGGACTTCAGTAGAGTCATTACTATGACTGTGGTGCTAATTAGGATGATCACGAGGAGATGATAGGCTCATAAAGATCGACTACTACTCATGGATGATTGACTACTTCCGCTACACTGATGCACACTACGTTGAACTGGGAAAATTTAACCTTTCTTCTGGTACACTGCACATCTAGTGGTAACAATCTATGATCAGTTATTTGCATGGCTTCTTGGTTTATGTTGTAGAAATTGTAAATTTGTACTAGTATAGCCTAACCATATCCCAACAGTAGGTGGCCTCGGTAAAGTGGATGTTGTCCGAGTTCACCAAGGTAGATGTGTTGCTACAAGTGGTTGCACCGGTAAAGTGGATGTTGTCGAGTTCACCAAGGTAGATGTGTTGCTACAAGTGGTTGCACAAGGCAAATCACACGTTGCTCCAAGGAGGGTTGTTGTATGGCCCGCCTTTGCTGTAGCATGCTCTGAGAGGCTCCTTGGTGAACCCTGAAAACCATGCCAAAAGTTGTGTACTACTATCAATGTTTCCCACCTTTTTCGTAAAAAATATCACCGTAGAATGTATGCATGCAACTAAACTTTTCTAACTGTGTCAAGCAAGATCTCATTTTTATAAGCTTATTATATAGGGTTGACCTAGCTAGGTGTAAATTAGTATGTGGTAGCCAACAAAAATTAGAGTTGTTCAGAATATGGCACTATAGCCACTTTTTTCAAATTTGACGCTGGACATTCTTTTTGCAAAAATAGCCCTATCCCCAAGCTCAGAAGGCTCGGCAGGCAATACCTATTACCTGTTGTGCCTAGGGAGATCGGCAAGGATGTGTGAGTGTGGTAGCAAGGTGGACCTAGGGTACTGCCAAGCACCCGCTGCTCGACAGCTGACTGCTAAGCCTACCTTTCTTGGTACCACGTTTTCGAGTAGCACAAGCTCGGCAGAGGCAGTAGCGGGTGCATAGGGGATCAAGGGCTCAGTTTCAGCACCGGCTCAGTAGCGCCACATGGTTAGTTTAGTTTTTTGTAATTAAGTGAATAACCATGCAAGCTAGTTAAATAGGCGCGCTCTGATATGCATTAAAAAATCATTTTTCCCAGACATTGTTTTTGTTCATGTTAGCATAGAAATTTTTGGAAGGTGCATGGGAGTTTTGAGGGGCCGATGGACCACCATCAACAACTCCCTGTGTTAGGTAGTAGAGATACGTTATTGCAAACAATTGTGCTAATGGACCATGTGTAGGCCCACATAACACTTTGCAATGAAAGTCATGCTTGCTGTCATTCATCATATATATTTGGATCCATCGGTGCCTTTCCCTTCTCTCCTTTGTAGGCTTTAGGCCTCGTGACTTGCGCCCAGTACTCGTCTTCCATAACTAGTGTAGATTTGTCCTAGTCGGAATAACCTGGCATTCAGTAAAGACATCGGAGACCATCGGCACCTTACCCTTGTCCTCTGCCATCCTAGCCTTTCCATTGTCATCCAGGGTGTAAGGTTTCTAGCGTGTGAATCTATCTGGTCCCATCGGGTAGTTGAGCATGTATTTCTGCTCGATGAATGCTCTGCCATACATCTCCAGGCCATCAATCCATTAGAAGAGCTAGCAACGCTCCTTGGTCTGCCAGCATGCACGGAATATGTTAGAATGTGTAAAATGAGACATGCAATGTGAATTGTCAATGCATGCTTACAAGAACTTTGCTGCACGTGTAGTGTGCCCGGGAAATAGTTGCTGAGTATGTGAACTAAATGATTTGTGTTGGATTGCCGCAATCTTGCTGTGGCCACGGAAACTCTGATGGCACAGGTCCATCCTTGCAAGAATTATCAAGATAGGATTCCTTCTTCCTGGCCACTCAAAGTACTCCCACGACCATAACTGCAACAAGATGTAGCAAATGGCGAGGTTTGGCTCACCAGTAGTACACTACGAGCCGTTGCACAAACCCCTGTAGGTCACACACAGAACAGCTGAGCCCCAACTATACAGTGGGACCTCATCAGGCTTAGTGTCAACCAGGGAATCTGTGATGTGGATGTAGCTGGGTACACCCAATCTCCCTAAGTCATAGAAAATAGGACCCACCCAAATATGAAGAGTAAATAAGCAACTAGGTGGGACCTCACAACCTATATAAGCATGTCTGCTAGGCATTGCATGTACCACTACAGCTGCGAATGTCGCACTCCATTGATCTTGTCCAGAATGGGATGACCAAACTGGTACAGCAGATGTGCCTTCCAGTCTGCTGATCTAGGGGATAGAACTACGGGATGACCCCATGTGGCAAGCTACAAAGTTATGCAACATCCTGCAAGGAGATGGTTATCTCCCCCACCGAAAGTGTAATGTGGGTCTCTAGCCTCCACCGGTCAACGAGTGCTGATAGAAGCGGTGAGTGCAATGTGAATAACCACCCATTGTGCATCATCCTTGCTATGGGCAGCAACCTAACCGGCCATAGAACTGGAACGTACCGATTGTCGTGATACCAGTCCTCCTGAGCTCTCCGGAGAACAAAGGGGATGGTCTGTCACCACTCGACCATACCCGACAACGACGCTACCTATCCCAAGATGGGTCCAGCAATGTACCATGCTCGTGACCATCACCAGCAGCCATTCCTACAATACAAAAAAATAATGTGTCGATGTCCAATGATGCTAAATATAACCTACCATAACCAAAAATAATCATGCATATGTACGTAGCAAAGCTACCAATTATGACTACTGCTATGCGCTTATATGCATATATATATGTACGCACGTATATGTATACATATGTGGACACATATACTACACTAGCAGTGCGTACTTCTACAATTCATATTTCCTAAATTGTACACACACCATGAGCGCTAAAAATAACGACGTGTATTTCTTGAGCTATTTACTAAAAAAAGGTCAATATGCCTAAATGCATATATATATATATATATATATATATATATATATATATATATATATATATATATATATATATATATATATATATATATATATATATATATATATATATATATATATATATATATATATATTCATACATATACACAAAGATACTACAACTAACAGTGTATACCAAACCGTTATTTTCTACAACTTTCTGTAATTGTACGAGAGCAATACATATATACGTGCCAACCAACACACATATTCCAACTATTTTTAAGCCCATATATTTTTAGCTATTTACAATAAATAATGATTCTCGCCACTAATACGTCCTAAACATGGCTAATTACAAAAAACACATCTGTCAACTAAATATGATTACCAAGTGCATTCCACAGTACCAAACCACCGTTATGCTAATCAAACACTAACAATATATTAAGTACATTGCACACATGCGAATAAAGCAAATATTTTCCTAAAGATCTTCACCCACTCTACAGTCCATCTAACGAAAAATCATAAATCACAACCAAACCTCATCAAAAAAAAATATTACAAACTTGTCTTTCAATCTCTCTTCCGTTCCCTCTTTTGCTGCTCTCATGATCGGCCATGCAAGACAAACAAGCTAGCAACAAGCGATCCCCACCCCCACACCCCCTATGCGCGCCAACCCACTTGACAAGTTGCCACCACTCAGTAGGCACCTACCGAGCATGCCTAGCTTAGCAGGCGAGTACCGAGCAGCGGTAGCTCAGCAGGCCATGGGCCCTACCAGCTGCCACGCTAGCCTACCGTGTCCGTCTGTTCCAGCTGTGCTCCTCAAGCATAGCAAGTGACATGTGCCACACGTCGCGTCTTTTGAGCTTAGGGACAGAACTATTTTTGTTAAAACGGGTGTTTAGAACCAAATTTAAAAAATATGGCATAGTTCCATATTAATAAACAGTTCACAAAATTACATCTGCTAGCTGGCTTGCGTGGGCGTAGCTTCTAGATCGACAAGCCAAAATAATCTCGTTGAGCCGAAATTCATAGTACACCACTGGCTAGTACCACTAGAAATGCTGCCTTCATTCATTTCCTCCCTGACATACATGTGTTAACGTAGCTGAAGATTCCACATTTTCCAAAACTGCAAAACTCTAGGAAGTGCATAAGTGCAGTACTAATTATCTCTTTGCTTTAGATTTCATCAACCAGCTGTTTGACTTCGTTAATCTAGCGATGTACTCTTATCTACCTGTGAGCAAGGTGACATCGCATTTATGAACTAGTAGTCAGATATCACATGCTTCACTGCAGTGGTGATCGTTTTGGCTTCAGTTTTTAGCTTTCGTTTATTTTTCATTATTTATAAATTTCGTCTTCTTCTGAACTTTTGGCTTTTTGTTGAACTTTTTTGCCGGTTCTTTTTTCCCATATATGTTTGTATTATACGTAATGGGCTAATATATTTTTTATTTTTTTTAAATTTAATTATGCTAAATAAGTATATGTCAATTACAGTGTTTTTTCAGCTAGTTACAGTGTTTTTCAGCCATAAGCCACCGAAAAAAGCCCAAATGATCACCACCTTATCCAGCTAACCTGATCTCGATCGACGCACAGACGATAAGAAATCGAAAGTGATTCTTTCAAACAAAGCATCTAATCAAGATCAAGAATCCTTTAAAACAAGCAAGATCAAGAAATGGAATTTTTGTAGAAAAAACAACCGAGCTTTCCCGGCCGTCGGATGTGCCGCGCTACCGGCTTGGAGCAGTCAGCGCACACAAGCTTCATCCCCGGGTACTTGCCGCGGATGCTCCCGACGGCCTCCCACAGCATCCAGTTGTGGTACTGTGCCAGGCCATTGAACCGCCGCAGGCACCCATTCGGCGGTCATACTCCGTCAGAGAGCATGTAAAAAGTTCTAGGATATTTTATGATACACCAATATCAAGTACGTGAAGTTAGATTTTAAATTTTGCTTAGTTTGCAACTTTTAGATGGTGTTCTGTCAGAGAACAGTTAGACCGGACTTGAGGGCAGTCAAACCGGTTGCCAGTTAGACCAGCTAGGCTCAGCGGTCTAACCGGTAGCTCTCAGCGGTATGATCGACAGGGGTGTGTTCTTTGACTGGTTTTGTGATTTTTAGGAATTTGGTTGTGGTTTCGCTTGTTTGAACCTAGATCATTACATTTATATTGCATGAAGCATGTTTTGACTAACATAGGTCAAGTTGTGAAGAACTTATACTTAAAAATAGTTTATTTGTCTTTAGATGTGCAAGGAGTCTTAGAGGCAACCATGATCAATGGCGAGGATCAGGGCTACAATCATTGAGGAACTAAGACCTAGAATGATCATGGATATCGGGTGAGATGGCTAGGCTCACGCATGACATAGGGAAGATGGGAAATATTGAAGGAAATGTTCAAATGACGGGTTGCACTAAGCGGCTTTGTCTGTCCAAGTGAGCCATGGTCTGGTGAAACCAGAACAGAAGACACTGATGTGTGGTAAACTAGTGGTGCACCTACACATGGTAAGCATAGTAATTGCTCATAAGGAAAGATAAAACCGGATCAAAGAAAGGTATTTTGATAAGGAGACCAAAAATCGGAAACTATGTAGATCAAAACCGGGGTACTTGAGTGGCATTTGGGAAAGTGGATTAGGTCAAAAAAAGTTGACATGATCAAGTAGATCAAAGGACGAAGACTTAGCAAATTCAGACTCATGTATTTCAAAAAATGTGTATAAGTTAAGTGTGTAGGTAAAACCCATGTTGTGTGGGGTTAACGGTTTTTTCCATATGTACTAGTGGATAGTACCCATTAGGGTTAGATGTAGGCTGGTTACATCACCTATTTAACATGTTGGGATGGAGGCTTGCAAGCTAACCATCCATCATTCTAACAAAGTGCTCTAAAGTTAGGGTTTTGAGAAGGGTGAGTGTTGTGGTATACTCTCTTGTCCTGTAAGTGGAGTGGCTATTAAACCTTCATTCTCAAGTAGTAATATATCATCTTTGTTCATCTCTTAAGGAGTTCTCTTGTTTTGCTTGTTTGCTCTTGATGTTGTTGGGTTTGCTCTTATCTCTCCCTTTCTTAATCTTGATGTGTTCCAAGGATGTGTAAGTAATAGAGATAACTCATGAAAATAAATCCCCATCTACCTAGGTAACAGGTCTTGCAAAATTTCAATGTTGTCTAGTTTTGCTTAGATTTGACATCAACTTGAGATTTCTTGATCCCTAAGTTTTTACTTCAAATCTTTGAGAGGAATAGCTTGTTATGATATGTGGGAACTCATTTAGAGCCATCTTGGCTATCCTGTACCCACAAGCAAGTCATTCCAAGATTTTAAAATTTGCCTGGTTTTAGTGCAATCTTGCTTATTCTAGGGAAAGATTGGAACTTTGATCAAGATTCATGATCCTTAGATAGAATAGATTCCTAAGACCTTAGCAAGTTGCCTGCAAAGTTTTATATCTTTTGATTGAGGATTTTTGGAGTTGCGCCTTTTCAGTCTTGACTTAGGCTTATTTTCTATTATAAAAATAGTGGAGAGTTTAGACCAACCCTAGGCCAGGTCAAACCAGTCACCGATCAGACCACCAACTTCAAGCCAGTAGACCACCAGCTTCAAGCCAATCAGACCAACCAACGGTCAGATTGCCAGTACTCCACCAGTCAAACCGCTCGCCGGTCAGAGCGGCCTCCTTGTAGCTGTTAGGCCGATGATGAGCTGTGTTTTCCTACTTTCTAGTTTTTGGACTATTTGTTCAGTAGCTACTGGAGGGAAGAATTGGTAAATATTTGTGGGAAATTTTGAAGGCACCATTCAGCCCGCTCTATTGCCATATCGGTCCTACACTACATCGTGTTTGTTGTACCGTACTTGGTCAATGCCAATGGCATGCACCCTAGCAGCATCCTTTTCACCACCACGTACCCTTCTCCTTCCACCACCAGCCTATGCACAGTGCTATATCAAGTGTGAACTCGATCGTCTTTCTCGGTGACACCTTGTGAACTCTCATGACGTGAGGTGAGGAATATGTGTACCTTAACACCTCTGTAGATTACTTGCATGACTTCCAACACGAGGGACTTGGCCTCCTAAAGGCTCTTCCCACTAGATAGGATGTAGTTGTAGTTGTTGCCACCAAATTCACCGACGATGAATGGTGACCTCACCAAGTACTCCCTGCATTCCACAGTGATTTTTGCAAAACAACGACAACTTCAGGAGCTTGTGGAACTATTGGCCCAACCCTAGAGAGAACTCATACATCGTACTCATGGACACACACTATCACAAGTGGGAGACGATAAATAGAGAAGAACACAGGAGAATTACCCTAGCCACAACAATGTCATCGAGTTTTTTGTTTTCTCTATTCCCGTATTCTCTTCAAAACTTGGTTACAAGCCTCCTCATTATATAGGCTGTACTCTCGGACTAACATATGTACTTGGACTTTAAGTTAGTCACGACTTCAACTTGAGTAACACATAGGGATGGAGTCTACTATGTCTTACTTATACTCACATATGCAACAACAAGATTATTCTAACAATCACTCACTTAATCTTGTTGTTTGTTCCTCGCAGGCAGTCAGTCTCAACTACAATTTCCCAGCTAGTACTCGACTAAGAACGACAAATACATCTCTTCAATGTTCTAGACTTAGCTCTATGTACTCGACATAGGATGGCAAACACATCTCCTCAACATCCTAGACTCAACTCTACGGACTCTACTCAGGATGGCAAACACATACCCTCAACATCTAGGACTCAACTCTACTTTCTCAACTTAGAATGACGAACACACCTCTTCAACGCCCCAGACTCAACTCAACATTAGAGAAGAGCTAGTTCATCATCACTAGGAGCTTTAGCAAGAAGTTTTTTCTTCTCCTTTTTTAGCTTACGACATTCTAAAGTGAAGTACCCATAATCATTACAACTATAACATCTCACTTTTGTCTTATCAAACTTCTTATGGCTGCAGCCTCAGCCACCACCGTTGGAGGTGTCCTTGCCTTTGCACTTTGATGATTGAGCATCCCACTCGGTGCGGGTCAGTAGGACCTGTTTGTTGCCTTTTTCACTACTATCGTGTATGCATGCATTCCTCATACACCTTAAAGAGAACTGATGACCTCCTCTGTGGTCATTGTCTTTAGGTCTCCAAATTGGTCTATGATCGAGACAATTGGAAGAAACATTGAGGGCATGGCCTCAATCTTGCTGACAATCATTGTCAACTAGATGGTAAAGTCATTGATTGACTCCACCTTCTTCATACACAACACCTCAAACTTGGTCTTAAGAGTTTGCACTTTTACTTCCTTCAAGATGCATTATCTTAAATGCCTCCCATGTATCTTTGGCCATCTTCGTTTTGGCCAGTAGGAAGAGCATCTCCTCTGAGATGCCCTGATAGATGGCCATCAAAGCCATCTGGTTCGTGCGCACATCAACATTGTTGTTCTCAACCGTGTCCCAACTCCTTTAGCCTTCCTTCATCTTGATTACCTAAGTTGTATAATTGCTCATCTTGAGCAACGGATAATGCAGTGAGATAGCATAACTCTCCTTTGCCATCACACCCGATGTTGCCTCCTCACCACTGATGCCACTTCCAGGAGAGCACAACATAATCTTGGACATACACAGATCAAGAATTTAGACTAGCTAGAAACAAATCTTTATTGCAAAGCTTCGGTCATGGATCGAAGAACATAACCTTATCTTTAGATTTGGGTGCCAACAGCTATTGTTGTCTTTTTTTTTCTTAGTGCCCTTTTCTGTCTCCTGGGCAAGTGGAACCAACAGCTACTGATGTCCTTCTGCTATCCTAGCACAACAAAACATCTCTGCCTTTGTACCACCTCAGGTCTCGTGCTCCTCTGTTTTGCCAACTGACGTCTTGCACTAGCACCAAAGCTCGAGCATGCTTTCTCTCTACTTTTGTAGTGGACTGAGAAAAGCCTCGACTTTATCACTGAGACCACGAGACTTTGGCTCAGGGAAGGCCACCTGAGGATCGCTCGGATTGAATAAGAAAATCAGGCATGGAAACAAGACATCGAAGCTGCCATGACGTGCCGTGTGTGCCACCCAAAGATCAAGATTAAACCTGAGGCTCTGATATCGATTGTTGGCCTAGACCTAGAGAGAATTCACACATCACACTTGTGGACACATGCTGTCACAAGTGGGAGACAATAAATTGAGAAGAGCACAAGAGAATTGCCTTGACCACAATTGTGTAGCCGAGTTTTTTGAATTTCTATATTCTCTTCAAAAACTGGTTATATGCCTCCTTAGTATATAGGCTAGTACTCTTCGACTAACATATGTACTCGGACTTCAAATTGGTCATGACTTCAACTTGAGTAACACATAGAGACAGACTCTACTGTGTCTCGGACTTGTACTCACACACAACAAGATTATTCTAACAAAAACCACCTAATCTATACTCGTAGGGAGTTTTGGAATGGAGGCATGCTCGCGCATTGTACCAGAGGAAGAACCCAACATCGAGTGACGTGCCACCAACAATGGCGACGTTGGCCCCTTGAGTGAAGTTATTCGTCTTGGACAGCAATGGCGATAGGAGAGGGAGCCATAGCACCTCTGCTATGCTTGCAAAGAACAATCAAGAATGTGCACTCGACATGTACAAAGGCCATGTTTCATTGTGTGAGTGATCGATGTATTTACCAATGAAGTCGACGATGAGGCAGCCGTAAGAGGGGCAGCCAGTAGGGTAGCATAATAAGGTCTCATCGTAGAGGGAGTGGTTGAAGAGGATGGCAAGGAGGCCGGCAGACTAGAGGACAAAGTTGCCGGTGTGAGAGTAGCTGCCGCCGAAGCTGAAGGAGTGGAATTGTTGAGGTTCTGGGTCACCGGAGGCTCCCGTGGCATGGAGGATGCATGAGAAGAAGCCAATGCCTAGTGGGAGCAGCGGCGGCTTCATGAGCTGATCAATAGGTGGCTAGGCAAGTGGAAGAAAAGGCGAGCAGTTAACTTCCTTGTGGCATAGCGTACGATTTAGGAGGAGGTAGTAAATGAAGCTACAAGCATATGGTCGGTGATTAGAACCTAGTTGATTACTGAGGCTCACTTAGTTAAGGTCCCATCTAGATATTCCTATAAGAAATATATTGTTTTCTATGAAATTTCTAGGAGCTGATTCATGAAAATACAGGGTGTTAGACCTAATTGGATCATTGGATGTGTATCCTTCGATGTAGGGCCGGCATGGTATGCACCTTCTCTAGGATATTAGGAACCTATTCCAATCAACAATTAAGAAAATTATTACCAAAGTTTTCACATTTTCTATTTGAACGAAGGTTGCACTAAAACTAGGCAACAACCAAAAATGGTGAATATTATTTGCTCATAAGTGAATAATGGCCAAGATAGCTCTAGATATATTTCTATATGTCATAACAATCTAGAACAACCAAGGAATCGAGGCAAAAATATCTAAATAAAGAAATCACTTAGAGAGGCCAAATCAAGCAAAAATTGAGCAACTTCAATAACTTGTCAAACCTGGTACCTAGATGGATGGAGATTTATTTTTAAGATATATACCCATCACTTATTCATACTTGGCATCCAGCAAGATCAAGAAGGGGGAAGGCAAGATCAAAACCAACCAAAATATGAGCAACTCAACCAAAATAGTAGGGATCCACAAGAGATGAACAATGTTAATATATTGCTACTTCAGGATGAAGGTTTGATAGCCCACCCCTTGGAGAACAAGAGAGCACATCGTAACACTCACACTTCTCAAACCCAAACCCTAGAACACTTGGCTTCAATGAGTAAAGTTAGAATGGTTGGATGGTTAACTTCTAAGTCTCCATCTCAACCCATTAAATAGACAAGGCAACTAGCCCAATCTAACATTAATGGATATTATCCATTTGGCACAAATGGAAAAAACACGTTAACCCCACATAACACGGGTTTTACTCACACACTATACTTATGCACGTTTTTCAAAGCACGTAAGTCTGAATCCGCTAAGTGCATAGCCTTTTATCTATTTGATCATCTTAGCTTCTCCTCAACCAAAATTGCCTTTCCAAGGCCTGATTAAGTGCCATGGTTACGATCTAAGATAGTTCCCAGTATTTTGGTCGACTTACCAAAATACCCTTTCTTGACCCGGTTTTCATCTTCCCTTGCTAGCAATCGTCATGCTTGCCATGTGTAAATGCACCACTCGCTTTTCATATGTTAGCAAATCTCTTTTGTTTCGGTTCCACCAAACCACGTTTCACTTGAACGGACCAAGCCATATGGAGTAACCCGTCGTTCGATCTTCCCTTCTACATTTTCCGCCTTCCTTGTGCCATGCTTGAACTCAGCTATCTTACCAGGTATTCTTGATTGTTTTGGGTCTCGGGTCCTCCATGAGCATAGCCCTGATCCTCGTTGTTGACTATGGTTGACTCCAAACGCCATTGCATATTCAAAGACCAAGAAATCATGTTTTAGCACAATTTCTATAGAATTTGACCTACATTAGCTAAAACATGCATAACGCCATGCATATGTACTGACCTAGGTCAAACCAAATCATCCATGAGCAACACAAACTGGCCGATCAAACCACCGCCTCTACATGCTATGCAGAAAAAAAATTCACTCCTCTAAAATAACAATGGTTCATCATAACAAAGTTCTGAACCTTCTCACATGGTCCTTCATTACAATTGTTGTATTACCTTTTTTAGACGATTGCTATAGTAACTTGATTTTTCTTATTAAGTTTCCTTGATTAATGGGCCTAGATGGAAATTACATAGTGTGGCACTGGATATGATTCATTTGCTTATTGATATGGCAATCATGCCGGCAAGCGGGCAATATGAAGTTCTGAACCTCCATATATGCTCTTTGTTCTAGAGCCTGAATCTCTATACATGCCTTGATTATTTGGTTTCAGGATTGCTTGTTCAACTCAGGTGGTTAGTTAGGCAAGGGCCGACCATCTATAGTTCTGGGCCTGTTCTTTTTTGCTTCGGTTTATAGTTTTTAGCTGCGGCATTTGAGCTATTTATGAGAGAGTATAGAATAACAAAACTTGCATACGGTTTTAACCGATATAAATAAAGTCGCTACGGTATGTACTACTATTAACTTGTAAATCCCACCTTGAAAAGACATTCCATTTGAAAGCTAGTTAATGTAGAAAAAGCGAAACGTAGATTTTAGAAATTGAAAAGGAAAGGCCCCTCATCTATAAAATGAGAATAGCTCTTGAATGTTGATGGAAATTATGCTAGTTTTTTTGGAGAGAAGGCAACTTGTTCTAGTTTTTTTTCTTTTAGGTCTGCTATTTGTATGTCACTTGATTTTCTTTAACTCTAAAAGGTTGATTTTATTGACCTTTGGATTCGCTTTGAGACGTGCATGTCTGATTCTAGATTGATCTAAAGATTCGAAAACGTGACTTACATTTTTTTGTGAATAATGTGACTTATACTTAAGAAAGCTTAAGTTACCTCAGAAATATAGTTTTTGTTTATAGAGAGAAGGTAATTTATGCCAGTTCTAAATGGCTTTAGCCTAATAAATATTTTCAACCCATGGATGGACTCTTGTGAAGCGTTGCAAAACATTACCTCAATCCAAACGCGCGCGCGCGTGCGTGTGTTTTGAAAATCCAAACGTGTGTTCATTTTGCATGGCCCAGCATGTTCTTCTGTTCAGAGAGATCACATGTGAACCAAAAGCCTAGTATAAGATGTTACTGAATGGAGCCTAATATCGTTAGCCGGCCGTAACGGTTTGTTCCATCAACCGGCCTCGATCCACAAGCCCATTATCAGATGATGTTGCTGAATGGAGCCTAATAGCAAGCAGAGTGATTTTGTGGACTCAGTTGGCCGAACAATAAATCAGCCCAGTAGATGATTGCCCATGATCTTCTCAACAAACAAAAAAAAAGAGCTGATTACCCATGATGAAAAAGGAGAAAATCAATCTCACGCCACTGAATAAGTTATGCTTCCACTATTTGCCATCGAATAAAGCCATACTCCCTCTATGCCACAGGATTTCATTTTTTTCCCTCTGTGCCATCATTGTCTCACTTGGCATTGAACAACTGCATTCCTTCGAAAATACCTAAAATGCCCCACCCATCAGATCTTCTCTCCACCTCCGCTCCCACCTCTCCTCACCTCCTCGCCTCATCCATGGGTCCGGCTTGACTTTTTTGCCTCTGTTGAGTGCTTCATCTGTAACTCCTCTCCCCCTAAGAGAATCGGAGAAAGAATCCTCTTTTGTGCAGCAATCTTTGCTTTACTTTGCTTGTGGTGTTCTTGTTCTTTGGCGCGTGCAGCATTGGTGGTGGTGGTTTCTTGGTGTTGACCGATGGGGAACTACGTGGCGAGCGGAGGCACGACGGTGACGGCAACTAGTGGGGGTACAGGTGGAGGGGAGGATGAGAAGAGGCGGTGAAGGAGGTGGAAGGCGCTACGGGAGGACAGCTGGGGATGGTTCTAGGCTGGATCTCCTCCAATGATGGCTGTAGCTACACCACCTCTGTGTTCATGCAGCAGGGGTGCAAGGGATCAACCAGGATGCCATGTTGATGTAAGTGAACTACTCCCTCTCCCTCTTCTCCTATCCTTCCCGATGCGATTGGCTTACTCCTTGTTGGTTGATTCAGGCATGGTGGTGATGGTGATGCTGTTGTTGCTATGGCAGGGGTTCAGCGGTGAGGAGGACGGTGTGATGTGCGGGGTGTTGGATGGGCACAAGCCGCACGAGCACCTGGTGGCGCGTAGGGTGCAGGACGCTCTGCCACTGAAGCTCATGTCCACCATGCATGCGTCATCCAAGAACGGCCTGGACATGCCGATCACCGTGTGGAGGAAGGCCTTCGTGTGCATCTACAAGGCCATGGACTAGGACATCCGCTACCACCCCTCCCTCAACTGCTTCTGCAGTAGAAACACCATCATCACCGTCCTCAAGCTCGTACGTGGTATACATCTCTCTCCTATGTCCTGTCAATCAATCCATCCACGCACAAATGTCAAATCACTTCCGCCTCCCTATTGTAGGGTATTCACACTTCAGGACGAACCAGAGGTGCTAAGGGTTTGGTTACTGTTCGACGACGCGTCGGACCTGCAATGGCACGGGCATTTGGTGACTTCTGCCTAAAGGATTACAGCATCATCTCCGTGCCGAACTTCTTCCACTAGTTTCTCACAGAGAAGGACCAGTTCATCATCCTTGCATCGAATGGGATAATTTGCACTACCCAACACTCCATAGTTCATTTCATTTTTCTTCCATTGCATTGCCCTCTATTTGGTTGTTGGCTATTTGCGCGTGCAAAGATATTAATATCTCTGTCCTAGCAAAATCTTGCCAGTGTCAATCTGTCACGCCTTCACATGAGTAGGGCAAGCGAGGGGAGGAGAAGAGATAAGGGGGGAGAGAGAGAGAAGGTCAGATGGGGCAGACATTTTGGGCATTTCCAAAGAAATGCAGTTGTCCAACAACAAGTGACGGACAGCGATGGACGGAGGGAAAAATCGAAACCCAGTGGCATAGAGGGAATATAGTCTTATTCGATGGCAAATAGTGGAATCACGACTTATTCAGTGACATAGAGTGGATTTTCTCATGAAAAAGGCTGACGATATACTTGTGAGTTGTGACCAAGAGAGAAGGAAAATAGGAAGACTGCCACCCAGTGGGCGAACAGTAGGCAGGCCTGCCGTCTAATGAGGGGGCGGCAGGTGATTAAGCCGGCTTAATTGCCTACCCTAATTTTTTTGCATTTAGTATTTGTTTGAATTTTTAAATATATCAAATAAGCTCAAAAATTTACGTATAGCCTCCCAATATAATGTACCACAGTGTAATTTTTTGGTAATTTTATTCATTGTGAATGTTGCTCAAAAATTCATACAAGTTTGATACTTGTACGAGTTTTTACATATAGCAAACGAGCTCAAAAAATTATGAAATTTTATGTGAAGCCTCCCAACATAGCCATAGTTATTGTGATTTTTGGAAATTTAATGTGGTCTAAATTTGCCATATTTATTCGATTAATTTAATCATAAATTTAACGATGCTTAAGTATCTTCTCAAGTGGCTGACCTCTTCCTGCTATGTCGTTTGCACAATTGTCACTCTGTGTATGTCGTGCCCCCTCACACGCTCCCTCGTTCGTACTAATGTCATTGTGTCTGTGTCGTCCCCCTCGCCCGCTCCCTCGTTTGCACATTTGTCAGTGTTACCATGCCGTCCCCCCTCACCGAAGTGCTACTCGTGACAATGGGTCCTCAACGTATGGGGTGAGCGCACCGGGTTTACTTTTCGCTCAACCATAAATATGAACCTTTCGTAGTTCGTCGTTGCTCATTTCAATCACTCATTGCAGAGCCTCATTGTCACGGTCGTCGCTCAAAATTAGGAGTGTGTAGCTCATTACTTCGAGAAGCCAGTGCATAGATTATTAAGGATGTGACAGTACTGATTGCTTCTCTCGAAAGGCAAGTAATTTTTTATTGTATGCTTTCGATATTATTCCCGTAATCCTAGTCAATTAATGTTATTTAATTAGTCGTGATTAATGTAGTTTGTATTACGAAGTAAGTAGGTCATAGTAATTTAGACATAGTTTGTACTATTTTGTGTACGTACAATACCTATAATTTGTTATTGAATGGAAATATGTAATTAAGTAATCATAATTACTATAGTGGCAATTAGTTAGGGATATGTAATGACTTAGTGGTAAGTAATTAAGTGGTAAGGACGACAGTAAGGAATGGCTCGTAATTTTTTTGGATGAGTAATCAAATTATCGGTAAGTAATGAAGTATTCATATGTAGTCACACCCATGTAATCACTGACTTATGGTATGTTGCTGTCATTATCAATTTTCGCACTAATATTTTGTCTATCCCATTTATTGCAAGGTACTCTCAAAATTAAGAGTGCATAGCTAATTATTTTGAGAAGACAGTGCATAACTCATTAAGAACGCGGCAGTGCTGATTACTTCTCTTGAAAGACAGATAATTTTTTATAACATGCTTTCAACGTTATTCCCGTAGTCATAGTCATAATTTCTGTTATTTAGTTAGTCATAATTAATGTAATTTGTATGATGAAGTAAGTTTTACTGTTATTATTAATCTTCGCACTAATATTTGGTCTGTCCTATGTATTGGAAGGTATGGCTTTACCGGAGCTTCTCAAACACTTGTACGATAAGAAACACCGTTACCACTTATGGATGATGGGTGATGTGGCTGGCCCTTCGCCCTTCAAGCTACTGGGGGAGGAGGGATCTGTGGGCGCTGGAGGAGCACTACATCCCAACCCTATGGGCCACGGGCTTGTTGCCCTTTGCGAGGTTGGTCTCCACAGGACACGAGTTCACCATAGACGGCAGCCTACTCGCGGCACTGTGGACAGGTGGAGGCCCGAGACGTACACATTCCACTATTGGTGGGGTTAGATGACGATCACTCTGAAGGATGTCGTGTTCTTAACCAGTCTCCCTCGTGGGGGTGACGCATTGGTTCCAGCTCCTGCACCAGCTGCCTAGGAGGAGAAGCTAGCAGACAAATTTAGCTAGCCTATCCCGGAGACTACACGTGGCATCCCCCGCACTTGGCTAAACAATTTCAGTGTGTACTTGCATAATGCACCGCCGGAGGTCATCAGGAGGCACCTCATCGCATTCCTTATTCAACCACGGTCCAAAAGAACATAACCAAATACATTATCTACAATCCATACATTCAACTTATTATTTATGGTTTATGACTTGTCTCGAATAGACTTTTTTGAAACAACATATTAAGATGATCTTTTTATAGCGGCTTATCAGTTTATCAATATTCGATTTATTGGCATAAACGCTTATATTAGAAGATAAAAATCATAAACCGCGACTCACTGGAGAGCTCTTGATCAATAAAAATTCACGAGCCAGATAGCCAGAGACGTGGACAACCTGACGGCCGATGCAGCAGTTGCAGTACTCCATGGAATCACACGTGAGCTTCGAAGCCGTCCATCTGATCTGCTGCATGCACGTGATCTGCCCCGAGACGCAGTCGCGAGCGCAAGAGGCTAGGCATGCTCAGCTTCTCCAATCAACGCTCTTCATTGCTACTATCGGCACGCGCGACGACGTCATCGCCCGCCGGCCGAAATAACTACCGGTGGTGGATCGTGATGGGAGATGTATCGCTGGGAAGAGAAAAGAGTGATGACGATATGATGCGTGTATCTTGGGATGGAGAATTAGGGATAGGTTTGATACAATTAGGGCATGTACAATGGTATGAGCTAGTTACTAGCTCTAAGATAGCTTCTCCAATGATATTAACTTTTAGCACATAGCTCATAACATGAATAGTCTCACATGACATCCTCATATAATCTTGGAATGTGTGTATGAGACTATCTCTTGATCAAGAGCTAGCTTTTCTCTCTCTTCTATTAAAATATGAAATAATATGTTTAGAGCTAGCTCATAAGTTATCATTGGACATGCCCTTAGGCTGATGTAGTTATGGATTAAAAGTGAATAATAGTGCCATAAAGAGACTATAAAGAGACTGTTTGAAGCCTTATAAACGGTAAAGATGGTGTATAGAAGATATCTATATTACATAGCTTTACGCCTTTACCCCTAAAAAATAAGTCTCTCTCTCATGGTACCTTGAGACACATACTTATAAGCATAAGAAGGTTACTTATATAAACACCCTATCTAGATTTACTATTATAGGGGCAATCACGTCTTTTTCCTTGGGACGGTCCTCTCAGAGCAGCACGTGATCGCATGATTATTGGGTATCTTAGTGCAATGGATCGACTGAACTAAGGTGTGATCATTCTCCTAACATAGGCCTTGTTTGAAAGGTCCAAAATCCCGATCCATATCTGTAGATGGGTTGAAATTTTGAGCTTTCTAAATAAGCTCTTTTAAGTATTTTGGTGGTTAAAAGTGACCCTGATGACTTGGAGTAGAAGAAAAACTTGTTAATCTTTCCCTTGGGGTGCTTTTGCCAGCCAGCTTGGCTCTGTACGAGCCCTGGTCCAGCAGCATATATCGGTTGCTTCTTTGTTGCAAAAACATTGTTCTTCTATCTATCTATCTAATCGTAGCGCTATTCTACGTGTAGTTTTACGCTCCAATAAGTTATCACCGATTGTTAAAAAGTTATCATCGGCTATGAAGAAAATTACCACCGGTTATGTACTGTGAGTATTGGCAGTAACTGTACTCGCTATTGATAGTAACTTTATATAGAACCGATGATAACTTCAATCAGAAATATCAGTAATTTGTTCACGTATTCTACACAAACGCACTAGTTATATATACATACGTATATTTGAACTAGAAATAATTTGGAGCCAATTTACAGGGTAAGTTAACCCACCTAATTAACCCAGAGTGTTTGGTGGGTTAAACCCACTAGCACATCCCTTCAAGAAAGTGGTGCACCTCAGTGTCTTCGTCCTTATCTCGACCGCTTACATCCAATTGCACAATTATAGACAAGCGAAATGTGCATACTACTTTTTTAGCTAAAAGCTCTATTTTGGATATTACTGTAAACTAAAAAAAGAACATCTTTTCCTTTATCAACAACCCGATATCTGCGAGTTGAACATCAAACGGTTTGTCCATCATTAATTTATGGCAGAATAGCACCACCACCAAAACCGCTCCATCTGGCAAAGGACAACCACAAAAAAGGAAAAGAAAGAACCTAATCGATTTACTTGCCAATATACGTCAACAAATGGAACGCACGCTACCTCCTCAACTCAGGTCACCTCAAAACACCCCGCCACACGCACCCCAATATCGACGGCGAAAGATCCGTTCTCACCTCACCGTGAACGCACGCCTCGCGTGCGCGTGCGCGTGCGATGATGTGATGCGGTGGTATACATGGAGGAGGGAGGAGAAGGGACGGGTCACGGACGGGTGGGGGTGTGGGGTTAGTAGACCATGTCGCCGTGAATGACGGCGGCGATGGGCGGGTGCGCGTAGGGGCCCTTGAGCCAGGTGTTGGCGATGAAGCGGTAGGGCGCCTCGGTGAGGTGGATGCCGTCCCAGCTGACGTGCGCGTCGGGGTCGTCGCACACCGTCGCGCCGGGCAGACCGCACGACGCGCTCATGTTGTAGTTGTACGGCCCGCCGCCGCCGCAGCACGCCCTCAGCGCTCCCCTCTTGTACCCTGCAATTCGTTCGGAAAAAAACACATCCATCTCTCGTTAGAAAGCAGTGCGTCAATGCTTTTTCTATTTAATAAGAATAATATTAATCTTAAAGTAAACAAAAAATAAGTAATATCTATCAATCACTGTTAGAAAAAAAATGATGTAAACACCTCCAGTCCAGAGTAGAAGATCTAGCTAGCAGTTACTACTGGCTACCATCCGACCTTGGCATACTCTGTTTGACTCTACTCTCTGATCGTGTACTTCTGAGCTCTGTCCAATCGCACGTGGTATTTGCTACCATTTGCCTGGGTAATCAATGAGGGGTGTGATGGCGCCGTTCTAATTAGAGCGAATGCGTAATTCGGCTAAAGCAGATGGCAATTTGTCCCTAATAATGGATGGAACCGGTGCAGTGCCAAGTTGGCCTGGCCATGGCAATGATCTGATCCTAACCCATGGAGCAGGGTCAGAGAGAGAGAGAGCGCTAGCAGATACGTACGAAACAGCTGCCCGTGCGGCCGTGCGTTGGTAGGTAAGCTCACAACGATGTTGCTCTGGCCTCTGACACCGGAGTATCTCGAACACAACCACTGCTCCTTCGACCACCACCTCTGCCGCTCTGATCAGGACCAGCCTGCCATGGTCAGAGATCCTCGCGCGGTGGCGACCACCATCGACAAAAAACAACAGAAAGACAGTGCGCTACTTCGCTACAGTCATCATGAAAACTTCTCGCGATAGTGCGAAAAATCTCCGGCATGTTTGGTTCATTGCCACAGGTAAACAATAAAATGAGCAATGACAAAAAACATGAGCGTGGCGAGACGCACGGAGCTTTTTCGCACCGAGAAGTAGCGATGGAAAATAACGCTCGTGAATTTTTGCGGCCACAATTGCAGATGTCCAGCCGATATAGCGGCCGCAATTGCAAATTTCAAGTCCAAATAAATCAGTTAGTTTCAATTATTTCTGCTGATCTATTTTGAAATTCTATGATGTAGTTTTGTTTGTTTGTAATTTAATTTAGCACCACATCTACTACATTTCAACATCATGTTATTAATTACAGTGAGCGGCAGTCTGCACATTTCAGATCGGAGCAACAAAGAGACACATTCTTGTTTGTGTGGGTTGTAGCCAACATTTCTGCATGGCACTTTTTTTTATTTTTGTATGATCTTGTTTGTGTGGCTAACATTCTGATACTGGTAGATTGAATTACAATGGAGAGATCTATGTTGAGCATGAAATAACTGCCTCTATGGCTCCATTTGTTTGGGCATTCAAGTAATCAAGTAATTAAGCATAGGAAATGATAATGTAATTCGAGTAAATCATGAATCATGGTGTGTGTATATGGGTATCTTAAAATTATAAGTGTATTTTAAATTCTGCTATTAGAATATATCATCCGCAATATTACCCACTATCCGCTGTTGAGACGTCAATCTTCTACTTTCCCACTATTCGCTATTTATTCCCTTATCCTACCTGCACTGCACTACGTGACCAAGTGACCAACGCTGAAAGTCTGAAACTTCTCAGAACTAACCTCCATAAAGGCGGTCAGTGCTCGTGACAGTACTTCGATTTCGTTGGAACAGAGCAGAGCAGAGACATCCTGTAGTGATGGCGTCCCGGCCACCACAGACCAAAGGAAGAACCGAAGAAGATGATGAAGGGAAGGATGGAGGAGGAGGAGGAGGGGACTGACCGTAGAGGTGAGGGGTGCGGGCGAACTGGATGTAGGGGGTGTAGTAGTCGGCGTAGATGATGCGGGACTCGGGGCGGCGGCGCTGGAGCTGGTCGAGGGCGATGCGGAGCATGGCGTTGTGGTAGAGGGCGACGCTGTTGTACTTCTTGAGGCAGCCGGTGCGGGGGTCGTACTCGCCGCGGTCCTCGGAGGGGTACATGGTGAGCGTGATGGGGATGCACCCCGCGGGGAGGTTGCCGGGCACCAACATGTGTCGCGCGCCCTCGTCCAGGAGGCGCTCGATGCCGCCAATCATGGAGGCCACCACCTTGGGCACCATCGTCTTCACCTTCTCCAGGCTCCACTCCGCCTTCCAAGCGAAGCTGTAGTCGTTGCCGCCGAACTCGCCGAACACGAACAGCGCCTTCCCGAAGAAGTCCCTGCACTCTGCATTTCATTTCCAAGAAACAGATAACTCAGAACAGGCGTGACGGCGGCAGTGGAGGCGGCGGAGGACAAGAAGGACGGCCGGCCTTACCTTGCGGGGAGGAGCAGACGGTCTGCTTGACCTCGTCGAACCACTGGAGCTGGACGCTCATGGAGGTGTTGAACGGCGGGATGCTCCACACGTTGTTGTCCTTGAAGTACTTGAGGTCCAGCGCGGTGGCGCCCATCACAGCGAAGTTGGCACCCTGGCTGAAGTTGGTGCCCTTGTTCGCTGACGGCGGCAGCAGCGGCAGGTCGAATGCCTCAGCTGCAGCACACGCGCGCATAAGCCGAATCAATCCAATCGATCAAGCATCCATTCAAGACGACGCGACTGGATTCAAGAATTCACAAGAATATATTCGGCAGTCTGACGCAAGCACGTACCGAGGAAGTCGATGACGAGGCGGCCGTTGGAGCAGCGGGCGTACGGCGGCGGGAACTTGGGCATGTTGGGCAGCTTGCCGGAGTTGATGATGACGAAGTTGCCAGTGTCGGAGAAGGAGTCGCCGAAGCTGAATATGGCGTTATAGTACTGCGGCAACGGCTCCGCCGTCACCACCGCCACCACCGCAGCGGCGGCCAACCACAGGAGGATGCACGACGACTGCAACCCCAAGGACGCCCTCCTCTCCATGGTCACAAAAGTTGGCACCTTCCACTCCACACCTCACAACACTGTGTGAAAGAAAAAGAGGAGAAGAAATGGGCCAGCTAAAAGCGGGGGAGCTTAGGGATTGTTATATAGCAGGGCACATGGATTACAACCTACAATGGTGGTGGTAATTATGTTTGCTTGTTTGTGTATGGGAGCCTTTAAAAAATATACTCTTTCTCGCTCTCCTTTGTGTTGTGGCCTATGCTATGATGGGGCTATGGAGTATGGATGGGTGAACGGAGATTAGAGGCGAGGAAGATTTGTTTCGGTGATTTTTTAGCGATTTTTAGTGTTTGGTTTTTCTTAGTAATTTTATTCATTAGATTAATGCCCCATTCAGTTGGGCTGAAAAGCTGTGGCTTATGACTGAAATTGCACTGTAGCGGCTGAAATTTTTACTGTAGTTGAAGGTGATTTATTTAGCAAATTAAATTTCAAAAATTTAAAAATAGAAAAAATATGTTAGCTCATTATGGACAACACGAACGAATCCCAAAAAAAAGAACCAGTAAAAAAGCTAAAAAACCAAAAGTTCAGAAAAAGACAAAAATTTATGAACAGTAAAAAATAAACTAGAAGTTAAAAACTAAAGCTGAAATGAGCGGGTCTAATACAGATCTAAAGAATAGACATAGCACACATGCCTGCTCGCTTGGTGGGGTTTTCAGGGCCTGTGTCACCTGAGGGTTGACAGCTATGACTGACGGGGGAGGGAAGGGGATATATTATCTTGAAAATGATAATCTACTAGCCGTTGAAGGGACAAAAAAACTGTATCATGACAGTTGGAAAAGCAGATATAGATACATTTCCATGTGGGAAAATCGGGCTGAAACTGTGAACGAGAATATGATTATATTAGCAACGGCAATGCCACAAGTTTGTACATAAAGTCCCTCGGTGTGTCACCCATGAGCAATCCCGAAGGAATCCATTCGTGTTTCTGAAGGACCAAGTACGAATGTTCGTAATTATATTTTGGTGAACTATTATAATTTAGAAAGATTAAAATTTTGAATTACAAATTTATCGGATTTTTTGGAACTGTCTGTAGCTCAACTAATCAGATCGACAATAGAGGGGTGGTCAGACTGGCCCCTGCCAGCGGTCGGAACAGTATGAGAGTGCGGTCAAACCAGCTGGCTCGTGCTCTCGGCTGAGGTTTTGATTTTTGCAAGTTTGAGTCTTACAATGATATTTTGTTGACCTAGATCAGTGCATATATATTGCATAAGGCGGTTACAGGTAACGTAGATCAAATTGTGAAGAACTTATGCTTGAAAATGATTTCTTTATCTTTGAATGTGTACGGTTGCTTGGAGTCAACCATGGTCGCGAGAGTTAGGGGCTACGCTCATGAAGGTACCGAGTCCCAAAACGATTGAGGATGCAGATGAGATGGCTGAGCTCAAGCATGATATGAGAAAGGTGAAAAATATTGAAGAGAAGTTCAAGTAGCGAGTTGCATCATGTGGCTTGATTGGTTCAAGTGAGGCATAATCTAGTAAAATCAGAACGGGGAGACTTGCTGGTGCATGGTAAGCTAGTGGTGTATCTACACATGGCAAGTATGATAATTGCTTGTAAGGGAAGATAAGGACCATGTCAAAAAAGGATATTTTTGTGAGTTGGCTAAAATACTGTAAACTATCTTGCATCAAAACCGCTATGCTTAAGCAGCGTTTAGGAGAGCGGTTTAGGTCAAGGAAAAGCTAAGAAGATCAAGTTAGATTAAGACTAAGAACTTAGAGAATTTGGCCTTATGTGCTTTAAAAAATGTGCATAAAGTGTAGTGTGCAAGTTAAAATTCTTGTATGTTGGGTTATCGAGTTTCCCCTTATGTGCTAAGTAGATAGTAACAACTAAGGTTTAGGTACGTGCTGGTTGCTCTATCTATTTAACAGGTTAGAATGGAGACTTGCCAGTTAACTATCCAACCCTGCTGCTCTTGCAATTAAGATCAAATATTCTAGGGTTAGGGTTTGAGACAAGTTAAGTGTAATGGTGTGCTCTCTTATCATCCAGATGGAATAGGTGTAAAACATTCATCCTCAAGTAGCAATACATCAATATTTACTCATCTTTCAAGAATTCATCTTCTTTTTTGATTTTATTGTGCCAAAAACGTATAAGAGATAGAGATGATCCATAAAAATCAATCCACATCTATCTAGGCACCCGGTTGACAAGTTCTTGAAGAAATTCGATTTTTGCTTGGATTTGACCCTCACGAGTGATTTCATGATCCGAGAATTTTTTTATCTCGATTTTTTTGGTGTTCATGTTTGATGTGACATGTGAAAATTTATGTAGAGCTATCTTAGCCATCTTTTACCTACGAGCAAGTCATATGCACTATTTTCATTTTTGACCTAATTTTGAGAGAATCTTACTTAATCTTGAAAAAGATATGAACTTTGACATAAATTTTTGCGATCCTTGATTGAAATAGATTTCTGAGACCTTAAGCAAGATATATACAAAATTTCATAGTATTTGGACTTTTGTTTTAGGTTGTACCAAAATTGAATCGCGTCGGGTTGCTCTAGACATGGAGGCCGGTCCAACTACCTCCACTAGTTAGATCGGCTTGGAATCGACTATCTAACCACTAGAGAGGTTAGACCAGTTCTAGGTAGCCAGTTAGACCTCTAGGGTTTGGGTTTTTTTGGACTTCGATTTCTTAAGCGATTTATTTCAGGTTTTTGGCTGTTGATCCTGATCTCAATAACTCTGTAGTTATTTAAATGAAGTATCAAGAATACTTTAAGAAAAATTTGGTCGGTATAATTCACCCCTCTATTATCTTTTGATCCTACTTGTTCGCTCGTACGTGCAGCGAATAGCAGCGCAGTATTGAAGAAAGATTGGGAATGATGATTCCTCCTGGTATTGTTTTCTCTCACTGTTCAATTGGGCAGGGTAGAGTCAAAGGGAAGAAGGTATCATACGACGTACTACCTGAAGAAGAGGGAGAGCATGAGAGGGGCAGCACTAACGCTAACATGTGCCCCAGATAGGCGCCATACATTATTGAGATTTGGCCATCTCCGTCTCCGTCCCCGTCCCCGTCCCCATCCACGATGATTCCTGGCCACAACGTATCTCCGATCGTGTAATCGACTAGTATCAGCTCTGCCATTGACGCCTACCTACCTGTGCAAGGAGAGATATGAACTCAATTTTTTTAGCTTCTTGATGCATAGTCTTTATCTGGGTAGGAGTATTTTTTTTTCGTAGCAGTAGCACTTGTTGATTGTTAAGCCCTACTCGGTTGGGCTGAAAAGTTTTGGTTTATGGTTGAAATTGTATTGTAGCTGAAGATGACTTATTTAGCGTAATTCAATTTAAAAAATTTAAAAATAGAAAAAATATGTTAGCTCATTACGGACAACGTGAACGAATACGGGAAAAAAAGAACTGGTAAAAAAGTTCAAAAAAAGTCAAAAGTTCTAAAAAACAAAATTTATAAATAGTGAAAAATAAGTTAGAAGTCAGAAGTTGAAACTGAAATAAGCGGGGCAAAGCTTACTGGAAGAAGGTGGTGTGGTGTGGTGGCTTGGAATGCGGGCGCCTGCGTGCACTGCCTGCGAGATTCCGGTTGCTAGAAACGGACAAGGGAGCTGTGCAACGAAAAGTTAACGGCATTTTATTCCTCAACGGCTCACTAACCGCAACTTGTAAATTAATTGAGGAGAGAGTCGTTGGGGTGTGGACAATAAAGAGAGTTTTTCTGTTTGCAAACGTGTTTTTCTACAAGGCACAAGACGGACGCGCACTAAACTCATATCATATATGTGTTCTTTCTATACGTCTGGGGATTTTGATAAAAGACACAAAATCTTATAGAGTATAAGCACGTGTTTTTTCACTAAATGTGTACGCACATATGTATTTTATTTCTAATTTACTTGGGTGATGTGATTAGAAGATGTGAGAAATAGAACAGAGGGGTTTGGCCATATTTTTTTGCTATGTAGTTGCAGAAACATTTTCAATGCTTTGTGGGCAAGGATTAAAAAGCTAGTATAAGATGGAGGAAAGAAAATTAGGGTGCATACTAGTACATCAGCTAAAAGAAGTAACAGTGATGATGATTAATCACACAATTATCTCTCTTAACTTTCAAAGTAAGGATAAAATCGGGAAAATTAGCTCGTAGCAGAAGAAATGTATACGTTAGAAAATAAGGTCCACTGAGGCCAGAAAAAGTCGTTCCTAGAGCCACTTATCAGTGACGGACGATATATGATTTCCAACATGCATAATTTTCATAGCGTCCTTGACCAAATTACCAAAACAATGTCATTTGTGGAACATACACAATGTGAAAGAGCACAATCCAATAAAATGCTCATAATTGAAAATTGCAGTCCATCTTAGCTCTAGTTTCACCGCAAAAGAAAAGCAAAATCACAAATTAATCAACCACATATACAAATTGGACTGATCCATACTTGATCGAAGGGATTAATTGGACTGATCCACACACACACACACACACACACTGATCTCAAACCAATATAAAATCGGTAGCGACAATTCCACACCGACATATTTGGCTTGGCCGTCCCCGTTGGGTTTACTTGCCCTCATCTGCAGACGAGACGCCCATCATTTCTTAATCAGTTTCCTGCATCTCCCAAGCAGCAGACGCATGGACTTTCCTGACAATCCCCATCTGATTTCGAGCCCCCCGTTCTTGATTTCCATGGCCCATTGATCGTTTCGCGCATTCCGTGGCGCATTAGTTACTGTTGCACTCTGCATCGATCAAACAAATCGCGAGCTAATTGCGTCTAGTGTTTGATTAATCACCATCGCTGACAGATTGCTCCTCTTGGGGTGGCAGGATGGTTTACAAGAATCAGCAATTGTTTTGGACCAATCTAAAGAAATATACTACTATACTAAGTACTCCCATTAGCTTTCTGGATCAGAGTTTCTGCGTGTAGGAATACTTTTACATGTGAAAACATTGCATAGCCTGCTGAGCTGCAAAAGGATAAGGTGTATAACTTCTGTATATGGGCAAATATACCATGAGGATCAATGGTAAGGAGCAGTACTGCACGCAAGTTGGAAATTCATCATTCAACTTGATGGAAATTTCATCATTCATCTTAAATATTCGTCATTCGACTTCATGGAAATTTCATTTCTGGAAAACATGGACTCCTCCTCATCTATTCAATTTGATAAATTTACAATAGCGTTTGACTTTCCGACGGTAATGGCGAAGACCAAGACTGGTACGAGGTGTAGCCAACCGTTAGCTAGTCTAACCAGTGTAGCAATGAAACAGCTACACGCTAGAATTTCACTCGATGGATTATTTTTTTCTTTTTTTGGATTTGGTCACACTAGGATTTGCTTCAGTCTTAAGATAGCTATGCTAGTAAACTATTCCTACCCCCGGAAGATTGATGGGTGGAGTCTTTTAAGCTGTCGCTTATGGTTTATTTTTTAAATTTTGGCTATTCGCAAGAGAGATTACGAATGAGACAATCATATGTGATTTTGGTCAGTATAACTAAAATCTATGCACTGTGTACTACAATCGACTAGTAGATCCACCTTAAAACGTATCGTTTGAAAGTTAGTTACTGTAGCGAAAAGTCAAAGTCAAAGCCAAAGCCGGGCCAAACCTAGCCGATGTCCAAAGTTAGGAAAAAAACCAAATTTAAGAAAAGGATGAGAAGATGTAAAATAAAGTAGTATTGAAATAAAAACCCTCAAAAATCTTTTTGACTGTGGTTTATAACTTTTAATCCTAATACAAATGCTCATGTGAATAAACTAAAAGCCGATAAACCGTTTCTAAAAGGCTATCTTGATAACTCGCTTCAAAACTACGATGAAAAAGCTACCCTATTTATTTATTCAAAAGAAGCTATAAGTAATAACTTGAAAAGTCTCCTAGTAAATGACCGCCCAGGGCACTCCCAATGCAGAAACTATGGATGGTTTCTATGGCATTAAATAAGGTGCCAAATAAACAAAATGTTGATGTGTCATTGGAATTAAGGAGGAGAGATAAGGAAATGGTTTCTTATATAGACATCATGTCTACACAGGAACCAAGATAGAAAGAGTTGTGATAGGTAGATGATAGGAGAGAGAAGATAGATGATTGGATGAAAATTTTATTTGTAGAAACTATCCATTGAGAGTATAGTTTCTATAGGTAGTGTCTACATTAATTGGCAAGTATAGAAACTATCTCATAGTTTCTGCATTAGGAGTGCCCTTATCCCCACACTGGTGCGGACTAGCATTTCCACGAGAAGGATTCATGGAATTCAGTGTTACACATCATTACTCCATGAATCTTCAAGTGTTGCGTCAATTTTTTTTTTTTTGTGTGTTAAGATGATTCCATGGTCCTAGCCAACTAATATATTGGTTAAGTGAAGTAGAGGCAAAAGCAAAACGAAGAGTGGGCAGTGGTTCAAGTTGGGATGAAATGGCATCAATTACTGCAGTCCCCATCCGGAGCCTGAGTTGTCAACATGATCTCCCAACGTGGATGCAGCTTTCACTTGTAAGATTTTACGAAAGCTAACCCTTTTTTAATTTTCTCCAATTTTTATTGATCTGACAACCTGAAATTCACTTCACATAATTTTCTTTGTAATACCACATAAAATTTGAGAACTAGATTGAAAAGAAAATAGCGTCTCAAGTTTCTATTAAGATGATACAATTAAGAGAAAGAAAACTGTACACATCTAAAATGTGACAGCGTCGTGGGTGTTACCTTACCGATTCAATGTAATTCTCAATGTCTTTTCCAAATTGCCCGGTCAATCATTTTACCCTATTTTCCCTCCCTTAACTCATAGCCATTAGTCATCATGATCAAGGGAGCAAAAGTGGGTGTTGATGCTCTCACAGCGGTGGATTTTATTCATTGATGGATGAGGGCGTGTAGTATAATCAAGTGCAGCCCATTGGCCATTCCTAAAGCAGACACCTTAGAAAGCAGGCAACCCACGATTCTTCTTTCTGGTGAAGCAACTGAGCTAATATTATATTACCACACTGAGCTAATATTATATTAGACACAAAATTTTATAGAGCATAGACACATGTTTTTTACACCCATTTTTGAAAAAAAAATGGTCCCTCTTGGAGTTCAGAAGGCGCGACAGGTGACATAGAGCTTGGCAGGAGCGGTAGTGAGTGGCAGTTGGCATGAGCATGGGAGGCAACTACGTAGGCGAGGCAGCAGGCTAGCTCAGGCACTGCCGAGCCGCCCTTGCTCGGTAGCAACTTGTTGAGGCACCCCTACTTGACAGGTTGTTGCTGAGTAGCACCAACTCGGCAGCTGGCTAAGCAGGCGTGTGCGGTTAGGGGGCCGAGGGAAGCTCGGGGTCGGGGCACTTGGTTGCAGCACTGGCATGATGGTGCCACGTAGGAAATTTATTTTTTTTGTAACTAGGTGAATACTCATGCAAACTAGTAAAAAATGTGTGCTTTGATTTAAGATTGATAAAAAATGCGTGCTTTTTGTACTACAAATACAAACAAATTCTATTTAAGATTGCTATAATCAGAACAAAGTATTAACGAGTACACAATTAAGTTCAACCCACTCAGAAGAAAGAGCTAGCCCGAAGGCAGTACTGGGTCAAGGGTTGCCCGCTGCCCACTTCCTCTAGTGGTGAAGCTAGTTTTGGGGGAATGTCAGCATGTCCGGAGTGCGTCGTACGTCGTGCAAGTCATATTGCGATGGTGGTTGAGTGGGAATTGGTGCACTAGACAATTGACTCGGCCTAATTTCTTGAATGCAGAACATCTGCTTCACCCGGTCCTCCACGTAATTGCTAGCATCTTATGGAGGGAAACACGTTTCGTTAGGTCGATGTAAGGTACAATTGCAAATGAAACCCGTAATTGTAAGCACCGGTGTCACGTGTTGTGCGGACGATGAACCTCCCAGTTACTCCAATCCATGGTAGTCCGCTGCAGCAAAGCCTGATGCTGCATAGTCCGCGCCATATTGGTAGACCCTGTAGCTATTGTATGTCCGATCATACCACTCGTCATGCTATCGAAGATGTGGGTGCATACATGCTGTACTACACCTCGCAGTGTTGGACAGGGGAGTTGATGTCACTGCCCCTATGTTTTAGGCCATCTTTAAGATGTGGACAAAAGTAGAGTGGTCCCTCATGCCCATCCCCCCGCGAGGGTGATCTGGAGTTGGGCTTCCTTCGTGACGAAGATGGGACTAGAGCAATGTCTGTGCAAACGTTCTACATGAAAACGATATGTATGAAGAACAACAGAAGAAAGATATCTTGCGAATTACAGCAAAATATGAAATCATCAAACCTGAGCAGTGCACTACATAGACTTGTAATGACCGAGGCAAGGGGGTACGTCGACAAGTTAGGACATGCAGATAAAGCTACTGACGGACGATGTAGCGGCTCGTTGCCCCTAGGATAGACAAATCATTAGCACAGCTGCAGCTGATGGCCCCTAGTGCCTGTTTGGCATTCTCGTACATGTTGCGGATAGACCCCAGTAGTTGTTCGATTGTGCTTGACTGTTTGCAGTGTAGTGTGGCTCCACCCTCGGACACGATGCAGCGCACCGGTCGACCTGCAACGACGGATGGAATATGTTAGGCGTGTATGCTCGAATAGTAGGATACAAATATGAACTTTAAGTCTTTTATGGCTTCATCTTGCTATGCCACACGATGTTGGTGCAGTCTAAGTGCCAGCCTGTCGGTGTGCATGGCCTGTGGGGGGTTGCACAAGGAGACATGTTAGTCTGTAATGGATTTGCGGCATATACCACTCCAAGTATGTGGGGTAGTGTCTGGGTCGTGCTTCTGTCCTTCCTGCTAAACCTCCGTCTTCACCGACAACTCCTAGGTGTATGTCCATGACACCTGTGTCTCCCTCCACTTGTCGCTCTTCCATCCCTTCTTCGATTGCCTACAGAAAAAGAGGGTATACAACTGTTACTGTCAGGAAAAAACGAACCGTACACAATGAGGTAGCAAATAAATTTATTTACAGATGAACATGGCTATGTAGTGGTCGACACAGAGCTGGTGGTACCTGCTGGTCAAGCTCAAACTGTCTCATGACTTGTTGGGGGGTGTACAGCTCCACCATATGTGAAAAGATGTGGTGGCAGGTCGTGAGCTAGTAGTCCCTGTTCTGCTCACACTATTCTAAAAGTCTAAAAGAAGCTATATCGGAGATGAACTCTACAATCCACACTGTACACGCAATGCTACCCTCATCCAAGGTTTCAAACACGTTGTCGAAATTCGGGTGCGCTCATCATGGCCTCTCTATAGACCATCCTAGCTCACTATCAGCCCAATGAGTACCCATGCTGGGTCCATCGACTGGATCATCGCCATCACCATCACTGTAGAACCACGCCTCTAACTGGGAAGTGCTTCCATGATTGCATCTGCAACTAGATGTAGCAATCGGCAAGGTTTGACTCGCTAGTGCCATGCTATGAGCCATCGCACAACGCCCTGTAGGTCGCATATAGAATAGCCGAGCTCTAACTATACATCAGGACCTCATCAGGCCCAGTGTCGACTAGGGACTCTGTGATGTGGATGTAACTAGGGTACACCCAGTCTCCTAAGTCGTAGGAAACATTACCCACCCGAACATGAAGAGCAAGTAAACTACTAGGTGGTACTTCACAACCTGTGCAGGTGTGTCTACTAGGCATTGCCTATATCACCGCAACCATGAATGTGGCACTCCATGGAACTTATCCGAAATGGGATGACCAAACTGGTGTAGCATACATGCCTTCCAGTCAGGTGATCTAGTGGGTAGAACCACAGGACAACCCGTATTGGCAAACTGGTGAGGTGTGCAACATCTTGCAGAGTGATGGTCATCTCCCCCACCAAAAGTGAAACATGTGAGTCTCCAGCTTCCACTGGTCAACAAGTGCTGACAAAAGAGGTGAGTCTAATGCGATAGACCACCCAATGTGTATTATCGTCGCTATAGGCAACAACTCAACCCACCGTAGAACTGGAATGTACCAATCGTCAAGAGGCCAGTCCTCCCGAGCTCCTCAGAGAACAAAGGGGGGCAGTTTGTTCATGGCTCAACCATGCCTGACAACGATGCTGCCCATCCTAGGATGGGTCTAGCAACATGCCACGCCCAAGACCACCACCAGCAATATTCCCCATAGTACAAAAGATAATGTGTCCATGTCAAACGATACTAAATACAACTAACCATAACCAAGAATAATCATGCCGCATACGTATGTACATATTTTCTAAATTGCGCACGCACTTGTCAAATGGTGCTAACTACAATGGCACATATTTTCTTTAGCTATTTACAAAAAAGGGGAACAATTCACACAAATGTCACTATAGCCACTTATTTTTCAAATTTGGCCTCTGAATGCCTATTTTTGCAAATCACATTTTTCTTCTTACACTAGCTTGATGTTGTGATTAAATGCACACTAATTAATAAAATATGATACATTTAATGATATAATTAGCAGTAATTTAATGCGACTAATACTAATTTATTGCAATTAGTATTAATTAATTACAGTTAGTACTAATTAAATATGATTAGTGTTAATTGCAATGCTAATTAGGCATGCACACTGCATACCAACCCATTATTTTCTACAACTTTCTATAATTGTATGAGAGCAATAAATATATATGTTCGAACATACATAAAAATATATTACTATTTTTCTAGCCCGTATTTCTGCAACTATTTCCAATAAATAAACATGGCTAATTACAAAAATACATACGTCAACTAATCATGGCTATTTAGCGCATTCCACAATTCAAAACCACAGTTACGCTAATGAAATGCTAATGATATATTAAGTGTATTGCTCACATACGAATAAAGCATACCTTTTTCTGAAGGTATTCACCTGCTCCACAATGCTTCTAACTACGAAGGATAATAAATCACAGCTAAACCACCTTGAAATTATATTACAAACTCATCTTTTAACCTCTTTTTCCTTCCCCTCCCTGTTGCGCTCTCGGTCGGCAAGAAAACTCTCTTTCCTTCCCCTCCCTCGTTGCGCTCTCTCTCAGTAGGAAATCAATCGCGGTTCCCATTTTATATGCGTGGGAATGCATTTATGACGACATTCCCATGTGAGCGCATGCGGGCGTGAATGGCAGCACAATAAACATGCAAATAAAACAAGAATCTAATATTGCGTCACGTCGCGTCATCACCCACGCAATTCCCTCATGCCAGCAGCCAAACTGCGTGCGCCCTGTCCCTGCTCATGATTCTCTTAGCCCCTACCCTTGCACACACATTGCCCGTGTGCACCTCAACCAGCTGTCGAGCTAGTGCTGCTTGACAGCAACCTACTGAGTAGGGGCTGCTCGGCAGCGCCTAGGCTCACCTACTGCCGCGCCTACGCAGTCGCCTCCCACAGTCATGCTGCCTGCCGTGCACCACCGCTCCTGCTGAGTTCCCTAGGTGCGGCTGTGCCTTCCGAGCTTGGAAAGAGGATGATCATTTTTTTTTCAAAAATGGCTATTTGAGGGAGAAAATTGAAAAAATGATTACAATGCCAAAAATATGAACAGTGTTCAGGGTCAAGAAGGTTTTTTCCTTCCATTTTTTCTTTTTTTCTTTTTCCTTTGTATTATTCGTAGAGATATACTTTTATTTTTTTATTTTTTTTATTTTATTGAATAATTCAGAAAAACTAACAGCCATAATAGTGTTATTTTAACTAAAAGACATAATATTTTAAAACATAGCTTAGTCTAAGGGTCCAAATTGTGAAGAAATTCAGGGTAGTTGTCTACCTGAATTACGAGGACCACGCAACTAAAGCAAAGCCAGAAAAGGCACATAGGCACATAATGAATTAGAGTCATAGTGCTGCACCACAACACAAGGATTCGATTTCCATCAATGTGCACCAGCTAAGCTAATCTATCTTCGCGCGGTCCCTCGTTTGCAGAGTCAGTTGGATGTGGCCAGATTCTTGACGCTGGAGCATAGCTGGGCTATAAACAAAAGGTAGGTCAATCCGGAGTGGAACTATTATTATGTATCATCCAATTATATATTCTCTCCATGGTTAGCTCTATTTTTTTGAATTGTGACTTAGACATTTATGTCTACGGCTTATGATTTTTGACCCTAATACAAGCGCTCGTGCAAACGAACTAAAATCCGATAAATCGCTTCTAAAAGGCTATTCCAATAAGCCGTTTTGAAATAGCGACGTATAAACCATCCTATTTGTTTATTTAAGAAAAAAACATAAACTATAAGATATAAGCTAAAAATAACAGGCCTCGTAATATAGAGTAGTTGGCTTTAATTAGGCTCTCACATAGAGTTGGATCAGATCAGCCGCATCCATGCATGCCTCCAGCTTCTCTGTGACAGGAACATTAATGTGCTAAACAGGTCCATCTCATGTCGCCATAGCCCACATAGGAGCCGAGCGTCAGTCGATTTCTACTGCCGTCTCTGCTGGCGCATCAACTGTGTGCGTACAACACGAGTACAAGACATGCGTTGCACAACAATGCGTACAGCAGCAACCTCCCGCGACACTCCATATTACTTCTCTCCTCGCCCGATGAATCCATTTCCCTCGTCGATCGTTTCCTTTCCTTTTCCCCCAACCAATTTCTTCAAGGAGGATGGATGGAGGGACTGACCTGCATGGCTAGCTAGCTCAATCGGCCGGCAGCCGGGCACGGCAGCAGTACGTTCACAGGCGGCGGCGCCTGCACTGCACGCACTGCTCCCGCGCGCAGGCCGGGCGCCTTACGCACGTTCGCACGCGACGTAACGTGGCTAGCTAGCTGAGGCGCCCTTCACGTCGATCGGTCGAGGGCCTGTTTGGCAACGGCTGCGGCTTATGAGTTTTGTCTGAAATTTTTGAATTTTGGTTGTTTACGGTACAGATTACGGAGAGATAGATACTTGCGATTTTGGATAATACAGATGTTAGATTTTTAACGTGTATATCGTTTAATTTGTAGACTCCGTCTTGAGAAAATACTCCATTTGAACGTTAAATACTATAGTAAAAATCAAAAACCGAAAACCGCCAACTTTGAAGGAAAAGACCGGACCCCGAGATCCCCCAAGACACGCGGCTTCAAAAAAAAAAGCTAACGCTATCCGGTGCGCGGCTTGGCTAGCTGGGTGGACGGCCGCACGGCAGAAGTGCCAGAAAAATCACGTCTCCCCGCGCGCGGTCCCCGTGGGCTGGCCGGCCGCGACGTCGCGCGGCAGGGGAGGGGACACGAGAGGGAGGGTGCCGTTGTCGCGCGCGTCTAGCGCGTACCTGCCGCGGCGCTCGTCACAGAGAAGCACGCCTTTTTTTTTTCCAGACGAAGAACCAACCGGGATTCGCCATGTCACAAAGACTGTCCGTCCCCTCTGCTCTTCAACCAGTGAATTGCATGTATATATGTTGCTGGATCCCAGAGTTTGTGTAGCACCCCCGCTCTGCACACATGCAGGTCGGTCTACGAAAGCAATTCATGTGTACATCAGCACTGTGCAGCAAAGGGCAGAACCACTACAATGTGGGCAGAGCAGTGTACGGACAACGTACAGTACGAGATTCGCAAAAGTGCTAGTACGTGTGATCGATCGTACACTGGCAACAATGCAAAACAGTGTATCCTAGCCAGCTCAAACGATTTGAAACACTGCCATCTCCAGTTGCCCAACGACACGTGCCAATCTCTGCGCGTACGTGAAGATTCGTGTTATTATTGCACGCATATCATTCCTCCTGCCAAATTTTTTTTGAGGGTATTCCTCTTCTGAATTAGTGCTATCGTAATACGTAGCTTTTGGAGGCATTAAAATTGCTGTATGCCTATCAGGATGCGTCAGGTTAGGTCCTGATCAATTCGATTTCAGTTTCTGATTTCGGTTTATTTTTCACTATTCATAAGTTTTGTCTTTTTCTGAATTTTTGGCTTTTTGTTGAGCTTTTTTACCGGTTCTTTTTTTCCCGTATTTGTTTGTATTATACGTAATGGGCTAATATATTTTTTATATTTTTAAATTTAATTATGCTAAATAAGCCTCTGTCAGCTACCGTGCTTTTTCAGCCAGTACAGTGTTTTCAGCCATAAGCCATGAGCTTTTCAGCCGAACCGATCACCACCTAGGTCCACTGAAACGCAGTACATGCGTGCATATACAGCATATCTCCAAGCATCCTGGATGATACTGACCCTGCACGCTAGATGTACGAGAGTTTCCCTTCGTGATCAGTATTCCCTCAGGTCCCAACACAAAGTCGTTTTGGATATGGATACGTGTGATTCTTAAAATATAACCTTGCGCACTTATTTCTCTTGTAACATATTTATACAACCTAATAAATTTGTAATATTTAACATGTTATATCGAGATATCCTAAGTTCATAATATTTAATGTAACCCAAAACAACTTATTTTTACAACCGAAGGGGTAGCGACGTTGCATGTTTCAAATCACTGCAGTTTGAAAGAAACAAACACTGTAGATTTGAGTTCCGAATTGGTATTCACAGCTCCTCCTGCCCAAGTTAATTTTTGCAACTCGATAGACTTTTCAAATATGTTCGGAACCTAGGATTACCACAAAAAACAACTTAACAGAAGAGGTAGCTGACAAAATTGCAAGGAAGCGGCCACGAGTACGCAAGAAAAAAAGATAGTTTTAGAAATCCATGTGTTCTGACGTGGGACTCTTGCCTCTAAGACTACGTCTTTTGTAAGTCTTATGATAAATAGTATGTATATCTCAAGTTATCTATCTATATAATACATCAAGAGTGCTCTATAATTTCTCCTCTATATAGTGATTTCGCCGATTATACATCTATAGTTTTTGAAGGAGAACGGGTAGGCTACGCTAGCTACAACATTTGATTTTCTACCATGTTCAACCAGAAAATATGCGTGTAAGGGAGTCATGGATAGTTACCACTAGATGCGCCTGCAATGAAGAAGAGTTGGAGCAGCCGGTCCAACGAGATGCGCGTTGATGAAGAAGAAGCACCGATCGTTTCACGAATCGAATGTCTCCTCCTCGCCCTAGCAATAGCCTTGCGCTTCTCGCCGATCAAGACAAAGAAGAATAAAGCGGCGCCTCCACGGAGTCCACACGTTCGGGATGGAACGCCGTGCGCTGGTGTGCTAGCACCGCGCGCCCAGCTAGAGTTTCGGGATACGGCCGAGGGGAGGTGGCGGCCAGGGTCTTTAGCACAATAGTCTATCTTACTTGCAGCCCCGCCTCCACATATTTATAGAGCATGCTAATGGGCTTCCACGTTATAGGCTCATTAGAACCCTAATCCCATATGGATCAATATCCCTTTTGGCCTATAAAACCGAATTGTTTATGATTGCCTCTTGGGCACATCACTAACAGTTTTTGTCCTCAAGAGTTTTTTATGTTAAATCTTTGTCTTATGCTTCTGATTATTCTTTATTATTTTATATTCTACTATGAGTTTTATAACAGATTCTTTATGAGATTGCTATCTTGGAATGCATCAAACTGGAGGCTGCCATGCTGGTTGATGCTACAAATAAGCAACTGGCTTCAAGCTGCTGAGTGTAACTCAGTGCCAGTCCAACTAAAACAGTAATGTATGTTTTGACAACGTTCCAGATTCCATTTGCAGCAACATGTATACAGCTTTGCCAAACATTATGTAGGACCGAGACCGACCCTGGAGGAGTGAATAGGAGCCAACCCAATTAAAAACTTTTTAAAATATTTTTTAAAAGAGAAAGTAAAACTCTTCACTTCAATTGCTATTAGAAGCTATGAAAAGATGTGAATATCAGAGATTAGACACCTATAAAGAAATCTCCAAGAAAAAACAAGCAAAGTGAGGTTTTACCTCTCAGTGTGGTACTACCACTATATAAGGTGCGGTAGTACCTTTGGGGTACAATACAACCGCTCCTTAGTTGGTGGTACTATAAGAAAGATTTAATTGACTTAAAATTTGAACCAAAGCAATATCACAACCTTAGAAATCTAAAACAATAAGAGATCTTGCAAGATCATAAGAAAGTTGGGACCTTTTGGGTCTCAAAGCTCTGTTGTAGCAAAATCAGTCTTAAACCACAAAATGAGCTAACTCTCAAATCGAGGGTTCAAATCACGTAAAACATGGCATGCACCTTCTCTAGAATATTATAAAACTATTTCAATCAATAATAAATAAAATTATAGCAAACATTCTGACCTTTTTCCATTTGAAGGAATGATACACCAAAATTAGGTAAAAGAGGAAAACATCAATTTACTCTTACTCATGAGTTCTTGATGATCTAAATAACTTTGAAACTATAATGCTAGATGTACAAACTCAAGGATCAAAACCCTAATCACCCTCTATTGAACTAAAATCGCAAACACACTTGCAAATATAATAACAAGCTAGATCACAGTACAAACTCAAGCCAAAATACCCACAAGATCAAAACCCTAATCACCCTCTATTGAACTAAAATCGGCAAACACAAAGACTTGCAAATAACAAAAGACTAGAGGGATGAAATATTGTCTCCAAAAGACATATTTGTCACTTACACATTCTTGGCACAAAACAAGATCAAGAGGGAGAGGAGAAGCACTAAAAACCAAGCCAAATCAAGATTTCATCAGTTGAACAAAGAGAGAAAGACTTGAACAAACGTTGAACCTTATGATACTTAGAGATGAATGTTTACAGCCACTCCTAGCCACACACATAGTTTAAGGATGACAAAAAGCTCAGCCGCAAGAGCATCTCACATTTCCAATAAGGTTCTTTCCAAAAGCCTAACTCCTCTCAAGGCTAAGCATCAACTCTCTAAAAACATTAACCTAGCCACTTCTATCCCTCCTTATATTTGAAGGCTCACAAAGAAAACCCTAACCAGTATCTCTAGACGGGTTTCACCCATTCTTACATGGGCTAACCAATTAACCCAACAACATACCGGGTTTCACACCTACACATGCATACTTCTCTGAGCGCACATACCTATTAACCCATTAGCGAATCAACACTTGATCCACTTAGCATTTTTAGCACATTCATGATCTAAACTACCTAGGCCACCGCCGCTGTACTTTCACACCCCACCATATTTTTTGTATTAGGCAATTTACCAAAATGCCCCTCAATTATCTTCCACGAAGATTCTCGCCTCTTTTGTCACAAACCATCACCCATGCTTCGCCATCTTCTATATGGCCCTAATGACTTACCGCAAAGCCTCTCATGCGTCTGGATCCTACCTCACCGTCCACACTTGCACCCAAGTCACTTGGTACACCACATGCTTTTCCTTGCATAATGATGGTACTTGACTTCTCTAACCATTCTAGACCTCAGTTCCTTCCTTAGCTTAGTCCTGATCCACTTTGACCTTTCCCTGAGATCCGGTTCCTCATCATCTTGGCTTGTAACCACTCTGCTAGCATCAGTCATCTTCCGATGGTTGCCTGATAGTTTGGACCCCTGTTCCTCCTGAGCGTAGTCCCAATCTCTTAATCGCTTTGTCATAGCTTATCATAGCATAGTCCTGAGCGTATCATAGCTTAGTCCCATTCCCATTCGCCTCACTATGATGTAATTATGGAGTCCTATGACTAACAACAACATGCAAACCATCACGTAACACCGCACAATATACAAAATCATCAATTAACACAATTAGCGCATACAATGCACTATGCAAAATGTATGCACCTAACCAATGGCACCCATGTTGTGCCCACACTCAACAAACTTAGCTCAAACCAACTCACACTCCAAACCTCTAAGGCTAGTATGACCGCCAACCACAGGTCGGTCAGATCGTCAGAACCTCGGCTGGTCTAACTACTAACCAACAGCCGTTATGACCACTAACCAAAGGCTAGTCATACCACCGCCTCCCACAACGAAAGCACACTCACTGAAAATATGCTACCGCCAAATAGAATTCGATCATACCGTAACCCTAGTCCGACTGCCATTGAAGTTTGGCATTATTGCAGCCGGCTATAAAGGACCATGTGAGAAGGTCTAGGTTATTGCTGTGATGAACCATTGCAAGTTTTTTGGAATGATCAAGTAATTTTGCAAAGATCGCACTTTGAGGATTTGGGACTTGAGTCATGGATTGAGTTGGGGTGACCTGGGTCATTGTATTAAGATTGCATGATGCATGTTTTGACTAACGTATGTTAAGTTATGAAGAACTTATGCCAGAAAACGATTCTTTATCTTTGGATGTGTAGAGTTGCTTGGAGTCAACCATAGTCAACAGCGATTATCGGGGCTATGCTCATAGAGGAGCTGAGGCCCAGAACGATCGAGGATGTCGGATGAGATGGTGAGCTCAAGCATGGCACGAGAAAAATGTGAAATGTTGAAGACGAGTTCGAACGGCGGGATTGCACCATATGGCTTGGATGGTCCATGTGAGCTGTCATTCGATGGAATCAGAACAAGAGAGACTTGGTGATAAGTGGCAAGCTAGTGGTGCACTTACACGTGGTAAGTATGGTGATTGCTTGCAAAGAATGGTGTTGACTAGGTAAACAAAGGGTATTTTGATAGTTTAGCCAAAATACCAGAAACTAGCTTGGATCAAAACTGCGTTGCATGAGTGGTGCTTGGGAGAGCGGTCTAGGTTAAGGCGAAGCTGGTTTGATCTAGTTGAATTAAGGTTAAGAATTTAGCATATTTAGGTTTATGCACTTTGAAAAGCGTACATAAATGAATATGTGTGAGAAAAATCCATGTGTGTTGGGTTACCGAGTTTCCCCCATTATACTAAGTGGATAGTATCCACTAAGGGGTGGATGTGGCTGGTTAGCCCATCTATAAAAGGGGATGGGATGTAGACGTGTGGTTAACAATCCAACCTATCTCTCATGTGCTCTCTTGTTTAGGGTTAGGGTTTGAGAGTTGAGTGCTTAGAGTGCTCTCTATCCTCTAAGGTGAAGTGGCTGTAAAACTTTTCTCCTCAAGTAGCAATAGAATCAATCTTCAATCATCTCCATGGCTATTTATTGTCTTGATTGATTTTCTCTTGATTTGGTTGGTTTTTCCTCTCCTATTATCCCTCTTCTTGATCTTGTTGTGGTAAGGACATATAAGAGATCGAGATAATCTCAGAAAATCAATCTCCACCCATCTAAGCACTTTAGTAGCAAGTTCATCAAGAAACTTGGTTTTTGCATGTTTTGGATCTTTCAAGTGATTTCTCATTCTAGAGGTTTTTGGCTTGATTTCGTCGGTGTTCTAATTTACTATGACATGTGGGAATACATCTAGAGCCATCTTGGCCATTATCCACTCACGAGTAAGTTGTATTCACCGTTTTAGGTTTTTGATTGGTTTTGGTGCAATCTGTCTTAAAACTGAAAAAGATCTCAACTTTGGTAATGTTTTTCATGATCGCTTGTTAGAATAGGTTCATGATATCCTAAAGAAGATCCCTATAAATTTTTATGTCATTTGGATATATTGATCAAAGGTTACATATATTTTTTTCCGTAAAACAGTGCTGAAATTTCTGTTCATTCCCTGATTTCATAGGTCTTACTTCGACCACATTGTTTGATTCGACCACACAGATCTTATTTCAACCACATTGTCTAGTTTAACCACATAGGTCTTATTTCAACCACATTGTCTAATTCGACCACACTGGTATTTGACCACTGTGGTCTTTTAAACCACATTGGTCTTGTCAATCACACTAGTCTTCGACCACACTATTTTTCTCTGTCAAATTAGTCTCTATTAATTTATTCTTTACTCTTGATCTCCATAGCATCTCATAGCTATTGGAGTAAATATTAGATAATATTTGGGGAAAATTTGAGGCGCTATTCACCCCCTCTGTTGCCATATCGGTCCTACAGGCTGATCAAACCATGGCTCCCATGCCGGTCTGACCGCTACTCCTTAGCCGGTCTGACTGCTAGCCCAAGGTTGATCAGACCACCCCTACCCCATCAATCCATGTTCTTCATCCCGCATTCTTGGTACCTACACATAGGAAGAACAAGGTACCCAAGTCTAGGATCCTGAAGGGTTAGATAGCAAATACTTGGAAACCCAATGCTTGGACACACCATCAATAGAAGCAATTGAATTCTTATGTGAATTACCATGATGTATTGGATGGTTCATGCATGAAGGTCCATTCTTGAAGGCACACCGTGAGTGGACAACTTGATGAGAAAAATGAGCACCATCTCTAGAAAAGCAGCAAGAACCTTACTTGAAAGCAGGATGATGAGAACTAATATGACTACCAAAAAAACTCACAACTCCTCACCGTGGGTGCATACCTTAATAAGGAAAACGAGGTCCACCACTTGAGAAACAGAGATAATCTTGACTCAGGACAGCACGTGGAATAAAATCAAAACCATGAGAACCAAGTTCATGGCGTCGTCCAACACCACTAGAAAAGATGTCAAAAAAGCTATCAACATAGTGAGCCTTCATGTTAGCTCCCGAGTGTTCATGCCATTAGAAATGCTATGAATACTTAGAGACTTAGAAGTATAGGGTCAACGCATGTGTTTAGCACGCCGATAACAAAAGTCCATATATGCCCATCCTTCCTACAAATGTGAAATGATGTAAAAGTCTACTAGGAGACACAGTATGAGAGGACAAAACACCATCCTTGCTCAAAGAAAAAGTCCCTTAGGGCAAGCATGAAGACCTATGTCAGCACTAGGTCTGCACATGCCATAAGATGGGCAACATGTGTTCCTAAAAGCTCGACAACGAATTCAACGCTCGTGCTTCACATGGCAAAAGCGAAACTCAACAATGTATCCATCCTTGTTATAAAAGGTAAAATGGTACTTCTTTTTTAGATATGTAGTATCATGTGAAGAAAAAAACACCCTTATTTTTAGGACAATACCAGAAGAATTACAATAAGCATCAAAAGGCAAGTTAGAGCTATCCAAAGCAATGACACAAATACCAACATCAAGTGACTCAAGGGAAGTACTAGAAGAATCCAAATATGATTGAGAAACATGAAAGCCACATGGCTTGGCACTTATATTTTTGTTCACTATCTTCAAATAATCAAGCTCATTCCTCAAGGTAATGCAAGATGTGCAAGAGATTGAGGATGCATTAATAATATATATGGAATGCAAAGTATCAACATCATTTACCAAGTTAGTACAATCTTGCAAGAGAGTAAATCATCATTAAGCAAAATTTCATATTTCAAGCACATACTAGGAGGACTAGACTTAAACTCATCAATTTCAGTCTTAATATTATCTAATTTCTTAAGATAATTGGAAAAGCTCATATTTTCTTTTTTTATTTTTCACTCTAGTAAGTTCAAGTTGTTCTACATCTGTGGAATGAGTCAATTTTAACTTCTCAATTTCAGCAAGCATTTCTACACAAGATTCACAATCATTTCTAGTCATGGACCTAAAATTATCAATCTCTGATCTAGCACAATCAAGCCCATGATGTAAAGCAATATAAGAATCATATGGCATAGAATCATTTGATCCAAGTAATTCATTTCCAGATTTCAACCATACAAGATATGTTCTTAATTTACCATTATGACAACCATACAGATGGCAAAGGAGATTTCAACATAGTAATTTCATCAAGCAATTCACTATTTTTCAACTCTAGAATATTCACAAGGTTGTCAAAAGTATCAATTTTTGAATTTAGAAAGATAACATCCTCAAAGAGTTTCTCCTTGTTCATCTTACTTAGCTTGAGTCGAAGATCATGCTCCATGGTTATTCTATACTCGCAATCGGGTTTCTTCTTCTCCTTGGGTTCAAATGTCTTTCGCATCCCTATAACTAGGACAAGACCAATATAAATGTCCAACCATTCTATACACAATGCAAATAATTCCTTATCTTTTTGCCAAAGAATCACAAGAAGAACAATCAAAAGACCCATAAGATCTCACATTAGCCACCATACTCATGATTGGTTAAGATCACTCAAAGAGCAAACAATACACTAATACCACTTGTAGAAGCAAGAACGGCGACTAGAGGGGTGAATAAGAGCCAACCCGATTAAAAACGTTTCAAAATATTTTCCAAAGGAGAAAGCGAAGCTCTTTATTCCAATAGCTATTAGAAACTATAAAAAGGTGTGAATATCAAAGCCTTGACACCTAGAAAGAAATCTCCAAGAAAAATCAAGTAAAATATGGTTTTACCCCTCAGTGCGGTACTACCACCATATAAGGTGCAATACTACCGCTCCTTAGTTAGAGGTACTACCTTTCCTTCAAATCAGTATTGAAAAATTAGCCCGAGAAAAACCAAATCCATACAACTTTCATAAGTAATGTCCAAATGACTTGAAATTTGAACCAAAGTAATATCAAAACCTTAGAAACCTATACCAACAAGAGATCTTGCAATATCACAAGAAGGTTGGGACCTTTTGGGTCTCAAAGCTCTGTTGTAGCAAAACTAGTGTCAAACCACAAAATATGCCAACCCTTAAATTGAGGCTCTAAATCACGTAAAACTTGGTATACACTTTCTCTAGGATGTCAAAAACCTATTTTCAATCAATTATAAAGAAAATTATTGCCAAAGTTCTAATTTTTTCCATTTGATGAAAGGATGCTTCAAAACCGAGCAGAAAAGAGAAACTCCGATCTGCTCTTGCTCATAAGTTCTTGATAATATAGATGACCTTATAGGTTCTCACATGTTATAGCAAGCTAGATCATAGCATGAACTCAAGCTAAAATTCCCACAAGATCAAAACCCCAAAATCATACTCTCTTGAGCCAAAATCGGGTAAACACAAGAACTTGCAAATAACAAGTGTCTAGATAGATGAGATATGGTCCCTAAGAGATACCTTCATCACTTGCTCGTCCCTGGCTTAAAACAAGATCAAGAGGGAAATGAGAAGCACCAAAAACCAAGCAAAATCAAGATTTCATCATTCGAACAAAGAGAGAAAGACTAGGATGAATTTTGATCTCTATTGATACTTGGAGATGAATGTTTATAGCCTATCTATAGCCACATACATAGCCTAAGGATAATAAAAAGCTTAGCCACAAGAGCTTCTCATATCTCCCGCAAGGTTCTCACCTCTCAAAGCTAGGCATCAATTCTCTCAAAAACATAACCTAGCCACCTCTCTCTCTTCTTATATGTGATGGTTCACAAGGAAAACTCTAACCAACATCTCTAGTTGGGTTTCATCCATTCTTACATGTGCTAACCTTGCTAACCCAATATTATACCAAGTTTTACACTTACACATGCACGCTTCTCGATATGTACATACCTATTAACGCGTTAGTGAATCAACACTTGATCCATTTAGCATTTTTAGCACATTCATGATCTAGACCACTTAGGCCACTGCCGCGGTTTCGCACACCACCACTTTCCTTGTATTGGGCTATTTACTAAAATATTCCTCTGCTGCCTTTCACAAAGCTTTCCGCTTCCTTTGTAATGAAGCATCACCCATGCTTCGCCATCTTTCCTGTGGCCCCAATGATTTATCGCTAAGTCTTTCACATGTCTAGATCCTACCAAACTGTCCTCACTTGCAAACGACCCAAGTCACTTGGCACACCACATGCTTTTCCTCACATAATGACGGCACCCGGCTTCCATGATTGTTCTGGACCCTAGCTTGTCTCTAAGCTTAGTCCTGATCCACCTTGTCGTTGCCGTCATGTCTACCACCAGTAGCTCCCGCTCTGGTTCCTCGTTATCTCGGCTTGTAACCATTCCGCTAGCGTCGATCATCTTCTAGCGGCTCCCAGATCATATGGACCTTGGCTCCTCTTTAGCATAATCCCGATCCCTTGATCGCTTTGGACATAAGCTCTCATAGCTTAGTTCTGTTCTCGTCCGCCTCACCACGACGTAGCTCCAGAGTCATACAACCACTAATATCAAGCAAACGGTCATGTAGCACCACACAATACATAAAATCATCAATTGTCACAATTTGTCTATACAATGCACCGTGTAAAATGTATGCACCTAAACAACAGCACTCATATCATGCCCACACTCAACAAATTCAGCTCAAACCAATTCACGTTGCAAACCTCCAAGTCGGCCTGACCGCCAACCACAGATTGATTAGATGGTTGGCACCTCGGCCGACCTAACCGCTATGGTCGATATGACCACCAATCAAGGGTTGGTCATAACGTTGCCTCTCATAGCGAAAACACACTCACTGGATACAGGAAAAAGACTATCGCCAACTAGAATCTGGTCGAATTGCAACCCCGATTTGACCGCTATTCAAGTCCGATACTACTGCACTTGGTTGGTCAAATCATGGCTCCTATCCCAGTCTGACCGTTGCTCCCGGTCGATTAGAACGCTTTTGTCTGGTATGACCACGGCCCTAATACCGTCATACCGCCAAAACAACAGTGCAACTAAAAAATTACAAGCTCTTACAAACTAAACTTAAACTTCTCTAACTATCTAAATCAAAGATTTATTACTCATTATAACTACAGAATGACCCTCGTGGCCTGACACATTATGTACTGCAAATTGCGTCTGAAACAATACTAACGAAACATCGGGGACGAATCTCTTATATAATGATTAGATGTTCAGAGAAGCTCACATACTGATGCGACGTGCATCGATGGAATAGCACTTCTAGGTCGATCCGTGGATCATGTAGGCGATCGAGCTCGGAGCAGGCTTGAGCGCCCCAAGAAATTCCCCACTGTTTCCGGTGCCCAATAATTGGTGGAGATCGTGGCGAGGGCCACATGGTAAACGGCTGGATGTGGATGGAACTGCTTGTCCGGCCTGTCCGTCAATTATAGGAAGATTCCCGGATGCATGATGCTGATAATGTCGTTTTTTTAAAGATAAGAAGGGAGGAAGAACCTGAGAGTGGAACTGATTGACTGCATGTAATGTGGTGCTCACTGGCGGAGGATAGTGGAGGCCAAGGAGGGTCATGCCTCCCAGACCCCTCATCCAAAAATTTTGAATGTAGATATATTCTTACAAGCTTATTTTTTTTGTTTATTTCATATAGATTTCAGCATTTCCTTTCCAAAGCTTTAGGCTAGTTTATGTTTTTTCCTAGAAATTGTCTAATCTCAATGCTTTGCATGGCATCTCTTTAATTCTTTCCATCCAAATTTTCTTCTAGAAATGGTCTAATCTCAAAGTTTTAGCCTCGTTGTCTTGTGCATAGTTTTCTTTTCTTTCCTTTAGCTATTGTATATAGGGGTGAAAATGGATTCAGATATTACTCGAATATTCGGTGTAACATCCCAAAATATTGAAATTTGAAAATGTGAAGCTTTTGAATTATTTTGCAATATGTTTTATTTGAATTTGGAGTTTATGATGTTTTCTGAGAAATTTGGTGAAGGTTCCAAAAGTTAAAAGGATCCAGGAGAAGCAAACATATTTAATTAATAGAAAATCAAGATTTAAAATGCGAATATGAAAAGATGATCCAGTATAAGAAGAGAGAAACCTGAGTTAAAAAAAATAATAATAATAAATTCACATTTAAATAGTTGAAGATTTAAAGCTTAGATTCTTAATGTCACGCAAAAATCAGTGATCATAAATATGAAACAAAAATTTAAATCAAAATTCCCAAACAATGTTATGGCCTTCTTCTTCCCTTTTTCTTTTCCATTTCCTTTTTCTCTCTCTCTTCCATGTGGGCCAACCCATTTTATCTCTCCCTCCTCTTTTCTGTCGGCTGGGCTCTTCTCTTTTCCTATATCTTCCCCCCCACTCACTCCATTCCTCTCACTGCCAGTGGGCCAGCCCCCTTCGCTCCTCCTCCTTTCTTTCTTCCCCCTCCTCGATCCTTCTTCTGCGTCGCACTCTGCCTCGCCTCCCCGTGGCGCTCATGCACCCCACCGCCAGTGCTTTACCCCTGCTCGTCCATCATTGCCGCATGCCTGCCCCATCGCCATCACGAGCTGCCACAACCCACTTCTCCTCCTCCCCCCCGCTCCCTTCTCTCTGCTCCGCGCCTGCTCTTCCTCCCCGTGGCGTCCATGCGCCCAGCTTCGTTGCTGCCCCGCTGCCCTGGCGCGTCCCCTCACGTGCGCGGCGCAAAAGGTTGTCCGTGTAGTCACGCCTGCCAGCCGGGATTCCCGCTGCAGCCCCCACCGCCTGCCATTGCCACCGCGGACATGACCGAACGGGTGGCCTCCCGATGCCGACCCTCCCCGCTAGCCTATAAAGGCCAATGCGGTTTCCCTCAAGCTCCTCACATCAAGCTCTCCCTCTCACCGCACTCGATTTAGCTAAAAGCCCCTAGAACGCCGCCGGCCCCATCTTTCTTCCCCAGCTCCGGCGTCACCCTCCCCACCGACTCCCGCCATAGAAATCCGATTCCCTTCACCTACACCATCTCCGGAGCATCGCCGACCTAGATCCGGTCTACCCCGGACCTCCCGAAGGCCGCACATCACCGGCGGCGAGACCTATCTCCGAACCGCCGCCACCGCACGCCGCCGGCCGCCACCGCGCCCCCTTGGCCCTCGCCGACCGCACCACCGACACCAACGTGATCCCGGGGACGCATTTTGGGTGTCACCTAGCTCTCTCCGGCCACCCTTCGCCGCCGACACCGCCGCCGGCCACTGCCGGAGTTCCTCCGCCTCAGCCCCTCCCCACGCCTTATTCAACAGAGCAGCTTCGCCCCTCTCAGTCAGGTAAGACCCGGTGGACCGGGTGGCTAGTGCCGACCGTTGCCACCCCGCTCGCCCGCGTTCGAACCCCCTTGGCCGCGGGCACTGTAGTGGTATTATCACCCATTTTTGGCCAAACAGTAAGAGGGTTAAGGAGTTAATGCCATTTAATTAAGAGCTAATGATGATTAGAGATTAGTGGATGATGGATACCAGTAATTAATCACTCTTTCTCTCTGACAAGTGGGCCCAGCCAGCAGTGAATGGCCCCCATGTCAGTGGCACCCTGGGATGAAAATAAAACAAATATTAGAAGCAAGCGGGTCCCACCTGTCATAGATACAGCACATGGAAATAAAAATAATGGGAATGAATTAAAAATGCCCCGTGGGACCCACCTGTCAGGATTTCATATTTTTGGAATTTCACTGAACTGAGAACTTTAAATGAGCATAACTTATTCATTTTAACCCCAAATTGAATGAAACAAATTTTTAAATTCATTTAAATTCAATATCTATCCAACGGAACTAAAATCAAAAATTTTAAAGCTCATATGAATTTTTGGAGAAAATTATGGATACTTTGGAGATAATTTAGGGAATGTAGTAAACTTAACTAGGAGGTAAAATAAGGTTACTTAATAATTAATATCTGATTATTTACTATATTAACAACCAATATAGCCTAAATAATTAATTGAGGTCATAGTTGGTAAAAAGATGTAGTGACTTTGGTTAAATATCCACATACAATAAAGCATACTTTTGCTTATAATATAAACATTTATGTCCTGACATGTGTTAGACCACCATGAAATAAACTTTAGTGGTAAATTTTGCTAAATAGCAAAATGGAAATGTGACTCAGAAACAAGCTTTGCCAGATGAATAAATTAAAATTATAATAAAACTAAGCCTAATAATACCTAAAGTGTAGGTCAAATAATAATGGTGCCATTAATTAAATCTTAATATTAGATTTGGTAAATAATAGAGTTGAGCATGGAATAACAAACTAGGGCCCATACAAATGAATTCTAATGCAAATTGAACTAAGCCTAGTGATAATTGAAGACACATAAAATGTCACCCCCATAAAATGCTATACACCTAGACTCTAAAATTAATTCGATAAGTCAAAATGCCCTGAATAATAGCGCTCGATAAAGTAATACCCAGCTAAACTTGTACGTCAATTCATAGGTCCATCATAACTCATGGAACTTCCTTGATAAATACAAAAAATAATAATAATAAAATAGTTATTAATAAAAAGATTAAGTTATCATATTCTACCATCGGCCTTGCCTCAAATCACACGAATCACCCATTAACTCAAAATAAAACTAAATTGAGTTTATTCGGATTTATTGGATTTCTTGAGTTATTTGCTTTTATTTGGGTTCAGTCATTTATCTCGTAATTAGAAATTGGAGTCCTGAAGATTCTATGGATCAAGCGGGGCCAAGATCGATGAAGACCAGGAATTAAAGATCATCGCATGAGGCAACTTTGAGTGAGCTCAAGACTGCGGTAAACCGTGCCAGGCGAGTCAATACTTTGATCATGTTGAACCTACATTTTCTGCAAATTACTTTGGTTTAAATTATCAAATTGCATGTTGTTATTTTATGTGCAAATACATGTTTAATTTAATATTCTAGTTATACGCCCCTTTATTTAACTTGATTAATATTACACCTCCTTTGGAATGTTTGATCACGTGAACCTTGTCACCCTAGTAAAACTATAATGGTAACTTTTCAAAAATAAGTCCGTAATTATACGCCATGCTTAGTGTTGCTTAGATTCTCGGGGGCGCTGAAATGCCCCAAGTATCCTTACCCTTTTTACTCATGAGAAACTGGTTTGGACAGTCATGGTGGGAATGACTGGAATATTTTGACATGATTATTTTATGCTCCCAAAAATCCCAACTTGCTTAAATATCTGAGCGGATGGTTTGGGGGCTGGTATGTGGTGCGGTGGGAGCACAAAATTGTGGAGTGTGGTAGAACCGCTCAGGTACACCTAAGGACCGAATCTTGTCATGACTTCCTGTGTAAAACAGTGCAACCACAAATATGTAAAGTGCAACTTGGCTAAGTAAATTTATCGACTCCCCGGACTCATCTCACCAGGAGAGGTTGGGAGTGGAATAGCAAGGGCATTAGTAGGCCAAAAGGGACACCAAGGAAAGGGTGAAGTTTTCCAGTCGTACTAGCGCTGAGGGAGGGAAGCCCGAATAACATTAGTAACGGTGGGAAACATCCCGTGCAACGTATGTGACCCACCGCAAGTGGGAACGGCCCATAGGGTGAGATGATAAAAGGGACTAGATAGTTTGAAAAATCACTGTGATGGTCTGCTCAACCACATGACTAAGGAATCGTGTGGGGCAACGAGTTGATTGTCTCTTGTGGTGAAAGTGTACAAACTCTGCAGAGTCAAAACTATTCGAATAGCCGTGCCCACAGTCAAGGGCGGACATGGGAACTTACTCGAGTTAATTCTATTTCAAAAACTTTGTGGGTGGGAATGGAAAAGTGGAAGAGCAGTGGGAAGCCCTAATTTGAATTGTCCTGGGTGTCATCCCAGTGGTAAGTTAAGCGGCTATAACGCTGAAAGATGCCATATGGTGCAGATGCCATGTAACGGAGGGTGGAATCTGGATCGTTATTATTATTGCATTTTCTTGAACATTATGTTTTTGTTCAAAACTGCTAGGTCTCAGGAAATTTATATGTATTATATTTTTGAATAATGGTAACATTTCTCACAAATAAAACGTCAGGAAGAATAAATAGAGTCGTAAGAAAGCAATATGGCTGTTTATGGTAATCACATAAAGAAGTTGGTGGATTCATGAATGATCATAAGAGGGATAATGATAGTGCGGAGTCTAGGAGAAATAAATTTGGTGGAGCCCAAATGGATTTATAGACTAGATAGATGAATTATATGATTTTTGGAGTATTAGCAAATGCAAAGGTAATGGTTGGATTACAACACCGATATTTGTTATAAATTCTTGGGAGATGTTGACAATATTAGGATTGATAGGATTCGAACAATTTCTAGATGGATGAATTGAGAATTTCTGGAAAATTTGGAGATATGAAAATAACTATGGGAGATTAATCTTGATCAATGATATTCTTGGTGGATGTATACTAGTGAATTAATTAGAGACAGACAGTTGAAAATAAGATTAATTATTGGGAGAACAAATTATGGTTTTGGATCAATAACAAAAAGGATTGAATTATTAGGAAGTCCCGATGCGAATGATTGGTGGATTGCATAACTGATGATAATCGCTGTTTAAGAGTCATAGATAGCAATCAATATGGAAAGAGCATGATCGGTGGACTGATTAAATGATGTCATTCGCTGTTTGGAGTCTTAGACAGCAATCAATAAAGAAAGTGTATTTTGGTGGATTAAGTCAATTATGGTAGTCACTAGGTGGTGTATAGGCAGTAACAATAACACCATGATGAAATAATAACAAAGCTACTAAAAGCGATTTTTGGCAAATAAAATAACCCGAGCCTCTCCTTTGTTAAGCCATGCATACTATTTATTTGCATTCGTGTATTAGCTCATGAGCACGGGGTTGGAGTGCTCACACTCGCTTTGCGACAAAATTCAGCATCAGGAATCAAATCACCTCGCCTCAACAACAAGATTGGACAAGCTGGCAGAAAAGATGAAGATGTCTAGGGCTAGGTCGCGAACCTCCAGTTGGCTGCCTGTGGGCAAGTCCTGAAGATCCCATCTATGTGTTTCGTTCTTCCGCTGCTGCAATTTAATGAATTCGACCTAAACGGCCCATGAGTAAGTTTACTATTATATTTACGCTTCCATATGATATGTACCTTGATATTCAGAACTGTAATATGTGAGCACTATCTACTAATCCAGGGAATAGTGCGGTGGAATCACAGAAGATTCCGGATTGTAAAATCTGGGTCTGACATTCGGCTACCGAATTAGGATACAAAACAGATCTGGAAGTGCTGGATCCGGATACCTAATAATCGGATGCGGATCTAGTATAGGTCATCTCAGATTCGGATATGCGGGTTCAGTAGATATAATAACAACAATTTACTAATATGTATCTTTTGTATTTGACCTCGAAATTAAGCATATTATATATGCATTTTAATCATGTCGATGAGCCCGTCATCATGGTGGGCTTTAATTTGGCATTTTATATTTTTTTATTTTGGTATATCTGCAATAAAGTTTTTTTCCATGCTCCTTTTATTTAAATTTGATATATTTATAACCGATTTACTTGCAATATTTCTAGAATTAGTTAGGATTAGTGACAAAATAGCAGCAATGATCAATAATTATGTGATAAACTAGAGAAAAAATAGCATAAATATTACTATAAAATCGATATTGATTTGTTAAACTTCATTGCATTAGTTATTTATCAATTTAAAATATTAAAATAATTCGGTGCCATGTTTTAAATAGGAGAGGCTACGAATACTTATTGGAAGCCGAAAAATAGTCAAATCCAATCCAATTTTGAGTATAATCTGATCCAAATTTGTATCCAACATTTGTCCGGTCCATACTCATATCCGACGTTTGTCCGATTCATATTTGAATACGAGAAAAAAATATGGATGCAAATATGATTTGAACACTATCTGATCCATTTTCACCCCTAATTGTATGTCATCTCTTTAATTTTTTCTTTAGCTTTGATTGCTCCTAATTTTAGTGCCTTCTTTAAATTTTCAATTCAATAGGCAAATAGTTTGATTGTCTTGCAATGGAAGATTGTTTTTATTGTCAATGCCTTTTGGCCTCCCCTTACTTTTGGGTCACGCTCCGCCACTGGTGGTGGTGCTGTCAGAAGAAGTTTTGGAAAGTGGTGGCAAAATTTGAAAATTGTGAAAACCGGCGCGGGGACTAAACAGGAAAAAGTGATGGGAAAATTTGAAATATATGAACCAAATGCATAATATAAGTCGCATTTTGATCCGATATAGAGACAAAGGATATTCTAATTAAACTTGAGAAAATCAAGAGACAGCGGCAATGATAATGATCCTTTCTTGAAGTGCTTTAGGAAGGTGGTAGATATTTGTTTTGGAGGGATCGAGATGTTCAGAAGAGAGAAATAAATAAGTACAGAAGAGAATCTTCATTATTATATCTACATGCACGTCTTGTATATACTTTATAGATTTTATCATCTGTAAACTCCCGCATTAATGCTGATTCTGCATTGACTATTTTCTTAAATAATTTGGCATATGCATGGTAAACAAACAGGCCAGATCAGATCTATCCTCCAGCTAATGCATATCTCTGGGAAGTCGAGGCATCTACTTCGTGGTAAACATGGCGGTACACCACTGTTATCTTAGTACAGACACCATATGCCATGCGACTTGGTCTAGTGATATAAAACCATATATAGGTGTGCCACTCTATTTAAAATTTAACACAGAATACTACTATGTTCTGGAAATGGAGATATATAGGACAAATACCAATTATGCGAAACAACATTTGTAATGTATAAACACCATTCATTTCGTTGGTTCGTACAGTTCGGACAAGAGCAACACATGTACTGGCACCTTTTGTACGTGCATGCACGTCTACATCGGATAAGAACAACACACACTAACATTTCAATGTCTCATCCAGCATGTGCTCTCCACCTTTGGTCCTCTATGCTGAATCCATTTTTTTTATCACACCATATGAAAAAGAAAAAATAACATGATTTAATTTTCTCGTGCTTGCTTGTAAAAGTTGTAAGGGAAAATTGAATATATAGGACCAAGTTGAGGCTGCTTTAGCAAAACAGGACCAAGTTATTTGCACTTGTAAATATAGGATCGAGTTGCGCACATTCTTGAAAATATGGTATTTTCCCCATTTTAATTTCATTTTTCAGCCCTCTTTTCTCTACGCGAAATGACTCTTTTGCCCTTCCTCCTTCCTTCTTCCTCCTCGCTTCGCCCGCCGCAGTCGCGGCCGCTCCTCGCGCCGCCGCCGCGCCGCCGCTGCCGCGCCGCTCGCCGCCCCGCGCCGCCGCCGCTCCTCGTGAGTCGTGGGTGAGGGAGGCGCGGCGCGGGCGCGAAGAGCGCAGCGCAGCGGGCGGCGAGGAGAGGGCGCGCAGCGGGGCGGCGGCGGCTGCAGCAAGGCAAAGAGGGAGGAAGAAGGAAGGAGGAAGGGCAAAAGAGTCATTTCGCGTAGAGAAAAAGGGCTGGAAAATGAAATTAAAATAGGAAAATACCATATTTTCAAGAATGTGCCCAACTCGGTCCTATATTTACAAGTGCAAATAATTTGGTCCTATTTTGCTAAAGTAGCCTCAACTTGGTCCTATATATTCAATTTTCCCAAGTTGTAACTACCAAAGGTATCAGGTACTGTTCACACGTTTGGTACCAACAACCAAAGTATTTCACAGCATGTGCAGAGCCCTAGATGCTTTAGGACCCGTATGGAACGCCGCAACCACTTTAATTCTCTGACCTAGATGCTTTAGAGCACTCCTAACGCAGAAATCACCCTATAGTTTCTATACATGCCAGATCAGCAAGACACTGCTGTTGGAAACTATCCTACACAACGCATGGTGTCTTCAGGTGGGTCCGTAATAAATTGTCTCCATTCACTACGCCGTGCCGTAGAAACTACGCCGACGGCCCCAACGCGGTACCAGATAGTTTCTTGGACTTTGATAGGCGTGAAGACTCGGTTTCTAGATTAGAAACGGTTTCTTCATTTTTTCTTCTCTCTCTTCAATAAATTTCTTGCCACATCAGCAAATTTCCTACGTGGCAGCATAATAAATGCGTATAGAAACCACGCTGGTTTCTGCATTGTGAGTGCCCTTAGGCCCGTTTGGACCATGGAAACTAGTTTAAGTTGGTGTTTGTTTAAATTTAAAACCCTTGACTTATGATTTATTTTGTATTGTAGTGGTTGAAAATTTACAGCGACGGATAGATTTTTAGCATAATTAAATTTAAAAAATTATAAAAATAAAAAAGTTATATCATCACGAATAATAAAAAGAAATAAAGGAAAAAAAAAAGGCGACAAAGCACAAAAATTCTATATCGTCAGAAAAAGACGAAAGTAAGTAGCTAGAAATAAAAGTCACAAGTAGAAACTCTAATGAGTAGGATTCTTATATAAATCGAGAAAAATTTCCGTGTTTAACTAGAGCAGGCGAGGAAAGTCGAACGCGACCAATAAAACGTACTGCACAGTCTGCACTACAGTGAGAAGGTTACGGCAACGAGGACAAGTTCGTCGTTGGTTGATTAGCTTTTGGACTTGAATTCCTAACTTCACGTCAGAATCACAATCACGGCCCTCCTCACCAACCAATCGACACTTTTCGAGTTTTCTCAGTACCGAACAGCTGCCCTTGCCATGCCAGAGAATCCAAGCTGCCTTCCCTTCTACGCAATTCCACTTGAATGGTCTATGATTGTTTCATTTCATAGGTCTTATGTATGCACTAGCTCGGCTTGAGGTGCAACTTCAATGATAGTTTTCGAATAGTCTCGAATACGAATACAGTATAAATATTCTCATATATAAATACAAATACGAATATTTTTAATACGAATACGAATATTTACGAATACAGATTTTGCTTACTATGTTTGCATTTTCAAAAATACAAATATCGAATAAAACGAATTATTCGTTACTGTTTTCCACCTTATCCACCTTATGTAAGGGCCAATCCAACACATGCATCTGCCGATTAATCATTTGGGGGAGCTGCTGTATTTCTTTGAGCAGATGTTTATTAAAGCGAACGTGCAAATAATATCCTCAGTGAAAAATTTTAGTGCCATTACCTGAGGGTTGATTTCTGATCGGATGATCCTGTAGCTACATAGGAAACTGCATGTACCATTTCAGTCGAAACTAAGGTCGGGTAGGAATCAACATTGGCCATGTGATGCCCATTATTTTGCCTAAACTCTAGAGTTGAATTAATTTGTTTAACATGGAAATTTCTAGGTCATAAAAAACGAAAACGAGCCTTTTAATCTCACAAAATTTTCTTTTGATATGGCAGTCGCTTTGCAGATAAATGGCAGCAACTCTCGCGGCTAGTCCGTCCTTGCATTTTAGTGATTATTACACACACAAAAAAGAGAGGAATGCAACATATATGGCCTTGATGCCCTGTTCTTTTCAGCTTCTAAAAACTGTTTTCGACTTTTCTACAGTAACTAGCTTTTAAATAGAGTATTTTTCAAAATAAGGTCTACTAGTTAATTGTAGTACATACTTTATTGACTTCATTTATATTGGCGAAAACCGCATATGAGTTTTTGTTACTCTGTAATCTCTCGTACAAACAGCACAAAAGTCACAAGCCATAACTAAAAGCCACAAGCCGCAGCCAAAAAGAACAGACACATACCTTTTGCTTTAACCTTTTCGCCTTTCGTAGTGTTTCCTTTTGATCCCCTTTCCTATTACCCAAAACAACAAATTGTCCGTATCTCAAGCAAGGAATTAATAGTACCTACAGGATGCAATTGCACGCACGAACCCAAGGGCAAAAGTTTTCTGCATAAGTACGCTAATTAACGACATACAACTAGCCACAAACCAATTTTGGACGTTTATAGCACTGTGTATCCTCAAAATTCTAAATGTAGCTCTCTAACCCTAAAAATTCTATTTTTAACCTCCTGTGCGACTGCGCTACTCCGGGATGCCGACACGGGTTAGTCATGCGGTACGATTGCACTGTAGCTTAATGGTGCGGTCCGGGACCGCACGACTAACACGTGTCAGTATTCCGGATTCGCGCGGCCGCACAGGGGAGCAAAAATAGAATTTTTGGGATTTAGGAGCTACATTTGGAATTTTGAGGGTACACAGTGCTATAAATGTTGTAATATTTGCGGTATAAGCAAAGACATAAATATAATTCCAATATAATCATATAAGCACATCAAAGACATCAATTCATATATAAATGACATAACATGTATGGAACCATATGAATTGAACATATCATTCAAAGTATACCACATATTCACTAATAGAAGCAATAACTTTCTAAACATGAATATGTATGTCAATGTAAAAGGCATTTACCAATTAAGACTAGCAACAAGCTCAAGTTTAATTGATTATTTGTGCTCTCAAATGTAGGGTTGCACAAGATTATTCTTGACCGTCCCGCTACTAAATCATATACTTTTCATTGATTGGTTAAATCAAATTAGAATTCAATCTTTGAGCTCTCAAAATTATACATTTCCAATATATTCACCACATGTGTGTATTCGGCTAACAGCCAGAAATTAGCTAGAGCAAGTCCAACCACATATAAGATGTCTTTTGCAGTAACTGAACCAAAGTTAATAGCAAAATATGACTTCTAACAGATCTGCAGCAAATATGTGGAATTTCTACAAACTAAAGACAGCCTCAAACAAATCACACATATACAGAATATATTTGTCTAGTGATTATCATTCAAAGTTCACGATTAACAGTAATCACAGAATTTTGAAGATGAATCAACTGAAAGCAAGTGACTATAATTAGAGCTCAAAGATTAAATCTACCAATCTCAGAATATGATTTCATATATCATCGAGCAACAATCCAATCCCACTGCAATCTATGTCTCTCAGTGCTAGATAAGGAATAAAGACAATCAATCTAGCACAACATAGAAGGATTGCATATACAAGATCACGGCTAGGATGATTTACTCACAAAACCGGCAATACTGAAATCACCGAGAAGATCACTAAAGGGTTGGCTAGGCACGCATTTGAGACGCATATAAGCGTTGTCCCGAAAACCTATTGTTCAACTCTCAACCCCCACACCACCGTGAGTAATTTAAGAGAGATAATATTGGGATTCACCCAGTCCAGAACAGAGGCACGAGATACAAAGCCCACACGCGCCGCTCGAAGTGCAGCCGCTCACGCCGGCGCCGAGGTAGAGGAATGCCGCACAAGTGCGGGAGGAACCGGCCAAGCACCTCGCGAGAGCACCAGAGAACCAAGTCGCCACACACCATAGGCAAAAATCCGATTGTTGCATAGGTGTGATTTGCAGCAGAGAGAGAGAGAGAGATCACTATGGTGGGTTTTTGGATCCCCAAAAGATGCTTTTAAATTTCTAGACAGCTATGTGAAGTATTCAAATTGAGGATCCATATGGTTAATGGGGAACATGTTACAAAAATATACACGATTGCTTTCAAGGCCGCCATTTATAGCTTTACATGTTATCACAAATTTAATTGTTCTCCTTACTGAAATTATTGCTACCTCGGAAAAGTAAAGAAAGAATTAATAAGGGTTTAAATGGTTTGTGTAAGAGCTAATCCAATCCTTTTTATGTGAAAATTATCGACCTTATGTTATCCACCTTACCTCAACATCATCCAGTTCTCCTTCCGATCTGCTTTGTAGGCTAGCTGAATCACACCTTCAAGTTGCGTATAAGTGAGTGAGAAGAGTAGGCGCTCATCCTGTGTTGCGGCAATAATCGGGCAAGACAGCTTGGACCTTCGAACCCACTCACGAGCGAGCATATGAGAACAAGGTCGATGGCACCCCAAACGAGTGGTGTGAGGATTGCAGCTCAACAATCCAGCTTAGTCACCGCAAGATTCATTGTCCTCATCCATTGGTCCTCAAGGTTTGCCCGAGCATTTTGACAAGGGTCTTTGCAAGATCTCGCACTTTGAGCCGCCACTGGTTCTCGGTGAGTCCAGCATCCACAAAGAAAGATCATGGGGAGCCTCATAGATGCAAACCAGAAGGCAAGGGACAGAAAACTATGTTGAACATGTTCTTGAAGTTGCCGTGAAGTCAGGTGCCTGGGAATCGAAAGGACAATTTGTTGTCGTCCATACCTCAAGACCTAGCTCACAATATCAACAAACACCAGATCATATCTTGTTCGCTTAGAGATTCATGTGTCTTCGCTGTGGACTGGTTTTGACGTCCAGAGAGAAATCGCGCATGAGTTTGCAAAAATGGAGAAGGTGAGGTAGGATGCCGATGATGCACAATTTTGTCATGATTGCTCATATCTGATATTTTCTTGTTAATATTGCTATGTTTGCAGGATATGGAGGACTATGAAAAGAAATGCAGAGTGGAAGACCCGATGCACAATTTTTTGATTGAAGAAATAGACTGATGATTTATTATAGCAGTTTAAAAAGATGTGTGTCAAATTGGAGGGTGCCAGCTTGTAGTTGGTTTGCTTATCTTATAACAAGATTATATCTCATGTGCTACCCATTCCTTATATTTTATAAAATATGTACTCAATATTATGGTGTTGCCCGAGTCTTACGCGCCACCACCGCAACTCACAAACCGGATCTAGGGACCGAGTCTTGTTCGGGAAGAAGAGGAGCACCGAACCCAACGGAGAGAGGGGATGCGCGAGTCGCACGGGAGGAGGGATCGCTGGGAGACCGGCCACCATCGAGCCAACCCGCCGAGACCGCCGAGCCGCCGCCTACGCGCCACACCGCAACTCCCGGATCGCCATCGCCCCAAACGCCCGCCGCTCGCACGGTAGGAAGGGAGGAGCAGAGCTCCTCCTTTTGCCTTTCCATCGCCCCCACCGGCTGTGGGCCCTCTCCTGCCCACCGACTGTGGGCCCTCTTTCTTTCTCTCTCTCTTTTTTTTCCTTTTTTTTATCAAATGGGAAATTCCCTTTTTTCCCTTGGTTATACAACAGTCCCCACCAATTTCTCAATTGATAACAGATGCTCAAAGTCTTGTTTAATATACAGCTGTTCGACTATGGGTACCTTACGGGTTTGAACCCAAAGCCTAGCTACAAGGACTACGACTCTGCACAGACAAAGCAGGACTACGCCTTGATCCAATGCCTTGGTGTGAGAATTTTCGCCCAAGTCACATTCTGTACTGGGCGGCTTGCCCTTTCCCTCTCGGGTTGGGACGTTCTGGTCATGTCCCGTATCTTGCTCATGAGCGATTAAGAAAGTATACCCTTATCTTTCTTCGATTGCGACCTCACAATCACACTCACGTAGGTGAACTCTTCTAGGAATCCTATAGGATGATTCCATAAGTCATATAGACCTCGAGTTCATTAAGAGCTATTGCTCAACCGTCCATACAGACTAAGCACTGCAGCTAATGGGACCCTTTAGATGTGCTCTCTAATCCCACACAGTTTGTTGTCCTAGAGCCTAGTTCACGGGATCTCCGATCTCCTAGGATAGGTTACCACCAATGTGATCCTTTATACGGGTATAAGCCCCATTCCCTGTGATGCTGCTTGGATGGCCTTCCACGCCAATCCTTTAGTGAAAGGATCTGCCAAGTTCCTTTCAGACTGGATGTATTCTACAGTAATAACACCCGTCTCTCTGGCATGCCTTACCGACTTAAGTCGCCTCTTTATGTGTTTTGAGGACTTCATATTGTCCTTCCTACTCTTTGCCTTAACCAAAACGGTTTGGTTATCGCAGTAGGTCAATATGGCTGGAATAGACTTTTCCAGCACAGGTAGTCAGAAAGGAGTTCTCGAATCCATTCTGCTTCTACAGCTGCTGAATCAAGAGCTACTGTAACATCCCAAAAATTTGAAATTTGAAAATGTGAAGCTTTGAATTATTTTTGCAAAATATTTTTATTTGAATTTGGAGTTTGTGGTATTTTTCTGGAATTTGGTTGGGGTTCCCAAAAATTGAAGAAAGATCGAAAAACAAAAATTAGAGAATATACAAATAATGGAAACTCGAAATTTTTAAATACAAATCTGAGAAGATGATCCAGTATGAGGAGAGAGAAACCTGAGTTAAATTAAAATATAAAATTTCATTTTGGAAATAGTAGTATGAATGGCAACAAAATAAATAAATAAAACACAAACATATACATATGCATATAGGTGCACAAAGAGCTTAGAGCAAAACATAAAAATGTACATGTATATACAAGAATAGACATGAAGGAAATATAAATATATACATATATATATATATATATGTATGTAAAATGAATAAGTAATTAAATAGAATAATATACATATATAAAAGAGAAAGAAAAAGAAAGCCTTATGTCGGCCGAACCTGCCCCACCACCAAACAATTTACTGCTCCCTTTCTTCACCCCGTTCTCCCCACCTCGCTCGCCGCTCCACTCGGGGCGAGCCGCCGCCTGCCTCGCCTTCGCCGCAGCCCACCCGCCTCCACGCATGCTCTGCGGTGGCGATGCGCTCGAGCCCCGTGCCCACCGCCTCTGCGCTGCGCCTCGCGCCGAGCCCCGCGCCTCTCCTCCCGAGCCGCGCGCCGGTCTTTGCCCGGCGCCCCTCCTTCCGCCGCCGGTCCGCGCTCTCGCCGGTCCTCCGTGCCCCGCCCATCTGCAGCTACAACAAGCGCTGGTTCTCCCTAATAGCCCGCGCTTTCTCCCTTTTTCTCTCCCCTTTTCTTTCTCCAACCGAAGCGCAATGACGGCGCGCCATGCCGCCCCGCCACCTCCGGCGAACACCCCACGATCGCCGCGCCATGGCATGCGCCCGAGTGTCCATCGCCACCTTCGCGTTAATCGAGCGCCGCCCGAGCACGCGCGCGCGCTTTCTCGCCTCGCCGCCATCGCCGCTTCGCCGCCGCCTCGCGTCGATTGACTCCCGCCAATTCGACACGGTGGGAGCTGCACCTCCGCCGCCCGGCCTCCCAACCGCCGGTTTGCGCCCACCGCCTAAGCCTCCCGCCACGGCGACACGGCCGCACCGCCGCATGCGCCACCGCCGACGCACTCCGTCCCCTCCGCTCACTTCGACCACTCCGGTGAGTTTCTTGCGCCTAACCATGCTCACGCTTGCCTTAATCCGCTCCTCTCTCCTCCGCCACCAGCGTCCCGATCGGCTTCCCATGCCCGACCGCTCTCCATCGCCGCCGGCTCGCCACCATGCCATTCGACCAGGAGCTGCTACCCCAAGGGTCCTCTCCTCCTTCACGGGGTTCCATTTCACCAATCGCAGCCTCCTCCCCGACCTCTCCCCGCCGGCGACGCCACCACCCATTCCCGCCTTCCTCCCCGCTCGGTCTCTCTGTGTTTGTGTTTTGGTTTCCAACCGATGGCAGCCCCCAGTGATCTTTCTCTATGTAGGTGGGACCCTCCTGTTAGATGACTAATGTAAGTTTAAAAGCATAACTATTATTGTTAGGCATTAGAACTTAAGTAAAAGAAGCGTGACAAATTAGTTTATTCCCTAAATTAAAATATGCCTTATGTATACATTGTATGAACTTAGGTAATTGAAAGTTATGAAAGCCCTTTCAAAATAGCAACTAATACAAATAATTGGCATAAACTCAAATAAAATGTAATGGCATATAATCTAGTTATGAGTATATCTATGTGTGATAAGTAATAGGAATTACTTTGGGAAAATCAAATAAGGTTTTAATAAAATAAGAATATTGGAAAAGCCAATTTTGAATAAGTTGTATGACCATAAGGTTTTCTAAACGACTCAGGATACTAAAATGTATTATCAATATTTATTTTGAAATATTTTTAACGGTTAAATCGTACGCGGTTAGTGCAACAATAAGAGTATGTATTGAAAAAGGTCCCATGGGTCGCTAATTGTTAAAAATAATCTCGCTAACCTACACCTTAATAAACAAGTTAATATTAGGGCCACATAAAATAATACGTCTCTAATTGTAGAAGTTTAGACTATAAGACCAATTTGATAAATCAACAATCATATGCATGGTGCATATAACACATGCCTTAATTTATAAATAATAGCGCTCAACAAATAATACTTAGTACCCCGGATGATCTCGTTCATCTACCTATAAGTTTAACCCGACTCGTGGAACTTTCTTAATAAATAAATATACCAGGAGCTATTAAATAAAAGGGTCGATATATGGTATTCTAAAATCGGCTACGCCTAGCCATCCTCGAGTCCTCAGTAGAATATTCCATGTAAACGTTTACAATGTTTCCCATTGCAATAAAGTTCATGATATTTGGTATTCACGGTTGTGTCATGTTAATTTCGAAGCCATTATGCGGTTAAGCAAGATGAGTTTAATTCCAAGTTATAATTATGAAAAGGGTTCAAAATGCAAAGTGTGTGTGCAAGCTAAGCAGCCCCGAAAACCTTTTCATAGCGTTGAAGGGCGGAGCACTTCTCCACTTGAACTAATCCATTTTGATCTTTGTGAGATGAATGGAATATTAACTAAAGGTGGCAAACGATACTTTTTAACTCTCATAGATGATGCGACTAAGTATTGTTATATCTATCTACTTAAGTCGAAAGATGAAGCACTTGAATACTTTAAAATCTACAAAGCTGAAGTTGAAAATCAACTAGAAAAGAAAATCAAACGGTTAAGATCGGACCGAGGCGGTGAATACGTCTCACATGAATTCTTCCAATTCTGTGAAGAAAATGGAATAATACATGAAGTTACTCCACCATACTCACCCCAATCTAATGGAATAGCCGAAAGGAAGAACCGAACACTCTGTGACTTGGTTAATGCCATGCTTCAGAGTTCAGGTATGCCGGACTATTGGTGGGGTGAGGCAGTTCTCACAGCTAATTACATTTTGAATAGGGTTCTACCTCGCAATCAGGAGGAAACACCCTATGAAGGATGGAAGGGGAGAAAACCCAACTTATCCTATCTTCGAATGTGGGGATGCCTTGCAAAAGTGCATGTGCCGTTGCCGAAGAAAAGAAAGCTTGGTCCTAAGACCATTGATTGTGTCTTTCTAGGATATGCTATAAATAGCATGGCTTATAGATTTCTGGTGGTCAAATCCGAGGTGAGTGACATCGCTACAAATATAGTGATGGAATCTCGTGATGCGACATTCTTTGAGCATGTGTTTCCTATGAGACCGAATGAAGATAGTGGCCATATCGGTATAGATGATACCTCTATTCTTCCTAGTGTGAATAACATCGCTCCAGATTTGGAGTTGAGGAGGTGTAAGAGACAGAGGACCGAGAAGTCACTTGGGGATGACTTTGTCACCTATGTCGTGGATGATGAACCACGAACCCTTTCAGAGGCATACACATCTCCGGATGTGGATTACTGGAAGGAGGCAGTCCGTAGCGAGATGGATTCCATCATGTCTAACGGAACTTGGGAAATTTCAGATCTCCCGCCTGGTTGTAAGCCAGTAGGTTGCAAATGGATCTTTAAAAGAAAGCGTAGACCTGATGGTACTATTGAAAAGTACAAGGCCCGTTTAGTGGCTAAGGGTTTCACGCAAAAGGAAGGAGAAGACTATTTTGATACATACTCTCTTGTGACTCGTTTACCCACAATTCGAGTGCTTTTAGCGCTAGCCGCTGCATACAAACTCCAAGTACATCAAATGGATGTAAAGACCGCTTTCCTAAACGGAGAGTTGGATGAGGAGATTTATATGCAACAGCCTGAAGGATTTGTGTTTGAAGGGCAAGAAAGGAAAGTATGTCGATTGATTAAATCTTTGTACGGTCTAAACCAAACTCCTAAGCAATGGCATGAGAAATTTGATAGTACGATGACGTCGGTCGGCTTTTGTGTAAACGAAGCCGATAAATGTGTCTACTATCGGTTTAGTGGGGGCGAATGTGTCATTCTATGTCTTTACGTAGATGACATATTGCTATTTGGGACTAACATAGATGTAATCAATAATACAAAGTCTTTCCTTTCCCAGAATTTTGATATGAAAGATCTGGGTGAAGCTGATGTTATTTTAAACATTAAGCTTATAAAGGGTGAGAATGGGATTACTCTTTCGCAATCCCATTATGTGAATAAAGTCCTAACTAGATTTGGGTTTATGGACTGTAAGCCAGCAGCTACACCCTATGATCCAAATGCAAAGCTACATAAGAACACCGGGCATGTGAAGGATCAACTTAAGTATTCTCAAATCATAGGATCCCTGATGTACCTAACTAGTGCAACGAGGCCAGACATCTCATATGCTGTAAGCAGATTGAGTCGTTATACGTCCAATACAGGAGATGATCATTGGATAGCACTAGAAAGAGTACTAAGATATTTGAAGGGAACCTCTAATTTGGGTATACATTCTCGGGTCATCCGGCAGTCTTAGAAGGATTCAGTGATGCTAACTGGATCAGTGACTCGGATGACATGAAGGCTACGAGTGGTTATGTATTTACTCTAGTAGGTGGGGCCGTGTCGTGGAAGTCTTCCAAACAGATTATTCTTACACGGTCCACCATGGAGGCTGAATTGGTAGCTGTAGGGACCCAGATTTGATAATCTGGATTCCTCTGTGATTTTCTGCACTATTCCCTGGATCAGTAGATAGTGCTCACAGTTACAGTAATGAATATCAAAATACATATCATGCATAAGTGTAAATATAATAGTAGACTTACTCATGGGCCGATTAGGCCGAAATTATTAAATCGCAGCAGCGGAAGAACGAAGCACACAGGTGGGACCTTCAGGACATGCCCACAGGCAGCCAACTGGAGGTTCGCGACCTAGCCCTTGACATCTTCCTCTCCTCGGCCAGCTTGTCCAATCTTGTTGCTGAGGCGAGGTGATTTGATTCCTGATTCTGAATTTTGTCGCAAAAGCGAGCATGAGCACTCCGACCCCGTGCTCCGCGAGCCAATACACAGAATGCAAATAAATAGTATGCATGGCTTAACAAAGGAAAAGCTCGGGTTGTTTTATTTGCCATAAAACGCGTCTAGTAGCATTTCTATTATTATATCATATTGTTGTTTTGTGACCTAAAGACTCCCCACCTCAAATGACATCATCGACTTAATCCACCAAAGACTCACGCTCTTTATTAACTGTTGTCTAAGACTCCCAACAGCGATTGCCATAATTGACTTAATCCACCGAGATTACACTTCCTTTATTGAGTGCTCTCACTCAACACACCGATCATATTCTTTCTGTATTGGTTGCTGTCTAAGACTTCAAACAGCGGGTGACATCATTTAATTAATCCACCAATATCTTTTGTATTTTAATCCCTAACAATCCAATCCATTTTGTTATTGATCCACAACCATAATTTGCTCTTCCACTTATCACCTTATAACCCATCCCTAACTGCTTTACTATTGTACCTCCACCAAAAAAAATATCATTGATCAAGTCTACGAATCGCTAGTATACACCCACCAAAAATTATCATTGATTAAGATTAATCTCCCCTAGTTATTTTCATACCTCCAAATTCCCAAGATTCAAATTATCCATCTAGTATTTGATCAAATCATATTAATCCCATCATTGTCAATATCTTCCAAGAATTTATACTAAGTATCAGTGTTGTAAACCAACAATTACTTTTATACTCTCTAATTCTACAAAGATTATTTGAATCATCTATCTAGCCTATATATTCATTTAGGCTCCACCAATTTATCTTTCCAAAATCCACACTATCACTATCCCTGTTATGATCAACATGAATCCACCAACTTCCTTATGCAATTACCATACACACCCATCTTCTTTTCTTACGACTCCATTTATTCTTCCTATATTTTATCTTGTAAGAATAGAAATGCCACTAATTGTAATACAATACATAAAATTTCCTGAGACCTAGCAGCTTTAGAACAAAACATAATGTTCAAGGAATATTAATATGATTTTCCATACATATGGCATCACACCATATGCCTAATATCACCATAATTTTTCCATACATACGGCATCACACCGTATAACATCTTTCAGTGTTATAGCCGCTTAACTTACCACTGGGACGACACCCAGGACAACTCAAATCAGGGCTTTCCACTGCCCTCCACTTTTCCCATTTTCCAAACATTTTTAAATAGAACTAACTCGAGTAAGTTCCCATGTCCGCCCTTGACCGTGGGCACGGCTATTCGAATAGTTTTGACTCTGCAGAGTTTGTACACTTTCACCACAAGAGATGAATTATCTTTATTGCCAACATGCTTCCTTAGGCATGAGACCCAGATAATTTATCACAAAGCCTTTACCTTACTCCGATCTAGCTAGACACCACCCACGCTGAGGTTTCACCTGAAGGGTTACACCACCACACTCGAAGCCCCTCTTGCGCTGCGTGCGAGTACAAGACACCACGTGCCTCATCGTGAGTAAACCAAGACACCCGGCACCCACTTTCCTGATATCTGAACTAAACCCTTGCAAGTTATTCAGCTAGGTCGCACCCATTATAGACTTGTGGTTGTACTGTTTTACATCAGAGGTCATCACAAGATTCAGTCCTTAGTATTATCTCGAGCGGTTCTACCACACTCCATAATTTGTACTCCCACCGCACCACATACCAGCCCCCAAGCCATCCGCTCAGATATTTAGCAAGTTAGGATTTTTGGGAATGCCCAAATATACCATCATTCCCACCATGATCGCCAAACCGATTTCTCATGATTTAAAAATGACAATAATGTTTGGGGACATTTCAGCGCCCCCAAGTATCTATACAGTACTAAGCATGGCGTATAATTACGGACTTATTTCCAAAAGTTACTACTATAATTTTACTAGGGTGACAAGGTTCACACATTCAAATATTCCAAATGAGGTGTAATATTATTCAAGGCAAACAATGGGCATATAACTAGAATCTTAAATTAAACATGTATTTGCATATAAAATAACAGCATGCAATTTGATAATTTAAACAAAAATAATTTGCAGGAATGTAGGTTCAACATGATCAAAGTATTGACTCGCCTTGTGCGGTTTATCGCGGTCTTGAGCTCACTCAAGGCTTTCTCATTTGTCGATCTTGAGGCTCGGGTCTTTATCTTCACCTCGATCTCAGCCCCGCTTGATCCTTGATCCTTTCGGACTCCAATCTCTAATTACGTGATAGGCAACTGAATCCAAATAAATGCAAATAACTCAAAAGATTCAAATAAATCCGAATAGCTCAATTTAGCTTTATTATGAGTTGATGAGTGATTTATGTTGGTTTGGGCACAAAGTGTTTGATAGAGTCAACGGGGTGGGAGTGAAGTGATAAATGGCTAGGGAAGATCCAAGGAAGACTTATAATGATGGAGCATCCGAAGTCACGACCTAAAGTACCTACCCATTCATGCATGCATTCTGCACCGAAGTCACGACGCGGGAGCATCCGTCCGTGCAGCGCATACAGCTCGCCGCCTTCACGTGTGCAGGCGCATGCAGCTCCTCACACTGTCGGAGTCTACAGCCGCAGCTCCAGCCTTCGTTCCCTCGGCATCTACGCGCGAAGTCTTCCGCTGGGAGTCCATCCGTGCGGGCACGATGCCTCGGCACGTCGCTTGGCTTCGCCGCCTGCTCCGAGCTCCAAGGGTTGCTGCGCTAGCATCAATCCCGCGCGGGAGACGGTCACCTCGGCGAGGACTTCGGGCGTTACGTCGCCTCCGTAAGGCGGACTTCGCACGCGTAGCTCGCCGTCGGAGCCTCCCGCTCGAAGTCCACACACGCGTGAAGGCTATGCGTACGTAAGCACATCCATCCAGTCAGGTGGCAAGCACGTACACTCGGAGGAGGCCGGCAAGGCTCGATGCGGGGGCGGAAAAGCTTGGCACGCCGAGCGGAGGCCCGGGCCGCAGGAACGCGAAGTCTGGCGTGTGAGGGAGGAGTTCTGCAGCGTCGACCTCGTCTCCGCGTGGCTCTGTCGACCTGGCCTCCGCGAAGCTTTGCACGGACTTCGCTGCTATTCCTGCTCCGCTGCGAGAGGCGACCGTGGAAATGGCTAGCAAGAACCTCGACCCTCCCCCAACTCGAGAGGATCTCTGCACCGGCTACGCCACAGCAGCGGGCCCGCCTCCGTGTGTGCCCCCATGCGAGACACCGCCGCCACACCATCGTCGCGGCCGCTGACTCCGTCAACTCGCGCCCGACGCCCGCGCCTCCGGCGCCGCTCGCGAAGTGTACGTCGCGTGTGCATGCATAAAGCCGCTGGCTCGCTGTCGCGCCGCCGACTCGCTTCGACTCCGCCCGGCGTCCGTCGTCGCGTCCGTCGACTCCGCGTGGGACTCCGCCCGGCCTCCGTTTCCGCGTGTAGCCGCTGGTCCGCACACGCGACGTGCCCGCCGCTTTGCGGCGGCGTCTTCGGCCTTCCACGCCCGCATGAAGGAGCTCATTAGGAGGTACGGCAAGGTAGCCTTCGGCGTCTACGTCTCCGTCTCCGTCTCCTGCGCCTCCGCCACCGACCTGTACGTCGTCATCAACAACAATGTCGATGTACCCAGCGTCACCGAGCAGGTTTGGCCGCGGAGCCTCCGAGCGTCTGCACCTCGCCTGCGGAGCCCGATGCAAGTCTTCGCGCGTCGGCCAAAGCATCGGACCACCTCGACTGTAGGGCGCCTCGCTAGCTCCCAGGGGCTCCGCGCCGGCCCTGCTCAAGATTCGCGGCAATGGCCTCGACGCGACACCACCCTTCACGTAGATAGCGCCAGACTTCGCATGCAAAGCACAGGTCTCCGCTCGGCACCCACGCCTAGGCTCTGGCTCTAGCTGCGGCCTTAGTCCTCGACTTCGCTGACCCGGCTTACGGAGGACTTCGCTGGCCTTCGCCTGGCGCCGTGATGACTTTGCCGGCGTTCACTCGGTGCCGCGGCGACCTCGCCGGACTTTGATCAACCCCGCGACGACGTCGTAAGCCTACAACGACACTTCGCCTCGGCTCCAAGGAGTCTTCTCTGGCCTCCATGAAGAGTGCACGCACAGGCACCATGTGCGGCTACGCATGCATGTATGAAGTCTACATTCATGCACGCACGCGCGAAGTCTTCAGCCGGCGTCGCGACGCAGTGTCCGTGCATGCACCCGAGGTAGGCGAAACATGGACCCCGCGCAGGTGAAGTATCAACTCCGCGCAAGACCCAGCGCAGGCGACGTTGTGGCTCCGCATCGTCGAAGTCTCCCACAGCGGCCTCGGCGCCGTGGAAGGTTGCTTCGGAGCCTCCGTGCCCACTGTCTCCGCGCCAGGCCAACATGCGGAGGGCATGCCCGGCAACGTGACCACGCGGAGGCAGCGTCGCTCTCTCCCGGCAAGCCCGCGAGGACTCCACGCCCAGCGCAAGCCTGCGCGCCTCCGAGCCGAGTAGCTCCAGCTGCCTCAAGACTAAATACGTCAAGGTCTCCGCACCGCGAGTCTACTCCACGCGGCTCCACCCGCCCGCACGCACCGCATGTAGTGTGGGGTTTTAATATTCGCCGCTGCATCTCTTGCGTGCATGGCCATAAAGGAATGGTTTTTCTTCATGTCATTTATTGCGCTCTGATTCTATTCTCGAGAGCATTTGATGTGGTGTGCTTGCTTCTCTAGTTTTTGCTCGCTCTGGTGACCGTGGCATATAATGCTTTTCCCCAGTGTAGCATTCTGAAGCCTTCTGCTGTCGCAAGTCTTCGGCCATTTCTTCGATGCCTCTCTGTTGGTCCTCGCTTTTTATTTTTTATTCTAAATCGCACGGGGGCCTTGCGCATCGGCGTACTCTACGGAGTATAAATAAGACGTAGCATTGAGCTTGCCTCCGCACGCACCAGTCTACGGACTTTAAATAAGACGTAGCGTTGAGCTCAGCTTCCGCACGCGCGAGTCTACGGACTAAAAATAAGACGTAGCGTTGAGCTCAGCTTCCGCACGCACCAGTCTACGGACTTTAAATAAGACGTAGCGTCGAGGTTCGCCTCCGCACGCACTCTACGGAGTATAAATAAGACGCAGCGGGGGGACGCCTCCGCGCGCACTCTACGGAGTATAAATTAAGACGTAGCGTTGAGCTCAGCTTCCGCACGCGCGAGTCTATGGACTATAAATAAGACGTAGCATTGAGCTCAGCTTCCGCACGCACCAGTCTACGGACTTTAAATAAGACGTAGCGTTGAGCTCAGCTTCCGCACGCGCGAGTCTACGGACTATAAATAAGACGTAGCGTTGAGCTCACGTTCCGCACGCACCAGTCTACGGACTTTAAATAAGACGTAGCATTGAGCTCAGCTTCCGCACGCGCGAGTCTACGGACTATAAATAAGACGTAGCGTTGAGCTCAGCTTCCGCACACACCAGTCTACGGACTTTAAATAAGACGTAGCGTCGAGGTCCGCCTCCGCACGCGCAAGTCTACAGACTATAAATTAAGGCGTAACGTCGAGCTCCGCCCCGCACGCGCAAGTCTACGGACTACAAATTATGTCAAAAATTGTGACACGGCCGAGACATCAGGGAGTGCCTCGCTTTAGGCAGCGCAGCACATGGATATCGCGCCATCGCGCGCGTTGCACTAGGGAGTGCACCGCGAATTTTTAAAGGTAGGGGAACGGCGGTCTCGCCTCCTTGCCTCCGCGTGCGTAGCGCCCTCGGCCTACGCCGCAAGTGCCCGCTCTTCGCGGGCACCGTTTTTGAAAGTAAGGGAACGGCAGCGACGCCTCCCTACCTCAGCGTGCGTAGCGCTCTCGGCCTACGCCGCCAGCGCCCGCTCTCCGCGGGTAGGGGAACGACGTCTTCGCCTCTCTACCTCCGCGTGCGTAGCGCCCTCGGCCTGCGCCGTAAGCGCCCGCTCTACGTGGGCACTCTTTTCGAAGGTAGGGGAACGGCGTCTTCGCCTCTCTACCTCCGCGTGCGTAGTGCCCCCGGCCTACGCCGCAAGCGCCCGCTCTTCGCGGGCACTCTTTTTAAAGGTAGGGGAAAGGCGTCTTCACCTCTCTACCTCCGCGTGCGTAGCGCCCTCGGCCTACGCCGCAAGCGCCCGCTCTTCGCGGGCACTCTTTTTAAAGGTAGGGGAACGGCGACTTCGCCTCTTAGTGGAACGGCATCTTCGCCTCTCTACCTCCGCGTGCGTAGCGCCCGCTCTTCGCGGGCACTCTTTTCAAAGGTAGAGGAACGGTGTCTTCACCTCTCTACCTCCGCGTGCGTACCGCCCTCAGCCTACGCCGCAAGCGCCCGCTCTTCGTGGGCACTATTTTTGAAGGTAGGGGAACGGCGGCGACGCCTCCCTACCTCAGCATGCGTAGCGCCCTCGGCCTACGCCGCAAGTGCCCGCTCTCCGCGGGCACCGTTTTTCCCGGTAGGGGAACAGCGACGACGCCTCCCTACCTCAGCGTGTAGCGCCCTCGGCCTGCGCCGCAAGCGCCCGCTCTCCGCGGGCACCATTGTTCGAGGTTAGGGAACGGCGGCGACGCCTCCCTACCTCAGCGTGCGTAGCGCCCTCGGCCTGCGCCGCAAGCGCCCGCTCTCCGCGGGCACCAGTCTTCGAGGTAGGGGAACGGCGGTGACGCCTCCCTACCTCAGCGTGCGTAGCGCCCTCGGCCTGCGCCGCAAGCGCCCGCTCTCCGCGGGCACCATTCTTCGAGGTAGGGGAATGGCGGCGACGCCTCCCTACCTCAGCGTGCGTAGCGCCCTCGGCCTGCGCCGCAAGCGCCCGCTCTCCGCGGGCACTCTTTTTGAAGGTAGGGGAACGGCGACGACGCCTCCCTACCTCAGCGTGCGTAGCGCCCTCGGCCTGGGCCGCAAGCGCCCGCTCTCCGCGGGCACCATTTTTCGAGGTAGGGGAACGGCGGCGACGCCTCCCTACCTCAGCGTGCGTAGCGCCCTCGGCCTGCGCCGCAAGCGCCCGCTCTCCGCGGGCACCATTCTTCGAGGTAGGGGAACGGTGGCGACGCCTCCCTACCTCAGCGTGCGTAGCGCCCTCGGCCTGCGCCGCAAGCGCCCGCTCTCCGCGGGCACCATTCTTCGAGGGAGGGGAACGGCGGCGACGCCTCCCTACCTCAGCGTGCGTAGCGCCCTCGGCTGCGCCGCAAGCGCCCGCTCTCCGCGGGCACCATTCTTCGAGGTAGGGGAACGGCGGCGACACCTCCCTACCTCAACGTGCGTAGCGCCCTCGGCCTGCGCCGCGGGCACCAGTCTTCGAGGTAGGGGAACGGCGGTGACACCTCCCTACCTAAGCGTGCGTAGCGCCCTCGGCCTACGTCGCAAGCGCCCGCTCTCCGCGGGCACCATTCTTCGAGGTAGGGGAACGGCGGCGACGCCTCCCTACCTCAGCGTGCCTACCGCCCTCGGCTGCGCGCAGCGCCCGCTCTCGCGGCACCGCTCGAGGTAGGGGAACGCGGCGACGCCCTACCTCGGTGTGCGTGAGCGCCCTTGGCCTACGCCGCAGCGCCCGCTCTCGCGGCACCGCCGAGGTAGGGAACGGCGGTGACGCCTCCCTACCTCAGCGTGCGTAGCACCCTCGGCCTACACCGCAAGCGCCCGCTCTCTGCGGGCACTCTTTTCGAAGGTAGGGGAACGGCGTCTTCGCCTCCCTACATCAGCGTGCGTAGCGCTCTCGGCCTACGCCGCCAGCGCCCGCTCTCCGCGGGCACCGTTTTTGAGGTAGGGGAACGGCGGCGACGCCTCCCTACCTCAGCATGCGTAGCGCCCTCGGCCTACGCCGCAAGCGCCCGCTCTCTGCGGGCACTCTTTTCGAAGGTAGGGGAACGGCGGCGACGCCTCCCTACCTCAGCGTGCGTAGCGCCCTCGGCCTGCGCCGCCAGCGCCCGCTCTCCGCGGGCACCGTTTTTCGAGGTAGGGGAACGGCGGCGACGCCTCCCTACCTCAGCGTGCGTAGCCCCCTCGGCCTACGCCGCAAGCGCCCGCTCTCCGCGGGCACCATTTTTCGAGGTAGGGGAACGGCGACGACACCCCCCTACCTCAGCGTGCGTAGTGCCCTCGGCCTGCGCCGCAAGCGCCCGCTCTCGTGGGCACCATTTTTCGAGGGAGGGGAACGGCGGCGACGCCTCCCAACCTCAGCGTGCGTAGCGCCCTTAGCTGCGCCGCAAGCGCCCGCTCTCCGCGGGCACCATTCTTCGAGGTAGGGGAACGGCGGCGATGCCTCCCTACCTGAGCGTGCGTAGCGCTCTCGGCCTACGCCGCCAGCGCCCGCTCTCCGCGGGCACCATTTTTCGAGGTAGGGGAACAGCGGCGACGCCTCCCTACCTCAGCGTGCGTAGCGCCCGCGGCCTGCGCCGCAGGCGCCCGCTCTCCGCGGGCACTACTTTTCCAGGTAGGGGAACGGCGGTGACGCCTCCCTACCTCAGCATGCGTAGCACCCTCGGCCTGCGCCGCAAGCGCCTGCTCTCCGGGGGCACCATTCTTCGAAGTAGGGGAACGGCGGCAACGCCTCCCTACCTCAGCGTGCGTAGCGCCCTCGGCCTGCGCCGCAAGCGCCCGCTCTCCGCGGGCACCATTTTTTGAGGTAGGGGAACGGCGGCGACGCCCCCCTACCTCAGCGTGCGTAGTGCCCTCGGCCTGCGCCGCAAGTGCCCGCTCTCCGCGGGCACTGTTTTTGAAGGTAGGGGAACGGCGCCTTCGCCTCTCCACCTCGGCGTGTGTAGTGCCCTCGGCCTACGCCGCAAGCGCCCGCTCCCCGCGGGTACCGTTTTTGAGATTAGGGCAATGGTGGCCGTCCGCCTCGTAGACATCGCCTCGGCGGGACGGCACGTCTTCGGCGCTGGCTTCGCCGTCCGCCTCGTAGGCATCGCCTCAGCGGGACGGCACGTCCTCGGCGCTCGACGGCACGTCCTCGGCGCTCGACGACGCCGTTGGCGCTGGCTTCACCGTCCGCCTCGTAGGCATCGTCTCGGCGGGACGGCACGTCCTCGGCGCTCGACGACACGTCTTCGGCGCTGGCTTCGCCGTCCGCCTCGTAGGCATCGCCTCGGCGGGACGGCATGTCCGCGGCGCTCGATGACACGTCTTCACGTTCGGCTTCGCCGTCCGCCTCGTAGGCATCGCCTCGGCGGGACGGCACGGGATTTCAGCGCAGGAGCTCACTGATTTCTTCGTAGGCTTTGCCTCGGGGGTCTGCAAGCTGCTAGTTGCAGCGTCTCACCACTCGGCACCCTTGCGCTTGCTGTCGGGGAACGGGGGGCTGGGGTGGTTGATCGCGTCAGCTCGCCCATCGGGACCTCAGCGCTTCTTCGCCGAGGATCTTGTTGTAGGGGTGGCCCAACCCCCCGTAACTGGGCCGCGCAACTAGTCCAGCATGTAATAGGCCCAATAATGTAGAGGAATATACCAGTATAAATATACCAATGTACCCTCATCCTTTGTAAACACTAAGGGGTAGAATGAGGATTTCCCATTCTACCCCACTCATATATATAAATCCCCAGGAGGGGCAAAGAGGGGGGGATCCTCTCATTCTCACCACCTCTCCACAGATCTGGCTCTCCTCTTCCTCTAGTGGCTCTCCTCTTCCTCTCCTACTAGTCCCCTTCTTCCCTGTTTGGCCCGTAGCCACGACACGGTTATATAAAACGATTTGTGTAACGAGCCAACCAGGTTTGACACGTGGCATAAAACACCGTAGCAAGTACTGTAGCAACACTGAAGTATAGAAAAAATCTCAAGCAAAATCGCGACACAGTGCTATAGCACGAAAAAAATGCTTTGTGCCGTGTGTTGTCGTATGGTTGGCTCGTTACATGACACAGCAAAATTTTTCCAAATCAAAAGCTTCCGTTTATTCATATTAAATTTTACAGCTATTACATTGATGTTTTTATTCTGTTACATCTGGGCATAAACACCAGATATTATCCTTTATTCAAAAATAAAGTATTCCACTCAGCTCCTACGCACTTAATTGACACCAAATAGAACCTCTTGATCAAAAACTAGCTCTATGCATATTAGATAAATATATAATGAGTATGTTAAACATACTCAGCAAGATTAACTATTTTATAAAAAACCTTGGCATGTAAATCATTTAGCAAGTAATGGTATTAATGAAACAATAATGGTAGCAATAAATATTATGTGGCCTTATCACACTGTGGGACCCCGGATTTGCAACCTAGAACCCTCTGTATTTCCATTGCACTATTCCCTAGATCAGTAGCTAGTGCAAACAAATACATTGCTAAATCATATATACATCACATTAAATCATACAAGATATTTATATTACATAACAAGTTTAAATAATCCATACCATATAGAATTTTACATAGTAGGCTGATCAGGCCAAATATTACATTACAGAAAACCAAAAGCAGAAGTGGAAGAAGAAAGCAAAGGTGAGGCCTACACAGTACCCACAAGCAAGCGACTGGGATAAAAAGTGTACAACAAACTACCATCCAAGGTTGGATAATGATGCGCACACAACCACCATTAAAGTCTGCCCAAGCAGAGAGATTACTAGAGAACGGCCTAGACTCTGCCATCTTCTATTTTGTCTGGTCCAAGCATGGAGTAGTATGTGTAGGGGTCTTGCTCCAAAGGTTCTCAGTTATTTCAGTGAGCGAGGTAACCGTGCTCCACAAGCAACATATAGAATGCAATATTATAGACGCAAGGCTTAATAAAAGAAAGACTCGGATTGTTTCATTTGCAAAATGCCAAAATTGAATTATAGTAAGTAGAAATCTTGAGACTTAGCATTTTAATTAAACCATGTTTGTAAAGAGTGGGAAAGTATGCAGTAGTAATAGTAGTGCAAGTTCTATCCAGCATACGCTAGTTTGTTAATAGGTTTCTATCCACCCATTCTACTCACTAGGTTCTATCCACCTAGGAAAAATCAAACCAGGGTTCTATCTATCCATCATGTTTTTATCCCATCCACAAAGATTCTTTTATAAAATAGACATTAACTCGAGTAAGTTATCATACCTGTCCACGACTGTGGGCACGGCTGTTTAAATAATTTTTACTCTATAAAGGTTATACACTTTATCCACAAGAGATGTTCAACTTGTTATATTTCACATGCTTCCTTAGGTATACAGATCAAGAAGACCATCATAAGGCTTTTACAATGCATCTTCCCAATATGATCACACCTGCTAAGTTTTCCACCGTCGTAGGTTCTATCCACCTACTCCAAAAACCCCCTCTTACATCGCACGTCAAGGCCTCTATCTAGCACTCTTGCCCGTGTTCCACCACATGGCGCAACCAGCGCTGGATCGATACAAATTAATTGGCCAGGTGATACTCATTATAGATTATGGTTGCATTGTTTTATCTTAGAAGATCACCATAAGATTCAGTCCTTAAGGTTATCTAGGTAGTTTTGCCACATACGGTACTCTCATGCTCTATTCGCACCAACCCCACTTACCATTTGCCTAGGTATGTAGCGGTTTTAGAGTGTTGGATTACAAAATAACTTTTTTAGTTTAACATATCAACCATTTTCATCCAATGACTGTCTAAATCAAGTTTTCATGTTTTGAAATAATGTTGGGGTAATTTAATGCCCATGTGTATATAAGCAAGGCAAAGTATTGCACTTAGATATAGACTTCTATCTAAAACCAAGGAGTGGCGTGTAATAAACAATAATAATACGACATTAACTAGAAACTAGTGACAATATAATTTTAAACAAAATAAAGCATACAATTTGATAATTTAAAATAAAATAACTTACATTCAAAAAGATCTGCTGCTATTCTGAGTCTTTTTTTTTGGCCTGACTCACCTTGCTCATAGTTTTTTTGGCCTTGATCAGGCCCGAACTGCTGCTATTCTGAGTCTTTGGAATCTAATCGAGTGATCTCATCAAAATTTGAATAAATATATGAGAATGAAAATGAATCCAAATGAACTTTAAAATTCATGATTTTGCCTTTGTTAGAAATATCTTGAATTTAGATGAATTTAGAAATAAATTTTATTTGATTTGGATTTAAAATGAATGAGAATGGGCCCTTCCAAAGTTTAAATTAGGGGAAAAATCCTCGAAATAAACAGGGGAGACAAAGAGTGTCTCACTGACTATTGGGACCCATATATTTTAATTTTTCAATTTTTTCTTATTAGAAAACATATCAGAGACTAATAGATGGGGCTAGTTGGGTTTTATTTTCTTTTGAATTATTTTATTTAAGAAAATGCTAACTTAAGAAAATGCTAAAAGTGATTGACAGGTGGGGCCCTTAGGGTCTTTAATTTCTTTTTGAATTATTTTATTTTAAAAATGACATGAGTAAAGAAGTTATCGAAACTCGGAACCACATGTTCAATCTTTTTTTAGCGGTTTCCCCAGAGATCTTTATCATTAACGCAAACTTCATTTTGCTCAGTCATGGAGTTGTATTTAGTACCTCTAAGATGGATGATTATCCACCGTTAGTTAGTAATGTGGGTTGGCTTGGATTACTTAGTGTTGCGCGCCTAGGAGGGCAGCGCGCTTGGGATGCGGAGGAGCTATTATCACCTAGCTCCTTAACCTAATGTGGCTGGACCACAGGGAACCTTAGCATTGGGGGATGTCCTAATCCTTTTGCCGCTGCAAGGCTAGCTAATCGTACGCAGTAGGAGTAAGGGAACTCCCCTGGTTCAGGAATCACGCTCAACTACATTCAGGATTGGTGTATTGAAGATAAAGTATTTGGAATCATGCTCGATAATACTTCAGCCATTGATGCAATGGTTGATATGTTGAAGGGCAATATGGTGGAGAAGAAGGCTCTACCAGTGGGAGGAAACCTGCTTCACATTCATTGTGCAACACATGTCATAAATCTAATTGTCAAAAATGGTTTGAGGCTTGTTGAGCCCAGTGTTGGAAATATTCGAGAAAGTGTCAAGTATGTCCAATCGTCACAATCCGCAAGAAAAGATTCAAAGAGATCATTGCACAAGAAGGTCTACCATCCAAGAAGTAACCCTCTCTAGATGTTTCTACTCGTTGGAACTCGACATATTTGATGCTTAAGATGGCCTTCGAGTTCAAGAGGGCTTTTGCTTCATTGGTATTGCAAGATTGGAATTACACATACGCACCCTCTTTTGAAGAATAGGAAAGAGCAGGCGTAGTTTGCATATTATTGGAGGTATTCTATGAGGCAACTAACGTAATTTCTGGTTCCAATTACTCCACCTCAAACCTTTACTTCCATCAGATGTGGAAGATCAAGTTAATTTTAGAAAAAGAAGCCTTCGAAGTGGATATTGACATTGAAAATATGGTAAAAGGAATGCAAAGGAAGTTCAACAAATATTGGATCAAATCATATGTATTCCTATGATTTTTGACCCAAGGTACAATTTCAAGTTTGTTGAATTTGTTTTTAAGAAATCGTTTGCTAGTAATGCTAAGAAACAACTTGGTAGAGTGGAGAAAGTATTGAGAGAGTTGTTTGCTGAATACTCTTTTCATTTAAAAAATGGGACTATTGACTCAACGCGACAAGATGGCTGTCACATCAGATGACCCATGGGCCGATTGGGATCAACACCTCAATAGCCATCAGCAAGCTCAAGTGTCCACGGAACTTGACAGATATTTGCACGAGAACCCACATCATCGATCTGTGGAATTGGATATATTAAATTGGTGGATGATTAACTTTTCAAAATGTCCAACCCTTGCACGCATAGCACAGGATGTGCTAGCGATTTCGGCTTCTTCGGAGCATTAGAGGCAGCTTTTAGCACAGGAGGGAGGATCATTAGTGACTTTCGTAGCAGATTGACCGCAGAGACTGTTGAGGCACTCATTTGCCTGCAGGATTGGTATTGAGCATCTAGTAATTTTATTTCATGCCATCTAATTTCATTTGGAAGTGCTACTTACAGCAGCAGATCACCCATACATAGTGATTTCTATACTAACTATTTTATCTTTTATAATTATATAGGTTCTACTAAGTATAGCATAGCATCAATTCATGACTTATTGATCTTGATGATCCTCCTATGTGAACTTTAAGATCAGGTAACATTGATATACTTTTGGTAAGTTCTTCAAATTGCTATACCAGCAATCCTCTGGAAAAAATATTTGGGAGTGAATATGATATTATTTTTTCAGAACCTCAGATGGTCTGTACCTACCTGTAAAAACATGTGAAGGTTAAAACCAGTAGCAAATTCACAATAGCTTCAATCTTACCAAATTCTTGAAATTTGAGGTTGTTTAAAACACTGACGTACAGCATATGCTCATGACAGAAGCCTTGAACCTATACTAGTTCTACTATAATTTCCAGGGCAGATCATACATGCAGCGTGAATATCTTGTGGACTTCCCATGTAGCTTCCCAGCATCCTTCTGCGTGTTTCTTTAAAAAGAAGAATAGTGACAATGTCCTGCTTTTCTTTTTGCAATTTAAGCATTCATACTAAATATTTATTTTCTTTGTTACATTGCTCTCTTGATCCTAAGGGTTCTGAAGTTATTTTCTTTGTTACATTGCTCTCTAGATCCTAAGTGTTCTGAAGTTATTTTCTTGTCTTTTGTATAATGCAGTTCTACACTTTTCTTGAGATGGCACTTGTTACCCTGTCCTTATTGCCTCACTTTATTGCATTCTTCAGCGATGTTGAGACCCCAGGAACTCCTGGGGCACTTGCAACCACGTTCCTCACATTCGGTAAAGGCATTCTTCCGTGTGCAGTATTGCAATTGCACTCTCTTGCTTGAGATTCGAACGACCATCCTATCGAAGCATCCCTTTTTTTTTCCCTGGCAGTATTGAATCTGGCTTTTGCTTTGAGTGTCCTTGGTTATATGATAATGCATATTTCACTTGTTTCTGCTAATACAACAACAATTGAGGCAAGTATCTAGAAATTCCAATATTTTTCCCTGCTGAATACACTATATTGAGGCTAATCTGCTATCTTAAAAGTACAGGCATATGAGAAAAAAACTACACATTGGAAGTATGATCTTGGCCGGAAGAGGAATTTTGCTCAGGTCAGGCTTGTTCAGGCTTCTTCGATGTGCATGATCAAGACGGGAGTCACCCTGGAGGTATCCACCTGGGAATGACCGGACACTAGGTGAATTTAAAAGACATGCTGCAATTTATGTCTTTAGAGCTTGCTGATGTTTGGAACAGTGTGGCTTCTACCTTACCTACATGGTTACATCTAGTTGTTATGGTTACTAAGAGCAGCACGAACTGTCCAAAATGTCTGTAGCATTTCATTAAGAGTTCAGATCTTGGTTAATTAGCGTTGTACTGCTTAAAACGACTTTCCTTATCATTACTTTATTAAGACTGATGCATAGGTATGACTTTGTTACTTTCTTACAATTGAATACTCGGGCCTAGAGAACAATGCCAAATATTGAAATATATGGCCCTGATGAATTGTTGGATCAACGTATAATACTCCAGGCTCCAGATGATAGGCGCTCAAATGTCCAGCAGCAGCCAGAAAGGCATAACCAGGATGGGGCTAACCCACGTAGCCCCAAAGGGTCCTTAGGGTAGAGAAAGTGAGGGGCGGTCTGGACCTTGGCCCTCAGTATTGCTCCAAGGGACAACGGGCCAGGTACAGGGTCGGCCCGAACCAGCCCAGTTGCATCCCTAGAATCTACATTAATAACCACAAAAGCTATTTAGTCCGATTACAGGAATGAGAACGTACATTCAGAAACGCTGACATTTTGCCACCACGAAATGAGCAACTCAAGAGCAATGAAGACTATCTTCTACAAGAACACATGTGGGTTGTACAATCGAAAGCTCCTGCAGAAATTTAAGGAGAACCATATTAGACTAGATAAACAATAAATCTTAAAAACATACAAGAGAGCAGGCAAACATTTCAACATCTTTCCAAGTTTTAACCATTGATTCCTTCTAATCTTTTTCTCATTCAGGGGTCGAATGTGCGACTCTCACTTGCACACGCGCACAAATGTTGCCATTCATCTGCTCACTAAAGTGCCGTCCTCTTATGATATGATATCTGCAGTACGACTGAACACAAAGGTGACTAGCCAATTCAAATGTTAAAAGATGAGTTAATTATGAAAAATAGAGATTACAGAAATCTTCCGGAAGGCATGCAAATCTTGCACTGCACTAAGACCAAAATAGCGCCCTCAATCGTGCAAGGATTGCCACCAATTTGATCCCAAGGTACAACCCAGATTCGCCACTCCGATAGCATGGTTGCGGTTCGGCTTAATGCTGCCAAGCTCCTTGTGCCAACCAGAGCAAAGAAGAAAACAGAGGTAGATGATTTTGTGGTTGTCGTAGAAGAACCGAAAAATAGACACCAGTATTGTAGTGAAGTGTGGTTGCTATTGAGGTGGATCTCATGCAAGCTTTAGACTCGGTAAATATCCCTTAGGAATAGGACCAACTGACCATAACCAACGGTGAGGAGATTTAAGTCAATGATGCATGCATGTATCTAGGAGGAACAATCACGTAGTATGCATCAGAAAATAACGCTTCCAATTTATTTCAAGGGTCACCGAATTTTGTATTTTTCCACTAACATGATATCCATAATTTATATCTTCTTCACCTATTAATGATGGCGCCTTCCTTTTTTTCGGTTGGCGCTCTCCCACTGTTTTCATTTAGTGTTTATATCTTCCTAAGGTACCAAGAAATATATAACTAAATTAACCGAGAGACATCTTACACACTGTATCAAACAAAGTCACCAAACATTATAGGGTGTGTTTGGTTGCTGGGATGGAGTGGGATGGGATGGGATGGGGATGGGATGAGATGGTTCCACAAAAAAAGTGGAACCACATGGTCCAGCATCTAAGAAGAATATTTTCTAAATTTGCACAGGTTCATCCCACTTGGGACCATTCTATCCCACTCCATCCCTCAAACCAAACACATGAATAGGTTTGGTCAAAGGGACCATCCCATTCCATCCCACCTCATCCCAGCAACCAAACACACCCATAGAGAACGATCTAAACCAAACATTATAGAGAACGATCTAAGTGTCAATGCTTTCAACAGTAAAACTGTAGTACACACACAGTAAAGGAGACCACAGATTTCCATGTACTACCGATTGGGCCGTCCCTTTAAATAGATACCAATAAGCTGCCCAACTCAAATGCGCACACGCTTTCAACAAAAGAGAAGCTCAGATAGCCTTACTTGTACAAAACCGGCTCACGCAAAATTCTAAAAAAATATCCGATTGCGCAAAACTGCACGGCATGCACCATGCACAGCCAACAGCGGACAAAATTTCGCAGCCCGAACATTGCAGTAATGCACGCATTCGCAGCGGCTGGACGGCGTCTCGCGCAAAGGCTCGATTGGTCACAGCCACGGCAACAGCAGAGAAGTGAAACCCATCGGGGTTAGAGCTTACCAACGGCGTGCTTGCTAGCGACGGCGGCAACGGCTGAGGGTTCTGCTCCTGCTGCTGCCTCTGCTTCTGCTCGAAGCGGGCCAAAAGGTTGGAATTTTGGACGCTTTTAGCACTGTTGATACCCGAAATTCCCAGAATAGCCCCCGTGGAAACGAAATTCCCGATCTGACCCCCTCCCGACCGCACGATTTATCAGGGCTTGACGCGTGGAAATCGTGCGGCCGGGGAGCGCACGATACCGAGATCGTGTGGTCCCCGACCGCACGACTCGGCTGCCGTCTTGTCAGGGCAGACTGCACCATTAGCCGTATCATGCGCCGGGGGAGCGCACCACTCGGCTGCCATGCAAATGGTGCGGCGCACGGGCGCACCACTCGAGTTGCTACGGATTAGGGTTAGGGTTTTGCGCAAAATATAAGTTGTAATATATTTTTTAGAGTGTGCATCAAATTTATAATATAGAATAGGAGATGCAAAAAATAATATGAAGTTTTTTTTTTCAAAATTCGTTATGTATTGCGGATGATACATGTAGGAATTATTTTTTTTGTAGATTTTTATTTTTGAAATATTTTGGTACGTTGTTAATGGTGTTTGAAAAAAATATGTATTTGATGTGGAGTGGAGTTTGCTGGTAGTGTAATTTTATTTGCATTTATGAAAATTAAGAATTTTGGTTGGTAGAGTACGATAACAATTAGTGTATTTGTGATTTTCGTACATTGCAAACACAGCGAACAAAAATTCGCAGCCCGAGCATTGCAGTAATGCACGCATTCGCAGCGGCCGGACGTCGTCTCGCGCAAAGGCTTGATTGGTCACAGACACGGCAACAGCAGAGAAGTGAAACCCATCGGGGTTAGAGCTTACCAACGGCGTGCTTTCGGCGCGGCGGCGGCAACGGTGAGGTTTCGCTCCGCCGCCGCCTCCGCTTCGCTTCAAGCAGCCGAAAGGTTGGTACCAGTGGTGGATCTAGAATTTTTAAAATAGGTGTTCAGAATTAAAATAGATATCTATAATAGCAAAATTAAAGTATAAATTATTTGTAGTAGAAACAACATCTCAAATAATTTAGAAAAATTTGTTGAATTGAGAATATGGGATTTGGAACCTGAAAATAGAGATGCACTTGTGCTGTTGTCAATGTGCGTGACCTGTCTTGTTGGCCCCGGTGGCACAACTGCCGCCACATGCTCTCTCCTGGGACCCCGGCTAAGCCACGCTTGGCGCTCGCCGCGGCTCACTTGCCACCTTGAATCTAAATTCTGCATCAAACTCAGTTTTGGCCAAAAAAAAATTTTAACTGTCTATTCACCCGCCCCCTCTAGTTAACCTTCTTGAACTTTCAACTTAGTTGTAGTTTTTGAGATGAATTGAGAGGGGGAGGTGTCTAAATGGGCTGAAATCTATTGGGGGTATAAATATCAAGTATGTAGACCAATTACCAAATCTATTGGGGCCATATATATACTAAATACAGGGTATTTCGCCTAAAAATTTGGGTGTTCGACTGAACACCCATGAACTACATGGGATCCGCTCTGGTACCCTCGATCAGGCCACCCCGGCAGATGACAGCTGCTTCTCGGCAGCGTTGTGGCGGCTCGATGGAGAGGGAGGAGACGACGATGGCTAGAAGAGAGAGGTCGTGGCAATCGGGGGACAAGGTGGGACCTGGAGGTGTGTGCTACAGAATAAAATAAAACCCTAGAATTTGGTTGGGTTGGGCTGGGCTAGATGTAGGAGTTAGTTGGGTGGCGAAAGGATGTCACCTATCCCGAAATGTTGAACTATCCACCGAAATAGCACTGTAGCAAAAATTTTCAAAGATGGTCTTAGGACGTTCTTTTTTGCAAAATATCCCTTTCTGAACTCGGAAGACGCGGCAGGCGACAACTGCCACCTGCTGCGCCCTAGCTCTACAGGCTAGGGCACCTGTGGCAATGCGCGCAAGCACAGTAGGACAAGCCATGGCACGGTAGGAAGGGCTGTAGAGCCCCCTGGCTCGACAGGAGCTGCTGAGTTCCCCCGACTTGGTAGCTCTGCTACCTGGGCTTTAGTACATAGCCCTAGTGGTCGTTGTTCAATAGTACTTAGTAAACATCTGGTTTTGTTATAACTTTATTGGAGAAGCGCAACGGAGGTTTGGACAGGCCGATGAACCAACTCCATCTTTTAAGTGCTGCAGATATATTACTGAAAAAATTGTAGGAATGGATCATGTATAGCTTGATATAGCACTTCGTAATGAAGCTGTGAATTACAGCGGCCATATGACGAAAATGTGGAACTGTATGGCACCCACATGGTGTGGCGGTTATCCGAGAGCATGGACATGGCTAGTTGTCGCGGTAGTGACAAGCATAATGGCAGCTCAGGTTGGCACAGTAGCAATATAGGTGGTAATCGCTGCCGAGGTGCACAATCTCCTCGTTGTTCCTCTCTCTGATCCTCTATATACGGAGCTCGACATTGTTGGTCCTCTCGGTCTAGAGCTCCTCTTGCAACTTTTCTAAGCGGATGTGCAGTTTGTGGATGTAAATGTTAATCCCGAAAACAACACCTTCAGATTTCTTGTGTCAATCACACTAGTCTAGAATTAGCTAGTGCACACAATGGACAACAAAGATAACTATCAATTATAATAACATTTATTAATTAACTGAATATGGACCTTAAGGCTAAAGTTTACATGAACGACCCCATAGACCAAATTTAAATATAAGCAGTGGAAGAAACCCATCCAGTCTGCCCATAGGCAAACGACTATGGGACCCAGCTTATTCGTCAAGGTTCTCACCGAAGTCAAAGCAGTCCTCCTCTGAGCAACAGAATTAAGCTAGGGTGATCACAAAAATATACTCTACAAGTTACATAGGAAAAGCAACATTAATGCAAGAATAACAAGTGAATGGATAATAGGGTTATTTGAGTGTAAAACCAAACTGGAGTAAATACACTAAATAGATGTAAATTACTGAATTTAATACAATAATTAAATAAACATTGTTTTAATCAAATAATATCGTTAGTGTAGATCTATGCCCACACTAACCTGCCCACAGGTATCCAACCCGAACCATTTTTTCCAAAAGATCTCATTTTCTTACTTAACCAAATTTTTTGAAAAAAAAGGCTAATCCATAAAAAACTTTACTCGGATTGCTCATGACCATAGGCACAGTTATCTAGGATAGTTTATACACTATGCAGAGGTGGTACAACTTTACCCACAAGACATGGCCATCTGATATTGCCATGGCACACTTCCTTGTGTGTGAGGTGAAGAGATGGTGACAAGGCCTTTACAATGCGAAGTCATCAATTTGGTCACGCCCTACTAAGATTTCACACCAATAAATAATCCAGTAAATCGGGGCCCCCTCTTGTGCCATGTGGAACTCAGTGGCCTACGCTATGCCCACATTCAACCTATAGCAAAACCAAGGTTGGAACACACAAATTAGTTAGCCAGGTTTGTTCCATACCAGACATGGTAGTATGATGTGGCTTTGTAGCAGTAGCTCATAGACCGGTCCTTAATTGACTTAGGCAGACTTTCCATATACCCCTTGTGCCACCAAGCACCCACCACCTAACCAGTTGCCTAAGTCTAAACTATATTTTTAATTTTATTTTGTCAAACATACCATACAACATCTTGACTCACCAAAGTCAAGAATACATTTTAATAATCATCATGTTATGTGAAAAGTTATCCCAGACTTATGATTATATTTAAGCATGCCTAAGCTTTTCTACAAAGTTTCTAGCCAATACTAATATATTAACTAGAGTTTTATTCTAGGGTGATAAAGTATTGGGTGATCAATATCAAATGTGGCCACAACAAGTAGGTATTAACTATGCCTTTAAAAATGGGGTTAAATATGAACTCCAAGATTCAAAAAGGAAGGTGAGATTTTAGATGAATTTAGAAAAAAAAGAATGGGTTTATTTAGAGATAAAACAGAGGAGAACGGGCTCTTAGAAGATTTAAATAAGAAAAAGAGAAGAAAAATACTATTTCAACATTTTTGGATTTTTGGGTTTATTTTTCTAAAGGAAAATGGGAATTATGATGTTAGTAGGGATTTTTGGTTTTCGCTAAATTATTTTCTACTGAAAAGGGCTATGTGCGCTGACAGGTGGGCCTAGGTCTTGAGTGTTGGGTCCACGGAATAGTTGAGGGGTCCTCGATGGACCGGGAGCAAAATCCAACTAGATGGGCCACATGTGCATGATTGGGCTTGGATGGCTGATGTGGCTTTGACGTGGTGCATGGAACAGCGGTGAGGTGGCGTTGACATGGCACCGGTGGTGACACACATGGGAACTGAAGGTTGTCGGCGCTCTGGTGGACGATGGAGGGTAGCGATTGGTGGACAAGGGAGAGGACATGAAGGGGATCCCATTTCAACTTGGGGTGGAGCTTGAAGACTCTTGGAGGTGGCCGACGATGAGAGCAAAGCAGTAGCAAGGTCACGACTCCGGTGAATCGGTAGTTCCAATGACGTTTCGGGGTAGAGAAGGGGTACACAACGTCGTAGACAATGCAACGGAGCTGGAGGTGCAGATGGTGTGGCATGTCATGGCCTTGTTCTATCGGAGAAGCTTGCCGAAGCTTCGCCGGAGCTTGGAGGAAGAGGAAGACGGCGTAGGACTCTAGGGCTCAAGGGAGAGAGAGGAGGCGAGGGGGCTAGGTTTGAGGTATTTCAATGGTGAAGGGGTGATATAGGCTGGTGGAGGGAGGATGGCACGGGAATTGCTTACCGGTGATTGCGGCGGCAGAAAGGACGGAGGGGGAAAACAAGGAAGGAGAGGGACAGGGAAGGAAGGGCATCGGCCGGCGCTTGCAGGTGGTGAAAAGGGAAGGCGAGGGCAGAGGGTTCCCCTCAGTGGTGCAGTGAAAAAAGGGAGGCGAGCTTTCAGGCTAGGTTCTAGCGGCTACACGCTAGATGAAGAAGAAAGGAAGTAGGAGAGGGAGATGGAGGGTAGGGCCTAGTTGGTAGTGAGAGGGGGAGAGGGGCAAAGCGGGCCGGGGCTTGAAAAAAGAAAGTGGAGGTGGGCTAGGAAAGAAGTAGGCCATAGTGCTAATTTCAGCCCGAGAGGTTTTTGATAATTTAAATACATTTTTTATTTATAAATACCAGGAAAATCCAAATAAGCTTAGAAAATAGCAAATAAAATCCAAAAATTCTAGGAAAATTTACAAAAATTCATGAGGCTATTTTTGACTTAGGAATATTTATTTTTACACATAATTTACTTTTTAATTTTAGAATGGCAAGAAAGCCTTTTTAAAATGCATAAAATCAGGGAAAACTTAGGAAAACCAAATAACACATTTTTTATTATTTATTATTTTTAAAAATAAAAACTTGGGCTATGACAGTAAATCTGGGCAGGTATTGGATACGATAGATCCACCCACTTGGTGAACTTACAATCCGCTATCTGCAAGCAAGATGAGATTAGTACAAGCATTCTATGCGTGCAAGTATACATAGGTAATGAACCACTTACCATAAACAGAGGGTAGCGAAAGAATCGATGTCCTAGGTGCACGTGGTCATCACAAACCTACACCGTGTCGAGGTTGTGCTTGCATTGCGGCCAAGGCTCAGGAATGTGTGGGTAGTCGCGGAGGGGATTTCTAAAGATGTACAACTCCCTGGTTTTAAGCAGTAGATCGAGGCTTAGGGGGCCAGGGTCCAAGGGACCGTAGATGCTTATATCTTCGAGGTAAGGGTCACGGCCTCGAAACCCAACCCGTGTCCACCATCCCCTCCCATGCCTTGAGTTTCTAGCTATGTCTGCCATGCTTCTGTCAGCGTAGTGCGATTCCCTACAAGATAGAAAAGGATGTTTGAGTGTTTGTACTATCAGTGTCCATACAAAAATCACATTAAAAGTTACAAAAAGAACGTGGCAATATTAGGACTGAACTTAATTTAAAACGCACATACTTTGCATTATTGAACAATAATTTGTTGCAAGTTACATCGCAGAAAATGTCGGTCTTATGAATAATGAATGAGTACATAGGCGCAGGTGCTATAAATTGATAAGTCTAAGGTGCGCCTGATGAAGTGGGCCTATTTAGGCAGTTCCACATGGAGTAGCCCGCTGTCTTGCATAGCCTGCATTTGCGTGGCCTTTGCTGTTGGCCACGATGACTGTCATCCATGTTGTTACAGATGCGGCAGGACTAATGTCTTCCAAACCTAGGCTGCCTTAGTGCATCGTTCGGCACCTACTTCAGTCCTCCCCCCAAAGATCCCTGTAATGTATCTCCACCCTGTAGGAGTTCAACTCAGTGCTCTAAGTCCCACAAAAATGGTTGATGTCATAGTACATTGAAATGTACTACACAGATGTCTACTACCACACAACACACGTGGCGTAGACATGGGAGTAAGGCTTGTGAAGGAGCATCGACTTGTTGCACATGCAAGTTATGACTTCGCCAATGGTGCATGCATGCTTGCGATCGCCTCTGGCGTGGCCCATGACATACTTCTCTCTCAAACAGACCTCAAACTTTTTCTCACCCCGTCCATGGTCCGAGCAACATTATTAAAATAAATCATAAGCTCAATCCTAAAATAAATCTTTTGCAAGGAAAAATAGAGTTGAAGTAAAAAGTCTAATAATGTAAATTCCAAATTTTTGAGCCATTCTCAAATTCAAGTCTAATCAAAACTCAATTAGGAGTTCATTTCAAAATTTGAGAATTTATAATTCAATTGCCATCCAAAAGCCTTAATTGGTGTTTTAGAAAAGTTGAGTTTCAATACAAATCAAATTCAAACATAATTCAAGTTGGCTTTTGCTTGAATAGAAGATTAGGAGGAACAATTTTGGACCTGCGCATAGCCCATTTCCTTTTCCTTTTTCCCTCATCTGGCCCATCTGGCCGAGAACGTGCCCAGCGCACTCTGCCTATGTGCTCACCGCGCCCTCACCGCGCCGACCCCGTCGCACCCAGTGTTCCACGCCACTTTGGCCACGCTCGACCTATGCCAATGCGTGCCTATGTGCCGCCTAATGAGACCATGGGATCCCGATCTTCCGATAGGATGATAACTTCGATTTTGGTGCAGGTGACCTTTGTGATTTGACTACAACTATACGACGTCGCTTGCACCTTAGCAATCGCTGAACCACACTCCAAGTCATTATCAACCGTGCCAAGAATGCGGTTGACCTGACCACGAAGGTCTTTTCTTGCATGCAACCGAAGAACACGCAAGAACAAGATAACAAGCAATCTGAAATTACAAATATTTATATTGAGTTCAAAAGGTGGGATTCTACAGAGGTTCTTTACAGGTGGTCATCCCGACACAACTGAAGAATAAGAGTTTTCATGTGAAAGTTAGAAAGCCTTGGGCCCAAGTGGAGGTGGCGCAGCACCTTTAGGCTCGGTTTCAGAAATAGTCCTAAATTGTTTTGGTGAAATCTTTGCGCACAGAAGGAATTTTGAGGTGAGGACAAATACATTAGAACTAGGACAAGATAAGCTTTCCATCAAGTACTCACCCATCCCAAACAAACTCCAGATGCGAATTCTGTGCATGTTGAAAGTTGGTCCTATCAGGCTGAATCAGCGTCAGATTGTTTTGGCGATTGTGATGCGACCAAAACATTTCTTTAGCTGAGGACTTACCCATTGGATGGGCAATGGAATAAGCTTTCCAACAAGCACAAGAACACCTAAATCGGACTCCGTTTGTGAAAGTTATGGCCGTTTTATTACAGACCTGTCGGGTTGTCTCGAACCGAATCCAAATTGAGTTCTGAGTTGATTCCGAGTTCGATTTCGGTTGGGCTTAAGGAAATTATGAATTGGGATTGGAAACCTCATCCAAACTTGGGCTTTAAGTTCTTATACCTCTCCCCTTTTACTCTCCCACTGCATGGTTTGTCCTTGACTTCTTCTTCCTTGTTCCTCTCCATTGATTTGTCTCCTGCCTCTTTCTTCTTCCCCTTGGTTCAAAAGTCTTCCATTTGTCAAACCTAAGAATGTACAAAGTAGTGACATGAGGTAGTACTCCATTCTCATGAATAACATTAGTAGCAATAGAGAGAAACGAATTCACCTTTTGTTCAATATTAATATTGGGTGCTATGGTCATATGTGTTTGTGGCGTGATCACATCACCGCCTGACCCACACCAATGCTTCGTCGTGCTTTCCTGAGCTGGAACTGCTCCCTTGTGCACTGTGCCATGCACGCACGTTACACCAGCCATGTCGCAGCAAACCCTGTCGCAAGTTTTGACCAAGGCACCGCCAGTTTTACAGGCTTTCAGACCATGACCACCTCGTTACCACTGCATTGAAGTGCATTACGACGTTGGCCATCGCACTAGCTCCCCTTAGCCATGCCATCAAATCAAATTGACCCTCCCCAGCTCTAATGATCGGCCATGTGAGCCAACCCTCCACATGAGCTGACATTCCTCATCTACCTGCCTCGTCATGTGTGCGCTGTCACCTCATCACCCCTGTGGGCATGGCTGTGATGACGCCATCCATTAATGTCGTCGTGCCACCTCTTTGCCACTGCCATACTCGGCCCACGCCGCTCGGTCGCTCCGCCACCTATAAGTACCCCGCCAAGCCCCTCTTAGCTTCTCCACATTCCCCTCTCCCTCCCCCTCCACGCAATCACCCCCTCCTATCCCTCAGCTCGCTAGAGCTACTTTCTTCTCCAACTCTGACAACCATAGCAATTGGCTGATTGGGAGCCTTTTCGGTTGATTCCTTCCGGCCGGAGCTTCACTGGGACTCCCTCATCGCGACCCCACTATTGAATTGGACCGCTGCTACCCCTATATCACCGGTGCCATGCTCCAACTCTTTGCCACCGTCTCTCACCGTCGTGCTTTCCCAACCTTCATTGGACGCTGCCAACCCCTCAGGTAGCATCCCCTTACCTTGCTGATGCTCTCAGTACCTTTACGCTCTAGATTTCCTTAATAGACAAATATATTAAAACAAATACTTCTGAGGTCATGATCAAATGTAGCAAAACAGAGGGACTATTTTGGAACAGACGTAGCATAGTGACTGAGCAATCCTTCATGCGAGGGTGGCAACTGTATCTTCCCGTAAGGTGTCCAGGGAAAACATTATAAGAGACCATGTGGAGGTCATCCTATGTGTGTGATGAGTAATTGACATTGGTTTAGGGAAGTCGAGTTTGATTTGGTTGGTTCGGACCATGTCATTGCGTGGTGCAAAGGACTCGGGCAGACTTGGTCAAACCTGGTCAAAGGGTTTAGATTGCATATTATGTCAACTTGTCAGGTTTGGGCTATTTCATTAATGCATTTATGCTTAAATGTATCGAGCGGTGCTATTTGATGTGTTTCTTGTCTGTGTTGGCTGCAGGACGTCGAGGCGGAGTCGTGGCGAGACACGGTGGACCGGACTAGGCGCAGGTGGCGCTGAGGTCAGAACGGTCGGGAGGTGTCGAAGATGGCGAGGGCTCGAGGTGGCTGCGAGGCTTGCAAGGTAAGAAAGGAGGAAGCTTCCTGGAAGGTGCGCGAGGGGCGGAAGCGGGTTTGGATAAAGCATCGAGTAGGTGGTGACCTAATGGGTAAAGCATGTGCAAACCCATTAGTGGAATGCTATAAAAGGAGAGGGAGAGGTTGTGCTGAAATTGAGAGGATGTGTGTAAGAGTTAGGGTTTTTATTTGGTTCTCTCCATGTATGAAAAATGAGAGATGGATTAGGGTTTTGCTTCTAATCTTTGTTTGTTGAGAAAGAGAGAAGGTGAGAGGTTCTCTCTATGCTCTCCAGGCGTATGGGGATGTATGGTTGATTGAGGGGCTGTAAACTCTTATCTCGTTTAATCATTCATATCACCTTGTCGATCTCAAGAAATCTTGTGTTTGATCTTTCTGAGTTCTTGTTCTTTTTGGTTATGCATTAGTTCTTTATTGCGTTTTCTACTCAAGTGACTGCATAGGTTCTTTGGTGTCTCATGTGAAACCAAATCAAAGCCATTTGGCCAAGCCATTTCATGAGAACAATTATTTGATTGCAGTCAGGTTGTGCTTGTGGTTGCTAGCATTGATTTCTTAGTAGATGCCTGTTCTCTTTTCGGATTGACAGCCAACATTTTTTTTTCGGTTTTGCTTGCAGTTGGTTGTTAGCCCTTTCAGTAAATGAAGCATTGTTTGTTTCGGCTATATGCAGCTGTGTGCTCCCTCTGTCCGAACTGCATTTCCTCTCTTTTACTTTGATCTTCTCCTCTTTAGCTTTCAGTTTGTGGCAGCAGTATTTGTTCTTTTCAGGGCAGCAGTATTTGCTCTTTTTCAGGGGTTGGTACAGCCGCTGTTTGCTGTTTGCATGCCAACAAAATACAGCCCTCTGCAGTAGCTTTCGGCAAACCATTTGGTGCTTCTTTTCTGCAGCAAATACCTTCTCTTTTGCAGCATCCGGTTCTTGTCTTTCAGCATATTATTTGTTGTTTTTAGGCAGCAAGCTTCTGCTGATTGCAGCCTTTTTCTTGTGCTCTGTTTGCATATCTTTGTAATCCATTTTCAGCTGCAGTAGGTATGATCCTTGCGGCCAGAATCTCTCCCGAGAAGTAAATGTATTCTCTGATTTTTCCTTGATCTCGGTGGTATGCTTTCAGCTATATGCTATCATTTATGCTTTCTCGACTGACAGAAAAAGTGGTCTGTTTTGCTTGATTTCTGCAGCATATATTTTCAATCCTTTTTCAGTTAGTAACTGCAGTATTTCAAGTATTTCTTGCCGAGCTTGTTTTAGATTCTTTTATCGATCGGATGTTTTCGGAAAGCATTTATTTTTCTTCGTAGCTTCCATAGCTGTCGGAGAACAAATTTTGTGCGAGTACTCGGGGCGATTTTTTGTCAGCAACATTCACCACCCTCTGTTGCCAATTTCGATCCAACACATTCAACTATATTCAGTTTAGCCAACCCATCAATTAATGGGATAAATTGGTGTAAATCATGATCATGCATAAGCTCATGAAAGGATGAGCTCAAGCAGTCAACCAAATAGCACAAGTTTAAATGACCTAATGTGGACTCAATTATCCAAATCGGATCAAGTAGAACTTGCAAAAAAAATGGAGCTAGAAATGAAAACCTGTTTCAAATTCATTGTACTTTTCAAAGTTAATCCTCAATAATACACCGAAGTTTATTCACTCTCCACACACAATCAACCCTAACCCCATGAATAATCAACAACTGAATAAAGAAAACCATCATTAGCTGTTACATCCACACACACATCGATCTCACACGCGCCAACCCTAAACAAACCACGCACATATCATCCATCGCCATTGCTAACCTGCTATTCTCTCATGGTTCAAGTTATCGCCAGTGCAGGATGGGAGGGTTGCAGTAGGGGCCGTTGAGCCATCCGTTAGCGATCGAACGGTAGGCCGCCTCGGTGAGGTGGATGCCGTCCCAGATGAGGTAGTTGTTCGGGTCGGAGCAGACGCTTGACCCGGCCATGCCGCACCTCGCTTTGTTGTTGTAGTTGTACTTGCCTTGGCCGCCGGCTCCGCAGCATACTGACAGGCCATGCTTCAAACCTGCAAGAAGAAGAAGAAGAAGCAATCACAGATTAATCGAGCTGGTTGAAATCAGCCCATTTGAAACGCATGAATTTCAAAAAAAAAGTTACTTGATAGAAATTCCGTTGATAGAAATTCCTTAGAAAACAACTCAATTTCTACGTGAATCCATGAAAATTCCCTCGTCCAACCCAGTTTGTCATTTTACTAATCTGCTTTGTAATGCGTGCGCACGAGCACTGTATCACATGAATTGGCCGGTGATGACATTGAGAAAATGATTACAAGTACAGCGATGCATGAGAAGAAAGATCACGCTCGATATGAACATGTGCATTCCATTTTTTTTTATGAACTTGTGCTTTTTGAAGTATCTTTGTCAATTACACGTGGTTACGTGCAAAGAAGAGCTGTCATGTATATACATGCTTTAGCCGATTATTTCGTATTAATTGGTTCATGTGATAGATAGCATGCCAATTGGATTGCAAGGTGTTGATTCCCAAATTATATGGACAAAGGTCGTGGTCCCCGGAGCATAATTTGACCACTAAACGGATGAGCCATTGGTGGGACAGTATAATAATATAAGCTTGTTATGCATGCACCTAGCTTTTCTGTACATCCATCAACCTGCTTTGGATATATCTCGGACGTACAGTATGACCCGTGGGCCCATGGCCCTAGCTACCTCCCCTAAACATGTCGTGATCAGTGAAACTTCAACTCGGTCACGGCAACTCGATTCTAGATTTCTAGGACCTTTGCCGAGCACATAGAAAGGTGAAGTATAATGCAGAGAAATGATGGTTTTGCCATGGTGTCCCGGACAGGGATGTCCGAGTAGAAGTTTAGCGGGAACATTCTTCCTACCAAATAGTCGTACGTATGTGCGAGATTTTAACATATGATGGCTGGCATTGGTAAGATCATGCCTCCCAAGAAAGCTTACTGTCGACTATGTAAATCCAACCCATTCATCGCCCGTAATTGAAGGTTATTAGTGCGTAACATCATATTTTCATAGGAATCTTCTGGTTGAATTTTCGTCGCATGTTCAAGCATCTCCTCCAATTAATGGTACCATGCGATCTAGCAGGAATCCAACTCGATCGATATACCACAATATATAGCATGAAAAAGAGAGGATGTTGCCGTACCGAAGCTCTGGGGAGATCGGACCATCTGGATGACCTGGGAGTAGAAATCGGCGTACATAATCCTGGTGTGGGGGTACGTCCTTTGGAGGTTAGAGAGGCTTCGCTTCAGCAACGAGTTGTGGTAGGAGGAGAGGCCATTGTAGCTCTTGAGGCAGCCGTCGCCGTCGTAGTCGCCGCTGTTGGAGGTTCCGTAGAGGGTTAGGTAGATCGGGAAGCACCCGATCGGCAGCACCCCTGGCACCACGATGTCCAGCGCGCCCAATCTCATCATCGTCTGCGCACGCGCACACACAACACCACACAATGCTTAAATGTTAAGTAGGCGATAAGGCTGTCTTTGGCTGCACTACTACAAAAAGGGTCATCACAGACGATTCGAAACTGTCATCACAAACAGTTTTCCGAACTGTCTAAATTTATGGGTCAGTGATAATCGGATGTTATCACAGACGGTTTATGAGCCGTCTATGATAAATGCAATACAGACGATCTGTAACTAGAACTGTCTGTGATACTCTAACATCATAGACAGCTTGAAGTAAAAAAACGTCTGTGATACTCCAACATCGCAGATGATTCTAACTGCCAACCATCTGTGATAGGCGAGTATCACAGACGGTTGTAATATAGAATAGTCTGTGATAGTCCTTCATAGACAGTTCATACCATAAAACTATCTATGATAGTTCATACTATACCTAATTTTTTCTGTTTTTTGGTTAGCCTCAAGAAATATTACATATGCCTTTTGAAAACAAACAAATACAGCACCAAACACAGTAGTACATTACATTAGAATTCACCATTACAGCATCGCAAGATAAGGGAGATTCAATTTTTTGCCACTCTTAAGATTGACCAATTCACTCTGTCACTTACATGTGGGGGTCACCTGAGTCACTGACAATGGGCCCGGGTGGCAAATATGTTGCCACTCGAGTCATAAGGGTGGCAAATAATTAAATTTTCCCACAAGATAATGAGCAGGTTACCCATCTAACACAGCAAGAACATGACAATAATATATCTCCTATTCCTACGAACCCAACTCTTAAACATGACAAGAACACATCTTCTAATCCTACGAACCTATGGCAAAAATATAGAAGAAGGAGAGATCCTAGCAGCGGGTGAGCTGGATGTCCTTGACGCCAACTTGAGCATCGGCTTAGTAGCTAACTACTTCTGTGGTGCCTTGCAATGAAGGAGAGATGGCAGTAGCGTCACATTTTATCACAACAGTGACACTGCACAAGATACTCTTACGACACTTACGACAAGAGTGTCTTGTACTAGCTTATGGCGGTAGTCGGCGTCGTCGAGGGGCAAGCTAGGAGTGGATGAACAAGGAGTAGTCGGTAGAACTCACGCATCTTAGAGCAACCGGTAGAACTCACACATCTTGGAGTGAAAGGGAGAGGGAAAGTAATTAATAAGGGCGAGAGGTGGGAGGAACCGGTGTCTGCCATTCGATACAGAGAGAATGGATGGGTAGATCAAAATCCTGGGGGAGATGCCACGGATCAGTGTCGTGGCATTATCAGAGATGGTTTATTATACGAACCGTCTGTAATAATGCACATATCAGAGACGGTTTGTTATATAAACCGTATGTGATAATGCACATATCAGATATTGTTTTTTATACGAACCGTCTATGATAATGCAATCAGAGTTGGTTTGGAATATAAACCGTCTATGATAACACTTAAAAATGTGCGCCCTACTCCTGCCTGTTAATATTTCGATGCAAACGACCCTTAAACTTCTACACAGTTGGCTTTATGTGCAACGCGGTGTACAATTCCTCGATACCACAACTCAATCTCTTCTAAATTGTCCTCTCCATCATCTTCTTCACTAGATTTCTCAATAATGGCATCTAGTATTCTTTTGATCTCCTTTCTCTCATCTATCCATCATGAGTTGTTCGGCCGCAACCTTACACAGGCGGCCAACAATTTATGTCTGAAGCAATTCCCGATCTGCTCACGCCCTGCTCTCCTTCCTAGACATTTCTAACTAAAAACCGTCTGTGATGTCTGGCATTATCACAGTAAAAGTCGTCTGTGATGTCTAGCATTATCACATACGGTTCTTATAAATAAACGTCTGTGAATTATCACAGACGGTTATTAATACGAGCCATTTGTGATGTCTTGTATTACATATACAATTTATACTAACAACTGTCTGTGATATTTTCATAAACGATTATTAATACGAACCGTATGTGATGTCTTGCTTTATCACAGACGATTTGTAAAAATAACCGTATGTGAAAATATCACAGACGGTTGTTAATATAAATCGTCTATGATAGTTTAGCACAGATAATTCTTTATGAACCGTTTATGATATAATCATCTAATATAATCTCTTTTGTAGTAGTGTTGGTTGTACGCGATATCATTATTACATTCGTAGGTAACCGAATGTATAGGTTAGTTGTGGCAGGCAAGTGGCCCAGGTGAGCCACCTAACTAGGAAGTGTCAGCGTGAGCTCAGGTGGAGTGGAGGGCGTTACCTCGAGGCCACGGATGATCTTGCTGACGACCTGCGGCACATAGCCCCTGACCTCGGTCATGGACCGGCCGGCGAAGAGCGGTGCGTTGTAATCGTTGCCGCCGAACTCGCCGACGACGAAGAGGGACTTGGAAAGATAGTTCTTGCAGTCTACATGTACGTACACCATATCGATGGGCATGAATACGGTACGAGATTATGATTAGTTACTTGGTATTTACAGTACTTAAATTTGATTTGGTGAAGTGTTTAAATGCATGGTTGATTGATTACTGTACCGTTGCCGCAGATGGACGGTAGGAGCTGTCGGAACCACTGGATCTGGGTGTCGAGGGGCCCGTTGTTCCAAATCTTGTCGCTGAGGCCGATGGACTTGAAGAAGCTGGCGTCCATGGTGGTGGCGCCGATGATCGCCATGTTCGCGCCCTTCTTGAAGTCGCCGCCGGCCTTGGACGCCGGCAGCAGCGGCAACCCAAAGTGCTCAGCTGCACACATATATACGCGCGCGCACACGCACACTTGTCACGTTAATTACCATCATATATGCCTTCACATGCACCATTTTAATCAAGGTGGATGCATATATAAAACGTACGTACGTACGTACCGAGGAAGTCGACGATGACGCGGCCGTCGGAGCAGCGGCCGGTGGGGCGGCCGAAGAAGGTCTCGCCGTAGGGCGGCTGCCCTGTGGTGAGCCAGGACGGGCAGCCGCCGACGCAGAGGTTGCCGGTGTCGGAGATGGAGTCGCCGAAGCTGTAGATCGCGTTGTACCGCTGCGCACGCCCGTGCCGGAGCGCGCACAGCAGCACCACGCCGAGCAGCGCGGCCCTGATCACCATGGCCGTCCTCCTCATCACCTACTAGCCAGCTATCAGCAACGTGTCAAGGTCGTCGCACGATGGAGACGACGTGTGCGTGCGTGCTCGCGTGTGATACGATCCAGTAGCGTCCTTGTGGCTGGAGATGACGCGATTTATAGGCTCGCGCGGGCGTCGGTTAGGCCATCGCTTTCCCGGTGGATTTCTGGCGATGTGCTTCCATATTCTTCCTTCACTTCATCCTTTGCATAGTCACGCACACATCTTTATCATATTACTGCAGCGAAATAAAGCTCCACACCTCTTGCTCCTATCTCACTCTGAGGATAAGGCAGGGGTCATGAGCATATCACGTACTCTACTCCTCTCGCTCTCATCTCGTGCATACATCTCTCCTTCACTTTCCCTACCGCTCACTTTCTCCTTTTAAAAACCAGTTTTTCAATCGTTACTATTTATTTTCAGTCAAAAAACATCTACCATAGCTAAAAACCATCATCGCACCTAATACTAACGCTCCTAAGAAATGTTTAACACTATTGACCATGGAGTACCTTTCGTGTTCATTACACATAAGTCATCGACAACTTCGAACTATTTGAGCCCAAAAAGGATACGACATGGTAATTAAGACGGAATCTATCTTCATTAGGAGGATATATAATGGGTTGGCTTCTTGACTAATAGCATACACAAGCTGTCAGAGTAGATCACATGTACGGCCGGCCGGGGTCCAAGCTAGCTAGTTGTCAATTCGAGGATGAAGAAGGAGCAAAAGCTTGGATTATGGGAAAGCTACGCGAAGGCGCCGTGGGAGAGCCCTACGTTTTGTTTCTGTGCAGGGGTCAAAGCTGAGTAGTTGGCGACTTGATGTGTGCCATGTGTGTTGTTTTCGACACCAGTCTGCCTCGTTCCTGGCCGGCTGGATAGTGATACAAAGCCATGTGGGCTGCGTATTTCGGGATTCGAGGCATAGTATTATCAGCATGTGCTTAGAAGTTGCATGGGGTGTGTATTACTTTTGAGATCTCTCTACTTTTCGAGAACACGCAGAAGAGCTACGCATCATCGCGTTAGTAAGAAGGAAAACCAAGTTTGAAGTACATCACCCAAGAGACAGTCACCCACGAGACAGCCCGGACAGATGGTGCTCAAGCGCTCAAGATCGACCTCCTCTTAAGAATGTTACGAGAAATAAGTAGCTCAGTAACAGTATAAACATTGTAGATGGGAAGTTAACATTCAATACGAGGTTTACAGGTGGTGCCTGAGGCACTTATCAATGTTACTAGCATGTTTTCTCCCGCTTACATGAATGATCTTTACAGCATCACCGACCAATTTGCCCCTAACATAAATCTATGTACACTTTTGTTTCACACGGTTTCGAGTGTCTCACAGGATATGAACAAATAACCTCTTAATTCTTACTGAAACATGCTAAATTAATGTGAGCCAGGCCTATTGCCAATGTCATGAAGAACAATTCCTGGCTTATCTTTACAGTTCACGTCACTGCTTTTACAGAGGTGGGAAAACGATACGAGGAATATCTTCTGGTGTCAATAAATTTTGCATAAGGCTCAATGCATTTTCGAAACAAAGAAGTTTTTGTCCTCAAACTTTGATATGAAAGATCTTGGTGAAGCTTCGTTCGTTCTAGGATCAAATTCACCGAGATAGAAACAAAGGGTATTGGGACTGTCACAAAAGGCATACATAGAGAAAGTCTTAAAGAAATTTGGTATGCATAAATGTAGTCCTTCACCTGCACCTATAGTCAAGGGCGCAGATATGGGGATTTTCAATGCCCCAGAACGATCGAGCTCGAACAAATGAAATCGGTTCCATATGCACCTGTTGAAGCTACAAGATGCTCAAGTGTGCACACGCGACTTAGCATTTGTTACGGGTTATTTGGCAGATTCAGAGCAATCTGGAATAGAACATTGAAATTGATAAAGAAAGTCTTGCGTTATTTGCAAGGAACAAAAGGCCTCATGATGACATACGAAGATCAGATTTACTCCATATAGTGGGGTACTGATTCGATTTTGCGGGAGATGATAGAAAGTCTACATCCGGATATGTATTCACTCTCATTGGAGGAGCTATATCGTGGAAAAGCTCTAAGCAAACCGTCACTACATCGCCCACAATGTATGCAGAGATGGGGATATGCAGGTTGAAAAGAACTCAGCAATCAATCTTTTGCAAACTTATTATGAAGGCATGTGAGAAATAATTCCCAGAAGTTCCTTTTATTATTAAAAAAAGTGGAATCCATTGCTGTCTGCAAAAGTGCAGGAATGCATTTCCATGTCGAGAGCTTCTTCTTTTTTTTAAAAAAAAATGTCCATAGTGTTGAAGAATCAAGATATTGTAGATATCCTTGTGCTGCACGGTTTTAGTATAAGTTAGAGATAAAAATATCTTTTCTGTCGTAATTTGAACCATATCGTGATACTTGTAACGCTCTGTTGTCTTTCAGATGTAACTGTTGCTGTCCGATAATAGCATATATAAGAACCTAAGAAGCGCTGTCTTGAGTTTCCCATCTATCTCTGTCAGATTCTTTACACAAAGTTATGGAGAGAAAGTACAACCAAAGCTAGCAGGCATAGAATCCACGCACACCTGGAGTGGGAGACAAAGTACGAGTGCTGGCATTATATCTTATTTCCTAACTGTTTTTATATTTCAACAATCGCCAGCTCAATAATGCTGCAATACACAAACCAGGCATTTTGCAATGGATGGCACACAACACAACAAGGCTTCCATTTTCTGCACCACAGAACCTTCCTTGCACGCTCAATCATCCATGACTCCATGTCTCGTAGCCACTTAAGAACCCAAGTCACCTTCGCTCGATCGATGCATACATGTAGATGCAGCCAATTATTATGACCCAAAGGGCATATTCTGCATACATATCATGCACACATGGACTGTCTATGGCCGTTGGAGACAAACAAAAGGATAGAGAGATGGCTTGGGCGATCTCGATCTCTTTGCCTCTTCCAATGTATTGTCAGTTGCAAGTTCACATCATCTTTGCATGCATGCACTTGTGTTAGGCATAGTGGTGTGTGTGGTTCACTGGCCTTCGCTAGCTTTGCGTGCATGTTCTTTGCCTGGACCAAAATTTGTTAATGAATAATAGCGTGATCGCCGTGTTCCACCACGATGCACAATGATAGGGGAATAAAGATCAATGATCATAGATTGAACATATAGCAAAAATAACCAATTGTGCATCCCCTTTATTCTTTGGCACCCAAAAGAAACATTACATACAAGGGCGACATTATGCGCATAAGACTTTCTGTTTACAAACTTTGTGACTTGGAGGGTATCATGCAGACCAAGGGTAGGATTGAGTGTAGGACCCAAATTAGTCAGGCCGGTGAAAAGATGATCACAACGAGAACGGTATAATGATAACTACATGCAAACTGCTGATAGATGAACTGGTGGTGGAGCAATCTAGGCAGTAAGCTTGGACATATCCTTTATATGCATGGGGCTCTCTGTAGTTTGTAGGTTAGCTTCAAAAGTTATCTTACACCTTTTGGAGTTTCCAGTTCTTGGAGTCTTTACATGGAAATGTTGAGAAGCTAATAAGCTTTGGTCTTTGGTCCCCCTCCACCTCCCATAACTTGCCAGAGTAGAGCATGCGAGAACACTTTCTTTTCTTTGTTCTCTTTTCTCCCTTTTTCTTTGGGGATTCTAATCTTATGCATGAATGGCATTATGAGCTTTCGATTTTGTTTTGAAGTGTATATACGGAGAGTAGCTGGCAATGGGTGGTAGTGGTATTGCATTTCATAAGCGTCAGTACAAGAAGGTTAGTTGAGGGTTTGTTGGGTTGAAAATTTGTAGATCCTCTGTTCCGGTCTTCTGCTGAAAATTGCTAAAAACATGCAATATGTATTTCGATATAACTAAATAAGCATTGCGTGTGAACTATAAGTTGCCCTATAAAGATATTTTTTTAGAGTGTGACAATTAGCTAGTATAGATAGTATCTTACGATTCACAGCCCACAGGACACGGGTTGAAACCCCATATTGGTGGGAATCAAACTCTGGTCGTCAGTCATGTAAATAGGAATACGGTTGGCTACAGATGTCTCCCTCAAGATTCTTAAAGACGAGGTGCCGCCAAAATTCTTGGCCCTCCCTACTAGCACTATTCAAGTTTTAGCACAAGAAATTCAGCGAAATTTGACACGGCGGACGTCACAAATTGAAGATCCAGACTACAAAAGATGGGACAACGCCAAGAACGTGCGTCTGCCAACGAGGCATATGAAAAACCTTCCTCGTCATGGCCTCATCCGATCAACCCCATCATGGCAAGATCGTCGAAACCCTCACGCAACACATCAATCAAAGTGCAGCTGCCAATTAATTCCAAGTTCATGCACGTAAGCGAGAGGCAGGGCCAGCCGAGAAGCCAAGTTGGACACGGACACCTCCCGAAACAGAGCATGCAGTCGCACTATACAGAGCACAAGAGAGTGGATTATTCTGTGAGCAATTTAAAGTGAACGAGCCCGACTGATGCGGCTCTCTCTTCTGCGCCGCGATGGCGGAGTCCAACACGGCAGGGCAGCCTCCCCCCGATTCCTGCATGCATGAGGAGAACGCGAGCAATCAGCAGCCGATCGAGATAAGCTCGGCCCCGCAGAACATACCAGAGCAACACAGGAGTCCACAGTGTCAGTGTTAGTTGGGCTTGTTCTTTTCCGTAGTAGCTGACCGTTTTTATCTCTAGAAAAAAGAACCATAATCCACTTTGAATATACGACAGAGAAATCATCTTATTTATTTATTCGAGAGAAACTATAAAACATAAATCGAAAAAAATGGGCGTGTTGTTTCAGCTTCGAGGCTCCATGTTCATGATAACAAGTGCATCATGATCTTGCACATGGCACAACAGTACAATAATGTATTATGTCTGTCAACAGTACAATAATGTATCATGTCTGTCAAGTAGACCTGTTAAATGCTGGACCGGGCTTGAAAAGGCTCAATTTCACGGTGCTAAGCCCGAGCTCGGCCCGAGGCATGATAGTTGAGCATTTCGGCAGACCAAGCCCGGCCCGGTCAAAAAGACCGAAGCCTGACAGGACACCAATAGGTAGCAAAAGGATAACGACATGAGGAGACCATCAAAAAGTTCGATTCGCATCTTCAAGACAGCCTGCAGTATAATTTAAGTAAACAAAAAGCTAGACGTCCTAATGTCAAAATTGAACTATTATTACCTGTCGGGATCAGATTTCTGAATCCGAAATTTCTGTATATTACCGTACTAAGTTCTAGATTAAAACTAGTGCATGCAGTCAAACAGTGATGATTACATAACCAACAACGTTTTATTATAATAAAAAAGAGTACATGTCTTATAACCACTTTATTACGACTGAGATTACAAGACATTCTAAACTTACAAAACACAGTGGAAGCAGGATAAAACTCTGACAATGACCCATCAATACGCCACTGACAATTGACTAGGGAAACGCAACCTAATACTCCAGAAAACCTTCATCGAATCTACACACGAAGAAGTCATAATATCCTTCTTGAGCTTCATAATCCTCTGAGAGTTGTGTTGAGTGTAGCATGTGAGTACATAAAGTAGATAAGTGTTGGGAAAAAAATGCAGTAGATGCAGGGCATAACATAGAAAGGGTAATATGCCTCTTTTGCACAAAGCAGCATTTTGTTTTAAATACCATTATATATTTTTGAAAGCATCAATTTAACAAAGTAATGGCAATAATTGAAACTATCAAATTTTTTCTAGTGAAGGTTCCAACCACCAACACTAGTAGACGGACTCTAACCGCCAAGGTTTAAGGCTACAGGTTCCATCCACCTACACTGGCTCCATCTGCCATGACACTCTCCCGAGAGTTCCGTCCACTCTCGGGTTCCCAAAACATTTACTTTCAAATCAAAACCAAAGATTTACCATGTGAATGCGCACATCGCCCGTCCTGAAGTATGGGCACGACTATTCGAATAGTTTTACACTCTACAGACGTTGTACAATTTTACCCACAAGAGATAAACCATCTTAATATCCAACATGCTTCCTTAAGCATGAGACCCAGATAATTTATCACAAAGCTTTTACCTTACTTTGATCTAACTAGACACCACCCGCTGAGGCTTCACCACTAAAGAGTTAAATCCATCAAAGTCAGAAGCCCCCTCTTGTGCCGTATGAGTACAATAAATTCTTGTGCCTCACTGTGAGTAAACCAGTAAATCCCTAGTACCCACTTACGACTGGTGATATCTAAATTAAACTTTATAAGTTAATCAGCTAGGTTGTACCCATTTAGACTTGTGGTTGTACAGTAGTGCTCAGTTTGGACAATCATAAGCAGCGGTACATTCACAATACAAGTTCTCATGCTAAATCCACATCAACCCAATCTTACCATCCGCTCGAGTCTAAAACTAATTTTCACCATTTTATTTTATTTTAAAAAACCAATGGCATCACTTATTGCCAAACACTTGATAAAAACAATTGTTTAGAGATTTGATAACATTATTCATGCCCATAGGGTTATAAAGACCAACTAGCTTGTCTAAGCAGTTACTACCATTCTAAAATTATCAAATAACATTATAATCTCAATACTGAGACAAGGGAAGCCTAAGACGACAAAGGTACATGGATGTCAACGTCAAAGGAGGGTATAACAATTATTGGCTTAACTATCCTTAAGACAAATTAACATTTTATGTAACATAGCAATGCAAATTAAATTTTAAATATTAAAACAATTTCTGAAAATATAGGTACAAAATAATCAAAGCAGACTTACATTCTTGTACGCTGTCTGGACCTCCTTGCTGCGGATCAAAAAAATTCTTCGACGACTTTGGGTTCCACGTGTGAAAGGACAAATACAAATAAATAAATATAAATAAAATCACAAAAATACAAAATATATACTGGAAAGAATATATTGAATTTAGATGAATTTAGGAACTCAAATCACTGGATTAGGAGTTCGGATGATGGAGAACGAGCTTTCGGAAAAACTGACAGAGGAGAAAATGCTAAAAATAGAAAGGGAGAGAATATTCCAAGAAATATTCTGTTTGGTGGGGAAAAACAGCAAAGAGCTAACTTATGGGGCCATCATGTAAGAAAGAGAGGGAAAAAATGAAGAGCAAAGAGAGCAAGTGCAAGAAGATAACCATGTGTCGGGACCCCAGATTTCCAAACCCGGACCCTCTGTGTATTACTGCACTAGTCCCAGATCAACGCTAGTGCACACAGTTAAACAGAAATGAATACATCACCAGCATCGTGTTATTACAATAATTGAGAGTACTGACCGAAAGGTCTCATTATTACAATTGAGGCTTCAAGACCTCGCACACATGAAATAAAGCGGAAGCAAAAGATAAACTCGATGAAGACCCATCAATAAGCCACATGCAATTGACTGGAGAAGCGCGACCTAGAACTCCGAGAATCCTTCATCAAATCCACCAGCGAAGTAGTCGAAGTCACCTTCTTGAGCTTCGTATTCCTCTGGTTATTATTTTTGAGTGTAGCATGTGAGTACATAAAGTACTCCGCAAGTCTTGGGAAAAATGCAATAGATGCAAGGCTTGACAAAAGAAGGTTATATGGTTCTTTTGCACAAAGCAACATTTTCATTCAATTACTTCTAATTATTTTTGAAGGCATCAATTTAATAAAGTAAATGTTTAACAGAACTATCATTAATTCTATAGTGAAGGTTCCATCTACCAACACTAGTTAACCAATTACAATTGATCAAGTTTAAAACTGCGGGTTCCATCCACCCTCTCTGGCTCCAACTGCCAGGATACCCTTCCAAGAGTTCCCTCCACTCTCGGAATACAAAAACTTCGATTTTAAAACCAAAACCAAAAATCTACCATGTGAATGCATTCCTTGCCCGCCCTTGACCGTGGGCACGGCTATTCGAATAGTTTGACACTCTGCAGAGATTGTACAACTTTACCCCCAAGAGATAAATTATCTTAACAGTCACCACGCTTCCTTTGGCATGAGACACAGATAAAATATCACAAAGCTTTTACCTCACTCTAGACTAGCTAGACACCACCCGCTGAGGTTTCACCGCAGAAGGGTTAAATCTGCCCAATCCGAAGCCCCCTCTTGCGCCATATGAGTACAGTAAATCCCTGTCCCTCACTGTGAATAACCAGTAAATCCCTGGCATCTACTTTCTACTGGTGGCACCTAAACTAGACTATCATGAGTTAATCAGCTAGGTCGTACCCATATAGACTTAGTGTTGTACGGTAGTGCTCAGTCTAGACAAACACAAGCGCCGGTCCTTAGTTGACTAGGGTGGGACATACACTTTACGAGATCTCGTGCTTGCCGCACCAACCCAAACCAACCATCCACCCTAATCTAAACCAATTTCCACATTTTGTTTTGTTTTAAAAGAGCAGTGGCAACTCCAATTACCACCAACTTTAGAAACACAAGGTATTACGATAAATCATAATTTCCCATTTTCAAGATTTCAAAGGTATTACATAGCATGACTAAGCATTATACTACCACTCTATTATTCGCAACTGAATATAATAATCTCATTAAAGAGCCAAAGGAAATCCTAAGGAGACAAGGGTACATGGCATTCAATTTCAACTAAGGGCATAACAAAGTTGGGGTAACTAATACCTTAAGATTTGAACTAATCTTGTATGTAAATAGCAATGCACATAATTTAAAATAATTAAAATATTTCAAAATCATAGGTTCGAGATGATCAAAGGAGACTTGCCTTCTTGTGCACTGTTTGGTTCCTCTTGCTGCGGCTCGACAAACTCTTCGGCGACGTCGGATTCTACGCGCAAAAGACAAACAACCAAAGCAACTAAATATAAACAAAAAAAATCAAATGAACTCCAAAAACTGCAAAACCAGAACCAAAAGATAGAGCTCAATTTTAGATGAATTTAGGAAAAAGAATCGGGTTAATCGGAGTTCGGATGAAGGAGAACGAGCGATCCAAAGTTTGCTGGGCGAGAAAATGCTGGAAAATAGCAAAAGTTACTGTTCACCCGAGAGCAGCACTTTTGGAGAGAGAGAAGCCTAGCGTCGGCGAGAGGAGGCATGGGTGGTGAATCTAACTAGCAAAATGGGTTGCTAGGGACCCAAGGCACACATAGGAAGCGACGGCACGCCAAACGAAGAACGATGACGGCACGAGCGGCTACAACGACATGGTTAGGAGAGAGGAATAAAACCCGGGCATAAAACATGAAGAAGTAGGGTTAGCACAGGCTAGAACGCGGCTTGGCGAAGCAAGGAAAATTGTCGGCTCAGACAGAAACCCACCGAAGACGTCGCAAACGACGTTTGAACAACGTCGGGAAGCAAAAAGCAAAATCTTGATATCTTGGTGCTCGGTGAACAAAATATAAAACCATTTGGAGGGTAGTTATCTGGGATGGTTTGGCACAATGTGACGTGAATGGATTGGGGAAAACACCACCGGATAGATGGGGACACGAGATGCCATTGACGGCCATAGCGAGGTTCGGAGGCAAATATTTGTGGAGGTTTTTCGGGGAAAAGGAAGTGAGCACGGCGTAGAACGCGATGAGGCAAGTCTAAGAAAAATTACGGCAAGGGCTAAACCTTACCGGAGGCAACGAATCGACGTCGGGAAGCGCTCTTGACCTAGATTGGGGAAAACTCGATTCCGGGAGATTGGCTGCACCAAACCAAATTAAGTTGGCAAGAAGGTAGCTGGCATATGATGGCACAATGTGACGTGAAAGGATCATTGAAAAACTCACCGAATAGCTCGAGACGCGACGAGCAAATTCGGGACCGAAGGGCCTCGATGCCGACGGCGTCCTGACCTTTGAGGGGACTTGCCACGGCTTGGGATGGGTTTAGAGGGGTCAAGGGGTCGTATTTATAGGCTTGGAAGAGGTAGAAATCAGCTCCAATTCGCGGATTTCGGTTTAGAGTCTGTTTCGGAAAATCAGAGATAAAAGGCAAACGGATGAACGAAATGGAAAGAGGTCAATTGGGATGGATTCCTTGCGTGATTTGGCACAACTTTCCTTTTGGGAGGACATTGAAATAAGGTCCGAATTGAAAGTTATGAAGAGAGAGGAAAAGAAAGGAAAACGTGAGCTTCTGCGTGCTCGCCGGGGAAGATGAGTCTCTCCTCTCTCTTTTTTTTGGAAATTTAAAATTGAGCTCAAATAAACTCCGAAAAATTCAAGAAAATACAAAAAAAATCCTTGTGACACAAGGAACACAAATAAAATACTTTTGGCAAATGTTAATGTTTAATTTAATCATATTAAATCTTTTTAATTAATAAAAATTCCAATTAAGCTTTAATTAATTCCAGAAAAATCAAAATAGTGAATTTTATTTTAAAAGCTTCAAAAAGGCTCTGAAAATCAGGATGTTACACCATGGCGCCGGCGAGGGAAAGATAGGGAGACGCAGGAGATAGGCAAAATGGGTCGCTAGGACCACAAGTAAGTTTTGGGAAGTGGAAGCTTGGCCGAAGATGCGGCAGTGGTGCTCGAGGCATGACCATGACAAGGGTAGGAGAGAGGAACAGTACCCGGGCTTGGAATGTGGAGAAGTAAGGTGAGCACAGGCTAGAACGTGGCATGATGAAGCTGGAAAAAAATATCGGCTAAGCCGGAAACTCACCGGAGATGACATAATCAGTGTTTGAATAGCGTCGGTAGGGAAAAAGGAAAAACTTGATATCTTGGTGCTCAATGAGGGAAATCCAAATATATTTGGAGGGTAGCTATCTGGGATGGTTTGGCATGTTTCGACGCAAAAGGATGAGAGAAAACATCACAAAATTGAGGGGAATGCGAAGCACCCTAGGTGGCCTTTCGGAAGCAAAAATTTGTGGAGGGTTTCTAGGGAAAAGGAGGGAAGCATTCCGTAGAATGCGATGAGACAAGTCTAAGAGAAGTGATGGTATGGTCTAAAGCTCACCGAAGATGACAAATCAACGTCAGGAAGCAATTTTGGGCAACTTTGGGGAAAACTCGATTCCGAGCGATTTCCTACATAAAAATTAAATTAATTTGGTGGAGGAGTTTCTTAGGTGCTGGAACACGAGATGACGTGAAGAGATTTTGAAAAACTTCACTAGAGAGAGGGATGGTGCGGTGGAAGGAGGAGGCCAATGCACGGGAAGACTTGGAAACTAAAAACGGTTGATCAAATGGCTAAGAAACATATATGAATTGATTGCTTGTACTATTTCTAATAATGGCCATTCTAACTAGGTCACATCTTACAGTCAAATTAGCTCTGATACTATCTCAGTTGAGACCAGATTTCTAAATCCGAACCCTCTGTGTATTACTGCACTAGTCCCAAATCAAAACTACTGCACACAGTCAAATAGTGATGATTACATACCCAACAATGGTTTATTATAATAAACGAGAGTACATGCCTTATGGCCACTTTATTACAACTGAGGTACAAGACCTTCCAAACTTACAAAACACAGCGGAAGCATAATAAAACTCTGATAATGACTCATCAATATGCCACAGGCAATTGACTAGGGAAACACAACCTAATACTCTGGGAAACTTTCATCGAATGAAGTAGTCGCAATCTCCTTCTTGAGCTTCATAATCCTTTGAGAGTTGTTTTGAGTGTAGTATGTGAGTATATACAGTACTCCACAAGTCTTGAAAAAAAATACAGTAGATGCAGGGCTTAACAAAGGAAGAGTAATATGGTTCTTTTGTACAAAGCAGCATTTTGTTTCAAATACCATTATATATTTTCGAAAGCATAAATTTAACAAAGTAATTACAATAATTGAAACTGTCAAAATTTTTTCTAGTGAAGGTTTCAACCACCAACACTAGTAGACAGGCTTTAACTGCCAAAGTTCAAGACTGCAGGTTCCATCCACCCACACTGGCTCCATCCGCTAGGACACTCTTTCGAGAGTTCCATCCACTCCTGAGTTCCCAAAAATGTTAATTTAACATAAAAACCAAAGATCTATCATGTGAAAGCGCACATCGCCCGCCCTTGACCGTGGGCACAGCTATTTGAATAGTTTTACACTCTGCAGAAGTTGTACAACTTTACCCACAAGTGATAAACCATCTAAATAGCCAACATGCTTCCTTAAGCATGAGACACAGATAATTTATCACAAAGTTTTTAGCTTACTCCGATCTAGTTAGACACCACCCGCTGAGGTTTCACTGTTGATGGGTTAAATCCTCCACAGTCAGAAGCCCCCTCTTGCACCGTTTGAGTACAGTAAGTCACTATGCCTCACTGTAAGTAAACTAATAAATCTCTGGTACCCACTTACCATTGGTGATATCTAAACTAAACCTTTATAAGTTAATCAGTTAGGTCATACCTATTTGGACTTGTGATTGTATAGTAGTGCTCAGTTTGGACAATCACAAACGTTGGTCCTTAATTGACTAGGGCGGTACATGCACACTACAAGTTCTCGTGCTAAATCCATACCAACCCAATCTTACCATCCACCCGAGTCTAAAACCAATTTTCACCATTTTATTTTATTTTAAAAAAACCAATGGCATCACTTATTGCCAAACACTTGATAAAAAAATTATTTAGAGATTTGATGACATTATTCCCGTCCATAGGGTTATAAAGCCCGACTAGCCTGTCTAAGTAGTTACTACTATTCTAAAATTATGAAATAATATTATAATCTCAATACTGAGACAAGGGAAGCCTAGAAAGACAAAGGTACATGGATGTCAACATCAAAGGAGGGTATAATAATTATTGGCTTAACTATCCCTAAGACAGAAATTAACATTTTATGTAACATAGCAATGCAATTAAATATTAAATATTAAAATGATTTTTGTAAACATAGGTACAAAATGATCAAAGGAGAATTACCTTCTTGCACGTGTTCTGGACCTTCATGCTGCGGATCGCAAAATTCTTCAGCGATGCTGGATTCTACGCACGAAACTACAAATACAAATAAATAAATAAATACAAATAAAATCACAAAAGTACAAAATATATAATGAAAGGAAGGTATTGAATTTAGATGAACTCGAATCACTGGATTCGGAGTTCGGACGATGGAGAACAAGCTTTTAGAAGACTAATAGTGGAGAAAAGGCTGAAAATAGAAAGGGAGAGAATATTCCAAGGGGTATTTTGTTCGGTGGGGAAAAATAGCAAAGAGCTGACTTGTGGGGCCATCATGTAAGAAAGAGAGGGGAAAATGAAGAGCAAAGCTTCAGGTAGAGTATTCCAACACAGAGTAGGTGCAAGAAGATGACCATGGCACTGGTGAGAGAAAGATAGGGAGACACGAGAGATAGGCAAAATGGGTCGCAAGGACCACAAGGAAGTTTTGGGAAGTGGCAGCATGGCTGAAGACGCGGCGTAGAGGCGGCAGCAGCGCTTGAGGCACGGCCACGACATGGGTAGGAGAGAGGAACAGTACCCGAGCTTGGAATGCGGAGAAGTAAGGTGAGCATAGGCTAGAACGTGGTGTGGTGAAGCTAGGAAAAAATATCGGCTAAGCCGAAAACTCACCAGAGATGACACATTTGGCACATTTTAACGCGAATGGATCGAAGAAAACATCACCAAATTGAGGGGAACGTGAAGCACCCTAGGTAGCCATGGCTAAGTTTCAAAAGCAAAATTTTGTGGAGGGTTTCTGGGGAAAAGGAGAGAAGCATCGCATAGAACGCGATGAGATAAGTCTAAGAGAGGTGATGGTATGGTCTAAAACACGCCAAAGATGACAAATTGACATTAGGAAGCAATTTCGAGCAACTTGGGGAAAGTCGATTCCAAGCAATTTCCTACATAAAAATTAAATTAATTTGGCGAATTTTTAGGATGTTACTTTCTTAGAGCATAAAATGCCGACTCTGCAAACATAGAAGAATCACATTTGAAAGTGATGGCCTATGACTTCCAAGCTACTCACAGCAAGGTGAAAACATGAGACCAGAAAGAGCACACCACATATTCTCTCATTACATAGCCAAGTTCTAAACTTCCAAATTTCAATCGCAAAAACACACAAAGTAAAAAATAAATAACACAATTCACAGTCATACTTCATACTACATAGTACTTGTACTGCTCATAGGTATTTGGTACGAACTACCAACTAACATGCATGCTATCCCAAACATGCATGCTACACAAATTTAGACCAGCTAGTCACAACTCCCAAGTCCCCATAGTCTATAAGACATCCATAGTCCAGACTCTAGAAGAACACAATTCCATATGAAATTATGAATGTCCTAGAAAAGATTAAATGTGGATATGCATTAGAGTATGATACATTCTCCCAGCCATAAGGTACAGAAAAGGAAATAAAGTGTAGCTTGTTAGACATTACAATTTGAATCTAAAGAGCCATTATCAACATTGAAACTTTCAGCATTACTTGGAGTGTTAGCAGCAGCTACAAGACAAAAGACAATAGACAATAATATACATGAGGTATATTGATTCTGAATAGCTTGATCAATTCGGTAAAAAAGAATAGCTTGATCAATTACTTTCCTATATTTTCCAATGATACCAATCTCGAAGACACATTAAAGCTTCGACAGTCTTTGGCTTAAGAGAACTTCAAGAAGGGCTTATGACTTTACAACTCATGCTAAAGGCCAACTTCGAAGCTACGACCGACACAGGAATAGCAAGAATATCACAAGTCATTGATGCTTGCTTGGGATATCACATAGATGTCTTGCTCCAAAAGTCCAAAACATCCAATTCTTCATTCAAGCCTTTATTTGGATCATCCAAGTAAAGATCCAATTGTGACTTCACTTCATGTGTCCGGCGAGTTACCAAGTATTTATGATAGTCACTAAACAAATCTGTAGCACTTTCTGTGGATGTGTTTGGAGCAACAACATCAGTTGAAGCTGGATTAACACGATACCCCTCAAATAGACTTTGCAAGGTATTTATTACTTCATTAATACAACATTGGGCATCATTAGCAGCATAAAGTTTCATGTAGCAAAAGCTTACAAATTCCATTTTGTAGCATAGTGTGGATCAAGAATAGAAGCGCTTGATAGAAAAACATTATAGTTAGACCAATATTTATCAAAATTTTCTTTCATGTCCTCAACCATTGCAGTTATGAAATTTTTCTTTGCACTTACTGACTCCAATAGATGTGTATGCACCATAAAAACAAACTTGAAGTACAAATTGGCTGTAGAATACTTAGTCCCCGAGAATATCAATGTCACTTGATAGAAAGTCCTCAAAACATTATACGTGATGGTAAACTTTTCCCATTCAACAAACCACAACAAAACATCTTTGAAGTACAAAGCATTTCTAAGCATCTTGTAGGTTGAATTCCAACGAATGGGCATATCAACACACAGTTTTTTAGTGACATCCAATTAATAAATGGTTTGAGCAACATCATAAAACGTATGCATTCGAGTAGAAGATGCTTTAATACACTGGACACCTTCTCGAATTTTCCTAACAGATTTATCAATCAACTTTAAACTAGCTTGAAAAATTAAATTTAATATGTGTGCACAATAGCAAACTTGAAAAACAGTACCATACAATGGTAGCACACCTTTAGGCACCAAGTGGGTTTTCAAAACATCAATCATCATGGTATTGTATGAAGCATTATCAAGAGTCATGCACAATGTTTTAGTGTCAAGCTTCCATTCACAAAAACACACATGAACTTCATCAGCAATAGATGCTCCATCGTCATATGGTGGGGTCAATTTTAAGCCGTCGTGTGACGCAAGAGGGGGTCTGGGTGTGGTGGACATAACCACCTCAGACGAAACCTTAGCGGATGTAACTTATATTGGGAGATGCATCGTAAAGACCTGTAGTAATTTTCTTGATTCACATATATAAGGAAATGTGTGAAATATAACGAGTTGATTATCTCTTGTGGGTAAAGCATACAGTCTCTGTAGAATATAAACTATTCGAACAGCGGTGCTTATAGTCAAGGGCGGGCATGGGAATTTATTCGAGTTAGTTTCTATTTCAAAAACCATTGTGGGTGGGATAAAAACTCATCAAGTGGATGTAACCCTGAATTTGGTTTCCCCTGGGTGGATGTAACACAGTGTTGATAGTGAGTGAATGTAACGCTGGTAATCGAAAACTATTATATGTTGGATGAAACCATGTAACAAGTGGATGAATCTGCACCATTAGTAATATTGCACATTTTCATTCTCATTAGTAAAATATGGTTTGGTTAAAATGCTAAGTTATAGGACTTTCTAACTTATCACTTATCAGTAATTTACAAATGTTGTCTTTAGCAAATATAAGAACTCGAGACATCTTTGTTAAGTCTTGTATGTATAAATATTACATTTTGTATGTTGGCTCACGGAGCACTATTGCTTGTGCTCACACTCGCTCACAAAAACCTCAGAACATGTAGATTGAGAGACCATGTGGAGGTATCTCTATGTTGGTGATGAGTAATTGACGGGCTGTTTAGTGAGTTTGAGTTTGTTTTGGGTATTCTAGGGTTGAGTACCTTTACTTGTGCTAACATAGATTATGCTGTTTCGTGCGGTGCTATGTGACAGTTTGCTTGTCTGTGTGACTGCAGGACTTCGGAGCTAGGTCATGGTGAGGCGAGGAGGACCGGGACTAGGCACAGGAGGTGTTGAGGTCTAGACGGTTGGTGATGCCGAAGATGATTGAGGCTGGTGAGGTGGTTGCGAGTCGGGAAACGAGGAACCGGAGCTGGAGCTACCGGTAACGGATAGAGATGGCAATGGGTACCCGAAACCCGATACCCGGTGGGTTTTTACTCTATTAGGGCATGGGTCTGAGTCAAATTCCTAACCCATGGGTCTCTTAATGGGCAAAAAGCCCAACCCATCGGGTCTGCCGGGTTCGAGTACGTTCCTATAGTACCCAAACCCGTAAACTCATGGGTAATATAAACCCGATCCATAGGAGTTATAAACTCAGGCTCCCAGCCTCCCAGGTAAACCAGCCCAGCCCATAGCCCATTAGCCATTTAGCCCCAAATCCAATGCGGCAATGCCATTACCCATACGGCTAACCCTAGCTAGCACTCGGTCATGGTCACTACTCACTCCTCACTAGTCCCCACCCCGATTCAACAACCGCCGCAGCGGCAGCACATCTGGTGCTCCGCGCTCGGTCTCCAGCAGTCTCCACGCTCGCCCTCTCATCCCGTAGCTCCCGCTCCTGCTCCCGCCACTCTCGCCGCACGCGCGTCCTCCCGCACGCCCTCGCCGTTGCCTCGCCTTCCAGTTCAGCCCGCCGCCCCCACGCCGCAGCCAACGCGCATCGCAGCAGTAGGCCCTTGGCCATGGCTCTGCCCTCCGGCTCCAACGAAGATGGCCGGTGAACTTCTTTCTCCTCTCCATTAACCATTGTTGCAGACCCGACGGGCGACCCGTGGGTACCCGTTAACCCAGTGGGCATGGGTCTGGGCAAAAATCTGCACCCGTCACGGGCATGGGTTTTTTAGCGGGCACGTCCAACTTTAATGGGCACGGGTTTGGGATAGCAAAACCCAGCGGGTTTATGCCCGTTGCCATCTCTAGTAACGGACATGATAGGCGACGACGAGAGAACCGGGACTAGGCTCAGGGAGGAGTCGGAGGTCCAGACGGTTTGCAGGTCGGTTGCGGTTGTGCGCGACGGAACAGACCAGGACTAGACTTAGGTGGAGTCGGAGGTCTCGGTCGGTGTCGGGTGGACACGATGGGCAGCGGCGAGTGGATCGGGACTAGACTCGGGGAGGAGTTGAGGTCCAGACAGTCAGGATGCCGGGTGCGGTCGTGTGCAGCGAAGCGGACCGGGACTAGACTCAGGGAGGAGTCGAGGTCCAAACGGTCAAGGTACCGGACGTAGGAAGCTTCCGGGAAGGTGCTTGAGGGGCAAATCCGGGATTTGACTCAAGTTTGGAGAGGGAGGCTGTTTCCCTCCATTTGGTTTGACCCTTTTGACTTTTGCCTCATATGGAGTGTGAGGTAGAGGAGTGGGTGTTGTATGACATTTCTTGTTTTGCCACTTGAGGGTGAAGTCCTGCCTTCAAATGAGGAGAGGGGAGGCAGAGCCAAGGCAAGAAATTGAGAGAGTGTGCTGTTGAGTGAGTTCTAGAGAAGCAAGCAGCTTGTGCTTGAGCTCCTGTGTGTGTTCCCTCTCAAAGCATGTAGTGAGAGTGTAGTGTGATTCCCTTGTATCAATTGCGTATGGGGATGTAGAACTCTCATTTGTAATCATCCATCTCTCGGTAATGGATTTCTTTGAGTTATCTCGAGTTTCAGTCTTTTACTGTCTTCTGTTCTTCTGAATGCCCTTCTTTGATTTCTATGGATTGAATTGAGTTTTTGGGTGGGATGGCTATAGAATAGCTATGCTCTGAACTAGGGATCTTCATCCAAGCCATTTGGCTAATCTATCTCTGAGAGCAAACATTTAATAGCCATGATTTTCCTAAAGATTCCTTGCATCACATTTCTCTGCTTTTCCCTGTAGCTAGGGTTCCATGACAGAGCAATGTGAGAACTTTGTGATTCTCCTCAAAAGATGGCTTAAGATTTTGGTTTTAAAGTCCTCTTGTCATTGCTAAAGAGATTGCGAAGTTTCTTAGGCAAAGGATTGAAGATTCTAGTAAAATCTAAAAATTACTCTCAATCTCATTGCACTTTCAGATTTTTACTCATATCTCAATTTCCTAGCTTTCTTGGTGGATTCTCTTGTCTCTTAAGGTCCTTTTGCTATTTTATCTAAAGTCTTTTTCAGATAGCCTAAAAGGAACCGGAGAATTCCATCAATTTATCTATTCTTTGAAGTTCTGAAAATTGCAGCCCTGCTTTTAGCAAAGAAACCCGAGTTCTAGGGTTTGGGCGGTCAAACCGGGATTTCAAAGGTGGTTTGACCGGCCTCAGTAGGGCGGTCAGACCGGCGCCTACTGGGCGATCAGACCGGCCTCAGTAGGGCGGTCAGACCGGCGCCTACTAGGCGGTCGACCGCCTCGATGAGGGCGATCGATCGCCCCTCATCGGGCGGTCGACCGCCCATGGGCACCATCGAGACCGCCCTAGTCTTTGGCCATGTTTTTCTTTGCTGAAATTGTGTTTGCTTCCTTGCTTGATTTTTCGTAGTATTTGCCTATGTTTCTCTGAGTTTCCAGTGAGTCTTTCCTCCCTGTAGCTTCATAGCTTCTATAACTATCGGAGTTTTTAGTGGATACTTTTGGGGCGTTTTTAAAGAGGCACCATTCACCCCCCTGTTGCCATGTCCGATCCTACATAGATCAAGAGTAGTATGCATACTATGATGATCAAGAAGTTGATGGTGATGAAGATGGTGGAGCTAAGGTGGTGTTGGCGTGCACCAATATTCTTCAGATCCTTGGTTAATATCAGTCGCATACAAACTTCCCCAGCCACTTGCCTATGATTAGATGTGCTCTCCTTTAGTTTTTTCGGCTACTACTTCTGCAAATTTTTATGTAATATATCTTCTGGCCTAGTCAGTTTTATTGTAAACTTGACCTGATACAGTCTATTCAAACTCTGATATTGTAATTCAATTTATGTCCTGTATGAACTATTTCAGCGATGTATTATAAGCACTATCTACTGATTAGAGAACAGTACAGTGATTTCACAGAGAATTCTTGATTGGCTAAATTCGGGGTCGACAGTGCTCAAACTATTGCAAAAACCCTTTGTTAGACCGAAACATGCCATCACATAAGTAGGAATCACTTGGGCTACCGCTTTTATGAGCATTTCCTTCCTCGCTCTTGATAGAGGGTGTGTTCATTTCGGCTGCGGCGGATAACTTTTGATCCTAATACGAGCGTTGTGCAAACAAATTGAAAGCCGATAAGCCACTTTAAAACAACAACGAAGAAATCGTTTCATTTATTTATTCAAAGAAAATCATAAACTAAAAAGTACAGGGGCTGAAGCTTCATCTTCAATTCCTGAATATTCTTTCCAATATCTCAGCGATGCACGGGCATTTGCCACATATGATATGATATTTTTTATCCGAAAGGCACGTAGCTAGCAAGAGTAAGGTACAACAGTAAACGGAATCGGCAAACCACAGAACCTGACCTGCTGCTCCCTCCATGCTAATGGGCTCACCCAACCCACAACCGCCCCAACCCATTTCCTCAAAGTACAAACCCACCAAACCAACCCAACCCAACCCGTTTCTTCACTTCCAGCACCCGAACCAGACCAACCCACAGGCTAGACCAACCCAAACCAACTTCCACATATGGGTGCAACCTGGAAATATTACGGCCAGCGAACTGGATTTAGCATTACATCAAATTATATCTCCGTATTCAAATTACATCAAATTTTTGGATTCTTTGACTGTACCGGCCATGCCAAAATGATGTCTCTTATGACAACACGAGCAGCAATCTCATCATCAGTGTACACCCTAGCAGGTTCTGGAGGAGGCCGAGAACTACAGGAATTTGACGATACCAAGTAACAAGCTGTGTAATGCTGGGGTTTATAAAGATAAGCTCCAATGACTTCTGCACAGACAAAAGCAATCAAGACAATGATCTAGAAAGGCCTTCTTGGTGAAGACCTATTGCGTGGTGCCAATCAAGACAATAAGACAACGATCCAGTTGTATACGGAGCAAAGGTACGGAACAAAGGCAGGACTTCAGAATCTACATTTAGCAAGCTTCACCAACGCAATCATCCAAATGCACTCTTCTGGTAAAACTGTTCAACATATGAAAACCTGGAAAACATAGCGAAAAGGATAATTGGAGGTTAATGCTTTCGGTCAACAGATTCATATCTTGATAATCTGGTGTGTATGGCAAGGCATAAGTACAGAGGATGAAACCATTTCAATTCAAAGAAGTATGCCACTTAAGCAACTACCTAAAATCATAGCCATTTTTTCAATCAAAACGATGAGTATGCTAGATAATAGAACTGCAGAGTTCTTTTTGCATCATTACGGTGATCTATAGACCGTAAGACACCAATTAAACCAAAACATTGATGCTAGTGCTTGTTTTCAGAGCAGACCATCTTTCCTAGTTCAAAATGGAAGAAATATATATACACCTATTACCTAAACTGTCACAATGGCTCCACATTTTGGTCATACTAATGCTCTGGTTGAAATGGCAGGAGAGAAACCACCACATAGTTAAGCAAAGGGGAATATCAATTGAGGAGGTTGTTATGGCATCTAACTGATGCAAAGTTACTGAGGGAGTTGCGGCTTTGGTTTGAAATCTGCCGGATGCAGCTACAGGGGGAAATTCTTTTTGTTGTTGTTGCCTGTCCTACCTAACAATGTACCTTTGTTTCTTGTTGGTTAAGACCTTGTACTAACAACCCTGTAAATTCCCTTGCCTCTTAATGAAAATATGCACGCAGCACGCTGCTTCCATGTTTCAAAGACTCCTCATTCCGCGTTTGCACATCGTAAGAAATCCCCCTAAACCCCTAAAATCTCACCAATCACTACAAGTAAAGGAGCAGCTCCCACCATCCTTAAGTTACAGCTTGAAAGGATAAGGTCAACATGACTGACCACAACAACAAAAACGGTCCGTATGACAAACGCATTCAACACCCATACCACTAATGAAAATCTCAACTAAGCAACAGCAAGAGTAGATATCTAATGAATTATGAATCCTTGCAATTGTGCAAATATGCGCCACGGCATAAGTTACTTCTGAGAAATATGTCCCAATATGAAGCTAGCCTAAGACTGAATAATACATCCCCTAAACTACTTGTGCACAAGCCCTTAACACAGTACAAGTGTGTGCAACCTTCACAAACCCCTGCTAGAAGAATTTAACTCAGGTGAACACTGAACACTTGTTCATGATACTTGAAGGAGCCTACAGCGTACTGCTAGAACAGTACAGGTTAGCAATTGGTTGCGCACCCTCTCAAACGAAGCAGGGAACCGAGAACGCAGCCATTCATGAATCATAAGAATGCAGACATTTTCTTCAGTGGCTGCTTATTAGAACAAAGAAACTACAACAAAAAAGAAAACGCTAACTTACATACAGGCTTGATGACAAATTAATGCTAGTGACTAGTTTTAGCCCTCGCATAAACAGAGTTTAACAGGGAAAATACAACCTGAAGGCAAGAGGCGAGGGAGATTGAATTCTGAAGCCAAAACACCACAAGATCGTAGGCGCTCGTATGGTCTGTCTGTCCAACTAATGTGTTTCCAACATGAAAGAAAACATCCCCCGAACGAGCGAAATCTGCAGCCTGGGCCTAATTCCACGGCAAGAAACTGCGAAATCAACAAGATGCCACTCTTTCCCCTCTCGCAATCTCCAAGCCAACCAACCTTGAAGTAGCCATCACACCATCCCAATCTCCCAGATACGAGATCTTTCAGCCTAACCCTAGAACAAGAAACCTAGACAGAGAGAGGTTAAGGGTGAGGACGAGGAGGCTCGCCTGTAGCTATCGGCCGCTTGTGGCGGGACCTCCGGCCCTTGCCCGTGCGGAGTCGAATCCACTGCCGATTTCGTTTTGGTTAGTATGATGGCGGCTCATCTGCGCCTAGCTGCTGCTCTAGGTTGATTCCATCTGTTTGAGGTCACTAAATCGAATAAATCAAGTGGTAGTTGTGTTGTGATCCAGGGTTGTGCATTGGGGATTTATCATTCTTGTTAGTTTTGTCGACCTAAATTAATCAGACGGCTCTCGCGGACACAGAAACTTTTGTGCCTTACCCGTCACTGGTTAGATATACAGCCAGTTAATTGAATGCTATGACCATCTGAGATCAAAGCTCGAAGAATTTATAAATCTGCAACGTGTGAATGTATGAGCATGTTTAGTGCTCCACAAGATTTATGATTACTAGTTATAACTAATAAATCACAATAATAATCTTTCATGTGATTTTTTTGGGCAGTAAATAGTAATAGGACTATGGGAGCACTAACTAAAGTAATTTTGATACTCTGGACTATACAGTTGAGTTTTGTCTGTCTTGTCTAGGACTTTATAGCATGTGTTGGTAACCGCATTTCTGGCAACAGTAGTACTCTCTGCGTGTTCAAGACAAACTGTAGTAGTTTAACAACCACGTGTGTGTCCTTTCTGATGATGGAGTCATGCAGCTATATCCCTTGCTAGTATATGCTAGTTTACATCAGTTGTTTTCCATTTCTTGCAATGTGTAGTTTGTATTTAAGATTGTTATGTGTTTATAAGGTTTCTTATTTCTCCTGTGTAGATGGTTACTCAGGCTCTGGTTACTCATAGCAGCAAGTACCAATGTGGAAAGTTCACCATCCGGAAGCTTTTTGAGTCTTTTAATGGTTTCTAGCCTAATATACTTGTGCACAAAAGTTCGGAGGGAAAGGCCCCGCTCGGTTGGGCTGAAAAGTTGTGACTTATGACTGAAATTGTACTATAGCGGCTAAAATTTCACTGTAGCTGAATGTGGCTTATTTGACGTAATTAAATTTAAAAAACTTAAAAATAGAAAAAATATTCTAGGTACGCAAACAAATACGGGAAAAAAGAACCGGCAAAAAAGCTTTAAAAAGCCGAAAGTTCAGAAAAACAAAATTTATAAATAATAAAAAATAAGTCAGAAGTTGAAACTGAAACGAGCGGGGCCATTTGTATCGAGTTCCATGAGAATGAAGTAGAGAACTGACATGCGAAGAAAGATTCTCCCAATATTCGTACATTTTGGAGAAAGCCGCCAAGGCTACCTCCGCGTCTCCCTCCAAATGAAATATACAAAAATAGTTCACTACTTCAACAGTCTCCTCCATATCTGAATGGACATCCAGGCAGAACAAAGTGAAAGAAGCATTTGAACATGCATGGTCTGGCTACTGAAATTATGCAGTGGATTATGATGAGCTTATGCCTTTGAGCCGCAGAGGTATAGACGGATTAGGAGGTCTAGGTGCAACTGTTGTGGATTCTTTGGACACTGCAATAATAATGGGTGCTGATCATGTTGTTTCTGAAGCATCAAAATGGATTGAAGACAGCCTAATGAAAAAGATCAGCGGGAAAGGACAGGTCAATTTATTTAAAACTACTATCCGTGTCTTGGGAGGGCTTCTTGGTGCATATCATTTGAGTGGCGGAGTCAAAGCTGGAGGAGGTGACTCTGGGATACCAGTAACATCTAAAAAGGCTAATCCAGAGCGTCTTTTGGAAGTTTCAGAGGATTCAGCAGACAGGTTATTACTAGCTTTTACATCAAGCCCAACAGCAATACCTTTTAGCGACGTTGTTCTTCACGATCCCTCTGCACATGCGGCCCCTGATGGCTTAAGCAGTACCTCTGAGGCTACAACATTGCAATTGGAGTTCAATTACCTTATCAGAATATCAGGAGACAAAGAAGAGTCAAAGAAGTAACCAATCACAATGATCATAATATGCTAGAAATACAGGTGCGAAAAAAAGAGATAAAGAAGTAACCAATTGACACACGATATATTACCATAGTGTTCGAAAACTTACTGTTTTCCCCTAATCCACGTTGAGAAAAGCCCCAGCGACTTAGACCGACTCTATGAATTAAACCTCGACTCCTCAATCCACTAGTAAACCACACTTCGCTTGACGGTAATCATGTGCCAAAAGGTCAATCTAAGATGAATGCATTTGATTTTGGTTCAACTACCTTAAATGAATTTAACAAGAGTATATGAGGTGTGGAGTGAATGCTCTATACTCAATGATGTTGCAATCAAGTGTATTGTTAAAGTTGATCCGAATTCGTATCTTGTCCGTGTAGGACACTTCATCGCCTCATGCCAGACATGGCATGGCAGGTGCATGCACAGATTGTATCAGACATGGTGTCAATCTATAGCAACTGACTCTGATTCGGTTTCCTCTTCATGTGGACTCTTTTCCCTCACGCTATAAATATGTACCACAATAGCTCATAGTAAGAGTAAGCGCTCTATTGTAAACTCTCCTCATTATAGTGATTTGATCTGTAGCAACCGACTCTAATTCGGTTTCCTCTCCATGTGGGACTCTTTTCCCTCACGCTATAAATATGTACCACAATAGCCCATAGTAAGAGCAAGCGCTCTATTGTAAATTCTCCTCATTATAGTGATTTGCCTTCAAGCGTCCGTGGTTTTTTTCCCGCAAGAGTTTTCCACGTAAAAATTTATGTCTCTTGTCTCTATTTTTCTTTGCATTATTTTGCAACAAGTGGTATCAGAGTATAGGAGATTAGAGCATAAGAGATTGAAGATTTAGAAAAAAAAAATATGTCGGATCGTCGAATCCAAGTTCGACTTCGCTTCAGAGTCGGAATAACAGCAACACAAAAGGTAGCAGCGCCCCCAATCCCGTAACACGTCATCAAATCAGAGCAAGCAAAAGCAGCAATCGGCATAACAAGAGCCATCACGCGATAGGAAAAGCAGTATCACGTCAGCAAGTAGCGATGAGAGAAGAAAAGGCAAAAGTCTCTAGAGACCACAACACCACAAGCAAATTAAAGTGCACGCAACATGGAGACCAAGGTCAACAGAGGAAAGTAAAGGAGTGTTCAGGTGCTACTGTTTGATATTTTTTAAATTATTGCCTTTCCGGTAGAAATTGCTAAGTGCACACACAAGTGTATCAGGATTTTCATATTGCGAGAATTTTGCTAGGTACACACAAATTCGTACCAGCAAAATTTGGTTTTCTTCCGCATGGCAACTCTGAAGTATGATCTCCCACTGTTGGATCGCGACACGAGGTTTTCTCTATGGTAAGTCAAGATGCGAGCTGTTTTATCACAGCTTGATTTGGATGATGCACTTATGTTGATCGACAAGATGCCAGCCACATTTTCTGTTGATGAGAAGCAACGTAAAGATTGTAAGGCCTTATCTCAAATTCATCTTCATCTATCAAATAATATTTTACAAGAGGTTATGAAGAAGACATCCGTCGCCGCATTATGGCTGAAGCTGAAGCAGATTTGTATGACCAAAGATCTGACCAGAAAGATGCATCTGAAGCAGAAGCTTTATTCCCACAAAATAGCGGAGGGTGCCTCATTGTTGAACCAACTGATAACTTTCAAGGAAGTTGTTGCAGACCTCGAAGCTATGAAGGTAAAGTATGATGATGAAGATTTGGGTCTTATTTTGCTATGCTCTCTACCTAGTTCATACTCTACTTTTAGATGCTCTCTACCTAGTTCATACTCTACTTTTAGAGATATTATTCTTTATAGCTGAGATACTCTTACTCTCCATAAAGTTTATGAAGCCCTGTATGCTAAAGAAAAGACGAAACTTATGGTTCCCAATGAAAGATCATGTACGCATGCAGAAGGTTTGTCTGTCCGCGACAGGCAATACGAGAAGGGTTCAAATGGCAATTCAAAAGGCAGAAGCAAAAGAAGATACAGAGGTAGATCTAAATCCAGGAACAGAAAGTCATGCAGATATTACAAGAATGATGGTCATGACATATCCGAGTGTTGGAAGTTGCAAAACAAGGAGAAGAGGAATAATAATTTCAAGAAGGATCAACAAGATGATGAACCTAGAGCCACTATTGTCACCAAAGAAGCTTTTGATGGAGATGTTCTCATCGCCTTCGCCGGTAATTACAAAACCGATGATGAATGGATTCTTGATTCAGCATGTACTTCCACATGAGCTTGAACCGCGAGTGGTTCATTACCTATGAAGTTACGCCAAGTGGATCAGTATTGATGGGTAATAATACATCATGCAAGGTTGCAGTCATTAGTTCTATCCAGATCAAGATGTTTGATGGCACTATCAGGACTTTATCAGATGTTATCCTATTCCTAATTTGAAGAGAAATCTTATCACGTTGAGTACTCTTGATGCTAAAGGGTATAAGTATTCAGGTGGAGGTGGAGTTTTGAAAGTCACCAAAGGTTCTCTTGTTGTGATGAAGGGTGATATGAAGGTTGCCAACTTATATCATTTGCGAGGCACTACAATTTCAGGTAATGCTACTATTGCCTCAAATAAATCATCTGATTCTAATGCTACTAATCTTTGGCATATGCGTCTGGGGCATATGAGTGAAGCTGGAATGATAGAATTATGCAAAAGAGGATTTCTTGATGGTCAAAGCATCAACAAGTTGAAATTTTATGAACATTGTGTCTTCGGCAAGCAAAAGAGGGTGAAATTCAATACTGCGACTCACTCCACAAAAGCTATATTGGATTATGTTCACTCTGATTTGTGGGGAGAATCCCGCGTTCCGTCACCTGGAGGTGCAAGCTACATATTGACCATAATTGATGATTACTCAAGAAAAGTTTTGGCATATTTTGTCAAGTACAAATTAGATGTATTCAAAACATTCAAGGATTGAAAGATTATGATTGAAAGACAAACTGATAAGCATGTCAAGAAGCTGCGTACCGACAATGGCTTGGAGTTCTGTTCTGGAAAATTTGAAGCTTTAAGCAAGTCAGAAGGTATTGTGAGACATTATACCGTCCCAATCTCTCTCCAACAAAACGGTGTGACAAAACGCATGAACATAACCATCATGGAGAAGGTATGTTGCATGCTGTCAAATTCTGTATTATCTAAGAGTTATTGGGCTGAAGCCGTTTCCACTGCTTGTTATTTGATTAATCAGTCACTAAATTTGGCTATTGAGAAGAAAACTCCAATTGAGGTATGGTCTGGCTCTCCAGCAGATTATTTAAATTTAAGAATATTTGGTTGTCCTACTTATACTCATGTTAACAACAATAAATTAGAGCCTAAAGCTGTTAAGTGCATTTTTCTTGGTTATAAAACTAGTGTGAAAGGATATAAATTGTGGAATCCTGAAACTAGAAAGGTGGTTATTAACAGAAGTGTTACTTTTGATGAGTCTGCTATGTTGCATGATAAACCATCTACCGATGTTCCTGTTGAAAAGCAATCAAGCGTGCAGATGGAGCATGTTATTGATTCAGGATCTACACCAGAAATCAATAAGGAAAATATTTCAGAGCCCCTATTGTTGAGCCGCCAACACATCGTTCCATTGCAGTTGATAGACAGAGGAGGAACATTTAGCCTCCTAAGAGTTTGATTGAAAAAACTAATGTTGTGGCTTATTGTTTAAATATGACAGAAGAAATTGAAGGTACTGCAGAACCTTCATCTTATTCAGAGGCTATCTCTTCTAGTGATTTAGAAAGATAGATGACTGCCATGTATGATGAGATGCAATCTCTTGCCAAGAATGACACTTGGGAGCTGATCAAGTTACTGATTGAGAAGAAGCCTATTCGCTGCAAATGGATCTTTAAGAAGAAAGAAGAAGTTTCACCAACCGATGAGGTTAGGTACAAAATAAGGCTAGTTGCAAAAGGATACAGCCAAATTCCAGGTATTGATTTTACAGATGTCTTTTCCCCTGTTGTGAAGCATAGTTCTATTCGCATTTTACTCAGTATTGTGGCTATGCATGATTATAAGCTTGAACAATTGGATGTGAAAACCGCATTCTTACATGGGGAATTAGAAGAAGACATTTATATGGAGCAACTGAAAGGCTTTGTCAGTCCGGGAAAGGAGAATTTTGTTTGCAAATTGAAGAAATCTCTTTATGGTTTAAAGCAATCACTAGACAATGGTACAAGAGATTTGACTCCTTTGTGATATCTCAGAATTTTAAAAGATCTAATTATGATAGCTGTGTTTACTTGAAGACTGTTAATGGTTCAGTTATTTACTTGTTTCTATATGTTGATGATATGTTGATTGCTAGAAAAGACAAGGCTGAAATTTCAAAGTTGATGGCACAATTAAATAGTGAATTTGAGATGAAAGATCTCGGTGCAATAAAGAAGAATCTTGGTATGGAAATCATTAGAGACAGATAGTTTGGCAAATTATATCTAAGTCAAAGGGATATATTGATAAAGTTCTTCGTCGTTTGAACATGCATAAGGCCAAACCTGTGAGTACTCCCTTAGCTACACATTTCAGACTTTTTTCAGCGTCATGTCCACAATCAAATGATGAAATTAAATACATGTCTAAAGCTTCATATGCGAGTGTAGTTGGTTCGCTAATGTATGCTATGGTATGTTCTCGCCCCGATTTATCTCAATCATTAAGTGTGGTTAATAGATACATGACTAATCCTGGAAAAGAGCATTGAAAAGTAGTTCAATGGATTTTCATATATTTGTGAGGCACATCTAATGCTTGTTTACAATTTGGGAAGACTAGAGATGGACTTGTTTGTTATATGGATTCTGATTTTGTTAGAGATTTGGGTAAAAGAAGATCTCTCACTGGTTATGTGTTCACTGTTGGAGGGTGTGCAGTTAGCTGGAAAGCAAGTTTGCAAGCTACCGTTGCCTTATCTACTACAGAAGCTGAGTATATGGCTATTTCTGAAGCTTGCAAATAAGCCATTTGGCTAAGAGGTTTATTCACTAAGTTTTGTGGAAGTACATCTTACGCTACAATATTTTGTGATAGTCAGAGTGCTATTTGCCTTACAAAAGATCAAATGTTCCATGAGAGAACTAAGCACATTGATATCAGGTATCACTACATTCGAGGTGTCATTACTCAAGGTGATATTAAAGTCAGCAAGATAAGTACTCATGAAAATCCAGCCGATATGTTGACAAAACCAGTTCCTGCTACTAAGTTTGAGCTTTGCTCATACTTAGTTGGTATTACTCACTAGTCCTTTGGACTTCTGACGCTCAAGGTATACATGATAATTTTATTGGATGGGTCTATCATATTCTTCTACTACTGGAGGGAATTCAGCTCAAAGTGGAGATTGTTAAAGTTTATCCGAATTCGTATTATGTTCGTGTAGGACACTTCATCGCCTCATGCTAGACATGGCATGGCAGGTGCATGCACAGGTTGTATTAGACGTGGTGTCAATCTATAGCAACTGACTCTGATTCGGTTTCCTCTCTCTGTGGGACTCTTTTCCCTCACGCTATAAATATGTACCACAGTAGCCCATAGGAAGAGTAAGCGCTCCATTGTAAACTCTCATCATTATAGTGATTTGCCTTTAAGCGCCCATGGTTTTTTCCCGCAAGGGTTTTCGCGTAAAAATTCGTGTCTCTTGTCTCTATTTTTTGTGCGTTATTTTGCAACATGTATTACTGTGTCCTTGAGCTGATGGAGGAGTATTTATACCCTCACCAACCAAATATAGCCATTGCATAAAATAATCCTAAGAAATTAGGGGGAGAGGTAGTACCGCTGTATAAATTGCGGAACTATTGAACCTGTATTGTACCAACAGCAACGGCTATATCAGAGCATCAGAACTAGCCATTGAAATTCGTCGCGGTACTACCACCGTTGTAATCGTCGTAGTTCTGATTTCTAGCGCGGTACTTCCGGTCTCAAGGGCGCTCTATGAAAAAATATACCACCCGGATTTCGGAGCTTCCAGGTTCCGATAGTACTGCTCAAGAGTTGCGGTCCTACCGCTCTGTGGTAGTTCCGCCGTTAAAACTCCGGTGCTACCATTTTTCTAGAGAAACTAATTGTTGTCAAGAGTGCTCTCTGATAAAAAAACACATTCCGCTATCTTTTTGGTACTTCTGGGTTCCGGTAGTACGTACCGCTCAAGTCTTTCTCCTATGATCGGTAATGACAAAAAGGGATGCTAGACTACTTGTATCTGTCTTGCTAGTAGTTCACTAGTTGGGACATGGGAGTGCCAGCTGATTTAACCATGACTCCATGAGTAAATGGTGAGACGCTTTCCTTGAATGACCAGCTGATTAACCACGCCCTCATGGGTCGCGAGGTATGCTGTCATCTTAAGTTAAATACCATAAAGCATATGGAAATTGTGTTTCTGTTGGCTAGACTCCATAACCGGCTGTTAGTGTTGTCATGGATCGTTAATTGGCCAATTGCTTTAACATTTCAGCTCCATCAGACTTTCTGCTGTTTGGCGTCACTGCGCCTAACCAGGTTCTTCCTGGATTGGGTTACCTGTTTGCCATTTAGTGAATGAAGCATCCTGGACAATGTACTTTAAAAAGACTAATACCACTCGTACAGTCGTACCATAGTAACCGTACAGAATAACAAGTTCGGAGCATGTGAGCATAAACAGTTTGATTTGTTTCAGACTCGAGATTTCACATTTGTAAATTGTTGCACAGCTGCAAACTTAAGGAAGCTGTATTTTGCCATAGCAGCTGCGAGAAGCTGGGTGCGCTTCCTGCGGTTGTTTCAGCGACTCCAATTGGCTGGCTTCGCTCAGCTCGGACTGGTGTCGCCACCTCTCCCAGGACCAGAATGATTATCCCTGCTCAATTGAGTTTATCGTGGTAGTTTCATTTCTGTTGTTTCAACTTTTTGAAGTTAATCAGACCATTTGATCCAGCCTGACAAGCAACGCATTGAGGTGTGGATTGTGGAAGGTGCCATAATTTAATTAAATCGACTATCCCAAATATATGCCATTTTCATCTCACTCAAATCCTCAAATCATCTCTTCAGCCCTCACAAACCTAAATCTTCTCGTCTATCTAATTAATGGTGCTTCCGTGCGAGAGGAGTGGAACTTTACATCCCAAAATCTAGGAATTTATATGAATTTTGTTGGTATCTATCACATCATATTGTGCATCCGCTCATTTCAACCACCTAGCAAAATCCTTATCTCTACTCGAACTCAGCCACCATAGAGAAATTACTTTTTGAGTGGCTTTTTTCAAAGTTATTTTTTCTAATTGTAGTGGTATGGGATCAATAAAACAGAGCGATGGCATCTCAAAAATTTTCGAAAGATTTTTTTTTCCAATTTTCACTATGGTGAACCCCCAACCCCAAAATGAAAAGAATTAGGCACATTTTGGAGATTTTTTAATTAAATAATTATTTTTTTGAAAAATATTATATTAATAACCCCTCTCTAACTTTATTTCTAAATTTGACCCTTTTGAGGTGTGGTAAATACGCACTGTCACATAATCAATCCTAGTGTGGTCAAACCTTACCACGCCACCATTGTTTTGCCACGCCATTCCAAACATGCTATTTTTTTTTTGGCTTGGTGCTGGATTTACACCATGGTATGTGGTAGTGTTTGCCAGAAATTTTTGTACGGATAACCCATTTTTTATTCGAAAATACAGAAATATACCCGCGACAAAATTTTTTACACAAATAGGCTCGAGTCGCCAAACCATTCGGCGATTTACTCTTGTCGCCCCACCACCAAGCGACTTATAAAGAATCCGGTAACCGTTGGGCGATTAAATGAAATCGCCTCCCCGTTAAGCGATTCAATTGAATCGCCCCCCTGTTCGGCGACATGAAGAAGAGTCGCCCAACGGGGGGCGACTGCATGTGATTACAGCCCGACGGCCATGCCCTCTTTTCTTCCCCATTTGTCACATTACTTGATATAGAAATAATTTTCTATACGAAAAGAAGAGATAATAGCATTGTTTGAATTTAAATGAACTTTATAATATAACGCAGTAACATGCCGCGTATTTATCCATTACATGCATGACATACACCCCTCACTCCCCACCCTATGGTGCTCCGTCACCGCGCCGCGTTACGCCATACGGACCGCTTGGCGTCCTCGGTGCAACGGATTACGAGGCGGGTGACGAGGGTCCGAAAAAGTAAAACGAGCGGTGGGTTTCGCACCGCTGCGCCGGTGGAGTCGGTGTACATCTGGTGTGTGGCCTCCGGTGCACCGGGAGGTCACTGCGGAGAGAACATCCGGTCTTGCGTCGGAGGACGGCCGAGCGATTCAGAAAAGCGGTCCACCTCGATGTGGCCCGAGGAGAAGCGTCCTGCTGCTGGTAAGGACCTGCAATAGTAATATCGTTAGTTCGTTGCATGTCGTCTTTGGATAAAAACAAGATCGGGATCATGCGTACCCGTACATGGCGCCATGAAATCATCCGTGTGGAAGCCGGGGATGTACGTAGGAGCTGTATGAGGCCGTGACCAAGCAGAACTACCTGGCTGCTCGGGGGGAGGTGGACGTGTCCACGTAGAACTCCCTGGCTGCTCTGGGGCAGGTGGACGTGTCCACGTACTACCTCCGGAGTAGTGCCACGCTGGTCGGGGTGGCACTGGTGGTCGGGGTGGCACTGGTGGTGGGGGTGCACTGGGCGTAGGTGTGGAGACCGCCGGTAGCCTCGTGCAGGACAGTAGGCCGACGATACGTCTACAACCGGCCTCCATCCGTCGCGCAAAGCTGACGGCCTCCTCGCGGGTCAACTCCCCACCTGTGCCCCACCTCTGCACTAGTGCGGAGGACTCCGATCACAGCGCGACACCGACGTCAGCCTGGAAAAAAGACATAGAATGGTCCATCATCGAAACGATATTGCGATTTGAGAATTTTTGAAATTACAAGTTACGTACCGCGATGTGGCGTCGCGCGGCGCGAAGTCGCGCGGGTGCGCGTCTGCCGGTCGCGGAGGCGTGTGGGGCGGTGGGTCAACGACATGTACTAGCTCGATACGAGTCGCCTCGGTACCGGATGAGGTACTCGCGTAGTCGGCTATGTCGTATGGCGGTCCTCCTCCACGCGGTCATCCAGCGCACCCTCCCACCTGCGCAATCCGGTGCATCCTCTGGACGATCAGTGCCTTTCTTGGCGCCCTTCGTGTTGTGCTGTTTATGGAGCCATTACGTAATGTAAATCGGCGATCACTTCTAGTAAGTACGCACAACAATATCAGAAGCGGTCACTCACGCGTGCACGCGCGTGGCGGAATCGGCGCCCGACCGTACAGAAGTGCTCGCGCAGCCCAAGCTCGCCGCATGACTCGCTGCGGTGCGTAGTCCTCCACGTAGATGCCGTACACGAGCCGGCGGGTTAGCGTAAAGCTCGGTCATGCCGGCCACGGTAAAGCCCGTCAGAACACGGGCTGCGCGCCTCCGCCGCGTAAGGCTCCCAGCGCGACGTCGAGTCCGCGAGGCGGTCCAACCGCTCCACGAAGGGTGGTACGCCGCGTGACCGCACGTCGCGCGAATCGTACGCAAAAGGCAAATTGTTTAGTACGACGATCGTTAATAAGTTGACTACGATAAAATAAAACTCACTCGTCGACGACACCAAATAGAACCCATCGTCGGCGGTCGATGTCTCCCCCCTGGTACATGTCGGCCCCGTAGGGACCCATGTCGTCTAGTACAGGTCGTCCGAGACTGAAGCGCTCGAACGACCACAACTGCAGCAGCAGGGGACATCCCGTGTGGATCGAGTTCGCCTTAATCCTCGTGCACGCACCGCACAGGCCGCGGTACGTCGCGGCAAGTGCGGCCGATCCCCAGCTGATCTGGACGGCCTCGCCGTCGGCAATCGCCCTCACATAAGCGATAAGGCGCGCGTCAACGGTGTTGCAGTGGCTGGTGGTGAAGAGCACCCAACCAAACAGCCACAGCACGTAAGCCTCCAGGTGGCGCGCGACCTGGAAATCGTCAGCATCTACAACCATGCGCTCAACCTGAATTCGAACAAGTTTTATTAGTATGTAATTGCACAAATAAGAGTTTCGAAGACGCGATCGACTTGAAACACCACGTACCCGGTACTGTGCCAGCCACCTCATCGTCGGTCCATGCTTCTGCCTCTCGTCGAAGATGTGGTGGTGATCGGCCGGTGGAAGGACCCCCTGGAATCTGCCGAGCAGGTCATCGCGCCACTCGGCGGGAGCCTCCGGTAGGAAGGCAGCGTCTCCCGCGACCGGAAGACCAAGGAGTAGGGACACGTCCTGCAGGGTCGGCGCCATCTCCCCGACTGGTAGATGGAAAGTGTGCGTCTCGGGCCGCCAACGGTCCACCAAAGCCGTCAGCAGGGAGCGGTCGAACGGGAAGCGTCGTGAACGCTCCACCACCACGCCCGCCTCATCCCCCTCCCCGGCCAAGGCACCTCCGTCCTCATCCGTGGCCTGCACCATCCGGGCAAGAGGGAGAAGTCCGGCATCCCGCAGCCTGCAAATAAAGTGAAGGTCAGCATTAAATGTTTTTATGGTAATACTAAAACGTTGGCGTAGTGCAAACCTGCCAGTCCAACGGGGGTCGAGTCCCCAGGCCACACGAGGTGTGCGTGTCTGGACCACTCCCAGCTCAGTCGACTCGTCCATGCTCCCCGGTGGCGGCGCACGACGGGAAGCGCGGTGCACGCGGTCCAAGTGCTTGTCCAACAGCGGGTAGCGCCAGTCATCCGCCATAACTGCAAAATTAGCTAAATATAAATTTGTACACTACATTTTCTACAATAATACATGAAAAATAGTATACAAAATTTCGACACAACAATTTTCTACATTTCAATTTTCTTCATTTCAATTTTGCAAACTGCATCTACATTTGTACATTGAATGATCTACAATAAATTTCTAAAGTAAATTTTCCACAATAATACATTACAAATATTATACAAAAAACTATATTTTTCTACATTTAAATTTGTACATCTAAATTTGTAAACTGCATCTACATTTCTAAATTTAATGTTCTAAACTAGATGTTGTAAACTAAATATCTAAACTAAATATCTAAGCTAATTTTCTGAACTAAATTTTCTAAACTAAATATCTCAACTAAATATCTAAACTAAATTTGTAAACTAAATATCTACACTACATTTTCTAAACTTAATTTATCTAAACAAATTTTCTAAAGTAAATTTTTCACAATAATGCATTACAAATATTATACAAAAAACTATATTTTTCTACAAATATTAATGTTCTAAACTAGATTTTCTAAACTAAATATCTAAACTAAATATCTAAACTAATTTTCTAAACTAAATATCTCAACTAAATATCTAAACTAAATTTGTAAACTAAATATCTACACTAGATTTTCTAAACTAAATTTTCTAAAATAAATTTTCTAAAATTAGGAAAATACCTGCAAATCCCGCGGCTTCTCTTCCTCTCTCTCTCTCCTTCTCTTCTTCCCTCTCCTCCCCCTCTCCTTCTCTTCTTCCCTCTCCTCTCCCTCTCCTTCTCTTCTTCCCCTCTCCTCCTCCTCTTCCTTCCTCTCTTCTGCTTCTGCTTCCTCGCGCGGCGGAGTGATGGCGAGCAGGCGTGGGGAAGGGAAGAAAAGGAGCGTGGCCGTCGGGCTGTAGTCACATGCAGTCGCCCCCCCCCCGGTTGGGCGACTCTTCTTCATGTCGCCGAACGGGGGGGGCAATTCAATTGAATCGCTTAACGGGGAGGCGATTTCATTTAATCGCCCAACGGTTACCGGATTCTTTATAAGTCGCTTGGTGGTGGGGCGACAAGAGTAACTCGCCGAATGGTTTGGCGACTCGAGCCTATTTGTGTAAAAAATTTTGTCGCGGGTATATTTCTGTATTTTCGAATAAAAAATGGGTTATCCGTACAAAAATTTCGTGTTTGCCATGCCACAGACAGCGTTGCCGGGCCGTCCATTTGCCCAGGTCTGGCATAATGGATAGCTTGCGAGTAGCGTGGTTCTTTGGAGCTTGGAGGTAAGGAGCTTTAGAGCATCTCCAAGAGATAATCCATAATAGGTAGGTTAAACTTCATATTTAGAGAGTCAAAAGGCTAATCTATACTTCCTATATATCCCCCTCTACAGCAGCCTTTCTATTTTAGATTATGACAATTTGAAATCGGGCCTGGCCGTTGCATCTGGGCAGCGTCCTCGCGGCAGGCGTTCTCGCGGGGAGTATTCTCGCGGCAGGCGTTGTGAGCGATCGAGTCTCGCGGGGAGTATTCTCACGGCAGCGCTGCGGCGATCCCGTCCGTCGAGCATGAGCAGGAGGTATCATGTCACTGCTACCAGAAAGAATCACTACCGTAAAACATGATGGCTAAAAAGAACTCAGTTGCATAGTCTATGGCTAAAAACACATGGTCTGCAGTTTGCACAAAGCAGCTCACTATTGACAAAAAATCCTCACTGTGATCAAATGTATTTTCCCGGTTGCCGCTCATTCCCAAGGTTTAGTCCACTCCAGATTTTATGCTGTAGATGAATGTCCTCCTGTGAGAACCCTTGGCAGATAATAAAACTCATAGTATCAGTTTCAGTTTCAGTTTGGAATATAGAGCATTGTCTGAGCAGTTTTCTGAACATCTTTCTGAACGTGAATAAAACTCATAGTATCAGTTTCAGTTTCTGAACGTCTACTGGATGAAACAATAAGTATCTCCGATTAAAACAAAAGGTGAACATTGAGTAGTACATGCAGAACTCCATTTGAAAAGTAAGATTTTAATAGCGACAACTTCTGAGCTTTAGAACTTCAAAATAACAAATGTACTACTTTAGAACTTCAGTGCTTCAGAACTTTAAACATCAGCACCATCTAACCCACGGCGCTGAATTATTTCCTCCCTCAAACGCATGTAGAAGGATTGTTGATGCTCAGACATGTTTGAAATATCCATTGTCATTATCCTCTCGTCATCTAACATTCGCTTGTGCTCAAACTCCTCCTTTTCTAGCTCATATAAAAGTCTGAAGTTCTCATCCCTCTTTGAATCAGCCTCTTTCTTCTTTTCCCATATACTCTCAAACGCAGCCAAGACACGGTCCTTCGAAGCACTACCTTTCAGAGCTTCTTTTGCCCTCTTATTACCTATGGGGCGCCATGTTTCATTGCCCTCTGGCCGTTCAGTGCTAGGCTCGTCCAGATCAGTTATATGATCGACGACAGGAGTTGCATCTGTGACTGAAATTTTCTTCCTTTTTGGTGCTTTATTCTGTGAAATCTCTTTCTCCTTGTCTTGCCATTTTGGTTGATCGCGAAGATATCTCCAGCAATGCTCTAACTTGAAAGTCTCATTCTTGGGATGAGTTCTCTTGTAAAGCTCCTTCGCTTCAAGAACCTATTGAAAACATAGAACATCATTAACATATAATATTATATGTCGTAATTTTAAATATTCCTAAAGCAATTTGTATTTACCGTGTCTTGGATGACTACACCACTTTGATTAGCCCGCTCAATTTGGGAGTAGCAGCCTGAAAATCTGCTCACAGCAGCCTGTATCCCGGACCATCGATTTGTGGGCATTGTAGTACTCTAGCATTCTATTCCAATATGTGGCCGAACTTTGGTCGGTGCCGTGGATAGGGTCGATGCAAACATTGACCCATGTAATGCATAACATTTCATCCTCCTCTTGGTTGAAATTGTGGGTCCTTCTGTTGGATCCTTTTCCAGGATTTACGCTACTTTGTGGCATTGGTTGCGATGACTGATCATTGACCCCACATGAAGGTTCATTTTGATTCACCAACTCCTCTAAGAATGTCTCGTTGTTGGCTGGATTCAACACAGAGGTAAAATAACCATTGTTTGGCATGTTACCTGAAACATCACAAGAAAATATAGTTGCTTGACTGCTTGCCAACAACGAGAGGAGTCACTGCAGAGGGTCAAGGCATCAAGGTTCAGTGGAGTCACTGCAGAGGGTCAAGGCATCAAGGTTGAGTCATCAGCTGTTCCTGAAGCCTCAACTCCTGATGTTGCTGACGCAAAGGTTACAGCCTTTACCTTACATCTGTTTTGGCCGAAAATTATCAAGTGGTCTGACATATCATAATTCTAGCAAGAAGAAAGAATGTATGCTTATTCTACATTTGTTGTATTTTATTTTCAAACCTCTAGTTTTGCATGGACACTTGTATCCACCGATAGTGCAGAAGATATGTTTTCTGCCCTCAAAATCCAAAACTCAGTGCTACTGCTGACTTGTCCTTACTTTGTTTCAGCTGGAAAGTCCTCAGTTTTGCTTGATGTGAAACCATGGGATGATGAAACTGACATGACCAAGCTCGAGGAATCTGTGAGGAATGTGATATCGTGGCCTTCAACAAAATCTGTGGTAGACTTGTTATACTCTAGTAGTAGATGTTATTACATGTCTAGCCGCCATTTCTTTTAAGGGAGCCATTTTATATTATATACACTATTATTACTATAAGTATTATGTATATGGTGATGGTTCAGGAGGCTCTTTATATCTAGTTACCATCCATTTCGGTCATAGAACAAATTCTTGTTTATCTAATTTAACACAGAGGTAAATTAACCAAATGGTAGGCTAAGCATAACAATACAACTGAACAACTGAAATCCAAATTAACCACTCTACTTGTATTTGTAGTTGCCAAATTGTAGAATTCTCATTGAATAGATAGAGCAGCATTCAGAATTAAAATAAAACAGGCCAGTCATAAATTCAAGCTTGTAGTTTTGAACTATGAACCTGCAAATTGATTGTAACATTCCGCCGACGAGGTTCCAGTGCCTGCAACACATCCATTCCCTTGTTGAGGATCTGCAAAAATTGTAGCAGCATGTGTCCAAATAAGCATGGGCGGCAACATTCTTGATTTGTGGTAACAGCAAAAACTACAAAAGATTATAAATTGCTTTCTACACATAATAGATACTCTATTCACCACGTAAAAATCAGCACAAATCGTTTGGTCAATGATGAAAATTGTACCTCCAAATTGGTTAGGGATTGCATACCCATCCCCATATTCAGGATTTGATGATCCGTACTGGGATGAGACCTCCACACCGCCGGCTGCGAGGTCCTGGCCACCGTCTTCAACCTCATACGCTTCGGCCTCCACAAATTGGATCGGTCCTTTCGCCCGGGGAGGATAGATGTCTCCTGGCGTCATAGTGGACGATCGCGCCTGGGGCACCTGGTTGGGTTGGGTCTGCGGCGCCGTCGAGTTGATGTAACCGTGCGCCGGAGCAGGAGGCCGGAAGACCGACATAGTCGTGCGTCGTACAGGCATAACACCGCCGTCCGTCCTCGCCGTTGGGACCCCGTCGGACGTAACACGACGGCGCGCCGTCGGACAACGTGGATGTACAGAAGGCGACGAACCAGATGGCCTCATCTCCGCACCGTGCGCTGCTGCGGAGCCCCGACGCCCTTGCCGTACCTCTCACTCCGCCGGCGCACTGCTCTGCAGAGAAGTTCTTTGATTAGCCGGTCGCCCAAGCCGAGGGCCTGGTCTCCTCGCCGAATCTGGGCGGGGCGGGGGGGAGGGGAGAGGAGGAGGAGGAGGAGGACGTACCGAATCGCGGCGGGGCGGGCGGGGTGGGGGTAGGGGGTGCGGCGGGGCAGTGGGGAGGCGCGGGAAGGAACGCGGGAGGAGGGCGATTTCGCCGAGAGAGCGCGCGAGGAGGCAACTGGCGAGCGAATGCGTATGCCAGGAATACACTGCGGAATCAAAGGAGTAGCGAGCCAGGTAAAATAGCCAGACGTGTACAGTATCTGTTGGAGGACTAATTAGCCCTTAAATAATCTAAAATAGCATTGGAATGATATTTACATTACCTGTTGGACCTGCTCTTAGGCAGTTTTGGTGACCTATGTCATTTATACCTCATGTAAGAGATGTAAAATCAATTTGGTTTTGAATTGCCTGTGATGTTCGCTGGAATGCTAAGGGCACTCTCAATGCTCTACCATGTATAATGTCCATAGAATTAATTACCTATCCACATAGGATGATATATGATGTGGCAAATAGTTAAGGAAGAGATAAGAGAAAGCAATGTCTTGCATGAGATATTGCATGGGCACACAATCCAATATCAAGAAACAATTAAAATTTACATTAGGGAGTAGAATTGTGTCCATAATATTAAATCAGTGGATAGATGAGAGAGTAGAGGAGAGAGAGAGAAACATGGGAGAACGTGTAATTTTTATTGATTAAACTCACTGATAGACACACTATATTAGAGAAGTAATGTTTATAATTATTTCTATATGATGTGGAGTGTATAAACATTGCTTTGTAATGTCTTCTATTGGGAGGTGCCCTAACTATAGTGCAACACATATCGTCCGCAATCACTGTGGGAACTAACACTGGTTGCACTCAATCACAGTTATCCATTTCATGTAAGATTAATTCCTTATATGCCACTGAATGTTTGTGAAATTCCTCAATGTCTTACTGACAATGTGGGTTTGGGTTCAAATGTAAGTCAAACGATGAATGGCATATTAATGATGATGTAAACTTTCGATGGCATATAAAAAATTGCCCTGCTATGATTCGGCGCCCTAAGAATCTCAAAAAAAAAAAAGGTACCTGCATAAGAACCTCACCTGTTCGTGGCACAAAGCTAAGCCTATTGCTAATCCCTGTGATTGCATGTTTTCATGACCACTAAATAAAAAAAACGTAAAGCTAAGTGTGGTTCACTGATAAGGTGGGTCTGGCTTACATATGAACAACGGACAAACTCACTCCGCAAACGGACAAAACGAGAAGTATCAAGCGGTTTAGTGAGAATATCAGCAATCTGAAAATCAGACTCAACAAAGTGTAGAACAACATCACCTTTTTCCACATGATCTCTTAGAAAGTGAAATCGTATATCAATATGTTTAGTCCTAGAATGTTGCATTGGTTTTTTAGCAATATTAATATTACTAGTGTTATCACAATACTGTAGAACACTATTCAATTGTAACCCATAATCCCTGAGTGTAGCAGAAATCCATAAACTTTGAGAACAACTAGTAGGAGCAGCTACAAATTTAGATCCTTCATGATAATCCGCTAAAATGGTCTAAATTTTATTTGCAGATTTAAGATGAACAATTCTGACAAACTTATTTCTACTTAAACCTTGCAACAAGATATTTTTAGACTTAGTATTAGCTTCAACTTCAGAGGAATTTTCAGTTGTAACAATAGGAGGTACTTCATATGTATTTTCAACTTTTTGCCAGATAGAATTATCTTATGCTTAAAGAAAACCTCCATGTGGATTTTTCAATAAAGATAGTCTGATCCATAAAAAACGGTGACTTACCTAAAAATCAATCCCGATCTGATGCCATTGCAACCTGCTCTGATACCACTTGTAGAATCGTCGATGGCAATCAGAGAAGGGATGAATAATTGTAACGCTTAGTGGAAGCCTTTTTTATTTGTACAACTCAACTATTTTTGACCGTCCAACCTGCTAATCACAAGGAAAAGAAAACAACCAAAAATAATATTTAAAGCTAAAATACCTTATGCCCTTTATTACTATTCTTCTCGGTTGTTCTATGGTATGCACTTACTGTCCTTCACCAAGTAACAGACCACGCACGAGGATGAAAGCTAAGCGTATGTTTGGTTCAGAGTTATGGTGGGATGAGACTGATCCAACCCATTTTTTAGGGATAGAACCGACCCTGTTTCGTGTTTGGTTGCAAGGGATAGGACGGTCCCTGTTTTCTGTTTGGTTTAGGGACAAAAGGTTTGGGATGACAAATCTGACATGCGGGGTCTACCTGTCAGCCTCTTTTCTAGGATTGCAACAGCTCGTGGGGCCCACTCGTCCCACCTCATCCCTCACCATCCCCTCATTTCTGGGGGACAGGAGCATCCCCAATTTGAGAGTATATTCGCAGAATATTCCCTAGAGGGATATCCCCCATCCCACTCGACTCTGAACCAAACAACTCTGGAACGAGGACCGCCCCATCCCATCCCCCATAGTCCCATGAACCAAACATATGCTAAGTGTCGCTAATTTTTGGTTTTCACGAGAGGAAAACAAACCGACAGTTCTTCAATACTAAGGGGGTGTTTAGGACTGTTTCACTCCACGTTTTTCAGCTCTGCTCTATGTTTTTTAGCCAAACAGGTTCAGCTCCACGCACTTTGTTCGAGGAAAAAAAGGTGGAGTTGTGAGAGCACCTAAAGGGGTGCTCCACAAACTCTAGGTTTTTTGTGGAGCTGCTCCACGGTAGATTTTGTGGAGTAGAGTTTATGAAGCAGTCCCAAACACCCCCTAACTCTCGGCTGGGGCTGCCTCACAGATCATTGATCACAAGTCCCCAAGGCAAAACTCTCGGTTCCACCAACCAAAACACACAGCCCGCCCCATCTAATTATCAGCCCCTGCCAGCACTCACGGCTAGAAGCCTCCAGCCATGCTTGCAGCCTTGGAATCAACACAAAAGGCCAACAAAGAGCTCACGTATGGAACCACCAAAATCAATACAACGCCCCAATCCTTATTCATCTACTAGCCAACCTCATTAGCAAACCTCATTAACCCTCATTGCTTACAATCCAGCCGCCGCTCACGACACCTTTTTTTAAGTCTCGGTCGCCGCTACATATATATGTATGCAGCCAACTATAACTCATATTTAATCTCTACTTAAAACCCTAATACAACTCGTCCAACTAGGGCTAGGTCTTTTTACATCAATCAGAATTTTAGCCCACTACTTTTCAAGGGACCCGAAACCCTACCTAATATGGGTTTTCCATAATTCCAACTTTTCCAACTCGTTACGCGTCGAATCCTTCAGGACCACACCTCCCATAACTGCTCTACGCACCATCTACCTTTGATCTCCACGTGTCCAAGCATAAGCTCGACTATCTCGTGTGATATCCTCGACCGCCTGGATCTTAGATCTTCCCATCCTAGTCCCGGTCCTTCTCGTCACCGACTATGATCGCCTACATGCTCAACTTGCATATTCAAAGACCAAAGAACATTTTTCCGACATAAATTCGTTCCAACTTAACCAATATCAGTCCACACACACGCCACACACCTCAAGTAACAATAAGCAACGTCATCAATTATTCATCACAAATTTACCATTGTCAACTATTCATCACCAAAATATTCTAGACCAAACTACATGGTCTAACAAATGGCATACAAGGCTTTTATGATTCGGCCGCAGGGAACTTCATAATAGGTAACTGCATAAGAACCTCATCCCTTCATGGTTCAAAGCTAAGGCTATTGCTAATCCCTAAATGTGGATGCATGTTTTCATAACCACTAAATTAAAAAATGTAAAGCTAAGTGTGGTCTTATTGTTGTTCTGCCCATCAACAAAACTATGGTAAGACATCCAAAGTTTGAATTGAATTTTTTTTCCATGGGGCATGCTCTGGGTTGAAAGTTCTTTAAATCCATACAAAGGTTACCCAAATCCAGTAGTTTTTTGAAAACACAGTTGAAAGTTCAAAATACCAATTGAAAGTTCTTCAAATCAAGTTGACAGTTTTCCAATCCGAGTTGAAAGTTTAAAAACAAAGTGAAATCATGTCAGAAATGGATGTTGGAAATATGGGTAATATTTTAATTTCAAGTTTTACTATGAGACAAATACAATAAACTAGTGATGTAAAACTCCCAACTAACAGCAGGCTGCTCATCATACTTTGAATATACACAAGGAAAGTATAGTATTAAAGTCGAACGAACGCACGAACGACTTACAATTGGGTTTGATGAAGAATAGGAAGCAGTGCAGGCTTGATGCAGTGCAGATCGTAGATGACGCAGTGAAGTGAGCGGTCACACAGATGTGCGCTGCCCAAAAACCTTATTGCCACCCGCGTGCAGGTCTTCACAGCAGCAACGGTTCGGAGACACTGCTCCCCACGTCGTAAGTCACAAGTCACGTAATTTTTATGCAAAAATGCGCGAATACACGTGCATGTACATGATTAGCCAAAGCTCTCTTCATGCCATCTCTATCTATATTCAAGAAATGATGAGGACTCTACTTTATAAATTAATATCTTTACCTTACTTTAGCAATATAGTACTAAAATATGCATACTTTAAAATTAAGAAAATAGATCTTGCTCATATGAGCCAATTTTTAACAAGGGTGTGGATGGTGTCAGTAGACTGGTGATGCGTCAATTCGAAAACTCATTCATGAATTAGACATCCCCATTTCTCACTCAATATATAATTTCTTAATTTATAATAGACTAGTACATGGTACGTGGGGCCCACGTTATAGCAATAGGAAATCACAAATATCATTAATTCTAGATCAAGTAATTGATGAATATTAGATTATGATGAGCATTGAAGCAATTAGGCCTTCAAAACCAATTAAGGAGGAGGAAAAACTTTGAATTGTAGCCATTGGATTTGGGTGATGGATGGTTGTGATCCTCTGAATATGCTAAACTGGTGCTTTTATAAGGAGTAAGGAAACCGTGGCTCTTCCTTTAAAAAATAATAGAAATAGTGGTCAAAGTAGTTTTTTAAGACCCTTCTCGACGTCTGAAACAACCTAATTTTGAAATCGGTATAGCACGTCGGGCACATTGTAGAACTAATTATGGACGGTTTTATTATTATTATTATTATTATTATTATTATTATTATTATTATTATTATTATTATTATTATTATTATTATTATTATTATTATTATTATTATTATTATTATTATTATTATTATTATTATTATTATTATTAGGTGGGGAAATGTAATCACATTTGGTTTGGTAATCTTCAAGATCAATACAAGCGGATATGGCCTGGTTAGGCCTTACTGCGTGCAAAGGAAGGTGCGATTTACAACCAGACGAATTCACAAATTTGCAGGAACGATGGTGCAAAACTACAGCGGCAGCACGACGGAGGACGGAGCTAAGCACCAGTAGTACGACGTCGGATTTGCGGCGACACGAGACAAATCTAGTCCTTGGGCCGGCGATCCAAGCTAGGGTGACAACGCAGCTGCGTACGCTGAGCTGCGGTTCGCCTAGCGTGCAGCTGCACAAGAACGAAGCCTGTCTGTCCCACGAGGAGACGGGCCAGCAGTACGACGGCATGCAGCAGGGAGCACCTTTGGGGTGCGGGACGCCGGCCGGCAATCGCGTCGCTGCTGCGCTGGAGGCGCACCGTCGCCAACGCAGCAGCGGCCGGGCGCGCTGGGAGGGGGCGGCCCCGTCGACCGCGACGCGCGGCAGGCCCACGCCTTTCGCCCTCGTCGGCCCCGCCTCCACCCCACGCGTCGTCCCTCCCAGGACCGGGCGCCACGCTCCGCTCGACCCAGCCCCCGACGTGCGCCGGCCGGGAATAAGATATTCGCAACGTGCAGCAATTGCTCCGTCCCGCCTCGGCACGGCAGCGCAGCAGCAGCAGCAGCCTGCCTGCATCGGGGCCGGCCAGCCTAGGGGGCCGGACGCACGCGCCAGCATGTGCCGCGGGGTTGGACCACAGGGTGGGGGGCCAGACAATCCACCGGCGGGAGGGGGGAGCATGACACGCGGCGGCGGCCCGCGGCCCGTGGCCTCCTGTCGAGGATATGTATCGTAAAGAGATGGAATTTTTTGTACGGATAATCCATTTTTTATTCGAAATTACAGAAATATACGTGGGAAAATTTTTACAAAATAGGCTCAGTCGCCTAATGGTTGGGCGATGAAGCCTTCGCTTAACCATTGGCGACTTTAATCCATCGCTCTACCTCGCGTGCATCGATCGCCAACCATTGGCGACTTTCATGCGATCGCCCAATGGTTGGCATCGCATTCAGACCCCATGAATGTTTTAAATTTTGTCAATTTTATAGTTTTAAATTGGTAAAAATTTCTGAAGTTGTAATAAAAGTTTATGTTCATTGTATGTTGTAGGTGTGTAAAAATTTTGGGAAACTTTTTAGGAACAAATGACCATAAAACAATTGGTACAAACGATGGTAAGTAATATTTTGATTTCTCGAGAATTTGGAAAGTGCATCAAACCTTCGCCAAAAAAGTGAAAATTGGTGGAGCTGTTCTTCATACATCCAACAGCCTCTAGAAAAAATTTGAGCAATTTCGGCTACGGGATCAAAAGTTATAGCAGTTTCAGTCTGTTTGACACACCTTGAAGAAACGGGCATAACTTTTGCATACGGTGTCCGTTTTCGACGTTCTTGTACTCGTTGGAAAGCTAACGACAAGCCCGATCCAATAAAACGACCAGCTTGCGTCAGTCGCCCTCAAGACCCCGAAAATCGGCCATCTTTGGACCTAAACCCGCGTCGTAAGTTTTTGGTTTCGTTGTTACCCTTTTTCTTGGTTTTCCTTTCGAATTTGGATTTTGTGTCAACTGAAAAGTTGTAGATCTCATCGAAACCTTTTAAATGAGTATATATAAGCCATATACAACTTTGCTATTTTATCTTTTCAGACTAGTTGTTTATATTGCATCGATATATAAAACTTGTGATAGAGAGTATTACAGATGGTTTGTATGTAGAACTATGCGTGATAATCGACCGTTAGGCCTATCGATCCTCCTCAACCCAATCCTAGCCCAGAGACACGAATTCTCAATAACATTAAAATATCACTTACCATCGTATGTACCGATCGTTCTACGGTCAATCGTTCCTAAAAAAAAATTTTCAAAATTTTTTGCACACCTATAATATACAATGAACATAAACTTTTATTACAACTCCAGTAGATTTTTACCAGTTTAAAACTACAAAATTGAAAAATTTAAAACATTCACGGAGACTTGAGTGCATCGCCCAACCATTGGCGACTCCATTTAAGTCGCCCAATGGTTAAGCGATCGATGCGATCGCCTTGAGGGTAGAGCGATCGATTAAAGTCGCCAATGGTTGGCGAAAGGCTTCAGTCGCCCAACCATTAGGCGACTGGAGCCTATTTTTGTAAAAAAATTTCCCGCGGGTATATTTCTGTAATTTTGAATAAAAAATAGATTATCCGTACAAAAAATTCTAAAGAGATGGGAGTATGTAGCGTTGGTCTTTTCAGAAGGGGGCCGGATGAAGGACTCAATTATTGCGATTTCTTAAGATGATACTATATGCATGCAATGAAATGGATCTCTCATCATTTCGTTCTGTTGGTTTGGCTCAAAACGTCCGGGGGTGATTTATTCCAAAACCTGCCGTATCAAACGTTCAGGGCCTGTTTAGTTCATGATCAGAAATTACCTAGCTATAAGTTAGGCGTACTACAATTTTTAAGTAGCTGTTTAGTTCACTGACGTAACTGTGGCATACTACACTTTCTTAGCACCCGGCCCCACACGTCATTGACTCAGTTTCTTGCCAAACTTTGCCACAAGTATGGTTTCGATTTTGTTAGCCACACTTTCTGTGGCAGCCACATATTAGCTAAACTTAGACATGGCAAAGTTAGGCACCAACCAAACATGCCCTCATTGAGTGCCGCCACTGCTTATTCACTCCACACGACGAGTACGTCTTTTTTTAGTATACGCTTAGACAGACAGAGGTTACGAATAAATTCATGATTTTGCCAAATTTCTACTAAAATGTATTTACGTTTGCGCGTTTTAGCACACGCTTAGACTGATGGAGCCTATTTTCTTTTCTGTCTATTTTACAGCAAAAACATCATTTTTCCCCCTCGTGTATATCGACTTTGAACATAAAGTTTTGCATGGTGGTATATGAATAATTAATCTATATATCTTCTCTTATTTGGTTTAGAACTTTTGAAATTGATTTGTGATTGAAATGGGTTGTAAAACAGCTCGCCAGGAAAAGTTGGAACCATCAAGAATTTAACCACTTGACTGAGCCACTGCATAATGGAAGAAGCCATTAATTAGGTGTGCAAGATAGCACCACGGTGCATTGTATCCTACACTAACAGGTAACTGTCAGAAGTCAGAACAGTGTCATACACACATCGAGGTATTATACACCTCTGACCTCTCCCCCATGCGTATATAAAGAGACCGCACCCTTCGTCTCCCTCCCATGTCAAGCCTCCATCTCGAGCTCGGCTCTCCACTGATCCTCTGCTTCTCGTCTCCTCTGTTTCTTGGATACATACACTGTGGTACGCTCTCTGTGCTGTAACCATGGTGGTTCTTGCCAAGGGCGACCTAGAGCAGATCGCGCTCCCAGCGGTGCAGAAGGCGCCGCCGCCGCTGGCCGACGTCCCGGAGGTCGACCTGGCCGCGGCGGGCCGCGGCGCCGCTGCCAGGGCGGCCGCGGCGCACGCGCTGGTGGCGGCGTGCGAGGAGCACGGGTTCTTCAAGGTGACGGGCCACGGCATGCCGGCCGCGCTCCTGGCGCGCGTGGAGGCCGCGGCCGCCGCGTTCTTCGCGCTGCCGCAGCGGGAGAAGGAGGCGGCGGCTCCCGGTAGGGCGTTCGGGTACGCGAGCAAGCGGATAGGCAGCAACGGCGACCTCGGGTGGGTCGAGTACCTCCTGCTTGGCGTCACCGCCGCCGGCGCCGCGCACGTGACGCTCCCCGGCGCGCCATTGCCCGTGTCCGGCGAGGTGCCGCCGGCGTCACCCTGCTCTTTCCTGTGAGTTCACCCTTTACATTGCGAATTGCTAGTTTACCGATGAAAGAGCTTCTCTGCTTTAAAAGAGCGGTATTAATCTTAAAATAAATAAAAAGATAAATAATATTTATTTATTATTTATATGTTTTAAAAGGTCAAAGCTTAAGTATAAGTTAAAAAGGATTGGATTTAGCTTATGAATAGTAATAACTTATAAAAAAAGTCTGTACAAATATATACTCACATACGATTTTAACCGATGTAAATAAACTCTCTATAGTGTGCAATACAATCTCGACTAGTACACCTCGTCTAAAAAGATACTCTATTTAAAAGCTAAATACTATAAGAAGTTATTAAGTACTATAAGAAGTTATTTCTTGTAGAAAAGTAATTTTTAAAACAACTAAACAGCGATTGTTATGAATTACGTAGAATTGAATTCGAAAATACGTTCATAGTTTTCTTTTTAGTTCCCCATGAGTGCAAGGAGAACAGATTTTGGAAAAATGGTGTGCTTTGCATGCTGTTCGAAAGATTCGTGAAAGAGACGTGTGCAAATCTAGAAGGACGGCAGGTCGACCAGAACCAGAACTTGGATTTTTATTTTTAGCTTTTGGTTGGGAGCAAAGTAGGAAAATGGTTAATTTTGTCCTTAAATAGTTACTCAATATTATTTTATTAAAATTATTATTTAAATTATTTTAAATACAGTCGTGAAAGGTTTTTGGTCAAATTTGTTAAACCTCAATAAAAATGTGCAACTTCTCTCTCTCTTTAAAAACCGTCATGGTTGTTTATCTTTCTGTCTTGTAGTATATAACCTCACTAAAACCACTGTGAGACAACATAGACTACAAATCGTTGTCCAAGCAGAAATGTATGGATTCAGGCTCGGTTTCTGTGGGCTACCGCTGATATCTTTTATTTACAATTTTTTTGAAACAATGGTGGATGAAAGAGACATAGATGTGAATGTACACGGTTTAGCCTAAAAAGCCATTTGAAGAAACGACTTAGAGAAGTCGTTCCGTTTGTTTAAGTTTTTGGAGAAGTTGAAACTAAAAGTTACAAAAACAACCAAAAAGAATTTTTTGTCTAATATACTTTTCTTTGGGTATATTCATATTATTTTTTACTTCTGATTTTTGCTAGAAGCTAATATGAACATCCGACTTCTCGAAATGACTTTTTCGCTCCTATCTTACGCATATATTTTCTCTTACCTTTTTCACGCTCACATATTTTTTCTAAAAATTACTTTTTTCAACTACTATTATTTATTTTCAACTAAAACATATCGACCGCAGGCAGTACGAACTCTCCCTGGTGATGTACGTGCACCTCAACTTTGCATCCACATTCAGCCATTAGATCTCGGACAGTCTCGTACCAAAAGTAACATACCTAAAGAAAAAACGCTACCTACAAATAGCTCGTGCTATATTTGTATCAACAGTAGAGAATCTGAATCACTCCGCCACGCTCACACCCTCCATCTCCTTTCTCCTCTATTTACTTCTAATAAGCTATAAACAAGCTAAACCCGAGCGAGTCTAGTCTTTTGGGCTCGAGCTCGGTAGAAACTCGAGCTGATCTCGAGTTAGGGTCCGAACTTAGACCTGGCCGAATTTTTTTAGGCTTAAAGTTGGCTTATGTTTATACTGTCTACAGTAATTACCTTTTAAATAGTGCGCTTTTCAAGGCGGGTCAATAGAAAAATTATAGTAAAAAATGTACTGAATTTAGTTGTATCGGCTAAAATCATATGCGACTATCTATCACTGCGTACTGTCTCTCATGAATAGCAGAATTCAAATATTTAAACCATAAACTATCAGTCCAAAAGAACCAACCCCAGAACTCGGCTCGACTTCGAATCGAGCCTAGAACAAACCGAGCTTGAGTAGCTCGTAAGTCTTGAGCTTTTTTTACAGCTTTAATTACCTCTGCTTCTTTTCCCTTTTCCTATCCTCTCCACATCTCTCTCCAACCAAACCTTTTGTTCTAGATTGGATATCCATCCCTCACCTTGAGAAAACAGAGTCCATTCATGAGTAAGTCTAAAACTGTGTACTTTCTCATGTCTATGTCTTTGCTATTCACTGTCGTCTTAAAAAAATAATTAAAAATCATTAATCATAGTCTAAAAAATAAGACTTAAGTTTTTTATCGAATATTTATGAATAAGTTTCAAGCTACCAAACCAAATTAAACGGATGGATGGACAAAATCTGTTGGATAAACACCAGAAAATTTTTCGATTCTCATGCATGCGTGCACAATTAGGGCATTTCCTGCAGACGTACGTACGTGTCACCTAGCTGCATGCACTCTGGGGCAGCCCATCATCACTCGCTTACTCACCGTTCTTATCCCGTTTCTAGATCTTCTGTTCCCCTTTTTAAAAGGTTATTAAAAAGTGGAAAATAATATAAAAACTTTGAGCTGGCGGGCCGACCACGACGCTTTTCGCCTCCCAGTTGCACATATAAATACTTGCACTGTTGCACAGTTCGAATTTGCGTCACCTGCGCTTTGGGCGCTCGAGTCTTTCTTTTCCCTTGGCGCACGTGTGCAGCGGCTGTCGCATGCCCTACCTCAAGCTTTCGTTAAATGATGAGGCCTTTCTGCCGTCTTCATCGCCTCAAATCTTTTTTCTCCCGTGACACACCTGTTCAACGCGGCAAAGAAATGTCGACATACAGTGACATCTGTTACTATGTATCGTCCCGTTTTAAACGGTTTTAACTTCTATTTTTTTTTTACTTTTGGATTATTTATACCAAAAACTATTTAAAACGTATTGACTTCTAATTTTAGTTTGTTTAGGTTTTTCGTTTTTTTTCTTTTTTCTCATTATTCCTTTTGCATTGCCAGTGACGATATAACAGTTTTTTTATTTTTTTCGGAAAAAGGTAAGAGCCGCTACAGTGTAGTTTGAGCCAAAAGCCGATGTGTTTGACTTTGAGGGTGTTCATACCAGCTTTTGCTGGTGCATTATGGCTTTTGACTGAAAATAAATAGTAGTACCTGAAAGAAGTGACTTTGAGAATGAGAACGTGAGCGGTATAGATAGTGAGGGAGAGATACATGTGTGCGATGCAAGTAAGAGTAGTGGAGTACATGATGCCTCGGTGATCATCTGCCTTATTCCCGTAAGATGGTGACGAAAGGAGTAAAGAAGCCATTTCGAGAAGCTGAGTGTTTGTATTAGCTTTCGGTTTTTTTTGGAGTAGAAGTTAATACAAACAGGGCTTTTATAAGGACCGAGCTTGCTAGGAATTCTAAATCGAGGGCGAATTTGGAACGTCGAAACTTCTTATGAATTTTGCAGATACCTCGTAGATCAATTCATACATTCTAAACGGAGTCCGATGGAGAAAATGGTGTTATCTTGAAATAACTTAAGTGATTGCAGTGTGTGTTTACGTATTTAGAATCTACTGTACCGACGCCAGTTGATCTTTTATGCTTGCAGTGATCTTCTGAACGAGTACATAGTAGCTGTGAGAAGAATGACCTGCGAGGTGCTGGAGCTGATCACGGAAGGGTTGGGCATTGAGGAGAACGATGTGTTCACTGGGTTGGTCTTGGACAAGGAGAGCGACTCGATGCTGAGGGTGAACCATTACCCACCACGCCCCGAGCTGAAGCAGCCGGGGCTCGGCAGGTTGATTGGGTTTGGCGAGCACACCGACCCTCAGATCATCTCTGTGCTCCGATCCAACGACACGTCCGGCTTGGAGATCTCTTTGCACGACGGCAGTTGGGTCTCGGTGCCACCGGATCAGAACTCGCTCTTCGTCAACGTTGGTGATGCCTTGCAGGTAATACTATAGACGAAAAAATGAAAGCCTTTTCATTGGATATGACTAGTATTGTATTTTTCTAAAAAATAAATATGTATTTATATTAAACAAAACTTAACAGTAGTAACATTTATGAATGAAAATGAGTTCCCGGACATATCAAGCTTGGCAATGTCCAGCTGCCCTTTGAGCCGGGTCCACTATGATGTTTGAGTGAATCGGTGTGGATGTCAAAGTGGCATTTCTATCCCAATCAGCCAACCTTTTGGGGAACCATGCTGCCAGTCGGTGTTGTCGAACAGGCAAATCTATCAGTCATTATTCAAAATCTTTTCGATGAGCCAATAGCTCGTTGGAACTCGTTAATTTTCTAACCCACCCGCAATCCTCTCATTTTCTACGGCCTATTTTCAAATTCGAACAAGTACTTAGTCCAAAGATTCCCCTCCCATCAGTCTTCCAATCCTAGCCGCCCCCTAATCCCTAACCCTATCCTCCTCATTCTCCGCCTCTTTTCCTAACATGCCGTCTCTCCTCCTACCCCTCCGGCCGCCACTTAACCCATTGCTTCTCCTCCCAAGCATTGCCCAATCCTTTCCAATTCCTTCTCTCCTTTGAACTTTGACCATCGTCTAATGTTGGCTCTTATCCTGCCTCACCGATTGCCCTCTCACTCCGTTTAGATCTCCTCTACTGCCACCCTACATGGAATCTCCTTTGTCGCCACCATGACGGAGATACCCTACCACTTGGGGGCTAAACCGCCGGTCACCTTTACTCTTGCAGTCCCACCATGACTAGATCTCCTTCATCATGGCCAAGGAGATCCCCATGAGACTGCAGGTCGCCTCTGCTCCCGCCCCACCTGGATCTCCACTACCATCAATGACATCGCAACAAGGATCTCCTCCACTGCATTGGCAAGGTCGCTGATTGCCCTTGCTCCCGCCCCGCTTGAATCCCCATCTGATATTGAATCTTGATGAATCATTAGTGTGTCGGTTATAGCACTATGAATCTTTTGGTCTTAGTAATCTTTTAGTCTTGATGTTTTGGATTGGTCGTCCCTGAATTTTTATGGTTATTTTTTGAAGTTAAAACTTAAGAAAAATGTGTTGAATTAATCCATTTCTTTTGACAACGATTCTTTTGTTATCGAGGCTAGACAAGAGAGTTTAAGTTTACTCAAGCTTGAGCCGAGCTCGAGTTCAGCTCTAGACTCAGATGTCAATCTAGGCTTGCTCAAGCTTAGCTCAAGTTTATATTAAACTCGATCCTATCCAAACATACTTGTTCTAACTCGACCCATTTACAACCCTACACACGGCTTGATAGTGATGATAGGTCCGGCCTACACGCCCTACACATGGCTGCATAGTGATGATAGGTCCGGCCTGCACGTGAAATCTGAGAACATAGTACTATGATAATGGCGGCACAGAAAGATGACGCTGGTAATTGTGCAGTCCTTGCTTTGTTTAGTAGCCGGCAAGCTAATTCCCTGTTTAGGTACTGGCGGCCGACTTCCTCTGTAGCCAGGTGAATCGAGGTACAACACAGTGTTTTTTTAAAAAAAAATGGTGAGAAAAGTGTAGGGAGCACCTAGGCATGCCTTTTTCACTTTTCCTGTGTCACTAACTCAGTGTTGTTATTGTTAGGTCCAGTTTGCAAACTGGGCTCCGTTTGCCGTACCTTTTCTGTTTGAATGCTGGTTCTTGGGCTAGCAACTTGGAATTTAACGTATGCGTATGTATACATGCAGGTTCTGACGAACGGGAGGTTCCGGAGCGTGAGGCACAGGGTGATGGTGAACAGCGTCCGGTCGCGGCTGTCGGTGATCTTCTTCGGCGGCCCGGCGCCGCGGGAGAGGCTGGCGCCGCTGCCGTGGCTGGTGGGGGAAGGCGGGCGCAGCCGGTACAGGGAGTTCACCTGGAGGGAGTACAAGGCCTCGGCGTACCGGACCAAGCTTGCGGAGAACAGGCTCTGCCACTTCGAGACCACGAGCTAGCACGCGCTTGTTTCCAAGTTTTTGAGATTTGTAGACACTTTGTGTGTGGTTTTTTGCTTTGCTAGTGTGTTTGTTGTAGCTGGTGTGCGCGTGTATATATATGTGTGTGAAAGATTAGTTCTTAGTGTTTTGTAATGAACCGGGCAGTAGTTAAGAGTGTCGAAAAGGTATCAAGAAAGGCACGAACAAAATCAGAAGATGGCAAAATATAGTACATAAAACAGAGAATACAAATACTTGCACGTTTTAGATACTAGTCGAATACCAGTGTTTTGCTACGAATAAAAAAAAATCATATTATCTCAGTATGTTAAGTTGACATTGTCAGGAATCAGGATCATCCTACCTAGTCCACGCGCTCGGCCATGTCGCAGCTCCGCGTCCCACGTGTCTAGTAGGATTCTGTTATTTTTTTTCTTGTTAGAGAATTTTTAGGGTAGTAAAATTTGTAGTTTTTTATAGTGTTTTTTCTATTTTTATTAGAGATTTTTATAGAGGTGTAAGGAGTTAGGAAGGGTAGATGAACCACCATCAATAACTTTCTCTTTTAGGTAGTAGAGATAACTACGCCGTTTTCTTGAACTTCTTCACACTGTCAGAAAAAAAACCTAAAATTTGACTCTGAAACGGCGTAACTCGGTTCATGAACAAGTAGGTTTTTAGGCAGGAGCGGCCTGTCGAATGTTGATGCCGCGGCGAGAGGCCGCTAGACCGAAGCAACGGACGGCCGAGGAAGCAAGCAGGATGCTCAGGCTTTCCATTCGACCCCCGCAGCCACACCACCCCACCCTCGCGGGCGCGTCGCGCGGCGCGCAGGGGATCGATTTCACCTTGAAGCGGTGGACGGTACTGCGACCCATGCTAGCGCACCGGCAACGATAGCCTGGGAAGGAGTCTCTCCACTTCACTCTCTCTCACGCGGAATTTCCGCGCTGCCTGCCCGCCCTGCCCTGCTTGTGGCCCGGGCGGCCTGTTGCGCTCGTGCTGCGTTGTCCAGATGTGCCAACGGTGGTACTGCGTGCGGCCTGTGAGTGCCTGACGCAACGCGCGGTTCCGCTGCGGCGGAGCCAGCCTTGAGCGCATCTCTCGCCGCACCGGGCCTCGTACATTCTACATACGCAAGTGGATAAGTCTATAAATAGATTGTCAGCCATGCAGTCTGTTCTTTTTTTTTTTTGACTTATGTCTGTACATTATATCTTTTAGTTGAAAATTTTGAATTTTTAGATGTTCGTGATAGAGATGGCGGAGATAGAGATACTTGTTTGTGATTTTAGCTAGTACATATATTAGGTTTTTAACGTGTACTACAATTAACTTATAAACCTCTTCTTAAAAAAATACTCTATTTAAAAGTTAGATACTGTAATAAAGTCAAAAACCGATTTGGATATCGGAAAGAACAAGCCCGTATTGTTGAGCGCATTTCCTTTGCGAACTAGAGTAGTAGGACATGCGAACGACGTGAGTGAATTTCAAACATGTACTGTATGTAATGTAAAGCTGACCATTTGATTTTCGTACGACCCTGCTTAATTCCCGTATGCAATTCGTGTCTAGGAAAGCCCCTGCGGTAGAGACACTTCCAGTGGTGAGAGCAAAATAATAATATAAAAAAGATAGAGTTGAGTTGGAGCGAATTATTGAAGGAGCACGATAATTTCATCAGCTAAAAGCAAGGTAAGAATTGTTGAAATTGGGTGACTCATATCCTAATCTTTTAGTACTTGAAGAAGTATGCTATAAATATTCTTAAATGAATTCTAATTAAATTAGGATTACAACTTCATTTTAGAGGAGAATTAAGGGAACTATACAAAACCATAACCCATAAGGTGTGGCCATAGAGAACCTAAGCCACAAGCCAATAAGCCAACTCATTAAAAGTAAGAGGCACATAAGATGATTACATGCTAGATTATTATTTAGCACTAGATTCTAGTATATGATAAGGATTTAAGAGTCCTAAAATGTTTGAAAAGATTATGAGAGAGCGATAATTTATTGTACTCTTTTAAGGTTGTACTTAACGAATTTGTGGTTGACTTTGCTAAATTTTTCTCTCGTCTTTATTGTTTCGACATCGTTATTTTGATTCTGTCTACTTTAATTCATCTATTTTGTTCATAAGATTGTATGTTCTCATCGACTCTATCACATGTATGTTCTCATAAATGAGCTTGTTGTTGTGCTATTATTGAGCGTTGTCAAACCCTAGTTTTGAAGGCACACGAGGAACCTGTAAAAACTGATGATAGAAATTTCACACAATAATGCCCGCGCGTGGACAACAATTTACCGTACAAATTAAACTTGTACAAAAATGTATGATATGGTGATGGGGATGGCGGTGCATCAGCAGGGGAGACGACAAAGGTTAGTGCACTGGCAGGGACTAATGACAACACAAAATGCAATGTTGGAGATAGCGGTAACGGTGACTATTCAGCGGCAGGGATTGTGCACTTTGGGTGCTGATGTGCCAAAATTTGTAGCCGGCCCACGAGGAGGCAATTGCTGACGACACAAACGTGGCCAGTCCATGCCGGCGTCACCTCGTTGGCCAGCATTGCCTCCAGGGGCGAAGCCAGCATTATGACATTGGGATCCTGTGACACCAATGTGGCCCAGTAATGCATTGAGTAGCTCATGTATTTTTTGTAGGTGAACCCAATAATATAAATCAAGTGAACCCAGTCCAGGCCATAGCAGCTCTCATTACCCATTAGCCCAAGGCATGAAGCCATTTCTTCCAGCCGGCAGCCCAAGATCCCTAGTCTAGGCGTCCAGCGCATGCATCAGGCCATCAGTTGAGCTCCCTCTATCCCTCATCACTTGACCTAACCTGCTAACCAGCCCCGCCTCTGGTAGAAACCGGCGCTGCGGCGGCGGCGAGAAGCCAAGAAGTAGGCCGCAAGCCGATCGCCCGATCCCTTCCGTTTTTCTTCAGCTCTTGTTCTTCTGAAGTTCCGATCGCAGTATAGTTCCGAAGTTCTGGACTGGGAGGTAGTTACTGAGGCCTAGTTCATCTTTTCCTGTTGTATGTTCTCTTTGGTAGTCAATAGCTTGCTTTTGATTTTTGATGGAATAATACTTCAAATTGGGCACTAGCCTAGCCTGGATTGGAGTTCATGTGTTAATTAATCAAAGTTAATTTTTTGTGGCAACTGACTAAGAGATTATGGGTTGATGGTCTGATGGATAGTTAGGAACATGAAACAAAATAAATAGCATGGGTGCATAGGCGCTACATACAAGTTCCAATTGGTTTGACACTTTTTTTTACTCATGGTCCACAGGTCCACTAGCCAACATTATCTATTTATCTTGCCAATTGCTATATAGGGTTAATAGTTAAGCATGTATATTTAAGTTGTCACGCATTTTTTTATTCTTCTAGGTAATGCGTAATGGAACGATTTTTGAAAAGAAAACTATCATCATATATTGATGCGGGGACTTCACTGCCAAGAGAGATTAATTTAGATGAACTTCCTTATGATCTAGCTGATCGAAAAAGAATTGTACACTACAGTAGTAATCCGAAGAAACAAGATGAGATAAGGCGAAGATATTTAAGTAGAGGACCTAATTTGCTATGTGGAAAAGGACATGTTTTCTATTATTCAGAATGATGCCGTGATTGATCGCTTTTATGAAGATGAAAACTCGCATAGCGCAACTACAAAATGTGTCACTTCACATGTTTCGCTCAATGATATTCCTTTAGTCTATAAAATTTTCATACTACCGTTGTCATTTTTGAATTATAACATGTGGTATTTATTCATTGCTTTTAGGAAGCTAGAATTGAAGCTGCGAAGTTTTCTTTTGGGACTCGGTTTCTTTTCTCCTAAATTATGTAAATGAGTGGTTTCATGACTTCACCCGAACTGGTATGTCTTACCTTTTGAATATAGAAAAACTATTATGTCTATGTATATTCAATTGTTTATGTAATCTTTTGGTGTGAGATATTCTAATTGTTACATAGCATGAATTGTACTCTACTAGTACTATAATTAGTTTATGCTCTAGTGGCCTAGTGACCCCAACGTCTAGTTTTTCTGGCTTCGCCCCTGATTGCCTCTCGTCATTGTTGAGCCTATTCTTACAGTTGAGGAACCGTCGCTAGTTAGTTCAGTTCGATCGATTCTTCTGTTATACAAAAGATAGATCGATCACAGAAGATGTAAATAGTAGATTGAAACATAGAGATAGGAAAAACTCCTGATCTTTCTTTATTGCTTTCTTTTTCTCATGTAAGTACAAAATAGCCAATAGCACTCCCTATTTATAGCTTAATGGCGAGGTGTCCACCATGGGCTAAGACTTCAAGCCCAAGCCTAAGTTTCCTAACACTCTCCTTAGGCACTCATCCAACACGTTCGTGCCTCATCAAAACTCTATAAAAAACCCAGTGGAAAAAATTTGGAGAAAGAGTACATGATACATATTATGCTGCGTTGCACGAACTGCCTCATTAAAAACCTTGGCCAAGAAACTTCAGGAAAACTCATCAAGGGAAAAAGAATACAATCTACCAAATTTTATTTAATCTTCAGGATTTATTCTTTGAGTACTCGATCTTCGTGATCAAGTTTTAATAACGGGCTTAAAAAAATCTCCCCCTAAATTCCGCACTTCTCTAAGTCTCATAATTCTAATTCCTCGTACGCATCTTTCAAAACTAGATGCTGGGAGTGACTTAATGAATAAATCTGCAAGATTTTCACATGACTTACTATGCAGTACCTTAATTTCGTCTATCTTTTGCAATTCATGAGCATAGAAGAACTTGACGTTGCTATACTTTGTGAGATGACTCTTCACGTAGCCGTCTGCACTTATGCAACACAAGCTGCATTATCTTCATAGATAATTATGGGAGCTTGTATGATATTCATCCCACATGACTGTTGAATGTGGTGAATCATTCATCAGAGCCAAGCACATTCTCGTGCGGCTTCGTACAGCGCTATGATTTCTGAGTGGTTTATCGAAGTCGCCACAAGACTTTGCTTAGAGAATTTCTATAACATAGCTTGTTTGTGACCTTACGGTATGCGGGTCTGATAGGTACCCTACATCTGCATAGCCAGTTATATTCAAGTCTTGGTTCTTTCTGTAGAATAACCCAAGATCCTTGCTACTTTGGAGGTATCGGAAGATATCCTTTATTCCCTACCAATACCTTTTGGTAGATTCTGCACTATACCTTGCTAATAGGTTCACAACAAATACAATGTCCGGTCTAGTGCAGTTCGCTAAATACATAAGTGCTCCTACTGCACTTAAGTATGGATATTCCAGTCCCAGGACTTCCTTTCCCTCTTCCCTAGATCGGTACGAATCCTTTTCTTGCTGTAAAGATCTCCTAATCATCGGTACTTTTGATGGGTATGCCTTCTCAAAGCCGAACCTTTTTAACATCTTCTGGGCGTAGGCTGACTAATGTACTAATATTCTTCTAAGGACATGCTCGAGTTGCAGGCCTAAGCAATATTTGGTTTTACCCAAATCTTTCATTTCAAATTCTGACTCCAGGTAAGAACTTGCTTCTTTTATGTCTTCCATGGTCCCGATGATATTCATATCATCTACATATACTGAAATTATACAAAATCCATTATAGGATCATCGTATAAACACACAGGGACAATCTTCATTATTCGTATAGCCTTTCTTGCATAGAAAGTCGCTTAAGCGATTATACCACATCCTGCCTGATTGCTTAAGTCTGTACAGTGATTTCCTGAGTTTCACACTGTATGGATTTCTATTTGCTTTGTCTTGGTTCGGGACAGTGATACCTTCAGGTACCTTCATATAAATTTCTGAATCCAAGTTTCCATAAAGGTATGCAGTTACCACATCCATCAATTTCATTTCTAAGTTCATATTTACTACCATTGAGATTAAGTATCTAAAGGTAATACCACTCATAATCGGGGAATAGGTTTCTTCATAATTAACTCCTGGACGTTGAGTGAAACTTTATGCAACAAGCCTTGCTTTATATCTTACAAGTTCATTTCTTTCATTTCTCTTTCAAAAAAATACCCACTTATGCCCTATAGGGTGCACATGGGGAGGTGTGCGGCTTATATGCCTAAACACCTCTCTTTTGTTTAGAGGTAATAATTCATTTTCTATTGCCTTTTTCCAATATTTCTAATCTGATCTTTTCTTACATTCAGCGAGCGATGCGGGCTCTGGATCAAGATCGATGGTTGTAGCAATTTTCTTTGCAAAATAGATATCAACATTGGTTGTTGTCCTATTCATAGATTCTCCCGTGTGCACACAGTTTATAGCTATTTCGTCATGAGTTGATTCTTCTTGTGCTTCTACTTGCTCACAGCTCCTTCCAGTTGCGGCGACAAATCCATTTAGTTTTTCAGCTCCGATGTGTGCCCACACATCCATGCTGATTTCTCCCTCCATGGGAATGTTCAAATCCAATATGCCCTTTTATGAAGGTGTCATACTGGTGTCAAGTCTCAACTAGCTCCCTTTCTGGTTTTGGAGAACTTCAGTGATTGAATGTGCCAAGTCCTTCTTATCCTTTTTCACCAGGCGTCTCCAGTTACTTGGGGTTCAAGGGACCGGAGTTCTCGTTCTTTTATTACGAGGCATCTGGAAGGGATTAGGGATACCTTCAACTTTCTTTGGTATTTCAACCCTCTCTGGTGCATGCGTGCAGGCACATGCGATTTGGTTATGCTCTTTAAATCACTAAAGTGGTCAGGTAGTTGGTTTGCTAATGCTTGCAAGTCAATAATCTTCTGGACTTCTCTATTTGTTTCACTAGTGCATGGATCATATGCATGGATTCCCGTGGCTTGCCACGTAATTTCCGACATTTTTCATCAAGGGGTTGATTTCCTCTCCCTAATGTTGGAAAACTATCCTCATCAAATATGCAATCAACAAAACGGGCAGTATGCAAATCTCCTGTTATGGGTTCTAAATACCTGATTATGGATGTTGTCTCATAACCAACATATATCCCAGTCTTTCGGAGAGGACTCATTACAGTACGTTGTGGAGGGGTACAAGTACATAAACCTTGCATCCAAACCTCCGGAGATGAGAAATTTTTGGTGTTGACCCTTGCACTAGTTGCATAGGTGAATGGATGTTGTACGCCGATGGTCTAAAGTTGATGAGAGTTGCTGCATGCAAGAGTGTGTCACCAATATGTAGCTGGCAAATTACAATTCTGCAAAAGTGGTCGGGCAATAAATATAATTCTCTTGATTAATGCCTCTGCTAGACTATTCTAGGTGTGAATATGCGGTACAGAATGCTCAACTGTAATTCCCATTGCCATGTAATAATCATTAAATGCCATTAAAGTAAATTCTTCGGCGTTGTCCATTCTGATGGACTTTATGTGATGGTCAAGAAAAATATTTCTGATGAGAATTATCTGCGAGATCAGCTTTGCAAAAAGCATGGTTTCTCATAGACAATAAACATACGTGCGACCATTTTGAGGAAGCATCGATAAACACCATGAAATATTTAAATGGCCCTGATAGTGGCTGTATGGGACCACAAATGTCACCTTGGATGCGCTCCAGGAATGCAGGGACTTCATCATTCACTTTCAGAGTAGAAGGTCTAGTAATTAATTTCCTAGTGGCACATGTGGGACACATAAAATCTTCATGATTCGAAAAATTCTTTACATTAATATTATGTCCCTGTGAATTGTTAATTACATTTCTCATCATACTAAGACTTGGGTGGCCTAATCTATTATGCCAGAGACAGAAAAGTTTAGAGCTTCTAAATATTGTTTTCATGGCAGTATAGGCTACAGGTGCCTTGATATTGGTGTAGTATACCCCAGTTTCTAATGAAGGAAGTTTTTCTAATACCCTTTTTCTATTTGCTTCACGCTTCGTAATGAGCAAGTATTTCTTCCCATACTCTTCTTCAATCTCAACGTGGAAATTATTAGCGCGAATATTCTTGAAACTTAGGAGAGTTCTAGTCGATTCTAGGTACAATAAGACTTCTTGGATGACCAAAGTTGTGCCTATTGGGAGTATAATTGTGGCTCTTCCTGAATCTATTATACAAGCATCGCTACCGGCGATTGTTGTAGGGCTGCCAGCATTCTTACTAATCAACTGAAAGAATTTTGTCTATTTTAAGATGGTATTCATTGTGCCGCTGTTGGCTAAGCACACTTCCTCCATAGGGCGCCACACGTATTCTAATATAAAGTATTTTATTAATATGTAGTAGAAGGCAATCAACACATAAATAAAATACTTCAATATCAGAACATATCATACCATTATAGATTGAATAAATGAATGAATTATTCAATATCATTCAACCATCATGAGAAAATAAAATTGTTTGAGTACCATCCATGCAAATTCTAACTTATTTCTCCCACATATAAAGTAAATGACAATTAAAGTCTAAATGCATTCTGTGCATTAGACTGAATCTACTAAGAAGTCAGAGACTTCGATTGCTATCTTCTCGAGGGTGATATGCTCTTCCAGAGAAATCATGGTGGTGGTGGCTGCAATATCAAAAGGGGGTGCTGCTGCCGAGATGGTTTCAACTTCCATCAGTGCAGATAGCTGCTAAGAACTCTCCCCCTCAATAGAAGCAATGTGGGTTTCATGCTGCCCTTTGCCATGCTTCTTCATCTGAGCTTGGAAGGCATCGATGACATGCTGCGACTCTTTACAGATCCGTGACCAATGCCCCCACTTGCCACACTTATAGCAGGATTGGTCTTGCTGACCATAGGGCTTGCCGTCCCGCTTTGACTTGCTTGCCTTATTCTCACGTGGAGCATCTGACTTCCCTTTCTGGGCTGCGCCCTTACCCTTTCTTCCCCTTTTCTTTATTATGGGTTTTCGCACCTTGTAACTCTCGGCGTTGGCTTCACGGCCAGCAGAACTCCCAGGTGGCTGTGTGACATAGTTCTTACGGAGAACTTCATCCTAAGCATATGCAATCTGCATCATATCAATCAATTCATCATACTCCTTGTAGCCGTATTGACGATAGTTGCGTGCAGACTGTACTGCATTGGGGTGGAAGGTGGATATGGTTTTCTCAATCTTTTGCTCATATGAGATCTACTTGCCACAAAGTTGAAGATTGGTATAAATTCTGTGCAGAGTAGAATTGTATGTCTCGAACGTGTTGAAGTCGGCAAATCCTAGTCAGATCCACTCTTGCTTTGCCTAAGGAAGGATGGTGTACTTTAGCCTCTCGAACCGTTTCTTGAGTACAGTCCATAATGCTGACGCGCTCTTCTCTATCATGTATTCTTTCTTGAGAGGGAGACAGAGGTGGTGCATGAGGAAGTGAAGTACTTGATCATTTTCCTCAGGGGTGGGTTGGGCATCCTGCGGTGCAGTAGTCACAATGGCAGCGTGGAGCTTCTTGGCTCCAAGTACTATCTTGACATCGGAAGCCTAAGTCAAGTAGTTTTGGCCATGCTAAGCCAGTTCCTTGAACTCCTGGTTCGTAATACCTGTCATCTACATGTGCATAAAAGGAATAAATAAGTTTACTGCCGGTAAACAAGCATAAAATAAATTTACTTTAGGTAAATAAATTGGATAATGGTACAAAAGATTCTCCTAATGTTTCGGAATTTTCCATGCATTTTCGATAAATTTTACAGTTAATTTCGGTGATTAAAGGCAATTTAAATAATTATGATTAATTAAAATAGTAAATAAATATATAAAACATAGAAAATAATAATGACAGTACTAAACATGTTTCAAATGCTAAAATAATTTAAAATTTGAATTCCCGAGGCCCTTTTATGCCGGAATATGAATTTCAGTGAATTCTGTAATTTTCGAGGGCCTATACGCAAATTTTCAATTTAGAGAAAATTTTTGCGTATTTTTTTGATTTTTTGAGGGCCTTTTTGCAAAATTCAAGACCCATATGAAAATTCTGAGGACCCTTCTATAATTTTTAGATTTCGGAGGGCCTTTTTGCAAAATATCTGGAGCCCCTCCTCCAGGCTGGGCCACCGGCCCATGTTTCTTTCTGCCCAATCGGTCCCATTGCCGGCCGGTTCAAAAGGCAAAGGGTAAGGGACCCTACCCCTATTCCCGTCAGTGGCGGCAGTTGCAACGCTCAAAGGTGGCGGCGGGCGCGGGCGATTGACAGCCCCGAGCGGCGGCTTCAGGCGACGACTTCAGGAGCTGGCGGCTGGCTTCCGGCGGTGACTTCAGGCGGTGGCTTTAGAAGCCAGCGGCGCGCTAGGGGAGGCCGACGGCCGGCTTCTTGCTAACGCCGAGCGGTAGCGTGCAGCGGCGATCGCTTCGCGGCACCGAGTGGCGAGGCATCCAGCGAGCAGCAGCGTGCGGGGGCACTCGGCGGCACCGAGTGGCGGCGCGACGCGGCGGCCGACCTCGGCGGCACCCGAGTGGCGGCGGCAGCACCCGAGCGGCGGTTTCTACGGAGGCGGCCAAACATTGCTTCGGGTGACAGCGTCGGGCCCACTCTGGGCAATGGAACTAGGCACAGGTGGCGGCCGACGACGGCTTCGGGCCAGCGGCGCTGGGCTCGGGTGGTGGCGAGCAGCGGCTTCGGGCCAGCGGCATTGGGCTCGAGGCGGCGGCGGTGGTGGCCGGGCGATGGCGCTGGCTCGAGGAGGCGGCCAGCGGCGGTGGCCGTCGGGCGGCGCTCACGCATGGCGGCAGTACGAGGCTGGCCGTACGAGATTTTTTCTCTGTTTTTTCAATCTACAATGCAATCAACATCTACTCTTTCATGTAATCTATCTATCGACATTGTGCCGGCGACTTCAAGTCTACTCGTGGTAGATTAGAGCGGATTTGCATCGTAGAAAATAGTCTAGAAAGCGAAATCTGCGGAATTTAAAGCGATCTAGATGTAGACAATTCAATCTACTAATGCTTCGATGATTACCTCTCAATTCACCAGAGCGAGTCATGCTGATAACGTGTTGGGAAACCGTCGCTGGCGAGTCTGTCCAATCGATTCCTCCGCTATGCAAAAGACAGATTAATCACAGAAGACACAAATAGTAGATTGAAACACAGAGATAGGGAGAACTCCTCTTTTTTTATTGTTTTCTCTTTCTCATGCATGTACAAAATAGCCAATAGCATTCCCTATTTATAGCCTAGGTGAGGTGCCCTCCACGGGTAAAGACTTAAAGTCCATACCTAGGTTTCTTAACACTTACTATCGGCTGTTACTTTTAATTGTATCTAGTTAGTCTAACAAATAATAATTATAAAAAAAACTAAAATTAAAAGCTGAGTAATGGGCTGTTTGGGAGAGCCCCACCACTAAAAACGTGGATCTGGAGCAGCTCCACCGTAGATCTGGGATCCCACCATGGAGTGTTTGGCTTGTACAGCAGCTCCAGATCCACGAAATTGAGATTTTGGTGGGAATGGCCACTTTTGGTGGGATGGGGTGTGTAACCAGTGGCATTGGTGGGTAATTACCACCCAACTCCACGGTGGAGCACCCCTTGAGGAGCTCCATGAAATCCATGGATCTGGCCCTCAGATCCAGGATTTTGGTGGATCCAGATTTCGCGGAGCTGAAGCGTTTGGGTAAAATTTCGTGGAGTGGAGCTGTTTTTCGTGGATCTGGAGCTAGTGGAGCTCTCCCAAACAGGCACTAAGAAGACAAGAAAAGAAAACAGGAGACGTTGTACTCCCAAATTTATAGGACGTGGCCGCTGTAGATTGCTAGCAATAGGATGCGATCGTGCGGGGAACACGCTGCATGCCTCGTCTTCCACTCATCGACCATCACTCCGAATTGAATGGAGAGATAGGGTAGGGTGGGACAGAGATGGAGAGGGAGGGAGAGATCATGGAGTAGCTTTAGTGCCTGGGGTCCCACTCTTGAAGTTTGATTCCCTATCAAGTGTCACGTTTACACTGCGATACCACAGCCTACACATCGCAAACCAATCAGGATCGAAATCAAAGGCCACTATGCAGATGCAAGGAATCTATCCATAACTATGAGACAATCATGCAGTGATTTAGAGGGAGAAAATTGAACTTACTAGAGGTGTTAGAGCAAGTACAATAGTATAGCCAACTAGTGGCTATAACACTTGTCCATTTTATCTATAGTCTTCAAAAAAATAGTTCATACAATAAGGTAGCTATTACAATAATTATTTGGTCCCACGTGTAAGAGAGTGAAATGCATATTTTTACGTGCTATAGCTAGCTGTAATTTAGTAGCCAGCTTCCTTCTCTCTCTTCATTTCTCTCTCTGCCACGTAAGATTTGGTTGATATTATATTTGATATAGCCCGCTGACTAAGCCTTATTGTACCTGCTCTTAGGCTGGCCGATAACGGTGGCCTTCCACTTGAAGATGTTGTCCACAAGCTTGGCCGAGAACCCACCCATGAAATTCTTCACAAGATTTACAACAACACTCAAACATGGAAGCCGAGATCAGGAACCGATCGTAATGAATCGGGGTAAAACAATCAAACTCGTTGGGATCAAATTCGAAAGAGAGTATATGCGCACACACACTAACCAATCAATCCATAACTACAAGGCAACCATGTTGTAATTTAATTGGAGGGTCAAAGTCAACCTCACCATGAGGTGTCGGGTGGGCTAATGATGGTGACCTGCCACTCAAAGATATTACTACTATCATCCCATCCACCAGCCCAGCCGAGAACCCATCCATGAGATTGTTTGCGAGATCTGCAACAACATGGAAGCTGTGGTCAAGAAACAATCATGATGAATTGGGATAAAATAATATCGAACAATTTTGTTTTAGCTATTGATGATGTCATGTTGCTGGCTACGGTATGTATGGCCATTTTTTTAGCTTCTAAAAGTTTTTTTTGACTTTTCTACTGTAACTAATTTTCAAACAGATGTCTTTTCAAGACGAGATCTATAAGTTAATTGTACATTACAATAACTTCATTTATATCGGTCAAAATCATATGCAAGTTTTTCTTACTCCATATTCTCTCTCACGAATAACTTAAAAGACATAAACCGTAGCCATAAGTTATAAACCGAAGCCAAAAGAACAATCCTGTGGTGCTGCAATGATACCTGATGTATACATGTGCCCGCATATTAATGGTCAGAATCATACAAATTATGAATTATGGATTCTATGGGAAATTAATGGTGAGTAGTTGGTGCACTTCTAAAAGTGTGAATTATTATAGTATATGTACCAGGGGCGGACCTGCCCTTCAGACGAGCCCAGGCAGCCGCCCGAGCTCCCCTCGCCGTCCGGACCCCCCCCCCCCGACGCCACCCCCCGGTATAGCTACGTCTCATTGATTGCTTCCGTGGATAGCCACATCCCTGTGCGGTCATGGGTGAAGTGGTGCAGGCACTGAAGCTTGTTTACAATGACGCAGAGGAGGCTTGCGATGATTCTTACAGCCACAGGGATTCATCATGTGACCCAGATGATGAGTACCAAGGAGGCTTGGCCCTTGACAGTGGTAGTGGTAGCGGTAGCTGGTGGAATAATGGGGGTTCTAGGTGTTCAGACTACCGGAATTCCTCACCATTTATAACCATGGAGTACAGTTCTGACCGAATAGAAGAAAGGCGTGAGAGTGACCCTCGCTCAGCAGTGTCATTGGGTGCTCAAGTACAATCACCAGCCCTGCAGAATAGATCAGGCCCCTTGCGGAGGAAGAAGAAGAAGCTTGCATCATTTTACTGGTTAAGAGGCAGCATAAGCAAGTGTTGCAATAGTCCCACATTGGTTGTGGAAGAGCAAGGGACCTAACTTAAAAGTGGGGGAGTCCCTCACCTCATAGGTTAGCTTTGGGGTGAGAAGGCCCTTACGATCCTACAAGTGGTATCAGAGCTCGGTTCTAACATCTCTGGCCCAATGGACACTAGTGTGTGAATGCCTGATGGACTGTGATCGTAAGGGACCGTTGGTGTGAATGGTGAAGGGACCCTGAGGGACCGTCGGTGTACGATGAAAGGGCGGTGAAGGGCTGAGGGAAACCAATGTGTGAAGGGGGAGATTGTTGAAATAGTCCCACATTGGTTGTGGAAGGACAAGGGATCTAACTTAAAAGTGGGGGAGTCCCTCACCTCATAGGCTAGCTTTTGGGGTAAGAATGCCCTTACGATCCTACAAGTGATATCAGAGCACTTGTAGGATCGATTCACACTAAGATAGGTAATCAGAGGGGGAGTGAATGATTGCGGAAACTTAAAATAAATTTTAATACTCCTCTTTTAACACAAACCTATTTAAGCTTTGTTTAAAGTTCTGGACAGAACACTGTATCCTTACAAAAACTGATCTCAATAAAACCGAGCCCGCACACTGTATCCTTAAAGTTCTGGATAGATCACTTTTACTAGCAGTGTCCGCACACGAAAAACCGAGAAAACAAGAAGATGAGATGTCGCCGATTTGGACGTCCGGATGAACAAATCAGAACATGCCACGGCCAATGTTTTTCATTGATGCTAAACCACACCAAAGATTGCAACCATCAGCCAAAGCGTCCAGCCGCCGCTCTCAATATTCTCTTTTTTCTGTTTGCTCGATCACCGCACTGAACAGCCGTCGCTCTCTCTATTTATCTAGTCGCCCTTCAATCTTTAACCTACTCCAATACAAACTCTCAATCCTAATACAACTCATCCTGGGCCTTTTCGCCTCAACCAGGCTTTTTGGCCCACTACTTTTCAAGGGACCCAAAACCCTTCATAACATGGGTTTTTTAATTCTTTTTATGCTTCCGATTTTTCCAGCCTTCCACGTGTCAAAGCCTCCAGGACCGCACCTCCTGTATCTTCTCCACGCATCATCTCCATGCGCATTGTTCTCTAGTCTGAATATCCCGCATGACATCCTTGATCGATAGGATCTCAGTTCCTCCCTGAACTTAGTCCCGAAACCTCAGTTCCACCCGAACCTAGTTTCAGTCTCGTCATCAACCATGTTTCGCCTCAAGCAACACCTGCACATGAATAAACAAACAACCGCGTACGAGCACAAGTCCACGACTTGACTCAAGTCAATCCGCACAATACCTCACACGAGCGTATCATGCAACCTATCATATCACCATGCTATCACAAGCATATAAAGAAACAACACACCATAAATAATACAGTAATACCATAACCAGCGTTATCAATTATTCATCATCTAAAATAACCTAGACCAGGCCACATGGTCTAACAATCTCCCCCTTGATGAATACATTGACAACATATTAAATTAACATGACTTCCAACAAATCTAAGTGAAGAATTGAAGCCAAACTTTCAAACTCTCCCCCTCAACACAAGAGAAGTAATTTTAATTTCTCCAAAAACTCTCCAATCTCTCAAATTTCTCTCCCCCTTTGGTAATGTAATCATCAAGAAATTTCAGTGAATAAGAATAAATCTAAGAAAGAGCAATGACAATAAAAATCTAGAAGTTTTGTAGATTATCCAAGTCGCATTGCATTGGTTTAATAACACAACCAAGTCATATTTTTTAGTAGAGCTATCTAGATCATATAAAGTCATATATCATATAGCAAAGTCAAAACAAGTCTGCCAATATGATTAAGCGATTTTATATCAATGACAGGCATCGCAACAATGACCAAACTAATTATAAAGAGCACAATGAAATATCACAATGAAAAGTCAAAGCCTAAAAGTGAAGCAAATTTTAACTCTAAGCGAGCTAATAGTCTCATGTAACAACTTATTGCTCCACACTCAATTCTTAGGCATGTGGCATGCTTGTAGCATACTTCTTTTCATAATGACATACTTTTCTTTTTTTTCTTTTTTGTTTTTGATGGTTGCATGCTTGAAGCATACTTCTTTTCATTTTGCGCACTTTTGTGCTTTTTTCTTTTGTTCACCATGGCATGCTTGAAGCATACATCTTTTCAATTCTCTCTTTCTTATATACTTTTTTAACAATAACATGTCAAATTGAGTGATCATAAAAATTGTAACATGAAACATACGGGCCTCATAGTCAAGAGTTAAAATAAGACTCACAATCAAGCTCATCTTTTTTGTTGGATATCGCAAAGTAATAAATATAATCAATCTAGTCAAAATATTCCGCTATGTCATGCTTTTATTTCAAATATAGCAATTTAATTATAACAAGTCGTGATCAAAGCTACACAGCATATGGATAAATATGATAAAAAGAGCTCTACTACTCAATTGGTTTCAATGACTTGGATTTGATGAGTTACTTGACAAGGATAATAAACAAAGCTACTGAAATTTTTAAACAACAAGCTCCCCCTCAGAATAACCCCATAAGATGTAATACGCCCAACTCACTTCGCAAATGAGGAAAACGAGAAGTATCAAGCGATTTCGTGTGCATATCAGCAACTTGAGAATTTAACAAGATGTAAGACTATATCACCTTTTCAATATGGTCTCTTAAAAAATGAAATCTCTTGAAAGCCATCAAAGAGAGTAAAAACTATCAAGTGTTCCAATCAAGAATGATGTAAAAGACCAGAACCCAATCTAGCTCATGTTCTCCATCCTTGTCAGCTGTTCTTACATCATAGGAAACATCGATCTCACAGTACTGGGGTTGGTGAAATAAGATCTAGGAATCCAGTACTGAGACACACGACGAATAAGAGCAGCAAGGCTAGAACCAAAATCACGTGCATGTGGATGATTTGAATGCCAAAAAGAACGTGAATTATTTGGATTAAATCCCAATCTAGTATGTGAAGCAGATCTAAAGCCATCATGAAAGTTCTCAAAAAACAGGGCTTTCACATTAGTTCTAGGAACAAAAGACATTGCATGTTTTTGTTTCAAAGCATTCAATCTTTCCTTCCTCTCTTTTTTAGCACGTCTAAAGCAAAATTCATTCAAGTGTCCATATCTTCCACAGTAGGTACAATGAAATTTAACATAACTAGAATTCTTTTGAGATGATGAGCTAGCACCTACATTATTTTTTGATGAACTTTGCATAAAGCCAGCAGAATTAAACATAGTTTGATTTGGTTTAAGTTTCACTTCAATTTTTCCAGGTTCAAGAGACTTAATAACCTTAGGAGGATTATTCTCGACATGCTCAACAAAATTAAATCCTAGACCACGATTTTTCACACTTGTTTTTGACTTGTCTAGAATCATATTCAAAATTTTCTTGCCAAAAGAAAATCTCTCTAAAGTGTCTTTAAGGTACTCATTCTCTTTAGCTAGAGTGGGACAAGTTGTGCATTTAACAGGTTCATTCACAAGATTTTTAGAAGCACTAGACTGAGCCAATCTTTCTTTTTTAGCAAAATCATTAAGTTGTCTAGTCAAAACTTCTATTTTAGTGTTTAGCTTAGGACAGTTAGAGCAAGAAGATATCTCATGATAAAGCATCTGTTGAATTGTTTCCTGACATGAACTAAGTCTAGCTTCTAACAAATCACGTTTAGAGCAAACTTTAATTTGAGCATTTAAAATACTTGATTCTAAACATGAAGAAGAACTAAACTTGAGCTTTCCAATTTCATCATTAGCACATTTCAATTCTTCATCACAAGAGTCATGTGCTAATCTTAATTCATCAAATTTAGCAGTTATATCTCTAAGTTGATCCATGTTTAAAGCATTAAGTGACCTATCATTCTCTAACTTAGAATGTAAAATTTGACAAGACTCACAAGATTCATCATCAGGAATTAAAACTCTAAGTCTTGCAATTTCTGAATTTAGAGATTCAATCAAAGTATCGTATTTCTTAATATTTTTATCTTTCTTTTCTAGCAAAATACCAAGTTTAGTAACAGTTTTAGCTAAATCATCATGAGAAGGTTCTACCTCATTGTAGTTATCGCTATCAAGATCATCATTGTCGGTGGAGCTTTTGCTACTTGCCATTAGACACAACCCAGTTAAATCTTTCTTGCCATTGGGAGTATCATCCTTGCTGTCCGTGTCCACATCACTCAAATTTATTTGCCCAAGAGCGGCAAGAACACGATGCACCACCTTACGATTTATATAGCCCTTATTTTTATTCTTCCTTTTTTCTTTCTCCATCTCTTCTTCCTTCTCATTCTCTTCCCTTGCAAATCTTGCTAGAAACTTTGGACATTTGAGACGAATATGATTAAGATCATCACACTCATAAGACCTTTGAGGACCAAAATTTCCTCTCTTTCTTGATCTCACATTCTGCAAAGCTCTTGTGAAGCGTGTAGAGATGAGTGCCAAATCATCTTCCGGGAGTTGCTCTAGCTGTTCATCGGTTAATCAAGACAAAGAAGACAAAGCATAGCTAGTAGAAGAATTATCACAATTAGACTTGCTGAATTGTGAAGCTAAAGCAATTGATCTATTACCATTATATTTTCTAGCAAAAACATCTAATTCATGAATTTTTAATTTAGAATAGAGTACATCTAATGTAAGTGTACTCATGACAGTGGATTCTCTAATGGATGTAACTTTCATCTTCCATATAGACATATCTAATGCTCCAAGTAATTGACGTGCATTTTCAGCATCAGTATAAGTAACATTAACAACACGTAGGTTACTAAGAATTTTATTAAAGTGAGCAAAAAGATTATCTATTGATTCACCAGGTTTCATCTCAAAATGCATATAATCCTTTTTGTATATATCTTGACGTACTTCTTTAATAGTAGATGAACCCTCATGATAATCATATAGTGCTTTCCATACCTCATATGCGGATTTAAGATGCACAACACGATCAAAATCACTCCTTCCTAGTCCTTGAATTATAAAGTTCCTTGCCATGCTATTTGCCTCCACTTGTGCTATATTTGCTGCTGTCATAGCATCGTTCTCGGGCACTTGATAAGGCTTGTAGACCTTCTCCCATATTACAAAGCCTTGAGCTTGAATATATGCCTCCATCTTCGCTTTCCAATACTGAAAATCAACACCATCGAAAACACAAAGTTTTGTGGAGTACCTATTCGTTGACATGTTTTCTAATCACCGGTTAAGATCAATTAGAAAAATAAACCTGCTCTAATACCACTTGTAGGATCGATTCACACTAAGATAGGCAATTAAAGGGGCGTGAATGATTGCGGAAACTCAAAATAAATTTTAATACTTCCCTTTTAACACAAAACCTATTTAAGATTTGTTTAGAGTTCTTGACAAAACACTGTATCCTTACAAAAACTGACCTCAATAAAAATCCGTAACTCCGATTAACCTCAAATTTTGTCAAAATAAACTAGAGATAGTTATTGAACTAACCCAACTAGAATTACGTCAATCGGAGATCTAGAACTTGAGATATAAAATAAACAAGATCGCTGATGCAGATAGTGACGAGAATAAATTAAGACCTAATTATGCAACTCAGCAAAATCCGTAAGAAATTAATCAACCAAACTTTCCAGATCATAAACTTGATGCCCTAACTATATTTTTTCTTGATGTATGCATAAATCACAAGGCTAAAAACTTAATGCAAGAACCTCCCTCTAATGATCTCCGTCCGGCCTGCCGCTAATTAATCAACATTCTAATGTAATCACGAAAGCACACCACTCACCACAGCATGCATGCAATCAACAAAAAGATCATACGTGAATCTTTACCATGCAATCAATACACCTCAATCTCACAGCTAAAAATCTCATACATGCAATGCAGTACTTACTTCCTTCCAAACTAGCTGCCGCCAACAACCATGCAGATCACTTTTACTAGCGGTGCCCGCACACGAAAAATGGAGAAAACAAGAAGACGAGATGTCACCGATTTGGACGTCCGGATGAACAAATCAGAACATGCCACGGCCAATGTTTTTCATTGATGCTAAACCACACCAAAGATTGCAACCATCAGCCAAAGCGTCCAACCGCCGCTCTCAATATTCTCTTTTTGGGAATTCTCAAGTCTTATGTACAGAATTGATCTCGGCCGGAGGATAGCATCGTCGAAGGTTGTGCAACAGAAGAGGTTATTGAGTTCTATGTCGATTACATAGCTCAGGTCGAACCAATATTTGTGCCTCAAACTCGCCATGAGGGGAGGCGCAAGGGTATAGGAACCATCGAAAGGAAAGCAATCACTCCAGATAATGATACATAGACTCAGGACTATTTCACGGTCTTGCAACACATGACCAAAGTGTCCCCGTATATCGACCAGCATAAGGACGTGCTTCGACAACAGAATCTGGAGCGGCCAAATGTTTAGATCACGTGACAACACAATAGTCAATTCAACCAATGGTTAAAGGAGCAACCCGCTAGGAGCTCATCAAGTGATATGCTGACATGGTTGGCAAAAGGGCCAATATTTACAGTCATGACATCATAAGCATATGACATAAATAGGTACACATTCTATACACAGGCTCAGGATGTAAAGAGCACTAATCAGAATAACGATGTCCATATAAATGCATTCAGTACTGATGGATTGAGGAACTCCTACTATGGGTTCATAGAGGAGATTTGGGAGCTCAATTACGTGCTTTTCAAGATCCCCTTGTTTTGGTGTCATTGAGTCAGTCTCCCACAGGTGAAGGTCGATAAGTACGGTGTCACTACCGTGGACCTCAAACGTGTTGGATGCAAAGACGAACCATTCGTACTCGCTAACCAAGTTGTTCAAGTTATCTATTTAACCAACAAGACAAATAAGAAGCGTCGTGTAGTTCTTCATGGAAAAAGGAGGATTGTCTGAGTTAAGAATGTAGTGGACAAGGAAGAATACAATCAATTTGATGAGTTGCCTCCTTTCAGAAATGGCATAAGGGTCGAGGAAGAACAACGTGACGAAACTAGCTACATACACGTCGATCATCATGAAGGGCTAATTTTTAAAGGAAACAAGCAAGTGGAACGATGAATGAAGGGTTTATATGTGGTATGTTCTGTATTTGCATTTGTATATGTACATGAGAATGTGTGCTCTGTGTGTGTGAATTTGCATTTATGTATATAAGAATGTGTGATATATATATAGGAAAAATCCTAATTACTCCCAGGTGTAGTTACACCTGGGACATCCACCATTGCTGTTGTATAGAGATTCGTGTTGCAGAAACGGGCTGAAACGCGTACGGGTTTGAGCGAGGAAGACTTGATCCACATCCAGAACGGGTAGCATATTCCATCTCCCGATTAACACGGGTAGCATAATCAACGCGGATTAACACGGCAAAGGCTGCCTACCATACTCCCGATTTGTTAATTAAACTAACAGATTTGTTATCCATCTCGTGTGCGGCCGCTTGACATCTGAATACTCAATTTTTGCCTAATCGGTTTTACTCAATCACATCCGAACGGAGAGACATACTTTCGAAAAAACAACCTGTTTGATTCATGTGTACTATCCAGTTTTCATATGTACATACCTCCTTTCAGTTTCATGCCATTTGCTTAACGCTAGTTGTTCCATTTTTTTTGCGTAATTTACAAAACTTGTTGCTACTTGTTCAAATACGGCAAAGGTTACCTAGCACACCCATACTCTCGATTTGTTACCTTAATCGCTCATATCTCAGTAGCACTCGGTGTGCCCGATTGAGATATGAATCATCCGGACCGGAGAAACATACGACAGAAAACAGATATGGTCCAGATACGAAAAGAAGTACAACAATTGAGTATTCTTCTATGTACACATATAAACCATACTCCCTACTCTCTTCAGTATACATACTTCATACTCCCGTAAATAAGCATACTTCTACGTGACTGTTTTCGGTATACATACTTCATACTCCCGTAAATAAGCATACTTCGGTATACATACTTCATACTCCCGTAAATAAGCATACTTCTACGTGACTGTTTTCGGTATACATACTTCATACTCCCGTAAATAAGCATACTCCCATGTACACATATAAACCATACTACCTACTCTCTTCGGCCAAAAAAATGGACTACCTACTTAATATTGCCAGCATGTCAACGCGCCGAGAAATCAGGAATGGTTGCGCAATTAGTTTTTCAAGATAATTACGTGACTGTTTTAGGTGGAATGGTTACGTGCAATGGTTAGTGGTTTTGATATGAATATACCCAATAGCCCGATCAAGCGGGTGGAATTCCAAGGATGATGAATAGTGGATACAATAGGAGTAACTACACCTGGGAGTAGAAAAAAGGCTTCTATATATATATATATATATATATATATATATATATATATATATATATATATATATATATATATATATATATATATATATATATATATATATATATATATATATATATATATATATATATATATATATATATATATATATATATATATCTGTGTGTGTGTGTGTGTGAATTTGCATTATGTATATGAGAATGTGTGATATGTGAATGTGAGGAGGGATTATCATAGGCAGTTTTACAGTTAAACCATCTGTGATATTTATCATCACAGATGGTTATAAATTAAAACTGTCTATGATGTTTTATTATTACAGACGGTTTTACTTGAGAACCATCTATGATGATGAATATCACAAGTGGTTCTTAACTAGAACTGTCTGTGATTATTCTCCTATATATGTATTGTGCACTAGCGTTTGTCCCTACTGTACTAACGCTACTCCCCACTAATGTCATCGCCTCCCCCAAGCCCATTGCCCTCATCCTCCTCCCCCGAGCCCGTCTCGCCTCCCCGGATCACGATGCTGCCTCCCCCGAGCCCGTCGCCCTCTTCTTCCTCCCCTGACTCCAGCGGCACTCCTCCCCTGAGTACGCCGCCTCCCCCGAGCCCATCGCCGACTCCCACCGACTCCGGTGGCCCTCCTCCCCCGCATCGTCAACTTAGTGGCTTAGATTGCCATTGTGGCTGTGAGATTTCCTCCATACTTTGATATTTACTATCATGCTCAGTTTGATTTGCTAGTTAATCTCGGTTCTATTATCTCTGAAACTCATAAATGCTAGCACTGGAGGGACTTTGCATGATAGTTTGTGGGTGCTGTGATTACTCAATGAAGAATTTGGTCAATGTGAAATTTTTATGTGACAATTTGTGATATTGAGTCAGGCTGTGAGCTTAGTTATTATCTTTACGTCCTGATTCTTACTAGACATGTTTTCGGTCAGTAAGTCATATATCTGAACATCTCTGTTAGACCAATTTACTTGAAGTAAATAGTTTTGATATCTGCCTGTAGTTCATTATTAAGTTTACTACTGCTTATCTTCAGATATTTGGTAAGGTATCTAGAGTTCAAAGCCTGACTTATTAGAGAAATTGTGACATAAATATGTGATCATATTAGATGTAACATCACAAAATCTGCCTTCTTTAAAAATTTAACTTCAAATTAATTATTTAAAAGTACATGGATTTTATTTGGATTATTTGAGCAATACTGAAAGAAATTTTCAAAATTCTGATTCCAATCCAAATTACCAAATTCAAATTTCAATTCCAAATTCAAATTAAAATCTTCAAATTTCAAATGTCCATTCTAATTTTTCTTGGACTAGTCTTTTTTTCTTGGCCTATCTTTTCTTTTTTCCTCTTTCTTTCCTTCTTTTTCTCTCTCCTACTCATCTTCCTCGAGACGTTGCTTCTGCTGTGTTGCTTTGTCCGAATTGAAAACCAACAAGACAACATTCTTTTCCCCATATTTTTCCACTCAAACATCCGAAGTTAAATCCGTTTGAAGCACTACGAGACCTTCAACACTGCACTTTCATCAGTAGAGTCAAAGCTTCTGTTACCCATCTCATCAATATTCCCATTGCCATTTTATTCGTCATTTATCTGAAACCGAAACCATTGCCCGTAATCACTCGTGTTCCCAGCGATTCGAATCATGAGAGAGTTTATAAATTGGTAGACTAACACCTCTTCTACCCTTTTTCATTCCTCAAAATATCAGAACCTTCGGTGCTCCGACAACATCGAATTTCTCGTCTTCCTAAACATCGGCCATCACATTCAATTTGTGCAATCATCATTCTAGTGAAATTTCCAAACTTCTAATTGTGTCACATTGTGTTCCCCAAGCACGGTGATCAATACACCTCAACCAATTTCACTTTTAGTGCAGTGCTTTGTCTGAATTTCACCGTTGAACCTTCTAGGCTAAATTCATCCCCGATAATTGATCTCCTTCACTGGTGAGTTTCTTGCCGAATTGACCACATCACTACGTGTTCCCAGTACTTCTCTTCCAATTCCCCACCTCATTTTGCTTTTCTCATCACCAGAGTATCTCGCCACCACGAGCTCTTCATTGCCATCAATGGCCGCCATTGACACACCTCCTCGGCCACTCTCGAGATGAACCAACTTCGCCATTGCGTTCACATGTCTCTTGACACCTCATGCTCCCTCTATTTTCTTCGAAACATTGCCGATTTGCCGGAGCCCCATGCATCCCACCGCCGCCATGTGCCCCAACAGCTGCCACCGCTGCCTCGCTCCGTCTCCGGCGCTGCCACCATGACCATTGGGTAGAGGACCTTGCCATGGTTCCATTTTGGTTGTTCCCGGCTGCTGCCATCCCTTCGCTCGTTGGCACCGCCACATGGAGGTGAAGCTCTGGAGCTCTGTTCTTGCTCTGTTCATAAGCTCTATTAGTTGATCTTTGAGTCAATGATCACTTGGACCCATTTGTCATTGACCCTCTTCGTTTCCTTTCTTTCCTCTCTTGTCTCACTAGCTTTGTGGACCTTCCCTGTCAGGCACACAAATAATTTAGATCTCTGTGAAGCATCTAATCAGTAGAGTTCCAAATAGTATTTTCGGATTTTTTCTATCATTTTATGTGATACCCAAACTTCCAGATGTTTGTTATCCCTCATACAAACTCTAAATCCGTTAATTATTCCTCCTAAATTCATCTAAATTCAATATCTTCCTTCCAGTATATATTTTGTATTTTTGTGATTTTATTTGCATTTATTTATTTAGTTGTGTTTGTCCTTTCGTGCGTAGAACCCGACGTCGCCGAAAAAGTTTTCGATCCGCAGCAAGGTCTAGTCAACGTACAAGAAGGCAAGCCTCATTCGATCATCTTATACCTATGTTTTCCAAAATCCTTTTATTATTTCAAATTTAAATGCATTGCTATGTTACACAAAATGACTATGATACATAAAATGATAACTTCTATCTTGAGGATATTAGTTAATCCAATAATTGTTATACCCTCCTTTGGCATTGACAACCATGAACCTTTGTTGTCCTAGGTTTGCCTTATCTCAATATCGAGATTATAATATTATTTGATAACTTTACAACAGTAGTAACTGCTTAGACAAGCTATTCGGTCACTATAACCCTATGGATGAGAATACTGTTATCAAATCTCTAAACAATTATTTTTATCAAGTGTTTCACAATAAGTGTTGCCATTGGTTTATAAAATAAAATAAAAATGGTGAAAATTGGTTTTCAACTTGAGCAGATGGTAAGAGTGGGTTGGTGAGGATTTAGCATGAGAACTTGTATTGTGAATGTACCACCCTAGTTAATTAAGGATCGACGCTTGTGATTGTCTAAACTAAATACTACCGTACAACCACAAGTCTAAATAGGTATGATCTAGCTGATTAACTTACACAGGTTTAGTTCAGATATCACCAGTGGTAAGTGAGTCCCAGGGTGTACTGGTATACTCACAATGAGGCACAGGAATTTACTGTACTCATATGGTGCAAGAAGGGCTTTTGGTTATGGTGGATTTAACCCTTCAGCGGTGAAATATCAGTGGGTGGTATCTAGCTAGATCGGAGTGAGGTAAAGGCTTTGTGATAAATTATCTGAGTCTCATGCCTATAGAAGTATATTGGTTATTAAGATTACTTATCTCTTATAGGTAAAGTTGTACAACCTCTGTAGAGTATAAAACTATTCAAATAGCTTTGCCCACGGTCAAGGGGGCAAGGTGCACTTTCACATGGTAGATCTTTGGTTTTGGTTTCAAAATAAAAGTTTTGGGAACTTGGGAGTGGATGGAACTCTCAGGAGTGTGTCCTGGCAAATGGAGCCAGTGCGAGTGGATGGAACTCATAGTCTTGAACCTTGGCGGTTAGAGCCTGTCAACTAGTGTTGGTGGTTGGAACCTTCACTAGAAAATTTATCTAGTTTTAGTTATTGCAAACACTTTATTAAATTTATGCTTTCAAAAATATTTAATGGTATTTGAAATAAAATGTTGCTTTGTGAAAAATAACCATATTACCCTTTCTTTGTTAAGCCATGCATCTACTTGCAGAGTAATCCATGTACTCACATGCTACACTCAAAACAAATCTCAGAGGATTATGAAGATCAAGAAGGATACTATAACTACTTCGCGTGTGGATTCGATGAAGGCTTTCCGGAGTACTAGGTTGTGCTTCTCCAGGCAATTACCTGTGGCGTATTAATGTGTCATCATTAGAGTTTTATTCTGCTTTCGCTGTGTTTTATAAGTTTGAGAGGTCTTGTAACATCAATTGTAATAAAATGGTCATAAGGCTTGTACTATTTACTGTTATAATAAAGCGTTGTTGGTTATGTAATAATCGTTGATTGACTGTGTGTACTAGCTTTGATCTAGGACTAGTGTAGTAACACATAGAGGGTTCAGATTCAAAAATCCAATCCTGACATTAGACCCTTGTGGCGAGGAGGCCCTGCTGCTAGTAGGTGCAACCCGACATTTGAGAGCAAATCAATTAAATCAATTTATGCATTATGCAGATCAGTATAGCCCACTTACTTGCTCTGTTAAGCATGAATTTTTTGATGACCTGACTAGTCCATCTGTGTCAAGAGATGTTTATTTAATACTCATGTCATACATTTGTTGCTAGAATTATTACAAATTCACCAAGAATTGCTCACTTCTATTATCTTTTGAAGATGTCATCCGCAAATTCTTCATTATGGTCACCGAATGCGTGTGATGCATTGTCCTGTGGAAAATCCCGAAAAGGAAGAGTACTATCAAAAAGGACCGAGGGCCGATTTACCATCATGGATGTCGATGCATCTGGGACCCCACTCAATCCTCAGCGAGTAGTGTCCGCATTCCGGAGACGTCAGAACAGTTGCACAGGAATGGATTGAGATCATGTTCAATTTGTGGAAGACCGTGACTGAAGTTAAGAAAAATGAGCTAGTGATGGAAGTTTTTAATTTGTTCAAGATCCTGGAAGAATACAAGGCCTCCGTGAAATGACATACATTGCTAGTGGCATACAAAGCGTGGAAGAACTTTAAGAGCCTGCTTGTCAAGCAATACATGGAGAAGGATCTGGCATCCTTCCACAAGTATCCATTTCTGTAACCGCAATGACAAGAGATTGTCGCAATGAAGGCGATAGATAATGTTAGGAGTGGAGGTGCGATGCATAGGGCCCTCCAGGCAAAAAAACATACAAACCAACAGACTCGGCACCACGAGGTATGTGGGTAAAATCCTGCAATGGAGGAAGGAGGACGAGCAGGCAATCCTGCGGGTTACCTCCCCACCATTTGCTATGATCCTTTATGAGTGCATCCAAACTGGATAAAAGTGAGGTCATCTATTGGGTCGTCAAGGGCCATCTCTTTTGAAACCCCACAGATGAGGAAGTGTCCTACCGTCTAGTAAGATATCGAACTACCTTATTTATAATTACTCCATAACTTCATAGGAAGTGAAACGACATGTTAGGCACTTGCAAGAAGCACTGAGTGTAGAATCTTCCCAAGGCTCATTGTAAGTAGTCAGGAGGAGAGAGGTACTCCCGTGGCCCTAGAAAACAAGGAGCAACTAGGTCGCATGAGAGGCCATAGTCTTTATGTTCCTTAGAAACATGGTTCCTTAGAGGACTGTGAAGCGTACCGGAGTAGGAAGAGAGCCAAAGTCGAGCACGAGGCATGGCAATGAGAGGAAATTACGGCATCCCTTAGAGATAGGATACAAAGATATGTCAGAGATTAAATGGAAAGGTATAGGGAAAATCAACACAAAGCCCCCATCACTCCTGTGCTAGGCAGCCCCCAACTGTCGAAGTAGCTTCGTGTCCAACCCTACCTCGAAAAGTGACCACCAATTTCCTATCGATGACATCCTGGTAATAATTATTATCTTTGGAATGCTCTATTTATTGATAGGCCTGTTGGAGTAGCTAATTTTGTAGCATTATGTAGGTAGCTACGAAGGGTAAACTCCAAATGAGATATGCCTCTATTGCCCTGTGTGTTGCTTGGGGCCTGGCATATCCATCCAAGCCCGAGGCCTTGGTGCACGGTGTATCTCTAGTGCCAAGTTTTGCAAAAGTGAATGTGAATGGTTTTCATGCCAATTTTGAGGTTGTTCCATTGCAGATGCCCCCAAATAACGAGGTTGTGACTCTAGAGCAACCTATAGAACATTCATCCAGTGGCCCAAGAGGGACATCTTCCTAGAGGCTCCTGCACCATTGCTAAGTCCACGAGAGTTATCTACACTAGTGCCAAGTCCACTCGAGGTATCTACACCGGTGCCAAGTCCATGGGAGCTATCTTCACTGGTGCCTAGTCTACAGGGGCTATTCGCACCAAAGCTACCTGCACCAGTGCCAAGTCCACAGGGGCTATCTGCATCGGAGCTACTTGCACCGACGTGGCAAGAGTACGGTGCATCTACATCTCATGCCCAGTCGACTACCGTGAAGTTAACCTACAGTCGAGGCGGCAAGGGCAAACCGAAGAAGACCGATGACGATATCCCCTACTTGCTATTGGCTCAGTAATTCATGCTAGGAGAGTTGTTGGTCATCCCAATAAAACACCTTCTAACCCTAGGACTGACTTGCTAGAGATTGCATACATACTACATAGAACAGGCCAACAAGCCGGAGGGACAACGGCACTCAGGTGTGACCGTCAGGTTCAGGTCGCATCATCTTCACCATGATATTCATAATTGTGTCTTCACGGTGACCTTCGAAGACTTATTCTTTCTCTTCATACTCGACGCCATCGACACCTCACTCATTCAACGCTGGACACTATAAGTGTGTGCAATCACGGTCTATGTTAATGTAATAATAATAAATATCATATATAACTCATTACTTTTGTGTGTGTGTGTGTATTCATGGTGACTAAAGCCAGATTAATGAAATCACCGGTTGGTTTCCTCAACCCACACTTGGTCGCCATGGATATCATCAAGGAGGATGCATCTTTCATTGAGAATTACATGACGAAGGCATTGGTGGCTCAATGCAACAAGGAATTCATACTTATGCCCTACAACCAGCGATAAGTGCTACACTAATTGTTATACTTGTTGATTTATACTTTATAAGCATCACGAATTTAGGTTTAATGACCATGACGATATACATGTGTAGGTTCCACTGGATTCTAATTGTAATTATATCAAAATGGAATAGGATAATATACCATGATTCCCTAAAGAAGAACAAAACCAACTATACAATTATCCAATAATTAATCGAAGGTAAACACATTTCCTTTATAGATAACTCTATTATAGTCTTTCCTTCCTAATGACTAAGGCTAATTTTTTGAAATCACTTAGGTCATTCACCGTGTAAATTACAGAGGTATAAAAATCCAAGGGAGGGAGCAACGCCCTGTGACACGATCTAGAATTCCCTGTATTAGCTAGTACACATTAATCATATATAACACTTCGTAGTAATGCCTCTTGAACTAACAAATTCTATTTTTACAGTGCCAATAGCAGTCGTCGGGCAACACCTGTGGATTCTATGTTTGCCGCAACATACAACTACTCCTCGATTCTGCGAAGACCAATGATCTTTAGGTTTGTCAATCGTGTAGTAATTATTTCATACTTACCAATTTATATATGTATGCACGACATTGATCTTCCTACTGATAGATTGAGTCCATCGATTCAACACCGTTGGAACATGCTGACCTCAAACAAATTCAAGGATGGTGTGTACTTCTTGATCTATAAAGTCATAAAAGAAGATGGGAGAGTTTAACAATGTAGAATGAATTTGATTGGAACAAGATTGAGCTTAATTGTACATGTGTGTATTTGTTCATGAATGGATAATTTATTTTATTTCAGTTAATTGATTCATGAAATGGATGTTCTTATTTCTAAAATGAATGAATGTGAATTAGATGTATACTGTGTTGATTTGCTTATTTCAGAGGGCATGGTTAGCATTTCCTGAGGCTAACCAACAAAAAAGAATAGATTTAGGAATAAAAAAGAATATCACAAATGGTTATTAACTCATAACCGTCTGTGATAGACTACATCACAGATGGTTTGAAAGCCGTCTATGATGACCTCATGTCACTACTGACCCATAAACTCAAACGGCTCACAAAACCGTCTGTGATAACATTTTTGAACCACCAATGATGACCTTTTTTATAGCAGTGTATAAGTCATACTTAAGTACCATGCTGGTCTTGCTTAAATATCAAGACATTAATTTGCCCTAATCATCATCTTTTAAACAATGAAACTTGTTTTGTGTGGTCATTGGAGGTAAATGACTGGTATTTTGGGATAACTTAGTTTATACTTCTCAAAATCCCTAAAACATGCTGTTACCAGATCTAGACGGATGGTAAGAGGTGTTGGTGTGGATGTAGTACGAGAAATTGTGGTTGTGATAGCACCGCCTAGATGATTTAAGGACTCAATCATGTGATGACCTCCTAGTGTAAAATAGTACAACCACAAGTCTATAATGGTGTTGACCTGGCTAAATAATTTATATCCACCAGTGCAAGTTACACCATTGGAGGGACCCACAAGTCATGTCACTGGTTTTAAGCCGTCGTGGGCACGGGTCATGACACTAGCATAAGCCACCATGTGGCGCAAGAGGGGGTCTGGGCATGGTGAGCGCAAGCCGCCCTCAGATGAAACCTAGCGTGTGTAGCTTACACTGAGGAATGCATTGTAAAGACCTTGTGATGATCTATTTGATTCACATGTCTAAGGAAATGTATGAAATATAGCAAGTTGATTATCTCTTGTAGGAAAAGTATACATTCTCTACAGAGTATAAACTATTCGAACAGCCATGCCCACGGTCAAGGGCAGCATGGCAACTTACTTGAGTTAGTCTCTATTTCAAAAATCTTTGTGGGTGGGATAAAAACTCGTCGGGTGGAAGTAACCCTAACTTTGCCTTTTTCCTAGGTGGATGTAACTCAGTGTTGAAAATAAGGTGGATGTAACCATAATGATCAAAATTAAGAATATGGTGGATGGAACCATGTAACAGGTGGATGAAACCTACACCACTATAAATATTACACAATTTCAACCTCTTTAATAAAACATGATTGGTCAAAATGCTAAGTCATAGGATTTACTAATAGGTGGATGGAACCAGTCATTTGCCTATGGTGAGATGTGCCTTCTCCTTTTGTTTCCGCTTTTGTGAAATGTAATCATTTAGCCTGAATGGTTCTATTGTAAACTTGACTCGATGCAGTCTATTTGAACTCTAATAAGTTGTAATATTGATGCATGGTATGGTTTGCGTTGTGTATGAAATGATTCAACAATGTATCTATGAGCACTATCTACTGATTTAGGGAATAGTACAGTGACTTCATAGAGGATTCTAGATTGGCTAAATCTGGGTTCGATAGGGTTGGTATTAGATTATATAGCTGTAGAAACCATAGCTAGTCTGGTCGTGCCAAAGGACTTGAGTTTTATTTTTAAAAAACTAAGAAATACTTGACAAAATATAGCTTACTTATTACTCTCACTTATTGTAGGACCGGACAGGCAACAGTGGGGGTGAATGATGCCTAAAGATTTTTCCTCCAAATATTCACATATTCCTTTTTCTCCAATAGCTACAAAGATACGAAGATTAGGATATGAGGTCTACTTGAAAATAGAGGAACACAGAGCTCAGTACAACCAGATCAGAGCACAACGTGGTCGAGAGACACTGCTCAACCAAACTGAACACACTAGTTAACAGAGAAAAGCAATGTGGTCGAAAGACAGACAACGTGGTTGAAGGGCAGACAACGTGGTCGAAGCAAACAACGTAGTTGAAAGATAGACAACGTGGTCAAAGGGCAGACAACATGGTCGAAGCCGACAATGTAGTCGAAGCCAACGTGGTCGTAACCAACGTGGTCGTAACCAGCGTGGTCAAAACCAACGTGGTTGTAACCAGTGTGGTCATAACCACCATGGTCAAAACCAACGTGGTCGAACCAATGTAGTCATAACCGACGTGGTCGAAACCAACGTGATCGTAACCAACGTAATCAAAAACATCGTGGTCGAAACCAGCGTGGTCGTAACCCATGTGGTTGTAACCAACTTGGTCGAACGCCAATGTTGTCGAAGACCTACGTGGTTGATACCAACGTTGTCGATGTCCAATGTGCGGTCTAAAGGCCAGCGTAGTTCAAGACAAATGAGTGGTCGGAAACTAGTGCCATCAAAGACTGACACAATCATAAACTATGTGGTCGAAGGCCAATGAATGGTCGACACTACCATAGTCAATGACCAAAGTACATATAGAAAACACGTGCAGTCGAAAACCAATGTGGTTGTAGCAGTGCAGAAAGTGACTGAGAGATCTATGACCATTGAGCTATCGAAACCATGTGCGGCCGTAAACGACTAGAGGTTGCAGAGAAGGCACACGACCACACGACTTAGGACCATTGGGCCATAGAAAGCGAATGTGGTCGTAAACTACTAGAATTACCAAATGTGCCTGACCGAGACCATTAAGGAGATCTGTGATCGTAAATGACTAGAAGTAACAGAAGAGGCGCATGACTACCAGATCTAAAAACATCAAATCTTTTGATTCAAAGATCAAATGGCCACGGAAGTTTGAACGCAAGTAACTTAAAGTTTCAGGAAGCCAATCTCATCTTGGATTGAAAACTTAGTAAGCGAGTTGAGACCTTTTTTGAGAATTGATTAAAGGCGCACAAGAACAGAGACTTGAGATCGAACTGATGAGCTGACCATGCTCGTGGGGAGATAATAGTCAAGATGACTTTGCGTCCAATCCCACATGTCACAGCAAGCAAATACATCAAAGAAATCAAATCAAAACTCTTGGATCAAGAGAGAAGAGAACGATCTCAAAACAGAGCAGTCATGAGACGTGGTCGAAGTCCGTCGAGCACTCATAACCGATTGCGGTTGTAAACGACTCAAAAGGTATGGGGGCACATGACCACGATATCTACGACCATCGAGCAATCAGAAACAAGTGTAGTCGAAATCAGACACGAAGCAATCTAAGTCTTGACCATGGTCAAAACCGGAAGCAGTCGTAAATGATTCGGAAGAATAGAGCAATGCACGACCGCACGACCGTAAGATCTAAAATCCACATATCTTTTGATTAAAAGATCAAATGGCCATGAAACTTTGTACACAAATTGCTTAAGGTCTCAAGAGGCTACTGCAATCTAAATTGAAAACTTATTAACTAGGTTGAGACCTTTTTGCAATTTGATCAAGAGCACACATGAACTTAGTTCAAGAACCAAAGTCATTGATCAGAACCACTCATGGGTCAAAGAGAGCCAAGATGGCTTTGGGTATATTCCCACCTGTCACTGCGATTCAAAGCATTAACGAGATCAAGCCAAGAACATCTCCATATCAAGAAGAGTGAGGAATCTCCATATCAAGAAGAGAGAGAGGAATAGAACGAAGAACACAGAGGAAGAACCAAACCGAAAACTCAGAACAGAGCAAACTCAAATAGAAAGATACACAAAAGAGTAGATCAAAGATTACTGGATTTCTCACTTGAGATATTGGTTTCACAGCCACTCCCCTCGGGAGGACCAAGTTCTAAGACTAGAGCCAACACTCACTCTCTAACCTAACTCCCATGGGAGGGAGAGGTGCCAGCCACCAAGACTCAACTAACCTTCTCAACCCTAGCTCTTGCCTCCCCTCCCTTTTTATAGGCTCACCAATGAACCCTAGACCTATTGGATCCTACCATTAGTCCAAACCGGGGATAACCCCTTAACCCCACCTAACACCGGGTTTTACTCACGCACACTTCTCAAAGTAGATTACATGTAGCCCCAATGACTTGTCGTCAAGCCTCTAACGCGTTTGGATCCCACCGAACCATCCTCGCTTGCAAACGACCCAAGTCACTTGGCACATCATGTGCTTCTCCTTGCGCATGACGGTACCTGGCATCCTTGACTATTTGGACCTTGACTCCTCCCTGAGCCTAGTCCCAGTCCATCTCGCTGTTGCCCATCATGTCCACCTCCGGTAGCTCCCACTCCGGTTCCTCTTCGTCCTAGCGTGTAACCACCTCACCAGCCTCGATCATCTTTGGCGTCTCCCTGACCGTTCTGGACCTCAACATCTTCCTGTGCCTAGTCGCGGTCCTCCCACGCCTTACCATGACCTAGCTCCGAAGTCCTACAACCAACACCAATAAGCAAACCATCACGTAACACTGCATGATACACAAAGATCATCAATTTGCACAACCAAAATGTATGCACCCAAATTATTGATTCTAATCCTAGAACCAAGCCATAACCTCAAGTGCACAAAGCAACAAACACCCTGGTTCTGATCAGAACACCAATATCCTAGTGAACAGCCTCAGCACAGCGACTGGTCTGATATGACTTACGAGTACTCAGATGCTCAAGACATGAGGTACTCGTAGCCCATGAGATCCTTCCAGCAGCCTACGACCACACTGCAATCTGCAACAACCATGTAGCAGACGCTACGACCATCAAATGCACAGGCATATAGAATGCTACAACTATCGCTCACATTTAGCAGAAGATAGAACTACCAACAACATAGCTTACGATTGTTGATCACGACTAGGTAGTAAGCTATGACCATCGATCACCAGGCTATGACTTCGATCACAACCAGCAGAAGGTACAACCATCAAGTCGTAAGAGCTCCTGCGACCACTAAGTCATAAAGGCCTCTACCGACCACCAAATCGTAAAAGCCTCTACTGCCCACTAAGTCGTAAAGGCCTCTATCGACCACCAACTCGCAAAGGCCTCTGCCGACCACCAAGGTGTAAGACCTCAACCGACCACCAAGTCGTAAGGGCCTCTACCAACAACCAAGTCGTAAGACTTAGCCGACCACCAAGTCATAAGGGCCTCTACTAACAACCAAGTCGTAAGACCTCAGCCAACCACCAAGTTGTAAGGGCCTCTACCGACACCACCAAGTCATAAGACCTCACAAACAGAGCCAATTTCTGCACAAACCTCAAAAACTAAACTCAACATTTACATAAACTCTAATCCAAAGGTCAATTACTCATCACAACCATAGGGTGACCTCCACATGGTCTCACTCTTATCACTCTTAGTTCTTTACTTATGTTTATTTCCTTTATATTTTATCCTGTTCTAACCCTCTCTTATTCAAAATTGTAAATGGATGGATTGTCTTTTGAGAGCTCGTGGGATTTCTTCTCTCATGGCGAGGATGACAGAGAGTTCATTAACCTCCTTCAGTAGCTTATAAAGTATTTGGGTTATCATCACCAGCCCATCTTCAGGGGCCAAAAGATCCAGATCATGGATTGAGATTCATGTTCAATGGAGGTATTCTTGTATGCTAGGGAAGGGGAATTTGATTTTTGTACCTTTAGGATCGATCATCCATGCACCCACTACTCGGACGTTGTCCTAGATGTGGTGCATTTTGCCCCAGCGAGCCTATGCTAGTTGCACAAGGACACCCTTACTACAGTCACCTTTCTACTTTTCTCATCCACCCGTCAAGGAGAGCCCTACCTAGAGCCCTTTGAGATTGCAAAGCATGACCTCCGGCTGACACACCCTGTTTAGCTTAGGGCGGCTATCTACATAAGCGCCTTGCAAGAAATTGGTCAGCTTCGGATGCTCCTCACCTCTAGTTGCCAGCACTCCAACACCCTCCGCGCCCAACTCATTTGGTGTGAGACAGCTCTCTTAGTTGTGGAGCAAGAGAGGATCGCTGTCGAGGCCGAGCTTGAGTGCCTTAGGACCGCAGCCACCTACACTTTGTCTTCACCTGCACCTGTTTTCATCCCCAGCAACCCGACACTGACTTGACCTTTGGGACCCCGCCTAAGGACTACTGCGCACAAGAGCATGAGGTGCCCTATTCCCCTCCCGTCATCAACATCAGAGGCTCCAGCGAAGGGTGCAGCCTTAGTCATTCCTACTTTGCTTGTGGTCACCCAGTTTCAGTCACAGTCATTCCTATTCCCACTCCTCGAGCAATTGTACCACATGCGGCGGTCAACACCCCATGGAGGAGTAGGCAGTCTTAGTTTAGATTAACTAGCAGTGCTTGCCAGGGCAATCTTTTGGGTTGCAAACACTTCTTCTTTCTCCTTGTTCCCTTGTGTACCTAGTCTCATAGATGTTGTGTATTTGATGTCATGACTTAGCATAGCATGTACACTATGTCTAGAAGTCATGTAACATGTAACTTCTGCTACTAATGTAATGCAGCCATCTTAGGCTTTGTATTGTATTTCATCATTGTTCTTATTTGGATGGTTCTTCTATTGTACTCTTAGAGGGCTAGTGAACCCTCATATATCCCATAGTTCTAAACTAACAAAGAATAAGTAAATTTGGAAATGATTTGGAAATATTAAATTCTGGTAATCAAGTTGTTAAAACCCCAATTCGTTAAGAAGTTTATGCTTTGTTATTTTATAATCAAAAATGTTTGTAAATAAAATTGCATCCACAAATACCTTAATAAAACCACTATTTCACATCTCTTGAAAACTCTGGCAAATAGTTATATAGCGTCTCCCTATGTGACTTGTTGAGTACGGTTGGTTGTACTCGGTTTATTTTATTTTCTACCAACACAGAGACCAGAAGAACAAAAGATACTTCGAGTTTCATGTTAGGGTTACGACCGCACTCAAGCGTTCCTATGAGGATTTTCTTCGATTCTTCTGTATGTAAGTTGAATTTTTAGGCTTAGACACCCGTAAAATTATTAAAGTTGACTGTTAGGTCCTATTTTAATCAAATTAACCCTATTTAAATGTCCGTGAGTATGCACGATACTCCTTCTATCCGTAACTGAACTTCTGGGCTGTTACGAAAGTTAACGACGGCTCTATTCCCAGAAACGGGGCGTTACAATCCTATGGACAAATTATGTATGGGTATCCTTTATGTAGTCTTGTGAGAACCATTCCTTGCGGACTTGCACTCTCTGTTTCAATGGGACTGCTTGTAAAGTTTTCATGTGGAGAATTTGTGTTCTGCTGTTCAGTTCTAAAACTATTCAGTTCGGTTTTTGTTATTCAGTTCTGAACCAATTTATCTATTCCTATTACCTGCTATCAAGAACATGTCCCAATTGAATGTTCATTTTTCTATAAATAATGGATGCTTCGGAATGCTTGTCAAGAACAAGTTGGAAGGCAAGAGGTGTTGACTGCTTGTACTGTTTCTTCCAAGAATCTGCTTGTATGTACTGCTTGTATCAGGATCCAAACAGGCTCATTGCATCAAGCAACCCATCCATTCAATTGTTGTTGTTGTGAATCTGATGCACGTTGGTCAGCAACCTGGTACTGTTTCTTGCAGTTGCTTTCTATGATACATCACACAACGAAAAATTCAGAAATTGAAGACCAGATCAGGAGCTCGAGTTGGTTCCACAAAAATCAGAAATTGCATCCCAGACTGGACATTACTAATTAAAGGGTTAGCACACAACCACATATCAATTCTCATGGACATAAACCATATACAAACTTTCACCCAAAAAAATGCATGAGATACATGCTTCCATTCTTCCATTCATAAAACAAAAGGCATAAGGTTTGAGGTACATGCTTCCACTATGACAACACAAAATCTAGAATTTTTACAGCACAATAGTAATACATCCTCGATGGAATTAACAGGACCCATAATATTCACTAATACAGTAGAACTTGTCAATCTTCTTACATCCTGGAACCGCTCAAATCAATCAAAACAAAATGAAATCGCCCAAAGCATTGGGCATGGAGCAAGTGGTAGCCCACCCGAAGCACACGCCGACGACTGGGAGTGCACCTCTGTGTGTGTAGTTGCTTCTTCTCCAATGATGTTCTCCAGCTCCAATCGTGTTCGCCGAGGATGGCCAGGGGAGGTGGCAAGATTGGCCAGGGGGGGCGCAGAGGGATGGCCAGGGGTGGCAAAACGTGCATGAGTGAGGAGATGGGAGCGCCCGCATGCTTCTGGACGGCCCGTTTCAGATCCGATAGCCAAGATCATGTCTATCCATATGTTTATCAATTGCCTCTTGTTCACTAGATACGTTACTTAAAGCATCGAACTTATATACAGTAGGCCTTTGTTAGGCCATAGACAAGCTTTAAATTTACCTGATCTATATACCTTTAATCTTTTGGTAAAATAAAGGTGTTTACTCATATTATGGTGGAACTAAAACTAGGGTTGCATATTATTGCAAATGTCTCCAATTTCATCTTAGAACATGGCTAAGCAATGTTCTGCATGATGAATAAGCCAAAATATAGAGCGATCTCTTGGCATCATAAATAATTGAATCTCACCTGCAATGATAAACAAACTCGCTGATGGCACTGCCATTTCCATCGTAGCAAACAAAAACATGCATGGGTTCTTCCTGCACTATGAGGATGGCCACATGCATCAATAGCGCTCCATAATCGAAGATTCCAAGGTGAGGCATGTAAAGTGAAACCAAAGACTAGCTCCTTTTCTTACCATGTCTAAAGTTTCTCTGCTCTGACCCAAACAAATGCTATATTAGTTATTCTTACAAGTTAGCATGTATTGGTCCAACCATCTCTGCTAAACCAAATCCTATCATCTGCCGAGCCTCTTATTTTGTTTCCTGCTGACCAGCATCTAGGGGTGAAAACGGATCGGATTCGGACGGATATTGCTGTTACCATATCCTAACCCATATTTTTTCTCCGGATTCGGTATCAATCGGATTCGGTACCAATCGGATTCGGTGTCGGATCGGTCGGGATTAACCCAATTCGTTTGCACCCCTACTTGTTTGTAAGGAATGCATACAAAGGCAGTAAATGGAGTAGGACGACCGACTTGATGTTACTATTTAATAGCTGATGTGGAAGATTTTATTTTACCATTACAAAAGAAAATCAAACGTCAAATAGTAGCACTAACCTGAAATCATACTTAAAGACGTATCGGATTCGAACGGATATTCGGATTCGGACGGATATTGCTGTTACTATATCCTAACCCATATTTTTTCTCCGGATTCGGTACTAGTCGGATTCGGTACCAATCGGATTCGGTGCCGGATCGGTCGGGATTAACCCGACCCGTTTTCACCCCTACCAGCATCAGAATAGACAGCCTCTACAGCACAAGTGATATCACAACCTGAAAAGTTCTAGCCCACAAGTATTTACTCAAATTCAAGGCCAACACAAAACATTTTGGCAGTAGATATGGAATGAGTATATCGAAAGGCTAGAAATTTGACTGGAACTTGGGAGAAAAGGACTCGTTCTTATCAAAAAAAAAACCCCAAATTTTAGTCAGGTGGCCCAAATTTATCCAGCAGCAAGACACAGTGTACCCCAGTGCATCTTTTCCCACTTTCTTGAGTAGTGCTTATATGCTCTTTACACCCATAAGCATGCACAAATCTTAAAGCACCAACCAAGGGGTAAACAGTCTCAATCCACTCTTAATTGGTGTTTTAATATTTGTGCAATTCACTATTTGGAACTTCCTTTCTTCTCCCCCAATCCATCCTCTCTTTCTCCAGAAAAGGCCAAAAACCCAGAAGCCGATCCATCCATCAAAAACCCCAGTGCCAGTTCTTGAAGATAAACCACACTACGCCTCCATCTCCATTGACTCCTCCAAGGTCGCCATCGCCAACCTGATGAAGAACCTCTCTCTGGACGAGGCCCCGGTTCTCAAGGAGACGCCAACCTGCCTCCGCTTCGCCGTCGGGCCCAAACCCGCCAGGTTCAAGCCGGTGCAGCAAAATAGGTTAATTCTATTATCCTAAAAATAGCATCTGAAACAACTGCTCAATCTTATTTGGGGCAGTCTATGTCTCCATACTAGCCACTTATCCAGGAAAGGTGGCAATAGGGGACTGTCCTCGCCTTATGTCACGGAATAACCAAATACTCTCTCTGCTCCCATCTTTCTCTCTTCCTTCCACCCTTGGCGGATTGCAAAACACCAGCCAGTTCTTGGCTTCTTCAAAAATGCTTCGTCACCTTCATTTCTTCATCTCTCAACCATCGGCATGGCTCATAGAGGAAGCCAGACAGACACACGTTGCATCATGGAGACAATGCTGTAAACCATCTCTCCTGCTGCTGTCACACACCAAGATGCCAAAAGGGATGGAGAAGGGCACCATCCTGATGAACCGGTAGCTTGGCCGCACGCTGGGCATGGAACATTTGCAAAGGTGTACCATGCAAGGAACCTCATGTCCAACCAGAGTGTCGCCATCAAGGTCATTGACAAGGAGAAGGTGCTGTGTGTCGGCATGATCGATCAGATCAAGTGGGAGATCTCCGTAATGCGGTTGGTCCGCCACCCCAACATCGTCCTGTTAGGATAGCGTTTAAGATCTCCTAGGTTGTTAGGATAGCGTTTAAGATCTCCTAGGTTAGATCTAGCGGGGTTTCTTTACAGGTTCGGGTTCTTGAGGTAATACCGAGAGGGAGAGAAGGGACTAACCGTCCGATGTGGAGGAGGAGAGGTTGGCCATTGCGGGTACGCTCGGTGAAGTCTGCGCACGTGAAGGAACGCGCGTGAGGCTACGATAGCAGAAAATAAAAATTTCTACCGCGCACACCAGGACATCATGCTAAGGAGGGATCATAGATCGTTACCACTAGACGCAGCAATGGAAGAAGAGTTGGAGAAGCCGATCCAACCACGCGCCGAGGTAGTAGTGGAAGTAGCCGATCGTCCCAACAGATCGTCTCCTCCACGCGATCAACCACACCACGAGCAGATCCAATCGTAGTTTGTTGATGCCGATCAACGCCGCAACGAGCAGCGCCTCCACCGTATCCACACGCCCGGGTGGAACGCCGATCGCGAGTGTACCAAAGACTCGCGAGCGGCTAGGGTTTGGCTCGGGAGGTGGCGGCTAGGGTTTTGCTCGGGAGAACGAGCGCACATCCTCACCCCGCCTCCAAATATATAGACCTCCTCACTTGGGCCTCGTGGACCGAGGCCCAATAGGAGTCTATCCGATCTCTATCCGAATTGAGCCCACATCCGAATCACATTCGAATTAGTGTTCCAACCCGTTAAGTGTGCGACCTGAGGTTCACGATACTTGGTCGCGACTGAAACACCTTTCCGGTCACCCTTAATAGCGGCCTCTAGCAAGACATATTAACCCCAAAGTATACGTAAAGATCATATCACTGAACTCGTAATGTTCTCATGTACGAATCCCTTTGCCTCACGATATAGATTAAGCTCAAGGCGAGACCTGTGTCATCCTCTTAATAGCTCAATCACTCTCTCGATTCCGTGATAGATTATAAACTTGTGATTGACTCCTCAATCACATTGGCATGGCCATGCACTTTCATAATCCATTACATCGAGGGGCCCAGAGATATCTCTCCCATAAGGAGGGCAAATTCTATCTTGATCATTCACATCCCACTACATGTTTCATAGCAAACCCGAAGACTACTTTTATGACTACCAGATTCACGGAGTAGTGGTTAGTAGTCCCAAAATAGGCTACTACGCATATTGGGAACCATGATGATCTCAAGTCTAAGGATTCTACATAAACACTACTTGAGACCAACTAATGACACATGGAATCTCTGCAGTTGTCTCATGGCGGGTCTATCCAACATATGTTCACTAACACATGTCCATATTATTGATTTGGTATCTCCATACCATGATCCATGAGACATGATCATCAATCAATACATATGCTGATCTTTGAATCATATTTGTTCCTCATATGATATATGATCAGGGATCATTTAGAAATAGCAACATTTTGGCATTAAGAGTCTCATGAATAAGTCACATACTCATTGATCAATAATGATAATGTCTATTTCAAGGAACAAAGCAATGTATCATAAACATAGTATGTGATATATTCAACATCTCCATGTTGCCTCTAGGGCATATCACCAATAGCACGGGCAGCGACGGTCGGGGAAGAGATGCGGGCTCCTTGGCGGCGGCGTCTCCCGAGCGGCGGCGGTCTCCCTGGCGGCGGTGATCTGGCGGTGGTGCTTCCGTCATTGAGCGCCTCTTAGATCGGATTAGGTTTTGTCGGTGGGGAGGTGGCGCACGGTGAACCTCGTCGTGCGTGCGCCCGCCCCACCTCTGTTTTTATATGGCGCTGGCGACAGGGGCCCACCAGCCAATTGGGCTGGGCGCCCCCGATCAGGGCGCGGTCAAGGGGTTGGCATTTGGCCGTTGGGCCAAATGCCTAAGATCACCCTAACATTCTCCCCCTTGATCTCAATCTATGCTTACTTTAATTACTTTTGACTTTACTCATTCCATCGTAGATTAGTGCATAGAACATGTCTCATCGTCACGGTCAATCACCGATAGATTTAACAGCTACAATACACCTCTCTGTTCTGAAATAGTTACTTTAATCTTTTGGGTCATCTTTTAGTCCAGGAATCATAGGCTTTCCCTTAAACCCATGCCGGCTATATGTTCTCTGAACACGTTGGGTGGTAAGCCTTTAGTAAGCGGATCCGCTAACATCTTTGCGGTACTTATATGCTCAAGACTTATAATTTGATCCCGAACTTTATCTTTCACAACATAGTACTTTATATCAATGTGTTTGGCAGCACCACTTGACTTATTGTTGTGGGCATACATTCTGCGGGTTCATTATCGCAGTACAACTTAAGTGGTCTATTGATGTCGTCAACCACTTTCAAACCGGTATGAACTTCTTTAGCCGATTCACCGCCCGTAGCCTCATAACATGCTACAAACTCGGCATACATTGTGGACGATGTAGTGACGGTTTGCTTTGAGCTTTTCCACGATATAGCTCCTCCAAATGAGAGTGAACACATATCCGGATGTAGACTTTCTATCATCTCCCGCAAAATCGAATCAGATACCCCACTATATGGAGTGAATCGATCTTCAGTATGTCATCATGAGGCCTTTTGTTCCTTGCAAATAACGCAAGACTTTCTTTATCAATTTCAATGTTCTATTCCAGATTGCTCGAATCGCCAAGTAACCGTAACAAATGCTAAGTCAAGGTGTGTGCATACTTGAGCATATCTGAAGCTTCGACAATGAAGCATATGGAACCGCTTTCATTTGATCGATCTCATACTGGTTCTGGGGCATTGAAAACCCCATATCTGCGCCCTTGACTATAGGTGCAGTGAAGGACTACATTTATGCATACCAAATTTCTTTAAGACTTTCTCTATGTATGCCTTTTGTGACAGTCCCAATGTCCCATTGTTTCTATCCCTGAATTTCGATCCCTAGAACGAACGAAGCTTCACCAAGATCTTTCATATCAAAGTTTGAGGACAAAACTTCTTTGTCTCCGAGTGCACTAACATCACTACTAGCTAGCGAGGATATCATCCACATACAGGATTAGGAAGATAAACTTCCCATCTTTAAACTTTGCATAAACACAGTTGTCCTCTACATTCTCTTTAAACCCAAATTTTCTTATTGTACTGTCAAACTTCAAGTACCACTGTCTTGAAGCTTGCTTTAACCCATAAATCGATTTCTTTAGGTGGCATCCCATTCTTTCATTTCCTTCCACGACAAAACCTTTCGGTTGTGCCATGTAAACATTTTCCTCCAAATCCCCATTAAGAAATGTCGTCTTTACATCCATCTGATGTAAACTCTAAACCATAATGTGCTACTAATGCCATTATGATTCTGAATGAATCTTTATATGAGACTGGAGAAAAGGTCTCATTGTAATCAATCCCTTCTCTTTGCGTAAAGTCTTTTGCCACAAGTCGCGCTTTGTATCTTTCTACATTCCCTTGGGAGTCAAGCTTTGTCTTGTAGACCCATTTACTGACCTCTCTGCTTTGGCTCCTTTAGGAATAATTTCTAAGTCCCAGACTTTATTAGCCTTCATGGACCCCATTTCCTCCTCCATGGCCTCAAGCCATTTTGAGGAATTTTCGCTTCTCATGGCTTCTTCAAATGAGGTGGGATCATCCTCCATTTGAAATTCCTCTGTATGATAAATCTGATAATCATCAGATATAGCTGATCTTCTTACTCTTTGAGACCTCCTCGGGGCCTCCTCATTTGGTACATCTTCTGTTTGAGGCTACTGTTGCTCCCCCTCATCTGTGGCTATAGGTTCTATAGGATCCTGAAAAACAGGTTCCTCAATATCATTCATTGTTGCCACAGGAGGAACAATAACAGTCTTTGGCACCACGTTGTCTTGCACCGTCGGTGCAATGACAGCAGTAGTGTGAAGAATGGCTCTTGAATCATCGGAGTGGGCGCATACACCGCTTCTCTTCAAGATCAATCTCACGAGCTACCATACTTCCTCTCATCATTTCATCCTCTAAGAAGACAGCGTGTCTCGTTTCTACAAACTTTGTATATCGTGCAGACAAGAGAAACGAAAACCTTTTGACTTTTCAGTAGCCAATGAAATGGCAACTTCATCTTTTGGGATCAAGCTTCCCAAGGTTTGGGTTAAATACTTTAGCCTCAGCAGGACTCCCCCACACACGTAAGTGGTTTAGTGAGGGAACTCTTCCTGTCCACAACTCGTACGGTGTTTTGGGCACCGACTTACTAGGCACTCTGTTGAGAATATGAATGGCGGTTTTCAACGCCTCCATCCATAAACTCAATGGGAGTGTGGAATAGCTCATCATGCTTCGCACCATATCCATTAGGGTACGGTTGCGTCTTTCAGCTACTCCATTTTGCTGAGGTTCGCCCGGTGTAGAATCTTTGGGCCACTATTCCATTTTCTGTAAAACCTTGCAAAAGGTCCAGAACTTGTCCATATGGGGTATGTCGACCGTAGTACTCCCCGATCGATCGGACTATCTTAATCTTTAAATCGTGTTGGTTTTCAACTTCACCTTAAATATCTTGAATTTATCCAAGGCTTCATTTCTTTCTTTGATTGGATAAATATATCCAAAACGGAGTAATCATCTGTGAATGTTATGAACGAGTCATATCCATCCACACTTTTCACAGAAAAGGACCACAAATATCTGTGTGAATAATTTGTAGAACTCTGTGCTTCTTTTAGCGTCTTTTTAATTTTCTTTACATATTTTCCTTTAATGTATTCTCTGCATTGTTCTAAGTCCGAGAACTCTAATGGAGGAAGAATATCATTCTTAACTAGTCTTTCTATTCTCCCCTCGAAATATGGCCTAAACGACGATTGCCATAATTTCGACGACTCATCTAGAGTTCTCTTTCGTTTTGTTTACATTCGTAGACGAGGATTCAATCACTTTCGCACGCGACGCTCACATTATCGCATACGACATTCACATCATCACATAATGATAACAAATAAAGCTCATTCGTAAGATGGCAAGACCAACACATTCTTTATTAAACATTATTTCACACTTGCCATTTCCAAAATTACAATCATAACCATCTTTGTCCAAATTTGAAACACTAATCAAATTCCTCTGTAAAGAGGGAACAAAAAGGACATCTCTAAGTAAAAGATTAGAGCCATTAGCTAACTCTAATGAAAGATCGCCAACGTCTTCAACTTCAGCTTGGACTCCATTTGCGACTTTAATGCATCTTTCTTTTCTTTGTGTAGTCCTCGTCAAACGGAATCCCTGTAAAGAATTAGCAACATGAACAGTTGCTCCTGAGTCAATCCACCAAGTGGATTTCAAATATTGCACATACAGGGATTCATTTACATAGGTAATAATGTTCTCACCTTTCTTTGCCATTATCATCTTTAAGTAATCAGGACAGTTCTTCTTGTAGTGTCCTATCTTCTTCAGATGAAGACACCGATCTTTGTCTACAAAGAAACTTATTCTGTTGAGGTGATGGACGGGGCTTTTCCCTTGTTCTTTGAGGAGAAGTTATCTGTTGAAGTTCTTTTTCTTGTTATCCTTCACATAGTTGATAGAACCACCATGTGAGGATTTAATCCTTTCCTCCTCTTGCACACATAGCTATGCACTTTTCTAAGTCCCATTTCTCGGGTGCATGTTGTAGTTGACAACAAAGGTGTCAAACTCTTTCGGCAAGGAAGCAAAACCAAATGAATAAGGAACTCATCCTTGAGAGCCAAATCCATTGGTTTAAGCTTGGATGTCAAGTTGCTCATCCTTAGTATGTGCTCTCTTATGCCACCGCCATTACAGTACCTTTCTGTCACAAGTCGCTTAATCACTGTAGCATAAGTCTTTGAAGAGCCAGTGAACCGACTCTTTATTTTATCAAGGTACTCTGTGATGTGTCACACTCTGCGATTGAGCCCACAATTGCGAGGCTCAATTGTGTTCTTTATCACGACCATACATTTCTTGTTGGTGTGGTCCATTCTTATGCTCAAGGTCATAAGACATCCGTAGTTTGAGCATGATCCTCTGTCTTTTCTCGCCAAGCAAGATCATCCTCATTTTGATCCTCACCGGTGCCATAGGCTCGGTGGGATGTCTTTGTAGTGAGGACCCAGTCCACCTCAGCTAAGATAAACACTAAGTCTATCTTTTTCTTCCACTCTCCATAATTATCTCCTTTGAGAGTGGGGATCTCTTTGATACAACTCATCAAGTTGTATCCTCCTGAAAATAGTTCAAATAAAGTGAGAACGTGACAGCAAAATTATATGCCTTATTTCCAACGTTGGTCAAAAATACGACATACAATTAAATCAATTTTATCTATACATTAAATCTACATCACCGTTGGGCAGAAATAGAAATAATGCATAAAAACATCAATTAAAAATTTATAATACTATTATTATCAACGTTGGTCAGAAAATAACAATATCATAAATCTCTGGAAATTATATCTATTTTTCCAAAATTAAATTCTCCCGTTGGTTCGAATTTAATAATGAAAATCAATCAACATTAACTTTTGCAGCGGAAACTGTAATTATTCTAAAAAATAATTCATTATACAGAAGCATTATACTGTACACATTTAATCTCTGAAAAAATTAACACGTTGGTGCAAAAATTTACAGAGATTTTGGATCAAATTTCAATGAAATTCATCAAAAAATACTTCTGAAAATCATTAAATCCAATTTTCGGATTTTATCAGCAAACAGCATTTCGCTGTTCGCCCGCCCACGCCCACGGCGACCTGCTCACGCGGCCTCGACGGCTGCTGCGCGCGCGGCCTCGGCGGCGCGCTCGCCGCGGCCGATCGGCTGCTCCGCGCGGCCCGGGCCGGCCACGCGCGGCCCAGCCGACCTCACGCGCGCGCGCCGCGCCTCACGCGTTGCCCTCACTCCCGCGCCGCAACGGTCTCAGCCGTTGGATGCGAATCCAATGGCTTCAATCCCGCGCAGCCGCGGCCTTTTGCGCCTCCGCGCGATCCATCAGCCGTCAGATTCGCATCCGACGGCTCGCTCGCGGCGGATCGCGCTTGCGCGCAACAACCGGGCACGGCGCGAAACCACTCGCCGCTGGGCGAAAGCCCGCCGCGATCTCAGCCGTCCGATCGCATCCAACGGCTGCGCGGCGTTCTCGCCAGATCAAAACCGGCTCGCGGCGGATGCCCCCGAAACCCTAGTTCATTCTCCTCTCCCCTCTCTCGCCTCGCACCCGAGCGGTCTCAGCGGCGGCGACTACGTCCACGCCACCGGAGAAGGAGAAGAAGACCGGTGCCGCCATGGGCCCTCTCGCCGGTGTGCGCGCTCCCCTGAGAGGGAGCGCGCCGTCGTTGAGCGGCTCCGTGTCGGCGCCCCTCCGAGCGCGCGCGCTCGGATCTGTCCCGCGCATCGACGGTGGCCCGCACGTGGATTGCCGGCGAGCCCAAGGCTCGGCCGATCTCCCGCACGCCCGACGACGGCGGCGGCGGCGGCGCCGTGTAAGCCCGGTCGTTTCTTTTCTAGGGTTAGGGTTAGGGTTCGTCCTTCCCCCTTTTTCTTTCTTTTCTTTTCCCCATCTAAAATCTACGCCTAGGGTGCTCTGATACCATTGTTAGGATAGTGTTTAGGATCTCCTAGGTTAGATCTAGCGGGGTTTCTTTACGGGTTCGGGTTCTTGAGGTAATACCGAGAGGGAGAGAGGGACTAACCGTCCGATGTGGAGGAGGAGGGTTGGCCATTGCGGTACTTCGGTGAAGTTCTGCGCACGGCAGCGACGGTCGGGAAGAGATGCGGGCTTCTTGGCGGCGCGTCTCCGAGCGGCGCGTCTCCCGCGGCGGTGATCTCGCGGTGGTGCTTCCGTCGCCGAGCGCCTCTTAGATCGGATTAGGGTTTTGTCGGTGGGAGGTGGCGGCACGGTGAACCTCGTCGTGCGTCGCCCGGCCCCACCTGCTTTTATATGGCGGCGCGATAGAGGCCCACCACCAATTGGTGGGCGCCCGATCGTATGCGCGGTCAAGGGGTTGGCATTTGGCCGTTGGGCCAAATGCCTGAGATCACCCTAACACGTCCAGCTACACAAGATCATGGCCAGCAAGACCAAGATATACTTTGTCATGGAGTATGTCCAGGGCGGTGAGCTCTTCAGCAGGGTCACCAAAGGCCGGCTCAAGGAGGAGGTGGTAAGGAGGTACTTCCAGCAGTTGATAGAGGCCATCGATATCTGCCACAGCCATGGTGTCTCACCGAGACCTCAAGCTGGAGAACCTCCTTGTAGACAATACCGGCAACCTCAAGGTGTCGACTTTGGGCTTAGCGCTCTCAGAGAGCCTGAGAGGCCAGATGGGCTGTCGCACATGGTATGCGGTATGCCTTCATATGTAGCCCCAGAGATCATCAACAGCAAGGGTTATGATGGCACAAAGGCAGATGTATGGTCTTGCGGAGTCATACTGTTTGTCCTTCTGGCTGGCTACCTTCCATTCTATGGCTCCAACCTAATGGAGATGTACCAGAAGATAGACAAAGGTGAATTCAAGAGCCCTCATTGGTTCAGCAATGATGTTCACAGGCTTCTGGGAAGACTCCTTGATCCAAACCCAGAGACTCGGATCACCATCGACGAGCTAGTCAAGTATTCAGGGTTCAAGGAGTACAAACCAGCACTAATGCTGGCTCAGCCTCGAACAGCCTGAAAGATGTGCAGTTGCTTTCAGCACCAACTATGATAATAACAATTAACAAATGTGAAAAGGCAGAACAGTCAGCAAACCTCATGAGGCCAGCAAGCTTGAATGCAATGCATTTGACATTATCTCCCTCTCCCATGGATTTGATCTATCAGGCCTGTTCGAGATGAACCAAAAGCAGAAGGTGCATGAGCTGTTCGTGACCCAGAAACCAGCAACGGCAATCGTGTCAAAGCTGGAGGAGATAGCTGAGACAGAACACTACAAGATGAAGAAACAAGATGGGATGGTGAAGCTGCAGGGGTCCAAGGAAGGGAGGAAGGGGCAACTCACGATCAATGCAGAAATATTTGAGGTTGCACCATCCTGCTATGTTGTCGAGGTGAAGAAGGCAGCAGGGGACACTTTAGAGTACCAGACGTTCTGCAACAAAAACCTAAGGCTTCCCTAAAGGACATCTGCTGGACTTCGCCATCGGAGGACCAACCCTCGTCAATATCAGAGTTGTCACCTCTAAGTCAGTCCTCGGAATCGATCACAAGAAATAATGTCTAGGTGTCACGTCATCAGATATGCACTTCATGTCCATTGTCTTCTAGTTTTTCTTTTCCTATTTCAATAAGCTTAGGGGTTTTGCCTGCTTCAAGATGAATCTCTAAGATTTAACTTCTTCTGATTTGTAGTAGACTAGTAGTTCTTGTTGGACTGTAAGATTCTTAACTTCTTCTGATTTGTAGTAGACTAGTAGTTCTTGTTGGACATAGGTGACAGAATCATTTTCCTTTCGGTAACAATAAGATGGGGCTTGTCAATATAATGATTCTCTTCTCATGCTTCTTTGAGAAATCAACAACATATAGAACACAACTGCATCGACAGGAAAAACATCATCAGTTAGGATACTACAAACAAACTTTGTATGATGGGGGTGTTGTAATATTTACAGTATAAGCATATTTCCAAATTTAATTCCAACAATAACACTCAAAATCCAAGCATGACAAATATGACATATAAATGACTTAACTAACATATTAACATGTGAATCAATTAAGTCATTGCAAAGGTAAAATATGCTCAACATAGATATCACATATATGTTCAAAATTAGCATGGCAGCAGGTAAGTTCAACAGGGGGAACATACTAACACATCTGTATTGTAAAAGAAATGTTTACAGAAACAGCCAATGTGCCTTGCTATATAGATAGGGTAAACTGAATTAAATTGAGTTCTACCCTATGCATATGATCAAGCTCAATTACAGTCACTGCTTATTAGTTCTCCAACTATCCGAATGCAAAAGCCATACAAACGTTAAATACCGAAATACTTCAAAGAACAGAAATTTAACTATTCTAGTAACTTCAAGGCAAGCATAGAAAAACATATCATAAAGACCTGATATCGAACCCTGTGCACGTAATCCTCGCAAACGATGTTGATTTAGGGTATCCATAGTATATATAACCTAGGGGGCCTTAAGATAGGTCCCATCTAAATCTTAAGGCTAACTCCATAGTATATATAACAAGGGGCCTTAAGACGGTTCCACTCGGCAGATAAAGAAAAATTGTATTTTAATACTTGTGGCCAGGTCTTTAGCTTGAGTACCAGTCTTAAGCTTTTTTTGCTTATAGCCTGCTTAAGGTCACCCCTTAATGTATAAGGTTGACCTTAAGGTGGCTTAAGACCCTCTATTTTTATACACTACAGATACCCTTATTCAATTAGCATCAAGCAATCACCCAACCCATAAACCCAAGCAGCCCTAGTTAATCATAGAAACAAAATTTATTAACCAGATAACCTACTTCTACATATACGCCTATTCCCTGCAACTCGCCCTCCCTAGCCAGCAAAAGAATCTAGGAAAGCAAGAAGCCATGGATGGAATCAAAAGAGGGCAGCATCAGAGCAATGTGATCGATGCGCCCACCAGGCCACCAAATTCCAATTCCCTTCCGACGACGACACCCTGTCAGATCCCGAAAGGAATCCGACCGATTGAGTTGGATCTCAGGGATTTGGAACCAGGAGAAAGGGGAAAGTAACGAGAGCCAGGAACTACGCTACGCTACAGCTACAAGCTAAAAGATATGTGGGCAAATAGCATACCCATTCATTGCACTTGGGGGTATATGAGTCCAGGGAACTGCTGGCTTAGTTGCCCATTACATTGATTACAACCAAATAAACAGCGTAATTAACACTAAGTAAAGTAAACTTGCTGATTAATGAGCTGGATAGATATGAGCCCTTGATGCCACCCAATCAGTAGAGAGAGATCTGGGCCGTTGAAGCTGACTAAAACCATCACGAAGCGGTATCCAACCAAATAAGAAACTCAGCACTTCTTCAGACAATGCCAGATTCTGACATTCCTTCCCCCTTTAGCACATACTTGTCCTCAAGTATTTGAGTCAGGAAACCAGGATTTAAGAGTTTGCGAGTAAAATTCATGAAATATACTCTTGATGAAGTCGGCATCCTCCCAGGAGGCTTCCTCTGGCGGCAGGTTCTCCCACTGTATAAGCCATTGCGTAATGAGTCGGTCACGGCGAGGCAATGCCCTGGTCTCCAGTACAGCAACAGGTTCCATTTTCAGTTTGCCGTCCTCACTTACCAATGGAAGATCTGGACTGGGGATGGCTTGTGGACCACAATGCCTCTTGAGCTGACTGACGTGGAACACCGGATGAATGCCAACTCCCTCTGGCAGTAAAAGTTTATATGCAACGTTTCCCACCTTCTGCAGTACTCTGAATGGTCCATAGAAACGACTAGTAAGTTTAACAGTCTGCCTGAGTCCAAAAGCAGCAGTGCGGTAAGGTTATAATTTCAAATACACCATATCGCCTACAGAAAATTGCCGTTCACTGCGACTCATGTCTGCATATTTCTTCATTCTTGCTTGTGCCTGAGACAAGTTTTCCTTCAACCTTCCGAGCATGACTTGCTTTTCATGTAAGAAATCTTTAACTTCCTTGTCCACTGGTCCAGGGATACTAATTTCGTGGATTAGGGGAGGTGGGAACCCATATAGGGCTTGGAAGGGAGTCACCTTGAGAGAAGTATGGTAAGTAGTGTTATACCACCATTCGGCAAATGGTAACCAAGATGCTCACCGCCTCGGCTCCTGAAATGCCATGCACCTCAAATATGTCTCTACGCATTGATTCACCCGTTCAGTCTGGCCATCCGTTTGGGGGTGATAGGCCGAACTGAACCTTAACTCAACTTTTAAAGATTTAAAGAGCTCCTGCCACAGCTTGCTGGTAAAAATACGATCTCTGTCGGAGATGATAGCAATGGGAAAGCCATGCAACTTAAAAACATGATCTATAAAGGCTTGGGCAACAGTTTGCACAGAGTATGGATGAGTTAGAGGTATAAAGTGTGCGTACTTTGTGAATCGGTCTACCACCACGAAAGTTACCTCGAATCCCTTGGATTTCGGCATTCCCTCTATGAAGTCCATAGAAATGTGAGTCCACGCCATATCGGGAACAGGAAGAGGTTCCAGAAGACCAGGGTAGTGGCAGTGCTCGGCCTTGGACCGTTGACAAACAGGACAGTTTTGCACAAAGGTATGCACCTCCTTCTTCATACCCGGCCAATAGAAAAGACGTTTAACTCTTTGATATGTTGCCACCATTCCGGAATGACCTCCTACGGCTGAAGAATGAAGAGAACTTACAATTTGTTGCCTTAACTCCGAATCGCAACCAACATAGATTCGGCCTTTGTATCTCAAAACACCAGAATGGTAAGTGAACCCTGATTCCAGGTCTGGAGCGATTGTAAGTTGTTCCATCAATTCTTTACAGTGCATATCAGAAGTGTAACTATTCTGGATGGCTTCTACCCAGATGGGGAATTGCTGCTGATATGGCCTGCACATCTGCACCTCTCCTTGACAGGGCATCGGCCACTCTATTTTCCTTCCCTCTTTTATACTCTATCACATAATCAAACTCGAGCAGCCTTAACATGAGTTTGTGTTGTATACCCTCTCCAATTCTTTGTTCTGCCATAAACTTGAGGCTCTGCTGATCCGTCTTGATCACAAGTCGAGTACCCAAAAGATAGTGCCTCCATCTTCTCAATGATTCGATTATAGCCAAAGCCTCTTTGTCGTAAGTGGATAGCACTGCCGATTTCACCCCTAGTGTCTTACTACAATAGGCAATCGGTCTCCCCTTTTGCATGAGTATAGCTCCGATCCCTTTTGCGCTAGCATCTGTCTCTATAGTGAATGGCTCTGAGAAGTCCGGAAGAGCCAACACGGGTGCCGTAGTCAGCTTAAGTTTCAATTCTTCAAAAGCCTCATCTTGCATACTTCCCCAACTGAACCCTTCTTTCTTCAGCATATCATGCAGAGGCCGGCATATTAGTCCATAATCTTTGATAAACCTTCGGTAATACCCTGACATTCCAAGGAAACTGCGTAGTTGGGACACGTCTTGTGGTTTAGGCCACTCCCGAATGGCACTGATTTTCTTAGGGTCAGTGGCTACCCCCTGTCCAGTTATAATATGGCCCAAATACTCCACCTGGCCTGATGCAATAACACATTTGTTTATGTTCACAAATAGCCCTTGCTGCCTCAGGATGTCCAGCACAATGGTCAGGTGTTGTTTATGGTCCTCCTCACTTTTACTATACACCAAAATGTCGTCAAAGAAGACCAAAATGAATCTCCTTAAGTACTTAGCAAAGATACTGTTCATAAGGGATTGGAAAGTCGCAGGGGCGTTGGTTAACCCAAATGGCATAACTAAGTACTCAAAGTGGCCTAAATAGGTCCTAAAAGCAGTTTTGTATATGTCTTCCGGCTTCATTCGGATCTAATGATACCCAGACTTCAAATCTAACTTAGTGAATATAGTGGCCCCATGCAACTCATCCAAAAGGTCCTCAATGACAGGGATTGGGTATTTGTTTTTAGTCGTCAGTGCGTTGAGCTTCCGATAATCCACACATAACCTCCATGACCCATCTTTCTTCTTGACTAATACGGCTGGTGATGCAAAAGGACTTGAGCTGGGTCTAATAACCAAAGATTCCAGGAGTTTATGCACTTGCTGCTCCATTTCAGCCTTCAACTGGTGAGGGACTCGGTAAGGACGGATGTTAGGAGGAATTGCCCCCTCCTTGAGGGGAATCGAATGGTCACAATCACGTTGGGGTGGAAGTCCTTGAGGGTCTTGGAATATATCTTGGTATGAGTCAATAAGATGTTGGAACTGAGCCTTCACTGGTGTATTTTCAGCCCTTGACTTATGAAGCTGCAAGTCTATAACATACCCACACATACTCTTGGCCAGTTCTTTATCCCAATTCTTCAGATTAACCACCTTCACCAGAGGGGTTTGCTTCAGCTCCTCAAAAACTGTTTCAGTATCCCCATTTTTCTTAATGGTCATTCTCCTTATCTTCAAATCCAAGCACACAGGGCTGTGTTGATACATCCAATCGCAGCCAAGCACAATGTCATACCCCTTTAATGGTAATACCTTAAAAGAATTGCTAAACTTCTCTTTCCCAATGTAATAATTAGCTCCTGCTATATATGATCCAGTCAATAAGGTGTCGCCCCCAGCTACAGTGACTTTTTGCAATGGTGTCAATTGGACTTTACAAGTGGTCTGAGTGGCAAACTTCAAGTCAATGAAGGTGTGAGAGCTTCCACTATCCACTAATGCTACTCCTTGCTTACCTCCTATTATGACCGGCAGAGTATATGTGGATACTCCTACCAGTCCACTTACTGCTTGGAGAGATATATGCATGAGTTGCCCTTCAGTCTCTGAGTGTGAGGGAGGTTTCTCCGAGGTTTCCTCCTGCCCTCCTCCTGGATCCTCTTCTTCTGCTGGTGTTGTCTCATTCTCTTCGCTAACCATTAGGTTAACTTGTTGATATTGCTTGCACCTATGCCCCAAGTACCACTTGTCGCCACAGTATCTGCATACTCCAGGAGTGAATGGTTTTATAACCCCATCTTTCTTGGGAACATTAGCCTCTGGAAGAGTTTTGTGCCTTGGAAAGGTATAGACCCCTTTGTTCTGCCCCAAATTAGAGTGTTGAACACTTTTCTTAGCCATTGCACTAGTACCTCTCTCCATATCTCTTGCCATCCAGTAAGCTTCACACAAACTTTGCGGCTTCAGGGGTTTCAGATAATGTTTGATATCGTTTCTCAATCCATTAATGAAACACTTAACAAAGAAGAGAGTGTTCTGTAAGGGGTTCTCGCTTTTGTATAATGCCATAAGCTCTTCAAACTTGTCAATGTAGTCAGAGACACTCAAATTGTACTGTTTGACTGAATGAAAATTTTCAAACACTTCATAACCACTGTGTTGGGCAAATCGGTCGCATAGCATGGTACAAAATTCAGACCACCGAGGTGGATTCCAAAGTATCCCCATGCTCCTCAACCATCTTTCAGCCTTCCCAATCATATACATTTGCGCCAGGTCAAATTTTGCTTCCTCAGGTACACTAGCCATCGCAAAGTAAGTTTCACTTTGCCTAATCCACTCCATAGGCTCTCCCCCATCAAATTTCGGAAAATCTAATTTTGGCCCCTTAGCAATAGATTGGTAGAAATTGTGCATTCTGTCATTGCTAGGGTTAGGGTTCCACTGCCTGGCTTGGTGCTGATAGTTGGGTGGATTCAGGTGTTCTCTAGGGTTTGGAAACCACTGTCTATCCAGGGCCGGTTCTTGAGTAGGGTTCAAATGATTCAGAGTAGGGGATGAAAAAGAAGATTGCGGCACTTGATCTAAACCCCAACCAGTAGCAACGGCAGAAAACCCAGTAGAAGGACGAGCGTAGTTACCATCTGGTGTTCCCCTCAGTTGTACTCCTTGAGTACTATTGATGTTGATGTGTCTCAATTCCTCCACCCTCCGAGTCATCTCCATCTCGATCTCTCCAGACGGCGCAACTTCGGGCATAGCCCTCCGCTCGGGTACTCTTGTCTGGGAGGTAGTGAACCCTTGCATCAAGGTCTCCATGCGATTCAGTTGATCTTGCACACTGGTCATCTGGTTCTACAGATCTCCCACCTTTCGCTCCAGAGCATTCACTCGGTAAGTCGTTTCCATTGTTTCTTGACGGACCGCAGAGAGATCTGATGCCTCCTCTTCGTTCCTCGCCATGGACTTGGTCATCCTCCTCAAATCGACACAAGGCTTGGGGATTTTACCCGGAACAAGATCCGGAACCTTCACCTCGTCCCGATCGATGCCGCCGCCAGAGCCGGAGGAAGATTAGGGATTTTACGGAGAACCAAAGTTCCCCAACCTATCGCTCCGATTCTTCCGCCGAGGACACGATTGCTCTGATACCACAATGTCAGATCCCGAAAGGAATCCGACGATTGAGTTGGATCTCAGGGATTTGGAACCAGGAGAAAGGGGAAAGTAACGAGAGGCAGGAACTAGCTCTACGAGCTAAAAGATATGTGGGCAAATAGCATACCCATTCATTGCACTTGGGGGTATATGAGTACAGGGAACTGCTGGCTTAGTTGCCCATTACATTGATTACAACCAAATAAACAGCATAATTAACACTAAGTAAAGTAAACTTGCTGATTAATGAGCTGGATAGATATGAGCCCTTGATGCCACCCAATCAGTAGAGAGAGATCTGGGCCGTTGAAGCTGACTAAAACCATCACGAAGCGGTATCCAACCAAATAAGAAACTCAGCACTTCTTCAGACAATGCCAGATTCTGACACGCCCTCGATGGAACCCTTACCGCAAATAGTTGTTTTACTGCTTCGAGTCATTCCAAGAACCGTGGAACAAGCGGCGACACAACCGCCGCCGAAGACAAAGGCTTCACGGCGGCCGCGAGGTAGGTAGACTAAGCGATTGAGCGGATGGGCGGGCACGGCAAAATGGATACCTTCCGGTGCCCGCGCCCACGAGGTGAGGTGGAGAGTAGGGTGTGGAGGACGCGTCGCCGACTGGCTGCGGCCATGGGGGGAGAGATCGCCGGCCCGTGTTGGGACTCAAGAATCTTGGAGAGGAGAGGCGAAGATGGAGGCTGCGGCCTGTGGGCTTAAGAGCTGCAGGCTTACCACTTTTTTCGAACATACAACGTAACAAACAACGAATCAGTTTCTTCATCCACTTTTCAAAAGTATTTCATCAGAATAGTTTTTTAAAATTTATTCGCATAAATATTCATGCTAAATGTATACGTCTCCAACATACACCTACATACTATCTCACTCAACATGCACGCATATATGTACCTATTTTTTTTAACGAGCACATGCACTTCGAACACCTAGCCCAGCCAAATTACTCACCTACTTGGCTACCTGTAGGTTACCAGCACAGTAACTCCCGGTAAAATCTTTCGCAGAAACTCGGGTCACATACCAGACGAATATGATAAAATCACAAGAAAGAGACTTGCAAAAGAGACTTGCAAAATCTGTATAAACTCTGGTCCCATTCAATTCAATGGCACAAGCAGGTAGTATCCCTCACATGGCTGTCCCCCAGTCAACAAAAGTATATCCACCCAAAAAATAGCCCAATTACAATTGATACGATTATTGTAACGCCACAGTACCGCAGCAACATGTAAGCTACGGTAAAATTGTTTTGCCTACCAAAACCAACTACCGAGTGTGTAAAGCAGCTGGGATTATTGTCTGACTCCAGCAATGATAGTCCGCGCAATCAACCGTTTCCAATTGGAGATTTTATATGCCGAGCCTCTTCTCAAACTTCTGGATTTGATTCAAGAATATCCACGTCATCTGCATGCAAAATATCATTTGATGAGTATGCTACATCGTTACAGATTATTATTAGAAACAAATGGTACAAGTTGTCTATCCCGTAGGGCATTGCTGGGTATGCTCCCATTACCATGACATGGGGAGCGATCCTGACACAATATACAGGGAACCCAGTGTAGAACTTGAATGGGCCACCGCTCTTGAAGGTCTTCATGGCACAGTCCAAAGACCCGGTGTACGGGTACTTCCCATTGGCATCAGGTTGCATCTTCTGAATCTGTGTCTTCACATAATCAAAGGGCAAACTGCATGCCGACGCAAAGAATCCAGAAACAGCACTGGCTCCTGTAAACCAAGTTGAAGATTTTATAAGGACTATATAGAAAAACAGCAACTAACATAACTTTTTTACAATGATTTGTAACTTCAAAAGCTTATTATTTTATACAAGCTGCAGCTAAATCTTGATACATGTAAAGCAAAATGCCAGCGGCAGAAGTTATGGAAATGGACAGACAATTCCTACAAGTTAGATACAAAAAAAATGAAGGATCCAAACACTAGAATCTTACCGATTACAGTCGAAACTTCTCCAGCGCCAAATTTGTCCCTGAATAGCTCAACACTCTGATCATAGGAAGCAAGCATACCCATATTCAGTGACATAGCTCTCACCACAGTTGGGCCTGCACCCTTCCAAAGTGCGAGGACACCTTCATCAGCGATGATACGATAGAGTGCGTGGAAAGCATTCTTGTAATTACGCCGCTGTGCTAATGGCAAGGTGGAATCAGCTTGCATTCTAATGAGTGCCAAATCAGCAGGACTACCAACACATGCTCCAATTGCTCCAGCAGTCAGACCAATAAAAGCTTTCTGAACTAGTGGCAACGGCTTCCCATCATTTGCTTCAACAGCTTTGTTTGTCAGGACCCTGAGAAAATAGCCAAATCAAATATTGAATAATCGTCACATACAAATCAAATTTTATTTCATAAATTAGCTAAAAAACACACATAGTTGATCTTAGATACGTCTTCATGATTATAATAAAAATAAACTTAATTAATTCAATTTCACACCAATAGTGCTTCTTCACATTATAAAATGGAAACAATAACTACAACAATGGTAACAGCCAAGTATTATAGTTAACAATTTATTCCTTACAACTCCAAAAACAAAGGATCTGTTGGTTCCATTCTAGAACAGAACTTTACAATAATGTATTCCTTCTTCCAAAAATATTTAAAGAAAACTCGGTATGTCACGAAAGAGCATGAATGAAAGAACCATAATTATTAATCTACCCTACTCTATAATACACCAAAATTTTCTTTACTAAATCCACCCCCTCAACCACCCCCAGTCGTGCCTAATCTAAGTCCACCCAGATTTGTGTACCAAGTAATCCAACTTCATACAAAATGAATGGCCTGGATCTCTCTTCAAACCTTATTCTCTTACTCATTGAAGATCCTAAGGCCAAAATCATCCGGATCATGCACATTCTCCACCGCCTCCTCCTGCCCCATCGCCGCGTGGCCCACCCGCTCTCTCTGATCCCCCCAGCTCGCGAAAATTCCATCTGATACGCTGCTCACCCCGCCCCCAACCCCCCACACCGCGCCGCCGCCTCCCACCTCCCACTCCTCCGCTGCACTCCGCCCTCGCTCCTCGACCTCCTCCCTCCTCCGCCGCCGCCTCCTCCTCCCACCCGCCCGCTCTCCGCCGCCGCCTCCCTCCTCCCACCCCGCGCCGCCCCACCTCCCACCCGCGCCGAGGCCGCCGCCTCCCGCCCCACCCCCGCCGCCGCCTCCTCCGCCCCACCCCGCGCGCCGCCTCCTCCTCCCACCCCGCGCCGCTCCCACTCACACTCGAGTGTCCATCTACCGAGTGTTGTACTTGAGATAATGCTAGCATAGACAACCCTAATCTCGCCTCCATCATCGTTCCTCCACTCATGCATCCTCGCTCGTTGCTCCTCATGCCGCCCGCCCGCCCGCCGCTGGCCCGCAACATGGGCGACTCCCGCGCTCAAGAAGCCCAAGTCGAGAAGGATGACTACGACTCCGCCATCGGCCTCGTCCTCCAATAGCCGCCCAAACCCCCGGCCTCGTCGTTGCTACAAGCAAAGCCGTTGGAGAGGACATCGCGGAGGAGGCGGTGCTCGCCTCATCATCCACGCCACGCACACGCCCGACGCCTCCACCTCGCGATACCGTCTCCGCTGGCGCGCCCTCGCGCCAATCCGCGCCTCTCGGTGGCGGAGGTAGGAGGAGGCGGCTGGCGCGGCCACGCCAATCCCCTACCTCTCGATCCGCGCCGAGGAGCGGAGCCGTGGAGCAGGGAGCCGCGGGAGAGGAGGCGGGAGAGGAGTGATGGTGCTTTGTTAGATCCGCCGATCTTGGCGACGGAGATGGATTCTCGATCGAGAAGGTAAGCTCCGATCCGTGGGTTTTTCGTGCTCGATCCGTCATTGGAATGGTGGTTGCGGGTCTAAATCGCCGGTTTTCGCTCGATCATTGCGAGGAGCGGTCGCTGATCCGACGATCGCACGGCCTCCGGCGAGCCCAAGGCTCGCACCGACCGCCATACCACCAAGACGCCGCTCGGCGCGGTGGCCCTCCGACCCAAGGTGAGATCCGTCGATCTTGGCTTTGGGTTTCCGATCGTGCATTTAATTCTTCGCTGTGGTTTGCGGTGGTCGATCCGACCGTCATGCGTTCCTTGATCCGATCCGCGTGCAACGCGTGCGGATCCGTGCATCGTAAGAAGAGAAGGGGAGGCGCTGGCTCGATGCCGCCGAGGCGCCGAGCAAGCAGCAGAGCGCAGAAGAAGACCAAGAGGAGCGGGAGGAGGTGACGGTCGAGCTCGCATGGTGGGGTTCGGCAGGAGGTGGTGCTCAAGCGGCGGCGGCGGATGCGGCGGAGGAGACGCCTCGGCGAGGAGGAGAAGGCGGCCATCCTCCTCGTGATCGAGCAATTCGTTAATTTCGTCATCGCCGCCCGCACCGCTCGCCTCCCTACGCGCGTGCTCACTGCACTAGCCCTGCCACCGCACTTCCGCCTCTGACTAGGCGCCGGGCGTCGCCTGCGCGACGACCTCAACCTCGGCGTCCCTCCACCTTAACGACTTGCTAGCTCTCGTCCTTCAAGGTCCGTAGTGGCTTCTTGTCTTCATCCTCACCCCGGTAGTTTATTGGTTAGATGATTCTTGCATTTCTTGGTTCACGTGTTGGCTTTTGGTTTAGTTTTGTTGCTTAATTTGCTCTGCTCGTTCGATTTTGGCCATCAAGGTGCGGATCGGACGCCATATTGCCTTGTCTGGACCCATCTCTCTACCGATCCCTTCTTGATTGTAGCAAGTTAATTTGTAAATGCTTATCAAGATAAACATCTTTCGTTTTAGGTAATGGAACGAGAACTACTTCTAGGTTTTTTCTATTTGAAGTGAAACCAAGCTATTTTATCATAATTGTTTCTTTGCAGAAGACTTATAATTTTGGTCATCATTGTTGTAATTTTTGAGGATTTCATTGGTGTATAGACTTTTGTTTCCTCACATGATTCTAGGAGAAACGGAAGGGTCACAAAGAGTTACGGAAGAGTCACATTCAAGGATCGTAGTTCATTATCACTATTTCCTCCATTGATGGAAATGTTTGCAATTCCCTTAGTAGAGCAGAACAATGCTTACAACATTGTCACCGAACAATTAAGTGTTTACACAAGTGAGAATGTGAGGCGGTTTGTTATGATTAGTGATCTGATGGGTATTAAAATTGAGGATCACCAATCGGGTAACAAAAGTAATAACCGGGCATGCAAACTGCATATCCCTAATCATAGCTTGCATAAAGGATTAATTGTTACACAAGCACGAAACATTCACAAAGTTGTTATGTCCATATAATGGATTCCAGTCAGATAGTTGGATCTTGATTACACAGATTATCATATAGAAGAAAGAGTGCTTCAAACAAACACAATTTAATCCACAAATAGAAAAAGACAGATGGTTACTTGTTCAGTCATTCTTTTTGTTCATCTCCAACATGGAGTTGTTTTTCATGACTTGTTGTCATGAAAGACAGCATTTAGACTTCATGAGGGTTAAAGAGTTTCATGTAGCTATCTGCAAAGAACTCACATGGACTTAATATGAGTCAGTGCTCTTCTAGATATTTGATAATTCTGAAGCATCAACTGATAGCAAGATCAGGAAATTAGACATCGCACATAGAAACAGTAGCGGGTATCACTTCTTATGATGATCTAAAAACAGTAGCGGGTATCACTTCTTCTAGATATTTAATATGAGTCAGTGCTCTTCTTATGATGATCTAAAAACAGTAGCGGGTATCACTTACTCTACTTTCAGGGAAGCATGCGAGAAGAGATGACTCATAGAAAGGGACGAGACGCTAGATGACTGCTTGAGTGAGGCAACAACTTTTCAGATGCCTTATGCTCTGCGACGGTTATTTGCGACCATTCTTGTATTTTGTGAGGCCACCAATATTCGTGGTTTGTGGGACAAACACAAGGCATCATTAATCAAGATTACAGCAGAGACAATCCTAACACTGCAGAGTAGAACAAATGGTGCTTAGAGACATTCGAGATTTAATTCATCAATGGGGAAGGATATCGAAATTATGATTTTCCGAGGTACATGATCTGAGTAATCCCTCCCCACCCAATAAAACTCAAGCGAATGGACACACATGCATATCTTATTGCATGAAAACTTACAATTTTTTGATAAACTACATGGTATCAAATATATTATTCTATAATTATTCTGTGTATTAAATATTCCTGTATTGTCTTTCTTTGTATCATCTTTGATGAATTTAATGACATAATGAGAGGTTAGGGAGGAACTTTACGTGGGTGTCGACCAAGAACATTTGGATATATATAAATCCCTTAACAAGGAGCGGTGTGCAGGATTTGATGAAATCATACATCATGTCATGAATAAGAAGAGCAGTGTTTTTCGTGGATGGTCCAGAGGAACAGAAAGACATTCCTATACAAGGCACTTCTTGCTAGAGTCCGCTCAAAGGGATTAATAGCAATTGCAACGGCAACTTCCGGTATTACGGCGTCAATATTGCTCGGAGGACGACAAAGACACTCAAGGTTCAAAATCCCAATTAAGCTTGTCGACAATAGCACATGCAACTTCACAAAGCAAAGTGGCACGCTGAGTTCTGCGTCACGGCATCTTTGCTTATTTGGGACGAGATTGCAATGACAAAGCGTCAAGTCGTATCGAGTGTCTTGATAGGTCCCTATAGGATATTATGGATTGTTCTTTGCCATTTGGGGAAAGGTTGTGGTATTTGGTGGAGATTTTAGGCGGTGCTTCTGTGGTAACACGTGGGACAAGAGCACAAAAGTAACAGATGCTACTGTTGCAGAGATCATATTTATGGGACAATATAAGGAAGATACGATTGTCACGTAACATGAGAGCTCAATCGACCCATGGTTTTCAGATTATCTACTCGAATTGGAAATGGCAGAAGAGATGATTGGAGATGATTATGTACGCCTACGGATGATATTGTAATTGGATATACTGAGACGACGAAGATTCGATAAACAAACTCATTCAGAAATCTTTCCATCACTTGAAAAAATGCAAGATCAACAACTTATATGAGCACATGTGCCATTCTTTACGCCAAAAATGCACATGTAGATCACTAAATGCAAAGATGATTGACAAGTTTCCAAGTGAGGAAAAGGTTTTCATAGCTTCGACTCTGTCGATGACGATTCAAGAAATAACTACCCTATTGACTTTCTAAACTCCATCACTCCAAATGGTCTGCCTCCACATGAGCTCAAAGTGAAAATCCACTGCCCTGTGATCCTTCTCCGCAATCTAGATCCTAACCACAGATTGTGCAATGGAACAAGACTCATGGTTAGAGCATTCCAAAACAATGCAATTGAAGCAGAAATAGTTGGTGGCCACCATGCAGGCAAGACGGTGTTCATTCCTAGAATCCCTATTGCGCCGTCCGACGATCTCACTTCCTTTCAAGTTCAAGCGAAACAATTTGAATATAAGCCTGAGTTTTGCAATGACCATAAACAAAGCGCAGGGTCAAACCATCCCAATGTTGGCATCTACCTTCCAGAGCCTGTTTTCTCACATGGACAGCTTTATGTCGCGCTATCAAGGGGTGTATCAAGACAAACGACAAGAATTTTGGCCAAACCAAAGAAAGAAGTAGATGCCTCAGGGAAGAGCACCAAAAATATTGTGTATAAAGACGTCATAGCATGATGATGTGGTAAGTAAATAGTCCACAAACACCTATTTCCTTACTGTGTTTCATATTTCTTTATGTGACAAAAATGTTTGTTTTCTTTGTAGCCTCAAGTTTAAACAATGTGGGGATGGAGAAAGTCGTCGGTGGGTGAGTCCAATGATGTTGTCGCCTCCTCAAAGGATTAGTCGTTATGTGACATTCATTATGTGACAAAAATATTTGGTTATACAATATATGAGACGTGAATCTTAATGAATCTAATTGTTCGTTTTATTTTTTACAAATTTTATCTTGTTTTGTATTTTACCATAGCGTTAGCACGGGCACACTACTAGTACTCATGGTAATCCTACAATGGATAAGTCACTTGGAAGTCTACGCAGCACAGCTCATCAAGCAAAGTTGTACGGTAAGCATATTTCTTTCAGATATTCATCAGCAACAGCTAGCAAGCAGCATAATCTCAGCAAGGCAATGCTTTTCGTAGACTTAAATATGTTTGCTTTGCTTCCATGTAATATGTGCATGACAATGATAACAGCAACTGCAGACTTTTCTGCCTTTAACTGAAATTTTGAATTGTTGGTCTAGTACATTAGGGGAAGAAAAGTAGCTTCACACAACTTGGAATGAGTAAATTTGATGATCCATTTATATACTTTTCCCTCAGAAGTGCAACAGCAAGGAAATCCTATTAGACAACTAGAAGATCTTGGTTCAAATATTCTCGTGCAAGCAATACAATAAAAGCAGCAACCATTTAGGATACTTTTGTCCATAAAACGAAACAAACCTGAAGGATCCAAGACGAGCAGTTGTATATGTCGCTTGCCTTAGTAAACCAGCTGACAAACCCTGCCAAGAAAAATGTACAAGTCAAGAACTTGAAGTAACATACCGATCCAATATTGTCAACCAAACATGGTCTGTGCAACTGCAACACAAGCACATAATAGTGTATTGTGCAAGGTGAAGTGCTACCACCATATCTTTGAGGCGTTTCAGATCAAACTAAGATCCCAGCAGTAACAATAGAAAAAACGTAAGAATTGGACCCAGAAAAATAAGTCCAAAGACCAAAAGAACAGCTGTAAAACCCAGGGTCAAGTCTAATACATGTCCAAAGAAATGTAAAGACACTGGATAAAAAATGTAAGAATTGGACCCGGGAAAATATGTCCAAAGACAAGAAAAAAGAAGTAAAACAGAGAGTCAAGTCTAATACATGGTACATGCACAGGGACTAGTACCCAGGCACATGCATTAGGTGTTAGTGATATGCCCTAGAGGCAACATGGAGATGTTATATATATCACATACTATGTTTATGATGCATTATTTTGTTCCTTCAAATAGACATTATCATTATTGATCAATGAGTATGTGACTTATTCATGAGACTCTTAATGCTAAAATGTTGCTATTTCTAAATGATCTCTGATCATATATCATATGAGGAACAAATATGATTCAAAGATCAGCATATGTATTGATTGATGATCATGTCTCATGGATCATGGTATGGTGATACCAAATCAATAATATGGACATGTGTTAGTGAACATATGTTGGATAGACCCGCCATGAGACACTGCAGAGATTCCATGTGTCATCAGTTGGTCTCAAGTAGTGTTTATGTGGAATCCTTATACTTGAGATCATCATGGTTCCCAACATGCGTAGTAGCCTATTTTGGGACTACTAACCACTACTCCGTGAATGGCGGGTAGTCATAAAAGTAGTCTTGGGTTTGCTATGAAACATGTAGTGGGATGTGAATGATCAAGATAGAATTTGCCCCTCCTTATGGGAGAGATATCTCTGACCCCTCGATGTAATGGATTATGAAAGTGCATGGCCATGCCAAGGTGATTGAGAAGTCAATCACGAGTTTATAATCCATCACGGAATCGAGAGTGATTAAGCTATTAAGAGGATGACACAGTCTCGCCTTGAGCTCAATCTATATCGTGAGGTAAAGGGATTCGTACATGAGAATATTACGAGTTCAGTGATATGATTTTTACGTATACTTTGGGGTTAATATGTCTTACTAGAGGTCGCCATTAATGTGGTGACCGGAAAGGCGTTTCGGTCGCGACCAAGTATCTGGTCGCACACTTAACGGGTTGGAACACTAATTCGAATGTGATTCGGATGTGGGCTCAATTCGGATAGAGATCCGGATAGACTCCTATTGGGCCTCGGTCCACGAGGCCCAAGTGAGGAGGTCTATATATATGGAGGCGAGGGGTGAGGGTGTATACTACGGTAATCCCGAGCCAAACCCTAGCCGCCACCTCCCGAGCCAAACCCTAGCCGCTCGCGAGTCTTTGGTACACTCGCGATCGGCGTTCGGCTCCGGACGTGTGGATACCGGTGGAGGCGCTCGTTCGCGGCGTTGATCGGCATCAACAACCTCTGATTGGATCGCTCGTGGTGTTGTTGATCGCGTGGAAGAGACGATCCGTTGGGACGATCGGCTACTTCCACTACTACCTCGACGCGCGTGGTTGGATCGGCTTCTCCAACTCTTCTTCCGATGCGCTGCGCGTCTAGTGGTAACGATCCATGATCCCTCCTTAAGCATGTTGTCCTTATGTGCGCGGTAGAAAAGTTTTGTTTTCTGCTTTCGTAGCCTACGCGCATTCCTTCATTAGGATGATGGAAAATAGGAAACTAAGCACCAGCAAGAACGAACCTTGTAGAAGGAACCGATCCCCTCATTAGCAAGCATCTTCTTTGTTACCTGAGCTGCGGAGCCCTCGCCCAACTGGATCTTCACCTGAAAACGAAACAACAAGAATTATACATATGGCTGGATCCGGAGCACAAGTGCCAAGAATGTACACATCTCCCAGAAGACAGACCATCAAGACATTGACAGTGACGGCTACTAGCCAATTTCCATGTTCCAACAAAAGTAAGTAACATGGTTTTTTGGGTGATCCTAAGCAATAACAGGCCGTGAAAAATATTCCAAGAGGATTGCATCTTCTCCACTCTCCAGTAAATCACCCAATTTAACTATGATCACGTTTGCTTGACACCACCCAAACACAGTGCCATGGACTAATTTCCCAAGTGCTGAAATGTTCCGAAAGCAATTACTAACAACAAGCTACTACCAACTCAAATCCATTCAAAATTTAGTGAAGACGACCGCAAGACATACAGATCTTCCGATAGAGAACAGAATAACACCACAGCTTTAGTACAATCCACTGTATACACCCCCAGCGAATTCCATCATAAATAACCATAACGGATTGCCTCCATCCCGACGCATCCATGTGACGGCACACACCAAATTCCCTCAGATCTACAGACTAGCCACTCTCAAACAACCCTGCAGCAAGCTCCCCTCCCGTAAGGGAGCTCACCCGAGGACGCCTTCGTTTCATCAGACCCAACCCACACTTGCGCAGGCATCCACCCGATCCATCACTCCGCGTCGCGCGCATCCACCATTACCACAGATCTAAGCCTCGAGCGAGCAACCTAACTCCACCAACCCCAAACCCCGCAACCAAATCCGATCCCGCTGCCACCTCAGCCCTCACCATTCGAGTCGGCCGGGAGCCGCAAGCGCATGATGGCATGTATCCGTACCTTGACCATGTCGATGGGCTGGATGACGCAGGTGGCGAGCATCCCGGAGACGCCGCCGTTGACGAAGGGCTTGACCGTCTTCCAGACGCCGGTGGCCGCCGCCGCCGCCTGCTGCGGCTGCTGCTGGTTCTTGATCTTCGCGTCCGCCATCTCCTCCTCCCCTACTCCCGAATCCGGCGAGATCTAGCTAAGCAGGTAGGGGATGGACTCGGGAGGAAGAAGCGGAGACGCGAGCAAGGGAGGCCGAGGCGAGCGAGGAGGCCGGTGGTCGACGAGGTCTGATCGCTGGGTGCCGTTGCTCTTTAATTAAGGGCGTGCACGATGGTAATTCACTAATTCAACTCACGTCATCGACAGACTAGAGAAAACTTTCCCCGTCTTTAAAAGCTGCTTTTAACTTTCACTTTATCGGACCTTTCAAATAAAATGTTATTATAATAATTATATTTATATCGGTTAAAAATATACACAAATTTCTATTCTCTATCCTCTATTTCAAGAACAACATGTGAGTAAGGCCTATTTTCTTAATTTCAAAATATACACGGTTTAGTACCATATTGCTAAGACAAGGTAGATGAGACCAATTTATAAGGTGGAGCTTTGCCACTCCTTAAATCATATGATATATGGATGGAGATGGCACGGGAGAGCTATGGCTTAAATGACAATAAGGTTTCTGGACAGCGCACATCTACGTGATCGCTCACTTCACTGCATCAAACATGCACTGCTTTCTATTCTTCAACAAACTCAATTGTAAGTCATTCGTGCGTTTGTTCGACTTTGTTAATATAATTTATTTATGTATATTCCGAAGTATGTTGAGTAGCCTACTATTAGTTATGAGTTTTGCATCACTAGTTTATTATTTTTGTCTCCTAATAAAATTTAGAATGAAAATATTGTCCAAATTTTTATCACCAAAGACGTTGGTGCTCAAGATCCCCGACCTGGGGCTCCACCAAGCGTTCACCGGCAAACGCTCATGGATGAATCTTTTTTTCTTTTGCCATCCTCCAACTATGCACGTGATTTGTTGTGTGAATGAGTCAGCCATGTTTAATTCCATGGACGTGATGCTGTGTTTGCAGACCCTGATGTGCCAGATCTGCAAGGGCATGGAGTTCTGTCATGGCCGTGGTGTGCTGCACTGAGATCTCATTGTTCGTCGCAAGCGGCACACCCACGACCACGAGTTCTAGCCTCACGGTGTTTAGGGCTGGAGGAGGTAGGCTTAGGCTGGATTTGATCGGTGGTGCGAGGCAACTACTCGACGACGGCAACAAGGCTGGGCGACGACACCTTCTCAAACAAGTCAAGATGAAATACTGCATCTTGGGGCTGGAACGTAAATTTTCTATTCATTCATGTTGAGATGCATGTGTCGAAACTTAATATGGAATTTTTCGATATAAATTTCCCTTTTTTGCTTGCTTTGAACGACACTTTGAGATTTTGTTCAAAATTTTTTAGAGTCGTGGAATGTAAGCATATCTGTTTTGCATTCTTGACTATTTAAAATTTTCTATGGGAGGTTCTCTAGGCTTGTTCATTCAGAAAGCTTTAGCTTTCTACGCATCACACGACACGTAAATTATTTGGTTTAAAATATGTGATTCTGTGGTTCAAATTATATGATTCCATTACAATGCATGAGCACTTGACTAGTTTGTATAAATTGATGCAACAAATATCCGATGGTCTTCTGGTCGCAATGTTGCATTAAAATTATGTAACAAATGGAGCCGATAGGGGAGGGGGGAGCATTGGCATGTAGACTGATTTGTATAGTATGTGGCCCTTGAAAGCCACTTTATATGCTCTTGGGTCCAGTTGTAACGCGTGAAGCAAAATACATCTATAGAGAAAATATATGATTTACGTCCTCGCAAAAGAAAGGAAATATATGATTGACTTGTTGCGAGTAATGAAACAAAATATATGCATTCAATGGCAAGGATTGGAAGTTTTTAATTTGTTTCTGATGGTAGATATAGTAGGTTTTTGTTAATCTTTTGTCCTATAAAATTAGGAGAATTTTTATGTCCTTTAAGTGGGGGAATATGAGGTGGTTGTGGCACTCATAGGTTGAATGCATATAAGAGGCAATCAATGAAACAAGTGCCTTGATATTGAAAAAGTTCATAAATTGATTTTTTTTAAGAAGTACAAGGTAAATACACACTCAACACATGATACACGTCCGCGTCCCCCACACTTTTAAAATAAAAACTTTTGCATCTTTTGTTGTGTAGTGTGTACGAGTGATCCACCATGCATTGCACAAGTATGTCGAGAATATCTCACCTCAAAATGAAAACTTTTGATGTAACATTTCCTTCGTACCCCTACCATTCACGAGCCTTTAATTGTTCTCTCGTGCTTTACATCGCTAAAGTGAAATGAGCACGAGGGATATTCTTGGCTGAAACGTCACTTTCCTTGAAAATGGCTTTGTCTAGACTTTGTTGAGAGGTAGGAAAAAAAAATGAAAAGACGTCTCGAAATCATCGGCAAGAACGGTACAGATACTACATCGTAGCCAACTATGTAAACCAAAATTTGGGACACATCCAATCCAAAAGGCTATCCTGTAAATATCAAAGCTAGCATGTGCTTTTTTGTTGTTGTGGTTTTTGGTTTTTTTATTCTACCGTAAATATTTATATGAACGAATCGAATGTTGATAAATCGCTTCGAAAAAGATGTCTAGATAAGTCGTTTCGAAATAATGATGAAAAAACAATCATATTTGTTTATTTGAGAAAAATCATAAGCTAAAAATAACGGGATAAGCTGACTGTCTGCTAGAAATATGCATTTGTATTGTTCCTCTGCTATGCTTATTTCCGTGCATTTGGAATTTTGGATTGTCCGATCGAAGCCAGAAGTGGTTGGGAATTTTAAAAGTATATTCGTTGTTGTGAAGACAGAACATTCAGGTCGCTTTCTTCCTTACAAGCATTGGTTTACTGTTTTTTCCCCTTTATTTCGCGAGATGCAAGCATTGCTTTAACAGATCACATAATCTGAAGGTGGTGTTCGGAATAAAAGAATGGAAACCATGGTGGTGCTCATTTGGGCTTTTTTGGATGGTTTATGGCTGAAAAAGTACTGTAACTAGCTTAAAAAATACTGTAGCTGACAAAGACTTATTTAGCATAATTAAATTTAAAAAATTAAAAAATATAAAAATATATGTTAGCCCATTACGTATAATACAAACAAATACGGGAAAAAAGAACCGTAAAAAAGCTCAACAAAAAAACCAAAAGTTCAGAAAAAGACGAAATTTATGAATAGTGAAAAATAAGTCGGAAGCCAGAAGCTGAAGCCGAAACGAGTGTTTGGGCATGTTTTTTACCATTGCCCAGGGTTCTTCCCCACCCGGTCGCATCGCTCCGCCATGTGGCGCGAGCCTCCTGCCGTCCAGCGCGTGCAGTGCAAAGCTACAATGCCGCGCAGTGTAGTCACGCCCGTATCGCCCCAAGATCACGCCACAACTGCCCGGTCACTTCCGCCGCCTGCCACCGCCGCCTGCCACCGCCTCCTACCCGAAAAGATGCACGGTCGCCCCACCCCGTCTGGCCGTCTATAAAAGGCACCGAGGCCCCCGCAGACATCCCCACACTCCATACCTCCTCCACAGCGAGCAACCGAGCTCCCATCGCCTGTAATCTCGCCGGCACCCTTTTCTTCTCCACGGCCGGCTGACGAGTCCACCGGAAATTTGCGCAACAATAGTCCAAATCCTCCCACCTGCACCGTCCTCAGAGTGTCCCGAACCCACTCCCGACCTCGCCCAAGCCCCGCCGAGGCCGTACCTCGCCGGCGTTGAGCTCCCTCCACAGCTCACCGCCGCCGCACGCTGCCGGCCCGCTCCGAAGCTTCTTGGTTAGCATCCCCTCGGCGCAAGCGTTCCATTTTGGTCATCGCCGGCACCACTCCTACCGCCCCTCGCCGGCGACACCGTCGGCCGTACCCGCCTCCAAGCTTCCTCTGCTCCAGCGCTTGCACGCACAGCTTAACTGATTCCACTGCCTCCGTTAGTCAGGTAACACCCTGAGATCGATTGGCTAGCAGCTCTGCGTTTGATACCGAGACCCGGGTTCGATTCCTTCCGGGCGCAATATTAGATGTAGGTTTTAAATATTTTTGCTAGCACATCCGGTGAAGAAAAAGGGCAAGTAAAAATCAGAAAATAATTTATAAAAGATGCAAAAATTTATTAGGATATAAATGAGCTTATGTAATGTTCAGACATGGGTTAGTTGATGCTAATGATACCTAATTAATGGTTAATGACTATCATAAATGCTAATACCAGTTTATTACTTAAAACCTCTCATTGACATGTGAGCCATACCTCCTAAATAGGCACATAACTGACACCACATGTCACTGGCACCGAGAAATGAGAATAAAAATAAAAGAAAAACTTAAAAATAGACAGTGGGGCCCACCTGTCAGAATTTTAATATTTTCTAGATTTAATTAAACTGAGAACTTTAAATGGGCATAACTTATTAATTTTAACTCCAAATTGAATGAAACAAATTTCTAAATTCATCTTGATTCAAGATTTGTCTAATGGAACCAAAACTGTGATTTTTGAAGCTCATTTGAATTTTTGGTGAAACTTTGTTTGATTTGCTAATTTTATCCAAATTTTCGCGTATCAGAAAAATAGTGTACGAAGCCCAGGAAGAGGAAGCCGAAGCCGAAGCCAACCTCGATAGTCAAGACCCAGACACCGGTGATCAAGGCAAGTCAACACTTTGATCATATTTGAACCCATGTTTATGCAATTTATTTCCTTTTAAATTATCAGCATGCATGCTATCATTTCATGTGTTATATTATGTTCGATTTCAACATATTAGCTATACGCCCATTAATGCAATTGTGTATATTACTTCCCTTGCCAACTTTGGTCATGTGATCCTTGTCACCCTAGCAAAACCATAATGATATGACTTTCCAAAATAAGTCCCTAGTTATACGATACGCTTAGGAGTGCTTAGATGTTCGGGGTATCATATATATCCCAAAGTCATCACCTTTGAACAAATGAGAAACTGATTTGGGAAAATATGGTGGGAATGTGGTACATTTGCCGGAAATAATTATATGTTACCAAAAACCCCCCAACATGCTTATTTATCTGGGCGGATGGTTCGGGGATGTGAGTGGTGCAATGGAAGCACATAATGGATAGTGGTAGAACCGCCGAGATAGCCTTAAGGACCGAATCATGTGATGACTTCCCGGTGTATAACAGTACAATCACAAGCTAGCAAAATGTAGGCAGAGCTCAATAACTTGTATAGTGCTAAGGTGGTTACGTGAAGGTGTGAACACGAGCAAAGGGATGGATGGTCGGGGCACCCTTCTCGAGGGATGCACACATCCTACAGAAGGCAGAACCTAGCGGGCGTAACCACAATAGGACTATGCATCATAAAGGTTCTGTGATAATTTACTCAACCGCACGTCTAAGGTATCGTGTGGAACAACGAGTGGGTTATCTCTTGGGGTAAAGTGTGCAAACTCTGTAGAGTAGAAAACTATTCGAATAGCCGTGCCCATGGTCAAGGGCAGACATGGGAATCTTACTAGATATAGTTTTGTTTCAAAAATGCTTTATGGGCAGGTTGGAAAAGTGGAGGGCAAAGGAATCCCTAGTTTGAGTTGCTCTAGGTGTCATCCCAGCGATGAGATAAGCAGCTATAACGCTGAAAGAAAGCATATGGTGCTGATGCCATATGTGTGGAATCTATGTTGCTATTGTTATGATTTTATCTTGCAAAGTTTGTAGTATGACTCAAAACTGCTAGGTTTTAGGGATCTTTTAAGTAATGTATTTAAAAGCATCTTATGGCAAAACAAAATAAGCCTGAACCTTCCTTTGATAAGCTGTGCATGTTAAATATTGCATTCTGTGTGTTGGCTCGCTAAGCACGGTGGATTTGTGCTCACCCTCGCATTACCAAAACAGAAACAGAACTCAAGATCACTACGCTCATGAAGATGCCCCTACCAATGTTGGAGGAAGCAACAATAAAAATTAGGGCGCTTTTAGCGTATTTTGGTCATAGACAAGAAGGCTTGATGGAGATTGTGTGCATATATATTACCTAAGCTTATATAGTATATGTTGCACATATCTACCCCCAGTCGCTTGCCTGTGGCAATGGTCTCACTTATGTTTTTCAATTCCGCTGCTATTTTGTGATGTATACATTTGGCCGATGTGGCCCTATTGTAAACTACCACCCGACGTGGTGAAATTTAACTCTGTTATATTAAATCATGAATTTATGCGATGTATGAGTTGATACAGCAATGTACCTGTGTGCACTATCTACTGATCGAGGGAATAATGCAGTGAAACACAGTGGATTTTGGATTGAAAAATCCGGATCCGACAAAACATGAAATAACTATTATCCCTCTTGTTACCGAGATATTACCACGATCATTCTCCTCTACTATTTAGTTGATTTTACAACTTCCTTGATTCTTGTGCCTAATAAAAAATATGACTTACTAAAAGAAATGGAGGGAGTAGATAACTAGTTCAGCCATTGCTTTTTTTTTTGGCTTTTCAACTGCTTTTGTCTTTTAACTTTTCTTAGCAATTCTATTTATTAGACTAATTAATCACAGTTATAAGTTATAAATTGTAGGCCAAAAAACATGCTCCTATATATGATGTGACATTTTGAAAGACATATTATTAGGATGTGTTGAGCTGGTGAATTTCTTGCTTAGTGGGCAGCTCACACACAAATTGAGTAGCAAGGAAAGGAGATCAATAACACTCCGTGTCCATAACAAAGGCAAATGAGTACATTGCACACTACACCATATATGGACATTAATTAGTTTCCCAAAGCACCGATTTTTTTGCTAGACTTTCACATAACACTGAGCTAATGACAATCAGCACATCTGGCCGGTCGGACCAGGGCTCCCAAGGGCATGATGGCAAAGAAGTATTGGAGCCGGGTGCAAACACTGCAAGGGAGAGGTTAAGTAAAGAAATCTAGAGCCGAAGCAAGTCAAGTTGATCAAGGATGAGAATGGGATTACCCTGTTACAATTCCATTATTTGGAAAAGGTCTTGAGTCGTTTTGGCTATATGGAAAGTAAGCTCTCTCCAACACCCTATGATCCTAGTTTGATATTTCGCAAGAATCAAAGACTAGGAAAGGATCAATTAAGGTACTGTCAGATTATTGGTTCGCTCATACACTTAGCTAGTGCTATTCGTCCTAACATTTCTTTTACTGTAAACAAATTGAGTCGTTTTACTTCTAATCTGGGAGATGATTATTGGCGCGCACTTGAGCGGTTTATGTGCTATTTGAAAGGTACAACGAGTTATGGAATTCACTATATTGGTTATCCTAGTGTACTTGAGGGATATAGTAATTCCAATTAGATTTCTGATGCTGATGAGATAAAGACTACGAGTGGATATGTATTCACTTTAGGCGGTGCTGCTGTATCATGAAGGTATTGCAAATAGACCGTAGTGACAAAGTCAACCATGGAGGCAGAACTCACAGCATTAGACACAGCCACTGTTGAGGTAGAATGGCTATGAGAACTCTTGATGGATTTACCTGTGGTTGAAAAACAATTCCAGCTATACTTATGTATTGTAATAACCAAACCGTTATCATAAAGGTGACAAGCACAAAGGATAATATGAAATCCTCAAGACATGTGAATAGGCGGTTGAAGTCTGTCAAAAAAATTGGGAAACTTTGGAGTTATAGCTATGGATTATATCCAAAATAGCTAAAAATTTGGCAAATCCCTTTACAAAGGGACTATCACGGAATATGATTAAAATTGCATCGAAGGAGAGGGAATAAGATCCACATGAGTTACACACGGTGATAGCCCAAACCTATATGATCGGAGATCTCATGAAATGGGCCTTGGGTAAAACAAAGCTATTTGAGTAACAATAGAGTACATTCTTACTTTATATCTCACTCCGTTGGTGATACAGTAGTCTAATTACTGTAAGGTAGGATGACTTTGTCTTAATATGTTTTGAGGCTTAACAGCTAAATACCATCCTATAGGGTATTCATGTAAGAAACACACTTGTATGAGCATGACTGTTGGTTGTAGTCCATGAGATGTAGGTGATCTCTAAGAAGCTTAGTATGACTTATATGCTCCACTTTGTCTTAATGTGTTTTTGGGAATCATTCGCACGACTGCTCATGACTTACGATCACGATTGCTACTCGACTTACGAATACGTCTGCTACAGTACTCTTACAAGTACGATCTTCGACCTCTTCGATACACGGATGCTTCGACCGCTATGGTACTTGGATCAGACTCTACCATGAACTACATTGGAGCGATTCTTTATAAGCTGCAAGAATATGATTTGATTTGGCTAGACATTGTTTTCTAGATATCTGTCCTGCGATAATGTTGATGCCTACTTTTGTTAGTAGCATTCTTGATCTAGACTGTCTTGTAGTGCATATATATTAGATAGATATATTTGAGTATATGATTATGCTACTGTTCATAGTCACAAATATGTCTAATATGTATGCTGCTGATTCAATTATTGTTTTAGGAATTATAATAATCACAAAGTGCACATAGTTCTAGCAGAAGGGTGGAGTGTTGCTTCTCTTGTCTAAAAGTTTCAAATATTTGAGAATAGTTGGAGCATATGGGTGGATTCTTTTTAGCTGTGGTTGATGGTTTACAACTATGGCTAATAGCTTTTAGCCCTAGCGTCGATTGAATACGTAAGTTTGTGCGAATAAACTAAATGTATATCATTTAACTTGTAGATAAATCGTTTTATCGCAACAAAACTATCTAAAAACCATGTTTTAACAAAAGATAAAATAATAGCTTGGTAAAATAGACGATATTTATTCGATTGAATACGTAAGCCATGGGCTTAAAGGGAATAGCCTATGGGCATGTTCATTTAACCATCATTATTGAGTATAAGAGTACAATTTACTATCTACTGTATAATAACATGCGTAGAGTAATTGACTTTTGGTTGAAAGTTTTGAATTTTGGTTGTTCCAAACTGAAACCAGAGTATTTACTGAATTTCAAAATTTAGCAAGAGATTTTGCCATTCTGTAAGATACTCAATTACGATTTTATGTTTTCGGTATTAAGATGGAGAAAATATTACGGATGTTAAAGGAAAACAATGGGCTTTTAACATGTATATCATTTAACTTGTAGATCCTATTTTGAGAAAATATTTCGTTTCACATCTCACCAAAAAAAATTAGATAGGGACCGGATCGAGGACGAAAGGTCTCTATAGCAAAAGCTCGGGCCGACGCGAGAGCCGAGAGAGCACCAAAACCCGCCGCGGAGGAGCTATGGGATGAGGAAAGAGCGTAAACTTGTGAGTTAAAAGAACAGGACCTATGGGTAACAAGGACTGCGGTGAAATGACCAAAACACAGGTCAGGTGCATGACATGTCTACAAACGGAGTGTGACCGCTGAGAGGAAGTGGTCATTACTGCTTCGGTTTTGTACACGTAACAGTGTTGTCCAGGCTGACCCTGTGGGCCTACCCCACTCCTCACTGTCTCCGACCTCGGTTTCCGTGCATAAAAAACGAGCCCTTCCGCCACCAGCCCCACCATCTCCGCTCCCAAACCCCAAAACCCTCGTCGTCTTCTCCAAGCTCACTCCTCCTCGCTTGATCTCCTTCCCATCCCCCCAGACCTAGGGTTCCGGCGTGCCCCTCACCAATGTCCGGCGGCAGCGTCGGCGGCGCCGACGATTACAAGCGCGAGGAGTCGGTGGCCCTCCTGGTCATCGTCTCCCTCGCCGCGCTCGCGCTCCTCTCCCTCATTGCCGCCTTCGCCTACTACTGCTACATCACCCGCAAGGTCTCCCGCCGCCTCCACTCGCTCCACCTCCCCAAGCGCTCCTCCTCCCCTCCCCCGCCGCCGCCCGCGATCCCGCCGCAGGGGAAGGAGAGCCCGTCCAGCAACTCCGCCGGCGACGGGGCGATGGCGGGAGCGGTGGTGGTCGGCGCGGAGAGGGGGGTGCAGGTGTTCAGCTACCGGCAGCTGCACGCCGCGACGGGCGGCTTCGGGCGGGCGCACGTGGTCGGGCAGGGGAGCTTCGGGGCCGTCTACCGCGGGGTGCTCCCCGACGGGAGGAAGGTCGCGGTCAAGCTCATGGACCGCCCCGGGAAGCAGGGCGAGGAGGAGTTCGAGATGGAGGTGAGTTTGGGCGGTAAAAATCGTGTATTTCGAGTCCTTAGTGGTAAATGCTTGTCTTTTTTGTGCTGGAATCCGGGCTAGGGCAGAATTTACCGCGACCTGGTAGTGTATTTCAGTTGGTAAATGCTGGATCTTTGGGTGGTCATTCCGTCCTGGTGAAGTTTTTGCGGTCCAAATGGAGACATTGCGGAGTTTCCTGAGCGCGGAAATGGGGTCACGGGGTTTTTTTTCGGTTGGCCGCTTGTCAAAGATCTTTCTAAAAATGGAGTGACCGCTAGTTTGGTGCGTAAATGCGAGTTATTCTATTGTTTCACTGGGTAAAACTTGGCATTCGTGAAGTTCGCTTGTCAAGGCCTGCCGTTTTTGAGCCCAGCTGTACTCTTCGGATTTTGGATACGACTTACCTGGAAGATTTTGGCTATTTTCCGTGTTTATTTAGTTATAAGGTCATATACATGTCTCCAACCCTTTCACCTTATTAAATAACTAGAGATAACCTAAATTATTCCTATAACTATTTTATATTATTTTTGCCATAATTTCTTGCCTCACACTTTCTTATTATTTGCATTGGTTTATGGACTTAATGCGTCTCTTGCATACGAGATAGCATATTATTTCTTTTCACATCCTCTCTCTTCTACATAGGATTTTACTTATTTAATATAAAGCCGAGATGTCACTGTTAGAGATGTCCTTATGTCGAAAGTCGAAACCATATACGGGAACCGCTTAGTTGCTAAAGCTTGAACCTTTGTAGTCTTCACTGCATGGGGGCTGTAAAATTTTGAGTTTGAGCTGGGGTTGGTGCTATTAGGCTGTCCTAATCAACTAATGAGGAATGTGACTGTGAGTGGGTAAAAATGGAACTATGGTAATGTTTGTTGTGAACATGTGATTTTTTTTGTAGGTGGAGCTGTTGAGTCGGCTTCGATCGCCTTATTTGTTGGGCTTGATTGGCCATTGTTCGGAGGGTGGACACCGGCTGCTGGTGTATGAGTTCATGGCCAATGGGGGTCTCCAGGAGCATCTGTACCCAAATGGAGGTATGCCCATCTTGTAACATCCGATTATATCTGTTTTGTGCAATTGATATTGTGCAAAATTATTAAGGGGGTTTTGACATTGTTAGTGAAGCACTACAGCATTTTAACACCAGAATATGGGGTCAAATTGAGCGGGAACTACCCCTAAAGTTAGTTGGCCATTGGCTTTCGATGGCAAAACATTTCTGATCCCATAGCTACAATGTAGGGACCTAACTGAATTAATTGCTTAAGAAATAATACTAGCAGTATGTTGGTGGGCAATTTGGGAATTTCCCTCAATTCTGGAATAAAAGAAAAGGAAAAGAAAAAACCGGAGTGGCGCCATTTGTAAGAGAGATGAGAGGGAAGGAGGTGGTCAGCTTCACCGAACGCCCGAGGAAAGGGGATAAGATCCGATCCCTCCTCTCCTCGCGCGGCTCTCGCTCTAGCGTTTTTGACTGTGCCGCCATCCTCTTCCCTGATCTCGGAGCTCCGTCTGTTCCTTTTAAAATTCGAGCCATGGGAGAGCTTTCAAAAAGATCGCAATTGAGAAGACATAGATCCGAGAGTAATCGGTGGGTTTTTCCTTGATCTCCTGAGTGTCTTGCACCTGTGAGCTCCTCGGGACCTTGGTGATCCACGCAGGCGAGGCTCTGCTGATTCTCTGAGGTGTGGTCGGTCATGGTCGTTCTGCCGTGATCGTTCGACTGTGGTCATTCTATCGCGGTCGTTCTGCCATGATTGATCTGCCGTGGTCAAAAGCTGCCGTGGTCGTAACCCCTCAGTTGCTTCATCCGATTGGGAATTCTATTGGTTTTGTGCGGCATCAACTTGCAACTCGGCTTCACAACTTGGTGAGTACTGATTTGTGAAGTTGGGCATTGTGTCTCCATTAACCTCTCCGGCAATAGTTTGGCATACACCGGTGATTGGTTTTCTGGGACATCGTTTTTGCAATGAGCCTTGCCTCTGTTGGCCTTCTCAGTGGTTTGGACTGCCACTGCCTAGTGAGCTGTTCTTTACATTTTTTATCTCTATTGTGCATAAGTTAGCCATGCTGGTGTGATATCTGTTTATCATCTCTAGATTTGTGATTGTGACTAGCACTGGGAGGACTTTTGCATAATGGATTGTAGGTTTTTGAGATTGCTCGATGAGGAAGCTATTCATGTATGAGATCACAGTGACTGTCTAGGAGTATTTTGCTAGTTTGATTTGTCAATTGCTTTACTTCAGTTTTCGGCTGATCTGTTCTGGTCTTAGTCAGATTTTGTTAGTTCTACAGTAGCGCAATTTTGTCTCTAGACCTGAATATTGCTGACATGTTGTAGATACTGCAGTAGCATATCTCTGTTATCCACTTTGATTAGAACTTGTAATTGCTTCTGTTACTGAGGTAATATTTAGATTGACAAACTAGCAGAATATAGAGGTATTGTCACTTTGATTGTTGATATATTGACTAGAGTTGAGAAGGCTAAGTTTGAGAACTTGTGCAACTCCTCACCTGAGAGCATTATGCAGATTTTAATTGTCTACTTTCTTTTTCAGTTTAGCATACAGTCCTGGTTAAATGACTTGAATTTATTATTTGTGTTGAGAGATAATTGCTTAATCTTCACGTCATTTTCATGTATTTGGATATATGTTTTATTGTATGTGATTAAACTTGGAGTTAATCTGGGAAAATTGCTAAAATTGCTTAATTTCCAACATATGTATCTTTACAAACTGTCATTTGATGCCATAAGCAAGTGTACCCTCAATTTGAAAAGCTGATCACAAAAGCACTTCACTGCGCTTTCAATTGATAAAGATTCTGAATTTGCACTTGACCAAAATGAATTAGTGATTATGCCCAAATCAACCATGCGTTTTAAGAGACCAATAGAAGTACTGAACAGCACAAAAGTTACTTTTATTGATATCCCTTGTACAGTTGTACTAAGTTCATCTGCTGCTTGTTGCTTAACAATGACGACGGTTGACACAAGCAAGCTAGCCAAGCCAAATATTCTTTTGATTTCATGGCATTGAAAATTCTAGATCATAGAACATGGTCATGAGATTGTAGATGGTTCTAAGTCTAAACATTAATATTAATCATTAACCCTAGGCACAAATCATGAACACCTAACTAGATATTTAGAGCGGAAGCGTAAAAAATGTACCCGAACTCGATGAAGCCATGGAGAAGGGGTCAGATCTGTTGATGTGGTCGGCGTTGGGAAGGTTGGCCGGCGGGGACGACGGAGCCGTGGACGGAGAAGATGCTTGACCTTCGTTCACCTGAGCGCCCGTAATAGATCGGGTTTGTGCGGGTTCTTTTGGGGGTTGAACCACTCGTGTACAAACCCTGCCGAAAACCCTTAATGTTTTATATAGCGCCGACCGGGACCAAAACCAGTTAGTTGGTAACCACCTCCGATCAAGGCACAGGGTGGAGGCACGCATCCCTAAAATCTCGGGGTTGGTTAGCCGAGATCAACCTAACATTCTCCCCTTTGATCGTAAGGCTAACATCATAAGCCCATTCTCGATAGAACAGTATACCAAGGCAATGTGTTGCATGGCCAATTAAGTGCTGTACAATCTCAGTACCTATAGTGTACTCTCCTATCTTGAAATGGATATTTATCATGCTTAATGGGAGTTGGTTTGTATTAAGGTTCTTTTTATCCAGAATCAGAGGCTTTCCAATAAACCCATGACGGCAACATGATCACGAAAAATATTAGGTGATAAGCCTTTAGTAAGCGGATTCGCAAGCATTAACTTAGTACTAATATGCTTGATACTTATGGTTTGATCCTGGATTCTATCTTTCACAACATGATACTTAATGTCAATGTGTTTGGCAGCACCACTTGACTTGTTGTTTGCGTAAAAGACTGCGGGTTCATTATCGCAGTATAAAGTGAGTGGTTTGGAAATGCTGTCTACCACTCTAAGTCCCGGGATAAAGTTCTTAAGCCATACAGCCTGCCTGGTAGCCTCATAACATGCCACAAACTCAGCTTGCATTGTTGAAGATGCCGTAAGGGTTTGTTCGGAGCTTGTCCACGAGATAGCCCCTCCAGCGAGTGTGAAGATATAATCTGACGTGGATTTCTTAGTATCAACACATCCCGCAAAATCTGAATCTGAATAACCAATAACTTCAAAGTTATCAGAAAACTTATATGTGAGCATGAAATGCTTAGTAGTTTGCATATAACACAAAGCTTTCTTAACGGCTTTCCAGTGGTCGGTCTGGATTTGGTGATATCGCCAAGCATCCGGTTACAAAAGCTAAATCAGGGTGTGTACATACTTGAGCATACATAATGCTTCCGACAGCTGAAGCATAAGGAACCGATTTCATCTGATCAGCTTCATATTGGTTCTTTGGGCATTGAAATGTCCCAAACTTATCGCCCTTAACAATACGAGCAGGCGAGCCAGAGCACTTATGCATATTGTATCTCTTCAGTACTCTGTCAATGTATACCTTCTGAGATAAACCTAATATTCCTTTGGACCTATCTCGATGGATTTCAATGCCAAGAACATAAGAGGCATCACCGAGATCCTTTATATCAAAATTAGATGAAAGAAATCTCTTGATCTCAAACAGTATGTCCTTATCACTGCTAGCCAATAAGATATCATCCACATAAAGTACTAAGATGGTGAATTTACTCCCCTTGAACTTAACATACATGCAGTTATCAACTTCATTTTCTTTAAAAAAACCAAGACTCCTTATAATCTTATCAAATTTGAGGTACCATTGCCTCGATGCTTGTTTTAAGCCATAAATGGATTTCTTAAGTCGACACCCCATATGCTCTTTGCCTTCCATGACAAAACCTTCCGGTTGAGCCATGTAAACACTCTCTTGCAAGTCGCCATTAAGAAATGCCGTTTTAACATCCATCTGATGCAGCTCTAAATCATAATGAGCTACAAGTGCCATAACAATTCTGAATAAATCCTTAGTTGAGACAGGGAAAATGTGTCATTATAGTCAATCCTTTCTCTTTGGGAGCAGCCTTTTGCTACGAGCCTTGTTTTGAACCTTTCGATATTTCCCTTAAGAGTTATGCTTGGTTTTGTAGACCCATTTACAGCCTACTGTTTTGACTCCGTTAGGAATTTTTACTAAGTCCCATACATCATTAATGCTCATAGATTTTAGTTCATCCTCCATGGCTTCAAGCCATTTAGAAGAATGTTCACTCATTATGACCTTATAAGAGGTCCTCCTTATAAGAGGTGGGATTATCTACCTTTCCTATATCATTAACATTCTCATTCATATAAACAACATAATCATTTGGGATGACAGATCTTCTCTCTGCTGTGATCTTCTAAGAGGTTCATTAGTTATTTTAGGAGGTTGCTGAGGCTCTTCATTAGGCATAACATCAGGAATTTCAGAGACCTCAACAATGGGTGCAACAACAGTATTCTCTACTAGAGGTGCAACCGCCTGAGGCACAGGAATAAAAATATTTGGGATGAGCGGTGAAGGAACATAAACCCGCTTCTCCTCAAGATCTATTTTCCTGGGCTCTAGGTCCTCGTTATTTTCTAAGAACACAGCGTGCCTTGTTTCTACAAACTTAGTTATCCTATCATGACAATAAAACCGATACCCTTTAGATCTGTCAGGGTACCCAATAAAATAGCAACTTACCGTCTTAGGATCTAATTTTCCCAATGTGTGGATTAAATAATTTAGTTTCAGCACGACAACTCCACACTCGTAAATATTTCATGCTCGGTTTCCTCCCAGTCCATAATTCATAAGGTGTTTTAGGTACTGATTTACTGGGAACCCGATTAAGAATATGTGCGGTTGTCTTTAGTGCTTCCATCCACAAGCCAATTGGTAAACTAGGATGGCTAAGCATGCTCTGTACCATATCCATAAGTGTACGATTGCGTTTTTCAGCTACACCATTCTGCTGAGGTTCGCCCGGCGTAGAATAGTAGGTAACGATGCCATTTTCCTGAAGGAACTTAGCGAAAAGGCCAGGTATTTGCCCATAAGAGGCATGTCTTCCATAATATTCTCCCCACGATCCGATCTTACCACTTTAATTCTTAGGTTGTGCTGATTTTCAACTTCAGCCTTAAATTTGTCAAGTGATTCAGATCGATCTTTAATGGGAATGATATAACCATAACGGGAGAAATCATCAGTGAATGTGATGAATGTATCAAAACCATCCATTGATGTTGTAGAATAGAGGGATTGGCTCAAAGTACCACACACGCCAAAGGGCAAGGGGTGGCCTTGTATTAGTAGGCATGAGAGATATTACATACCTCAATTAGAGGAGCTAAACAAAGCAAGTACAACAATAGAAGGAAGTGTTTAATATACTTTCCAAAATACTCTAATACCCGCCCGCAGTCATAGCGGGAGGAGTCCGGACGCAAAGACTGGACCGAAACTCCTGAAAAAGCTGGGTCGGAAGCCCCTTGGTCATGATGTCCGCAAACTGATGAGAGGATGGAACGTGCAAGACGCGGACTTCGCCGAGAGAGACCTTCGCGGACAAAATGAATGTCTATCTCGATGTGCTTCGTCTGTCGATGATGGACTGGATTGGACATGTATATAGCGCTGACGTTGTCGCAGTATACCACGGTGGCCGAAGTAAGGGCAACATGAAGTTCCTGAAGAAGTTGCCGCAGCCAGCAGCACTCGGCGACGGCATGTGCAACGGCTCGGTATTCGGCCTCGGCACTCGAGTGGGACACCGTAGTCTGGCGCTTGGAGGACCAAGACACAAGATTGTCACCGAGGAAGATGCAATAGCCGGACGTAGAGCGACGAGAGTCGAGGCAACTGGCCCAGTCGGTGTCGGAGTAGGCGGTGATGGAGGTCATGATGTCCGCAAACTGATGAGCGCGAGGTGAGGCTCCCGTGGGTCATGCATGAAGAGGCACACCTGCTGAACAGCGTACGCCAAGTCAGGACGGGTGAGCGTGAGGTACTGCAATGCTCTGACAAGGCTCCGGTACTCCGATGGATCAGCAACAGGTGCACCGTCGAGGCCGGAGAGTTTGGCATGGGTGTCCACTGGCGTAGTAGTTGAGTGACACTCAGCCATGCCCGCCCGTTGGAGAAGATCGATGGCGTATTGTCGTTGAGATAGGAACAGTCCATCCGAAGAGCGTGTGACAGAGATGCCGAGGAAGAAGTGCAGGGTGCCGAGGTCCGTCATGGCGAACTCCGAGCAAAGCTGGCTGACGATGCGCTCAAGGAGTGGGGTAGATGAGGCAGTGAGGACGATGTCGTCGACGTACAGCAGGAGATAAGCCATGGCGGTCCCCTGTTGTAAGACAAACAGGGACGTGTCGGAGGAGGATGCAACGAAACCGAGTTGGCGTATGTAGGTGGCGAAGCGGTGGTACCACGCCCGAGGAGCCTGCTTCAAGCCATAAAGCGACTTCTGCAGAAGACACATGATAGGGGTGGGTAGGATCCACAAAACCGGAGGGCTGCTGACAGTAAACAGTCTCATCAAGCGTGCCGTGGAGGAAGGCATTCTTGATGTCGAGCTGATGAATCGGCCAGGAGCGCGATGTGGCAATGGAGAGGACGGTGCGGATAGTCGCCGGCTTGACAACTGGACTGAAGGTCTCATCATAGTCGACACCGTGCTGCTGGGAGAAACCCCGAACAACCCAGTGCGCTTTATAGCGAGCCAAACGACCATCGGAGTGAAACTTGTGTTTGAAGATCCATTTGCCGGAAACGATGTTGGCACCGGGTGGACGAGGAACGAGGCGCCAGGTGTGATTGTCCATGAGGGCCTAGTACTTATCTCCCATCGCAGCGCGCCAATTAGGATCGGTGAGTGCGCTGCGGTAGTTGGCCGGGACGGCAGACACAGGAGCATGTTGGGCGTCAGGGAGAAGAACTCCACAGAAGAATCAGAGGCAGCCCGGGACCGCGTGACCATCTGAGGTAGCGCCGGCGCAGCTGCAGTAGGGAAGACGACCGGCGGTGCTGCGGGCTCGTCCGGGTGAACCACCTCACCGGCGGTGGAAGCAGAGCGGAGGCGGGAGGCGCCTGGGCCGGCGGTAAACGGCGGTCTTGCTGCGGGCTCGTCCGGTCGTGCCACCACAGCCGGCGGGGTGGCAGAAACGATGGAGGCTGCACATGGCGTCGGGTGTATACCAGACGCACGGACGGTCGGGACGCCGCCGTCTGGAGGGGCAGCGAGCGCTCGACACCCGAGGGTGGAGTTGTCGCCGGGGAGACCTGCAGGGGTGCCACGGCAGCGGTGCAAGGCACCGGCACGGCACAGTCATCGACTAGAAAATCCAAGTCGGCGTTAGTGGCAGGAGAGGATATAGGTGGAGGACCACTGTGAGCAAACGGAAAGGTGCTCTCATCAAAGACAACATGACGTGAGATGATGACTTTGTTGGTGGCGAGGTCAAGACAGCGGTATCCTTTGTGGTGAGGAGGGTAGCCAAGAAAGGCACAGGGTGTAGAGCGAGGAGCAAGTTTGTGAGCGGCTGTGGCGGATAGGTTGGGAAAACAGAGACAACCAAATACGGAAGATGAGTGTATTGTGGTGGCTGTTGGTGGAGAAGTGTGTAGGGAATGGCACCGCCAATGGAGGATGAGGGACACTGGTTAAGGAGGTAAGTGGCGGTAGCTAAGGCCTCTGCCCAGAACCTAGGCGGCATATGGGCATGAAGAAGAAGAGTGCGGACCATATTGTTAAGTGTGCGAAGCATCCGTTCAGCTTTGCCGTTCTGCGAGGAGGTGTATGGGCAAGAGAGACGCAGGGCGATGCCACGAGAGGCAAAGAAGGATGTGTTGGCGTGGTTAACAAATTCATGGCCGTTGTCACTGAATCGACTTGAGGTGGAGGCGAATCTGCGTCTTTGGCATAAGCGGCAAGATCAACTATATGTTGGTGAACATCGATTTTGCTTTAAGTGGAAAGGTCCAGCAAAAATGAGAGAAATCATCAACAATTACCAAATAATAGAGTGAACCAGATATGCTAGCCACAGGTGAGGTTCACACATCACAATGAATGAGCTCAAAAGGTGCAGAGGTGCGAGTAACATAGGTAGCAAAAGGTAGACGCGCATGTTTACCAAGCTGGCAAGACTGGCAAAGGGAGCGAGCTACATTATTACATGCAATATGTGAATCTTTATGTAATGCTGTGATGGAAGCAATGCCGGGATGACCAAGACGCTGGTGCCAAAGGTGGGAGGAGACGGCGAGATGGGCACTTGGCGGTGGAGGGGACTCGGCGGCAGGATGGTGTAGAGATCGCCGTCGCTATTGCGACAAAGCATCACTCGTTGCGTCGGGATATCCTTATGAGAAAAATCAAAGGCATCAAACTCCGAGAGCGGTGGTTATCGCGAGTGAATTTGCGAACAGAGATGAGGTTGCGAACTAAATGAGGAACAACAAGAACATCTCAAGAGAAAATTTCATGGTGGGTGTTTGGAGAAAAGAATGGCGGCTGGAGGAGATGGGTAAACGCGAGCCATTGCCAACGATGCGTACCGTATTAGGAGGGTGAGAGGAGAGCAATGTATTCAGGAGTAGGGGTGAGAGCGGAGAGCAATGTCCGTTTTAATTCGGATAGTGAGCATCGTCATGTGGATATTTTCTCGAATATGGATACAGATTCGGATATTTTTTTGATTCGGATTCGGAAAAGGCGATATCCAAGCGGATACGGAATTATCGGATATTTTCTCGAGATAGTTACGGATTATTATCGGTAACTATCCAACGCCCGTGACGATGGCCTACCACCAAACATCGCGGAATCGCGGCCGGCCCAATCCGGCGCACGAGCCGCGCTAACCCTAACGAAGCAACGGCGTCCAGCGAAGCTGCGCGGCGGAAAAATCTCCCGCCTTCAAATATTCTCTGTCTAACAGTAGATGCGCGTGTCGATCCCATCGATTCTCGATTTGGCTTGCCTCGCTCGTCGGCAGATATCGTCGTCGACAAGCTGCGCCATCTGCCGCAACCACGTCATGGATCTATGTAAGTTTCGCCGGTTCCGTTTGGTTTGGGTTTGGATTATCGATCTACGACTATAGTTTGAGCGAGTTCCGTTTTGGTTGGTTCGTTGGTGCAGCATCGAGTGCCGAGCAAACCAGGCGCCGCCACGGCGAGAGTGCATCGTCGCTTGGAGTACGATTCCAATCACTACTAATCTCTTATCTATCCTCTCTCTATTAGTATGCTTCTTTTTGATTCTTTGCGTGCTTGCTTTATCTATCCGTGTCTCTCGCATCTAGATGAAATCGTTGTGAACTATGCTACACAACTTGCACAAGGTTTCGTGTTCTAGTACTCTTAATTGATACGCACTCGTGACTATGGGTGGCGTATTGTTCTAGTCGATGAACCAAGATTGTAACTCTTTTCAGCTAGTGATGCCTTGTGCTTCTTTTACGATGAGCTTGTTACATGAAGTTGTGTGCTTCCATATGGAAAAAGAAGTTGTGCACTTTGCTATTGTCTTCTTTGGAGCAATATGTTTTACTTTCCATTAAAGCGAGTTGTGTCCCATGGCCTTCGATCCGAGTGGCTCTTAGGGATATGACTATAGTGGACATGTGTTTCGAACTTGTATTTTATTTGACATTGAGTTACCTCTTGAGCAAACTTGTTCTCGCTCATAAGCTCATCATATAAAGCTTAGATTACTCCGGTCCTTCAAGCGTAGGATACAGGTAGCATAAGTACATCCGTTATTGGTGCAAAGTGGACATCTTGGTAGAGTGTATGCTTATCTGTGGAAGAGAATTCAACTTAGCGATAAATACACAACTTTATCCATTTTATTGGCGTAATGTAATAGATTTGGCCTATTTTCCAATGTGTAACGATGCAGAAGACGGTGTTGTATAGTATCAGGCTCACATCGCATGATCATCAAACAGATCTGCGTTGTGGACTTATTATGTGATATAAATGTAATGAATTTAAATGAACTAGTGATGCAATTCATACTTTTGAACCATGTTACATGTAGCTAGTTAGCTACTAGCCTACTATTTGTTTAACTAGCCTCTACAATTTACTTACTAGTTTTACTTTGCTAGCTAGAATTTATTAGTTGCTTAATGTGTCTCTATCAACTATCATCATGTAAAATTTGCTTCCGCACACTATCCGACTAAATATTCGTGACCGATATTAACCGTATCCGGAGCGGCATGTATTCGATCCGTATTCGTGACCGAGAATATCCGTATTCGTATTCGTATCCGGCACTATCCGTATCCGACTCCGGCTCCGACAAAAAATATGGAAACGGATACGGAATGAGCAATATCCGTCCGTATCCGATCCGTTTGCATCCCTAGGAAGTAGCGCCGCTGTCGACAACCTAGCCGTCGTGCCCTTGGCGACAAGTCGTTCGAGCGATGATAAACCCTCGCCGTACCAAGTCGGCGGCGGTGAAGTGGCGTGGCGCGCATGTGCTGCGGCGGGCGATGTTCAAGCGGTATTAGGCGGCCGCTTAGGCGGAGCCTAGCGCTGGCGAGCCCCGCCGCGCCTTAGCCAAAATCGGTGAGCTAGGCGGCGAGCCCGCCTAAGCGGTCGTCGGCGGTCAAAAGTGCCGTCCGCGGCGGTCAAAGCGGGTCGAGGCGACGGAAGGTGTTCTAGGAGAGAGGCACAGAGATCTTTGTCGACTCACGCGTTATCGGCCGTCGTCGTCGCCGGATCAATACCTCCGCCGTCGCCCGCAGCCGGATCCGTCGTCGCCGCCGCGATCTGCGATCGGGACCGTCGCCGCGCCACTATCCACGGTGAGAAGTGGAGGCGAGAGAGAGAGGAGAGGTAAGGAGAGGTAAATGGGTACAGTGGGCGATTATATACATAAATAGCACTCTAGGCCCTCGCCGGCGCTTGGGAGCGCCTTCATGGGCGAGCGGGGCCGGGCGGGCGAAGTAGAACTCAGGGGCCGACGTTGGGAGCGGACCATGGGTTGAAGGCGCTGCGTGGTGGCGCCGACGAGCCGGCGCCTTGCTTGCCATGGCGATTGCGCCACGCGACGACCATCACGGTACCCGCGTTGGAGGCATGGGAACCGGTGCAGGCAAAAGAGCGACGACGTGGTGGAGCCGTCGGTGAGGAGGGCCGCGTTCGGTGGCAACCTTGGTCTCATTGGCGAGGCGCGTTTCCTTGAGGGCTTGTTAGTCATTTGGACTCTTGCTCTTGGTGATAGCAAGATCCTTACTCTCATGGAGAGGATGACACTAGGAGATGGGGCAAGTTTTCTTGTTTATTGCTCACACAATGCCATGCCAACTTTGAGGGTTGGGGATACAAATTATAAGTGAGAACCAGACCAATCATATGCTAAGATGCTATCCTAGATGCTGTCCTAAAGCGGTCAATATCTTGTCCTAAAGCAGATGCTGTCCTAAGCGATGCTGTCCTAAGCAGATGTCCTAAGCGATCTTGTCCTAAAGCAAAAGCAGATGTCTGTCCTAAGCGAATCTTTGTCCTAAAGCGATCAAAAACAAAAACTACCACGGCCCCACAAAGACCACGAAGCTGAGGACTTATTCATTATTCTCCACCTAAGTCTTGTGCGTCGTCTTGTGGGAGGGTTGAGCCATCTCGATCTTGGAGCAGAGCTCAAGGAACTTGATCCTTCCAAGAGGCTTGGTGGCGTGATCCGCAAGGCGATCCGTGGTGTTGATGTAGCTTGCCTTGATGCTTCCTTCATCCAGCGACCTCGGATGAAATGGTACTTCATCCGGATGTGCTTGCTCGTTCATGAAAGCGGAGTTCTTTGCGTGGCTAGGCGGACTTGTCTGTCACCTCGAGCTCCATCGCTTGATGTCCCTGCCGAGGAGATCACCAGCGATCGGCGAGCGAGTGCTGAGTCGAAGCGGTGGAAGCCGCTATGTACTCGGCCTCCGACAGGCCAGCCACCGCCGCTTTTGATCGACTACCAATGAGCGAGGCACTTGCCGGGAAGAAGAGAATCCCGCTTGTGCTCTTCTTTGGTGTCAATGTCGCCGCGTGGTCACCGTCATTTGTGCCGGCGAGTGGCGTGCGCGGGAGACACTCGGGTAATGGAGGCCGTGGTCAAGGGTCCCCGCAGCGTAGCGGATGATCCTCTTCACGACTGCCGATGCTCGCCGTCGTCGGTCGTTGCATGAACAGGACTAACGTGGCCGACGGAGAATGCCAAGTCCGGCCGTGTGTGGGCGAGGTAGCGAGGCTCCCACAAGACGCCGTGCTGCGTAGCGTCCACCTCCTCCGTCGTCTTTATCGCGGCTCGCTTCATCCTCTCCTCCATCGGAGTGAGAGGCTGGGTTGCGATCGGTGAGCCCGATTAGCTCAACGGCGCGCTTGGCGTAGGCGGTGCAGCCGAGTGTGATCCGGAATCATCTGGTGCACCTCGATCCCTAAGTAGAAGGAGAGGGCCCTGTGTCACTCATCCGGAAGGTGGCCTTCATCTCTTCCTTGAATGCCGCCTCGCATCCTTAGTGCGGTGATCACCAAGTCGTCGCGGCGCCCACCGCCAGGCGTTGCGGCCTTTGCCCGCCGTGAGGCTGCAGCCTGCGTGTGCGCTCTGCTGGAACCCCATTTGCTTGAGGTGGAGTCCGGCTTAGCGCCGGGCTCGTGGTGCTGCCGCAGCCGTAGAGGGCCTCTGCGCAGCGGAGAACCTGCCTCCTGCCGGAGATGGACGAATCCGTGGTGCCGACGGACGTAGACCTCCTCCTTCAAGTCGCGGGTGAGAAGGCGGACTTGGCGTCCATGTGATGGACGCGCCAATCCTCTGGGGCCGCAAGTGCGAGGAGAAGGCGAGCGGACTCCATGCGCGCGGCGGGTGCGGCGTCATCGAAGTCGACTTCTCTCGCCGCACGAAGCCTCGTGCCTACGCAAGCGAGCCTTGTAGCAGCGATGGCGCGGCCATCCCGCGGCGAACACCCACTTAAGGGTGATCGCGCGGTGGCCGGCGGGAAGATCGCCGCTCCCACGTCGGTTACGCCGGCGGCGTCCATCTCGCTTCATCGCGACACGCCACGCGCGTCTCCTCCGCCTCGGTGAAGGAGGGGCTCGCCGTCGTCGCCGCGCCAAGTGCGGCTCGCCTGAAGTCGTGCTGCGCCGATCCGAGGACGAGGCGGCTCGCGAGGATGTTGTCCATGGTACGATAAGCGCGAGGCTCGCTGTCGTGGTAGGCGTCGACGCGATCCTCGTCGTGAGGCAATGGAGTAGCGAACTCCACCGTTGCCGCGTCGTGGGCCGGAACCTGTTGGGGCGACCGGTGGTGTGGCGCGGTGCGGGAGAGTGGTGAGCCGGTGGTGAAGGGTGGGCGTGGCCGGTGCCGAAGGTGGTGGAGCACTCGCGGAGCCGGTGGCGAGCAAGGTGTCGAGGTGGGCGAGCTCGGTGAAGACGAGCCGCTAGCTCCCGGCTCTCTCGAAGTGGGCGAGTCGACAACAAAGTCCCCGAGTCGAGGCGAACCATCGCCCACCGCCTTGTCCCACGTCCGGCCCGCCCGCCGTCGAACACGGCGTCACGCGAGATGCGGGCGCTGTGTTGTGTGGCAGGTCGAGGATGCGTGAGGCCTTCGAGCCCTCGCGTAGCCGATGAACACTCCGAGTGCTCTCGCTGTCGAGCTTGCCGATGTGGCCAAGCTCCTTGGCGGCGTGAGGAGCCAAGACCCGCAAGTGGGAGACCGCGGCTTGCGCCCATGCCGAGCCTCGTGACGGCCCCGCTTGTCGGCGCCTTGGTAAGCGGCGGTTGAGGATGTAGACGGCGGTCACCACCGCCTCTCCCCGTAAGGCACCGGCATCCTCTGCAGCGAGGAGGGCGAGCCATCCCCACACCGTGCGGTTGCGCCGCTCGACGACGCGCCGTTACGCTGGGGGCATGCGGCGCGGAGTAGTGGCGCCAATGCCCTCATCGGTCGCGATGACGCGACCGAGTCCGCCGTAGTGAATTCGCCGCCGTTGCTGTGCATGCGCGCCGCCGCGCCTTGCGACCGCGCTCGCCTCGCGCAGCGACTGCGGCGCTGATGGCGCCCGCTGACCTCTCCCTTGCCGCCGAGGACCATCACCCACATGTAGAGAGAGGTCGTCGACGAGCGGCAGGAAGTAGCGTCGTCCTCGGTGTGGCGGTGTCACCGGGCCACACAAGTCCCCGCACGAGCTCGAGCCTCTCCTTGGCTCGGAAACTCGCCTTTGGGGAAGGAGTCGCCTGCGCCGTCAACACGCAGACGTCGCAGAGTGCTCCACATGGTCAAGGCACCGGCGGGCCTCGCACCATTTCCGTGGCACCGAGCCGCCTTGAGCCTCGAAGTGAAGGTGCCCAAAGCGCTCGTGCCATCGCCACGCCTTGTCGCCCCGACGAGTGCGAGACAGAGGGTTGTGCCACCGCACGTGAAGAGTGTAGAGTCGATTTGCGCCTCTGGTTACCTTGGCAAGGAGGCGGCGTCGAAGATCCCAAACCGCGACACCCGTGCTCGATCTCGACACGCGAGCGTTCTCATCGGTATCCCAAGCCGATGATGGAGTTCCGCAGGTCGGGGATGTAGTAGACGCCGGTGAGCGGCCGGTGCTTTCGCCGATCTTAGCGGCGAAGGCGACAGAGCCGGCGCCCTTGATCTCCACAGCGGGCGTCGCCGAACAGCGGTGCCTCGAGCGCTGAGTCGAGCTCGGAGAAGAACTCCGCCGCCCGGTCATGTGGTGGGTGGCGCGGTGTCGAGCACCGCTCGTCGGTCTTGTCATTCTTTGGGCCATCGCCGGAGGGCGTGTGCTTGGCTCGTCAAGGTGGAGGAGAGCCATGCGCGTCTTGCACTGGAGGTGGTTCGATGCTCGCATGAGCAATGAACAGACCGGCCGCTCCTCCTCCTCGCGCTGCGCGACGTGGGCTGGCCGCGTCGTGGTCGCCGACACTCCTTGGCCCAATGACCAAGCTTGCCGCAGATTGTGGCAAGAGTCGCCTCGTCGCGACTTTGCTTGCCAAAGATCGCCGCCTGGCGCTTTGCGCGGCTTGCCGCGCTTGCCACTCTTGCGCGCGCTGTCGTGGAAGAAGGCTCCCTTCTTCTTGTCACCTTGGCCGTGACCACCGCTCCCGAGTGAGAGGAGCTTCCGCCAATGGTGACGGGTCGAGAGGCTCTGTGGCTCATCGATGTCGACGACCTTGAGGCGACCAACGCCTCGATGGTCATCGTGGAAAGGTCAGCGAGACCGATCGAGCGAGCCATGCGCTTGTACTTCTCGGGGCGCTTGGCGGAAGAGCTTCTCCACGCTCTCTCTCGCCGTAGGTGTCGCCACGAACTGCACCAACTCGCAGCAGAGTGTTGAGACGAGAGCAAAGTCATCAACGTCTTCACCGGCTTGAAGGCGTGTTCTCCAGCTCCGCGCGTAGTGCTCGCAATGTAGACTTGCGGCGCGATGCCGCTGCCGATCGTCTGCTGGCGATGGCGTCCCAAGCCTCTTTGGCGATCCGCTTGTTAGTAAGCGAAGCGCATCTCGGGCGGGGCTGCGGCGATGAGAGCATCAGCGCCGTCGATCCCGGTCGTGGTCGGCGTCGCCGTCTGGATTGCATCCCACATATGCCGCACTGGAGCTTTACCCTCATCACCGCACCCGCTCGGCGTAGTTGGTCTTGGTGAGGTAGGCCACTCGCCGCCGGGGCCGACGCCCGGCGACGACACGGTACTCGTGGTAGCCACGCATCAACCGGAGATAAGTCGCGTTGCTGTGAGGCGCGCTCTTCCGTCGACCGTCACGCCGCCGCCGTCGTGCCTCCTCCAGAGCGCCACCGCCGTGCGCCTCGCCGAGAGCGCCGCCGCGCGTCCGCGCTATCTGCCGCTGCCGCCGCGCGCGTGGCGTCGCGCGGCGCCATTGCGCCGTTCGCCGCCTGCGCCTCCCTCTCCAGCGGTGAGGTCGCGTCGCTGTCATCAACAGAGCGGAGCTGCCATTCGCCGCGCAGAGCCTTGACCTCGCTGCCGCGCCGCGCGTTGCATCTGCCGCCGCCGCTTCACCTCCGCTCTGGCTGCTGCCCGGCTCGCCCGCCGGCCTTTGACGCCCTTTCCGCCGCCGGCCAATCTCTGCCGCCGCCGCTTGCTTGTTGCTATCTTTGCGGCGAGCTCGGCCGTCTCGGCCGACGCCGCATGCTCGAGGCGGCCGAAAGGCCGAGGCGCCTGCGGACATGGCGCTCATCGGGGCTGTTGCGTGGAGAGAGGGCCGCTCGACGAGTCGCTGCCGTCTCGGAGAGGAGTGGCGGGGCGGCCGAGCCGCTTTGCACTGCACTGAGGCTGGCTGTGTGAGGCAGGAGAAGGAGATGAGCGGGAGATGCTCGGGCTACGAGGATACTAAGGCTCGATACCACTTGTTAGTCGCTGAACTCTTGCTCTTGGTGATAGCAAGATCCTTACTCTCATGGAGAGAATGACACTAGGAGATGGGGCAAGTTTTCTTGTTTATTGCTCACACAATGCCATGCCAACTTCGAGGGGTTGGGGATACAAATTTATAGGTGAGAACCAGCCAAGCATATGCTAAGATGCTATCCTAGATGCTGTCCTAAAGCGGTCAATATGTCTGTCCTAAGCGAATCTTGTCCTAAAAGATGTCGTCCTAAAGCGAATGTTGTCCTAAAAGCGATGTTGTATCTTGTCCTAAAGCAAGCGAATCTGTCCTAAGCGAATCTTGTCCTAAAGCGATCAAAACAAAAACTACCACAGCCCCACAAAGACCACGATGCAAGAGATGGACTTATTCATTAGGGCAAGCATGGAGCGGCCCGGCGAAGGAAGGGAACGCGTCGAGTTGGCGATGTCGTCGGCGCAGGCTTTGGAGTAGCGAGGTTGAGGCCGCGCAGCAGTTGAGGACGAGCTATGAGTCTGAAGCAGGTGGCCGACGTCGCGAGAGCATCGGCCAAGGTTTTGACGCTACCGGGTCAGAGTCGGCAATGGTCCGGTCACCTTGTATCAAGGAGTGAAACCGATCACGAGGAAGACATCACGAGATTCCTTGTCGCGAAGAGGCCCTCAATCGCGACCCACAAATCACGCGCAGCCGTGCGTCCGCCATCGCCGAGTCCAAGATGTCGTCGGCGACGAGCCATACTGACCACCGAGGACGGTAGAGTCGGCGAGTGTCCAGCGGGTCGTCGGATGTGCGACGTCGAGCCATCAATGTGAGAGAGGAGGCCAAACTTGATGCACATGGTTCGGAAGAACTTGGACCAGCGGGAGTAGTTGGCCGCCTTCATGTCGAGGGTGGTCGGGACGTGGGACTTGACGGCGACCGTGCAGTAGGGGTTGAGGACGACCGGCGGCGGCGCTGTTGGCACACCCGCGCCAAGATGGAGCCGCTGGGCGTGATGCGGAGGAAGGCGGCGGCGGCGGTTGCAGCGGCAGCGGCGGCGGCCGAATCGTCGATGGGGGCCGCCATGGTGGAGGGGCGCAGCGAGTGGGGGTGGACTGGAGCCGGGTGGGAAGGCGAAGGCGGAAGCAGGGGATGAGGCGAGCAGCGCCGGAGAAAACAGAGGCGACGTCTCTTGCTGGTGGCGGAGCTAGGCGGCTGAAGACGGTGGTCGGAGGTCTGCAGCGCACGGTTGAGGGCGGCGGCACACGGGATGATGCGGTGAGGACGGTGGCGCGGCAGAGGAGTGGTGGCGCGGTGGCGCGATTTGAGGACGTGGGTGCGCGCGGGATTTGGATCTGGGGCGGCGCTGTGAGGAGCGGCGGGGAGAGGCCAAAGAAGGGGGCGGCGCTAATGGAAGAGGCGATGGCCGGAGATGGCGAGAAGGCGGCGCGGGTGAGGAGCATCGGGGGCGCACGGGAGGTTTGGCGGCGGAAAAACAGAAGCAGAGGGGAACGGCGGAGGCCTCAGGAAAGAACCTCTGATACCATGTAGAATAGAGAGATTGGCTCAAAGTACCACACACGCCAAAGGGCAAGGGGTGGCCTTGTATTAATAGGCATGAGAGATATTACATACCTCAATTAGAGGAGCTAAACAAAGCAAGTACAACAATAGAAGGAAGTGTCTAATATACTTTCCAAAATACTCTAATAGATGTCACAGGAAAAGGACCATAAATATCAGTATGAATTAATTCTAAAAGTCCTGTGCTGCGAGTGGCTCCCTTCTTTATTTGCTTAACATATTTTCCTTTAATGCAATCAATGCAGTGGTCTGAGTCAGAGAAATCTAATGGGTGGAGAATTTTTTCTTTAATGAGACGCTCCATTTTCCCCCTCGAAATGTGGTCTAAACGACAGTGCCACAGTTTTGAAGAAGTCTCATCATTATTTTTATGCTTAGCATCACACACAATCTTTCTGAAAATGTCCTGACTGCTTGCAGAAAAGACATTCCCCCCTTTAGATTCTCCAGCGGGAGCAACATGAGGCTTAAGTGCATTGTGCACTTTAGGCCTCGGCTTATCTGAGTTAGTGGAGAACTGCAGCTTCTTCTTGGATTTGAAGTCCCCTTGGAACTTCCTTTTGTTAGAGCCGCCCACATGAAAAGCAAAATCCTTCTTTTCTGTTCTTATTCTCTCTTCCTCCTGGACACACATGGCGATCAAATCGCTTATGCTCCATTTCTCTTTCGAGTACTATAATTAATCTTAAAAGCTGTATACTCAGAAGGAAGAGAGGTCATAATGAAATGAACAAGGAAACCATCAGATATTGCCATGTCCATGCCCTTGAGTTTTTCTGCCATATCAGTCATCATCATGATATGCTCTCTTATGCTGCCGAACCCATCATACTTACTGGTTAAGAGCCTCTGAATTAAAGTACTGGCATAAACTTTTGTAGAGCTTTTGAATTTCTCCTCGATTGAAGCCAAGTACTCCTTAGCATTTTCGGAATCGGGGATTGCTCCCCTAATCCTGACTGAAATAGAGGTCTTCATGATCATCAACGATAAGCGGTTAGACCGCTCCCATTTTTCAGCATTAGCCTCATAAAATTTCTTTTTCTCATCAAAATTCTCCTCATCTTCGGTGGGAGGAATGGGAACGGCTACCCTTAAGGCATAGTCAAGGTCCTAAACTCTAAAGACAACTTGAATTTTTTTTTCATGTGTGAAAATGCTCCCTGTGAGCTGCTCAATGTTATCAATAGTGGCGGCAACGTTTGAAGCACTAAGTGCCGAATTTCAAAATACAGGGCAAAAATTAGAATTATCATAAAGATATATGTTGCATGTAATTAACCCTACGTTGGTCTGATTAATAACATGCAAATTACAGTTCTAATTCATATCACCGTTGGGCAGAAAATGAAAAAGAACTTAATTTTATATGGTGACATATGATTATAAACGTTGGTCAGAATATAACCATATGCATACATAATGCCAAAATTAATCATAAAATCTCAAAATTAAAATATCCCGTTGGTTCAATTTCAATCCGAGATTATACATAATAATAGGGTAAAGATACATGAATTTTGGGCTACCGAAAGTAATTAAAAATTAGTGCATAAAAGACATAAAACATAAGAAAATACTCTTAAAACAACAGAAGAAATAGTACTGCTGCAGTGCACCCAAAATTCGGCCTAAGAATAAGCATTCGGCCCACAAAAATGCGCAGCCCAAAATCCCGCGCACAGGCCGAAAACATTCCGCACTCGGCCCAACACACGTGCGGGCACACGGGCGGCCAAAAATTCCATCCGCGCGCGGGGCCGACAAAATTCACGCACGCGCGCGCGCCAGTTCACGCCCGCATTTCACGCGTGGTCCAAAAACCACCTGCACGGCCACAAAAAACCGCATTTCACGCGTGCCGTCGGATCTGATCTGACGGCCGAAAAACTCAGCCGGCCCATAAAAATGCTCGGCCCGCGAAACCGCAACCGCTGGATCAAATCTAACGGCTGAGGTTGCGCACGGCGGGAATAAAAACCTGAAAACCCTAACCCTAATGCAAAAGCGCCGGCCTCCACCCGAAAAAACCAGATCTGAGCGGAGCGGCGGTTCCCGCAGGGCGATGGCGCGCCCATGAGTCGGAGCGGCGGCTCCGCGCCAGCGGCGGCGGCGATGGCGGCGGCTCCGCGACGACGCACGGAGCGGCGCGGCGGCGCTTCGGCATGGAGCGCGGCTCGGCGGCGACCGAGATGGCGGCGGCGGCGAAGGCTGCGGCTGCGGCAATGGCGGCGGCGGCGGCGAAGCGGTGGCCGCCGCGCGAAGCCGCGTGGATCTCGCAGCGGCGGCGCGCGCGGCGCCTCGATTGACGGCGAGGCGGCGGCCATCGGCAAGCCCACGGCGAGCGGCGGCTCGACGACAGCCGTAAGACCCGATCCCTTTTTTTTGTTGAATTTCCGCCGATCTAAGGTTTCAATTTGGGGAATGTTCGGAATCTTGGGACTCTTCATCAGGATTTGCAAAATGAAATAAAATCACCTCCTTCTAAATTCTTTGCCGACCCATTAAACTTAGATCCAATCCTTTAGACGTTAATTCGAGTTCAGTTAAGGTTTGATTAGGATTCATGATGTGGCTAGGGATGCTCTGATAACAAATGTAGATGGTTCTAAGTCTAAACATTAATATTAATCATTAACCCTAGGCACAAATCATGAACACCTAACTAGATATTTAGAGCGGAAGCGTAAAAAACGTACCTGAACTTGATGAAGCCATGTAGAAGGGGTCAGATCTGTTGATGTGGTCGGTGTTGGGAAGGTTGGCCGGCGGGGACGACGGAGCCGTGGACGGAGAAGAAGCTTCGGCCTTCGTTCACCTGAGCGCCCGTAATAGATCGGGTTTGTGCGGGTTCTTTTGGGGGTTGAACCACTCGTGTACAAACCCTGCCGAAAACCCTTAATGTTTTATATAGCGCTGGTGACCGGGACCAAAACCAGTTAGTTGGTAATTGCCTCCGATCATGGCGTAGGGTGGAGGCACGCCTCCCTAAAATCTTGGGGTTGGTTAGCTGAGATCAATCCAACAGAGATACACTCTTAGTTAAATTGCGAGGCCACCAACATTCCTACTAAGGAAAAGAGGTATGACAGATATACTACAACTCTACAACTACAAGTCCCATCATCTTTTGGACATTAACATTGTTTTAGTTGATCCAAATTCGTGCCGTGTCCATGTAGGACACTGCATCGTCTCGTGTTTGACGTGGCACGACCGGTGCTAAGGACATGCGCAGGCTGTGTCAGATGTGATGTCAACTTATAGCAACCGACTTTGATTAGGTTCTCTCTGTAGGACTCATTTTTCTCGCACTATATATGTATTCCAGTAGTCCATACAAAGAGTAATAATCTTATTGTAATCTCTCTTCATATAGCGAATTCCGTTGTCGTGCGCCCGTGGTTTTCTCGTAAGGGTTTTTCACGTTAAATCTGTGTCACCCGTTCTGTTGATCATCTATTTTTGTTGTATGTTTTACAACAACTCATGCCAGATGTGGCATGATTGATGCCAAGGACATGTGCAAGCTGTATTAGACGTGCTGTCAATCTGTAGCAACCAACTCTGATTCGGTTTTTTCCATATAGGACTCGTTTCTCTCATCCTATATATGTACTCGACTAGTCCATGGGAAGATCAAGAGCCTCATTGTAATCTCTCTTCATTATAGTGACCTCATTATAGTGGTTTGCTTTCGTGTATTTGTGGTTTTTTTCCCGTAAGGTTTTCCATGTTAAATCCCAGTCTCCCGTTTCTTTGATCTTCTATTTATTGTGCGTTTTATAACAAGTGATATCAGAGCTCTGAGTTTAATCCCGATCTACTACCCTCGAGAAAACAATCCTAACTCCCGGGGTTGGCACACACGGCGCATCAAGCAGATTTTGCTTCTAGTTTCCGCGCTCATTTATTCGCCGAATCCGAGTCGCAGCAGTTTTTCATCTCCGATTTGGAGGCAGGCAAACGCGCGATAAAAGTCGTCCAACACTGCAGGTGTCGCTTCGTCCCTTGGTCCGCGCGAACCAGTAGTGCCAAACACGCAAGCGACAGAAGAAAAAGATACAACGCAACAATGCTTGTTTTTTCGGTCGCTTCGTTCCGCGCACGATGGGAAACTAGCTGTGTGTTCACGTGAAGACAGAGGACAAGCAAAATAAGTAGCCGGTGAAAAAAGGAGCATGGGACACGAGGAAAGATAGATGCTTTTTCCTTGCGCCACTGTTGGCTTGTTTTTTTGTTGTTTTCTGGCAGATTTTGCTACGCCCACCTACAAGCATACCGTGATATTTTTCAGCAGTGTTAACTTGGTGATTTCGACTTACCTTGACTCCTTTCCATGGCTTGACTCTACTGAGTGTCGGCCCGCGCTCTCCCTCAGTGACTGTTCTTGTGCCAGGTCTGCCAACATTAGTTGACGGTTTCATCGACTATTCATCGCCTTCTATGGGTTGCTGCGGCAAGATCCACTGATAAGGAGTCTAAGGTGGAGTTACATGCTTTCAACACAACGAGTTAATTAGGCTACGCTTGATCGAGGGGATTTTAAAGAAAAAACAATATCAATTGTGGGGACAACTGAATTTGGTGTTTCAATTACTGTTTGGATATGTTGCAATTTGGATCGCTTATGCAACTGTTATGAGGCTTTGGCAACATTCGATTCTCAAGAATTTGATGACACCCTGTTGGCAACTAGCATGATACTCTTCGGAGTTTTGCTATCTGAAAGTGAAGTTTTGGTTCCAATTTCAGTTCGAGATAAAGGATTTAAGTGCAAGGAGTTTGTCTTTTGCATGGATACTACAATGTTTTCAGTTGTCATAGTTCGATATGAGGGGTCTATTGCAATTTTATACTCCATTGACGACACGTTGATTCCTTTCATCCAGATAGTTTTGTAGGAGTAATTTCAACCATGGCATGGAATTTAATTACTTTTGAAGTCGACAATTTGATGTACGTGATGTCACACGTGCAAGTTGCTCTTTCAATGAGCGTTGTTTACCAACTTTTGTGTTCTAGTTGGTGCATGTCAGATTCTATGATATAAGTTCTTCATTATCTATCCAGCACTATAGGTGATGTTTTGACTTATGCCATTTGAAGATTGAGCATTTGTTTTAGGAGGTTAGTTGCACAGACTCAAACTTTTGTTGGGGTTATGAGTTATTGAAACCCAGATTTATCCGTCTGCTTTGTTGATAGCTATGTGTTTAGATCTGCTGATGGTTTGCTCAATTTTGCTTCGCGAAAAGCGTTTGAATAAGACCATTTCAGTCTTTCCTATTGAGATTAGTCCTTTGGACTTTTGGCGCACATGGTGTTCATGTTGATTTTATTGGAGTTTATTACGTATTTCGACTATTGGGGGGAATTCAGCTCAAGGTGGAGATTGTTAAAGTTGATCCGAATTTGTATCGTGTCCGTGTAGGACACTGTATCGTCTCATGCTAGACGTGGTATGACCGGTGTGAAGGACATGAGCAGGCTGTATCAGGCATGGTGTTAACCTGTAGTAACCGAATCTGTTTTGATTTCCTTTCCGTGTGGGACTCGTTTCCCTCGTCATATATGTATCTCAGTAGTCCATAGAAAGAGCAAGAGCCTCATTATAATCTCTCATCATAGTGAATTGCCTTTGTGCGGCTTGGTTTTTTCCTGCAAGGGCTTTCCACGTTAAATCCGTGTCTCTTGTTCTCTAGATCGTCTACTTTTGCCGTGCATTTTAAAACAAACATAAATGTTTACAATCTAGGCTGTTGATGAAGTGATCAGTGGCTCTGGCTCTATGCCAATGATGTGGGCCCATCATGAGAAGAAAAACAAATTTTCAGCATGGTCCCTAGGTCGTTGATTGCTTGATCAATGTCATGGACCTCAGCAAGGTTGGTTAGGTACCTCACAAGTTTCGATATAGGTATAATCTTAAAGGTGTTATGCCCTTTGGATTGTACATGAAGCATGTGTTATTACTTATTAGGTCCTGTATCCCTTGGATCTAATAAATTATCTATGTTTTCATGTAACTCTTAAGCTAAATTAGAGCTACTTTACCTTTTACAAGAGGAGATATAAATATACTATCCACGCTATTGGCTTGGTTTAGTTGTTAAAGCAAACGTGCTGACCTTCCGTCAATATCAATTTATCCAATTTAGCCTGTGCAATGCTGTAGAAGAAAGTAGAAACTCGTACTGAAACAGGTTAGGTTTCGCGACCAGCTACTGTCTTCCAGACAAGAACTTGTAACTTGTCCTATGGTGAATCTTGCATCCTTAGTTATAAAAAGTCTGGGCTTTGTTCCAAATAAAGAAAAGCAGGCCTCGGAAAATTTTAAAGTTGGATCTGGTGTTCAGTCGGAGAGTCCCACCAGTCTTTTGATGGACTTTGCATTTTAGTCATTAAACTATTTAGTATATATGGCTATCACCAAGTGAGGATACTTCTAGATGTTATAGTTTAGAAAACATGCAAAATGTGAAATTCATTACCAAATGGAAATCATTATATATACCTTGCTTTGTTGGTATATGTTGATGCTGTTTTAAGCGTGCAGGTAGCTGGCAATTTGGCATATTGTGAAAATACATAATTTTCATATTTCATTTTTTTACGGTTGATATGGAAATCTGAAGTTGATTAAAATGTATTCGTACCAGTTAATGCAGCAGATAACTTTTTTATTGACACTATTCATTAACCCAGTTTTTCTTTCCAACTGATAGTTCTACAAAGCTGTCGTTGTAGGTTCCTATGGCGGCATCTCAAAATTGGACTGGCCTACGAGAATGAGAATAGCTCTTGAAGCAGCAAAAGGTCTGGAATATCTTCATGAGCTTGTCACTCCACCTGTTATACACAGAGATTTCAAGAGCAGCAATATTCTCCTGGACAAGGACTTCCATGCAAGAGTCTCTGACTTTGGTTTGGCCAAGCTTGGATCTGATAGAGCTGGTGGTCATGTATCAACTCGAGTTCTAGGGACACAAGGCTATGTTGCACCAGAGTAAGACCAGATTCCTTTGGTTTACAGTCCTTTTGTTAACTGTTTCTTAATCATTTGCTAAATCCATTGTGCAAGAGCTTACTGATTTGTGTAATTCTTTTTGTGTTTTACTCAACTAATTATACTGTCTATAATATGGTGCACACGCTATAAACTCTGCAGATATGCATTGACTGGGCATTTGACAACCAAATCAGATGTGTACAGTTATGGTGTTGTGCTTCTGGAGTTGCTGACTGGCAGGGTACCAGTTGATATGAAGAGGCCTCCTGGAGAAGGTGTTCTGGTTAATTGGGTAAGCATAACATGACCAACAGAGTTGCTGATTGATAGCTTTACTTTGATAAAATAGTGTATAACTGTTAGTCTAAAAGAGACAATGGAACACTGAGTACTTCAGTTTCAAAAGATTAAGGTGGTTTCCAAGTGGAAAATGAATATGTACTAATGTACATGTGCTTCAATTCTTCTAAAACATGTACATGCACTTCAGTTGTCTCTGCTTCATTATGCTAATCACTTTCATATTCCCGTGAGTCATGACATGTCTTAATTATGATCCATCTGCCTCTCTCTTCTACTCGGTAGGAAAAAGTCAGCTTTCATGGTTTATTTTCAAGAATGACATTTGAGCAATACATATATCTACCTTAACCTGTCACTGTTGCATTGATGCAGGCATTGCCTATGCTCACTGATCGAGAGAAAGTTGTGCAGATCTTGGATCCAGCACTGGAATGTCAATATTCATTGAAAGATGCTGTTCAAGTGGCTGCTATTGCTGCCATGTGTGTTCAACCAGAGGCTGACTATAGGCCACTAATGGCTGATGTAGTCCAATCGTTGGTTCCACTTGTCAAGAACCGTTCTACTCCTAAAACGTGCAACCCTAATGTTCAAGCATCGAAGCCATTTGACTAGGAAAGCAAGTGCTTAATCTCAGGTTTGGTGTTGGTCTTTCCTGGAATTTCTGACAACTGTTGCTTAGATGATGGGATCGGTAAGCAGGTAGTAAGCTTACAATTTAAGCATGAATTTAGTTTGATGGTCCTGAAAACTAGTTTGACTTTGAAGGGAAGCTCTATAGCATGTGCAATTAATGGTCATGTTAGGTGTTTGGGATTAGTACCTGTGGCTGTGGAAGTTCATCATTAGTTCATTACTCCAGATCATAGTGTTGTTTTGAGCTGGCCGATTTGCAATGTACTGCTTAATCTTCTTTTGGCTTGCCAATTATGTTAGGTGTCCTGGAAGGATTATGTTCTCGTCACCGTGGCCTAGAAGTATCATCGATGTATTTTGTATATGTAATATATAGTAGGTTTCTGGAACTTATATCAAAAACCCCTTTCTGGTTGTGCAATTACACGCTTTTCCTTTCTCTTGTCAGTTCTCTTTAAGCTTCCAAGTCAATCTACTTCAGAGAAATTTAATTTCCATTGTGTATGTGGCAAAAAATAAGGTTTTTAAAAAAGAACAGGATGGTAATGTTTCCAAGTTTCCTACACCAAACTATTTCAATGCGTTCTTGCAACAACTTGTAAGTTGAGACGTTATTTATGTTCTCTCTCTTTTTGATGGGAGGAGCACATGATTAATGTGGTTGATGGTGCGTCACTTTTTTGCAGTTCAGCCTGCAAGTATCAGGAACTGCAACTAACGGTTGGTCAGTTGTTATGAATTATGATGGTTGAAACCTGAAGAATTATTCCAGTAGAACATGCAGCCGGCATAAACTAAAATTGCCAACGTGACTTGCATATATCAGTTGCGTTTGTTGGAGCAAATCTAAAATATGAAATACTGTCACAGAAAAAAAATGCATTAATGCCACAAAAAAAAAAGTGAAGCTAGAGCTTAGCCGATTGGATATACTCAGAATGTGGAATCCTCTGCCCTTCAAACGAAGATTTCTTCTACATCCTTCTATAAGCCGTTTTTAAGTATATAGTTTTTAAACGAAGTGTCTTTTTAAAGTGAGATTTAGTAGTCGATTGTAGTAGATACCATAGTGATTTTATTTATATCAATTAAAATTTTATGTGTCTATCTTTTTAGCATAAATTTTTCATGTTGCACAGACCCAAAGTGGTTCCCATGGTTGCACCGAAATCTTGGTTTGCACTGTATATGTGCCCGGTTTAAATCCCTAGGGGTAATACGATGGCACAACAGCTAAAGCGACATTGTCTACATTGATTTCGAAATACTACAACTTCTATTTGCACTAATGTAGGCTTGATTAGGAATCCGGTAGAATTTTATGTGGTGTATGATTCCTACGGGGAAAAAACCCGCGAATTGACAAACGTAAGTGCAACGATATCTGAATATTCTCAAGTAGCTCGATCCAGGCAACTGCTGCTCAACCCATTTCACGGCCATGACGCCATAGCTTGATCCGTGTTATCATAATGCTATTTACAATTGTTCCCGATTGTAAGCAAAAGGGTGGAGGCAGTGGTGGAAGTTGTGCGCGTGAGGGGAGGCACTTACAAAGAAGTCTAAGGCTCCGTTTGGATTAGAGGATTTTCAAAGAAAAATCGAAGAAATGGAGAAACATGAGTTTTGAGCAGACTTATCAATGTCGTTCCGATGCCGGCCAGTATGTACCATTTTACCATCTAAAACAGTACAAAGCAACCCTGCATTCCGTATCAGCTTCGATACTGGTCCATATTGGTCATACTGGTTCGATACCGATCAATACCGGCTATACTTGTGGGATTGATAGTGCTATATGTTATATTTGATCCTACTACTATGTATTTTGAGTAATATTACAAGTGAAATTTGATGTGCATATAATTAAACATATATATACTTTATATATGTGTATGTACATATGTACATACACACATATATATACATATATATTATAAGTATGTGTGTGTGTATATGTACATATGTGTGTATATATGTATGTACACATATATGTACATCAAAGTGAGTTCATAAAAAAATTCATCAAAGCTCACTTTTTATAGCATAATTTATTTTTATATATGAAAAGTGTATATAGCAAAAATAAAGAGATCCGATGAAATTTTTTCAAGCAAGTCACATTGAAGTATCTTAGAATTAGTATTTAAGTGTACTGAAAATGATTAAAAGGTATAAAATAGCCGTATACATACATACATACATACATACATACATACATACATACATACATGCATGCATGCATGCATGCATGTATGTATACACACACATACTACTGAGAGTATGTACTTCCACTTCTAATATATTCTTTTAATGGTATTATTATACCTCTTTATCTATTTGAGCACACTATAATAATGATTATAAGATAATACGCAGTGAGTTACACGGGAAAATTCATGAAAGTCCACTTTTTATAGTATAATTTGTGTATGTACTCCTTTTATATATGGAAAAGTGTATATAGCAAAAATAAAGGGCCCCGATGAAAATTTTCAACCAAGTCATATTAAAGTATCTTAGAATTAGTATTTAAATATACAGAAAGTGATAAAGAGGTATAAAATAGTTGTTTAAATAATATATTGGAAGTGGGAGTACGTACTCTAGAGAGTACGAAAAAGGTTTCTTATGTGTGTGTGTATGGTGTTCATACTCTATGATTGAGACTTTTCATTCATGATTAATTCAGTATACTAAAAAGGTTTCTTATGTGTGTGTGTATGGTGTTCATACTCTATGATTGAGACTTTTCATTCATGATTAATTCAATATACTAAATCAATGTCTTCCTTTCCAAATCGATGCCTTTTACCCATAAAAAGTAATTAATGAATGAAAAATTTAAATTAACAGTTTAATTAGTTTGAACTATTTTTATGGATATGGTATACATCATTTGCACTTGCATAAATATATCAAGGGCATCATAAAAGCAATCTCAAATACACGAGAGGCTTGGTGTAGGCACCATGGTGCCTTATGTAATTTTATATATATATATATATATATATACAATGGTATCCTATATATATATATATATATATATATATATATATATATATATATATATAGTATCTTGTTTTGTCTTAAAACTCAAAAATTGGCCAAAAATCAATTCTAAAAGGAATTTGAAAAAGTGTCCTATCAAAGACCTAGAGTTGGCTACTTCAAACATTATTGGTATTCAAAAGCTTCCCACAAGGCCAAAAAAAACAAAAGTTATTTAGATTTGAAACTCATCCAAAATTCTTAGTTAACCTAAGTGGTCATAATTTAGCACTTAAATAAGCTTTGCCATTAGAGCCAAAATTATTGACGTATATTGGCTCATAAGGGTTTTTAAAACTCATACATGAAATTGGTTGCTTAAAAATACCATCTAATGCTCATTATTGCAATCTTGTAGATTTCATTTAAAATGAGTTGGTTTTTAAAAATGAAAGTTTAATTTGTTAAAATCTGTATTCAGAAGATTTTCAATCTTGGCATATAGTTGAAAGTGCTCTACAAGTGGTTTAAGTTTCTTTGTGAAAGGCTTTGGAGCAAGGTACAATATTATATCAACCCTCTCCTCAAAATCCCAATCGTTGGCATGCTTCTAGAAAAATCAAAACTACTGCTGCATATTCTGCGGTACTTCCATCTTTGGGAACTGCTGGCAATGAAAATGCGGTACTTCCAATTTCTCTGAAAATGGCTGATTTGATTCAGAACCTATTGATTTCAGTTATATCAGCCATTCACTTTGCCACTCAAAGTCAAGTTGTGATACTCTTTTATCATAAAATGTCATTATCTCTAAGAGTGGTAGACTTTTGATCATCTTGATCTCGACATGAGTTTTATCCTTATCTTTACAAGTGATATCATATTTTTCCTTTTCAAAGTGGTATCAAATCTTTCCTCTTGCCAAGCAAAATCTTTTCTTAGCCAAACTATTCCATATAATTTCTTTCAAGTGGTATCCATTCTTAAAAGTGTTATATCTCTCTTAAATGGCATCCTCTCAAATGGTATCATTCTCTTATCTCAAGTGGTGTTTCAAGTAATATCTTCGTACAAATGGTTTTTCCTACGAGTTTCATCTAGTGGAAATCATAGAAAATGAAGTGCCAAATTTGACTTTGTGGGATATGAGTTTATCATACAAGTGGCATCACATTTACAAATAGAAGCAATCACACTTGGTGTCATTTATACTCCCAAAATAGTATCAAGTCTTTACAAATAAATTTAATCATACTTGATATTATCTTAGCTCATGAGTGGTATCTAGTCTCTACAATTGAATTAATTATACTTGATATCATTCATGATTACAAGTGGTATTTTTCAAAAATGGTATCTAATGTCATCATAAGTGATATAAATATCCAAGTGGTATATGCCTTTGATGGAAAAGACAAAAGAACCAGAAAATATTACAAGTGGTATGGACAAAAGAACCAGAAAAGGCAACTAGTATGGACAAAAAGCTTATAAGTGGTATCTATTATGGACAAAAGGTTTACAATTGATATCTTTAATTTTTGGTTTTAGATGACACAAGGAGAGAAATGTTAAACAAAATGAAAGAGATATGAAAGGAGAAGTCAAACAAGAAGAGGAAAAATCTTTTGTGTGTCAAAGGAAAAGAAAAAGAAATGCCAAGTGCAACTTTGTGTAAGGGGAAGTTTTTCTTTGTGAAAAAATTACATAGTATTTTGGGCCTATTAAAGCAAAAAGGGTAAAATATTAATATTGGGAAAACTATTTTACCTATTTTTCCACATTTTTTATGGATATTGTGAATGAATGTGTTTCATTCTCATTTACTTCATTTGGTATTCATCAAGTAAAAATTGGTTTTTGAGTTTTTAATGAAAACCCTTGTACCCTCATGCTTTCAAAGTGCATTTTAGCACATCTTTTGAATGGAAACTTCTTTTTCAAAATTTCTTACTTAAAAAGTTTCTTAAGAGTCCAAAGTTCATTTCTACATAATATGAAAGCATTTCAACTTCATTTGAGAAAGTTGTGTACTTCTCTCTTTTTGACAAAGTGCTAAAAAAATTCAAAGTTGTACAAGTAGTTTTTGGACAGATTTGTGATTTTTGTATATTTCATTGTGCTCCTAACCTGAAGAAGGCATAATAATGACTTTTGATCCCTTATTGTTACCCTATATTGATAAATTTTCTCAGATTTATTAGATATTTGTAAGTTAGTGTTTCAACTAGCTTTTGAAGCACACTTGGAATGTCAACATCCAAAAATCTGCAACCTCAAATTGGAATATATGGTCCAATGCAAAAAGGGGAAACTTTAGAAGCCTTCAAGGAGTTCTCATGATTAAAATTATTTGAATATGATTAAAGTATCTTTTCATTTAGTTATCTCAAATTCCCTCTTGGTCACATATGTTTATTTCATACTCTTTATGACCAAAATTAAATTAAATCAATTGGTATCAAGCTCCATATGTTGAAAAATCCCCATTTTGGCTAAATTTGCTTTTTTTCCTTGATTTTTGATGATAAATGCCAAAAGGAGGTGAAGGGTGAATAATAGCGTTACTGAAGTATATAATGCCAAAAGGGGGAGAATAACATTCATGCTAAAAATGGAAAAAAAATTCTTTATTATTCTTATTTATGCTTTCACCTTAATTGAATTTCCTATAATATGTTCATTTTCATCCAAATGTTATTATTATTAGTAGATTTTTCATTCATTACCAAAAAGGGGGAGATTGTAAGTTCAATCTCCATTAAGGTAGTTTTGGTGATAATGATAAATACAATTGTGAGACTAATATATTTGTTGATTATGATATTGCTTAGTCTTATTTGGATGAAAAGGTGAAAAAAATAAGAGGCATGCATTCAATATCACATTCTTATTCTATTGTATTTCTCAGATCCGAAATATAAAATAAACTTCACCAAATAAGTCAAACTTGAATATGTGCATATGCTTTCACAATACATTCTTATATGCACACATTTAGGGGGAGTTTACTCTATGTTTTGTTGTTTCATTAGTATTGATCAATGTTCCATTTCCACATCTTAAATATCTTTCCTTTGAAACATATATCTTAAGTATATATAGCTTGTGTAATTCATATATACTCATAATCGAGTTGTCATCTAGTTCTTCTATTATGTATTAATGGTTGGATGATTGATGATAACCGGATAAGTAATCTTTACTTTGAATACTTATCTTAGAGTATATAAGTGTTGTGTACATGATGTATACTTAAAAATGAATTTTTATTTCATTATTTGTTAAGATTGTCATAAATTATCAAAAAGGGAAGATTGTAGAACCTATTTCCTCCATTATGAGTTAGTGGTGAAGTTTGGTAATTAATGACAATTGTTTTGTGGACTAACATTTTTCGTGAGTCGGATGAATATGTTAGGTTCCACAAATGAGGGAGACTTGTGATGACTTCATGTGTTGAAAATCATCAAGTCAAGTGGTAGATGCATCATAAGTTGATGCATGTCCAAGAGGAGATGTGTTGACCATCGAGTCAAGTAAAGATCCATCATGTGTTGATGGAGTTGAAGTAAAGAATACATCATGAGTTTATGCATGTCAGGACTATGACTAAAGGCAAAGGTATGGTTAGGTAGGATTAAGGATGTGTTCTTAGTCTTTTACTAGTTTTGGTATTTAGTTAAAAAACCGGGTTGTTAGTATAGGTTGTCGTACTATTAAGAGGGGTCAATCTAGTAGCTTGAGTCTCATCATGTATTGATAGCTCAACCTCACTTGTTCTAGCTCTCCTTGGCATGGGACTTATATTTGCAAATAGCTGTGGCTCATGTGTTGAATCCTTGTAACATGAGATTATACATTGCAAATATGTTTTGCAAGTGTTTGATGTCAATATTTCTATTCTTTGTAGAATGAGGCTTATATTTGAAATGATTTTGCAAACAGTTGTAACTCATATATATAATCCATGTGTCATGATTCTAAAAGTGTGCAAATATGTTTTGCAACTTGTTGGGAATAATGGATAATCCTTGTGTGCATAATACTGTAGTTTGCAAATGTGTTTTACAAAATTTGTTGAAGTATATGCACTTCTCAGGGAATCGGAACTACCGCATTGTATTCTGCGGTACTACCGCTTGTTCGAACTACCATCGTTGTAATCATAGAACTACCGCATATGTTGGTGGTCGGAAGACCTGTTTGGTTGAGAACCATTGTGGTCAAAGATCAATATGGTCAGGAACCAGTATGGTCGAAGCCGACGTAGTCAAACCAACAAGGTCGAAGATCGAAGTGGTCGAAACCAACGTGGTCAGAACTGATGTGGTCGAGATCTGTGTGATTGGAACCAGCGTGGTTGAACTGATGTTCTCGATACCGATGTGATTGATACAACGTGGTCGAAGATCGACATGGTGGTCAGAGATCTATGTGATCAAAAATTGATGTGGTCACAAATCAACATGATTGACGTGGTCGAGGCCTGAGTGGTTGGAACCAATGTGGTCGGAGATAGCGTAGTTGAAGACCTTTGTGGTCGATCTCTACAATGTGGTCGAAGACCAGCATGATCAGAGACTAGCGTAGTCGGAGACTGTAATAGCCTAGATGTTTATTTCAATTTTTTGAGTAAAAAAATTAATTATTAAATTAAATTAATTTGGTTTAAAATAAAAATAAGTGTTTTAGTGCCTAATTTTTAATTTTGAAGTGCCCTGATATTCTGTTTTTACAGGATTTCAAAAGTAAATTAAGTAAAACCCAAAAATATTATTAAATAAAATGATATTTTGATTTTCTATAAAAAAATCCTATTTCAAATTAATTATTTTTATTTATTTTTTCTTGTATCTAGTTTTTTGAAGTTTAAAAATCTATTTTTAAATTAAAAAGTATTTTAAGTATAAAAATATAATACCAAATTAAGTTGAAAATATTTTATCTAAGTCCAAAATGGTTCCAAGAATTTCTGTGAATTTTTGGAATTTATTTCGTATTTTTTGAGCCTTTTTAGATTTTCTGGTGTTTTCTGAAAATAGAAAAGAAATAAAACTCCCGCCCCTCTCTTCGGCCAATGCGTGGATGGCTCCGATCCACCCACGTCGCCGCCTGACCTCATCCGACCGTCCTAGCTCATCCCGCCTTCCCTCTCTCTCCGCTCGACGCTTGTGCGGTCGAGATCTCCCCACGTCGCCGCCCCAGCTTATCTCCCCCGTCTACTCCCACTTTTCTTCCCTGGCCACCGGATCTCCTTCTCTTCCCCTGGCACAATCTCCAGTGCCCGCACCTCCCCTCTCTCCTCCCTCTCTCTCTCTCTCGCTGCACGCGGCTTGCTGTCAGTGCCGCCCCCTTCTTCCTCTCCTCTTTCTTCCTCCTCGCGCTGCACGGCCGCCTCCGTCGAAACCGTCACCGCCCTTCGTGGCCACACCCCTTCCTTCACGAGCACCGCCCCACCTTCGTGCGCCGCACTCCTTGCGCCCGACTCCTCCCCCATCTTCGCGCTAACCCTGCCATCTCCGCGCTCGCTTCCACCTTCCTTCTGCAACCGCCGCCGCATCCCCTAATTCTCTGGCGAGGTATTCCCCACGCCGTGCCCCTCCTCTCCCCTATATAAACCCTCCGGGCAACCCCTAAACTCGCACCACCTCCCTCCGCCCTCCTCTTCCCTCCCCGTGCGCCACTCGCCCCGCCTCGTGCTTCCACCGCCTCAACCGCTGAAGCTCCTCGAGCGAGCAATCGTCGCCGCCTCGATCGTCCTCATGCCCCACCACCGACTCCTCCAGCTTCACCGCACCATTGCCAGTCTTGTCCACCCCTCGGGCGAGCTTCTTCATCGCTAGAGTGCCGCCACACCTGAGTTCGAGCCACTTCTGCCATCTCTCTCAGTCGCCGGTCGCCTCCGAGCTTCGCCGGATCCTACGCCAAGTGATGTGGCCAAGAGTGTGAATACTACATTGATTTGTGCTTCACCCATGCAATCTGAAGTTACAAGACTTAGTAGCTCTGAATTGCATAAGGAGAAAGAAGTAATCCGTTATGTGAGAATGAATAATATCCTAGTTCGTGCGGATGCTTATGTGATTCCTCCTTTGCGTAATGCAAACAAACCAATAATGCATGGAATTAGAGGTGTGGATGGTAAAGAAAGAAAGCTAGTTTGGGTAAAGAGAAAGACATAAGATCAATCAAGTTCTCGTGATTTCTGTTCTGTCCACAATATTCATGAAGATTGTAACGCCAATTATGAGGTTTCTAATGCACACAAAATACATATTTAGAAAGCTAATGAAGTCTACTTTCCAACGAATCAAACGGCACATGATTGGAGCTTCCTACACAAAGTTATGGCAACTTCATTGCTTGCTGCACGGGCTGTCCAGAGAGACGCGCGAGACTTGCCAAACATAGAGAGTCCGAGTATTGCAATACAAGTAAGGGTAAAATCCGATCATACCATGGCTTTCCAAAGGATGAGAAGGACTCCTTTTCAGGTTCCAAATGGATTTGGAAGCTCCTTGAATAAGAAAAGGAAACCTATAAAGATTTGAATTCAATTCGGATTCGGTTCGGGTCAGACAGGAAGTCCAACATTAAAACGGCCATAACTTTCACAAACGTAGTCCGATTTGGGCGTTCTTGGACTCGTTGAAAAGCTATTTCAAAGCCTCATACAATGGATGAGGTGCCAGCCACGGAATCCTCATGGTCACATCGCAAAGTGAGAGAGAATCCAGAGGTAGCAGCTTAGGTAGTTCCTTTTTAGTTTGTATTGGAGTTTGTTTCGGCCTTAGGCCAGGTTGTGCGTGAGTTTTAGTCAAGGCCGTGCATTGTGCACCAATATAAGGCCAGGGCATTAGCCCTATTGTAACTTAGACTATGATATGATAAGTTTTTATGTTTGTGAAATAAAGGAGAAAATCGCCATGATGGTTGTTGGCGGCCAGATTGCGTGATTGCAAGGTTTTCTCGTTGGAGTTTGTTGAGTTGCTGCAAGGCAAGAATAGGAGATTCTTGAGATTGCCCATCGAATCTACAAGGTTCATCTCTTCTAATGCGTGTCTTCTTGTTGAATTCACGGTTTGGGGAGTTCGGTGGGTTGCTTTTAGTGTGCATTTTGCATACGAGTGCAAATTGCCCTTATCAAGATTGTTGGCTGCGTCAAGACTAGGAGAAGGAACCTCGCTGAACGTACCGGAAAATATCAGGCCGTCCCTACACATCAACTAATCCTTAGTTGGTCCGTATCACCAAGGTAATTCGGGTTGCCCTCATCTCCCTCTTGCTCCTGGTCCCCTCATCGTCCCTTGCCGTGGTCTCTGTCGCTGGTGACCCTAGGGCCCCATGCGCCACTCGCCAGCGACCATGCCACCTCAGCCGGCTCAGCCCTCGTGGCAGCCATGCGGCGCCACCGAGCCAGCCAAATTAGTGCCCGAGCGCCACACAAACACTACGTGCGTAGCCAGCAGGCAAGTCAGCCCCTCCGGTCTACGTGTGCGCCACCTAGCCGCCACATCAGCATTCAAGCCCACGTGGTAGCCACGTGTGCTGACACGTCAGCACCTGAGACCTCCCGACCCACGTGGCAGCCACGTCAGCGCCACTTGGCTGCCACGTCAGCTGACACCTCAGCACCATGTCACCCTCCCTGCCACCTCAGCTTTTCTCTAGTCTATGGACTCGGTCCACATAGATCAGGCCCACATGTCAGCCTCTAGTCCAAAAAATCAATCAGGGCTGATGTCATACTGATGCCATAAACCTAATTTTCCAGTAGAAAAATAATTCGGCCAAAAATAAAATTCCCAGGGCTGACATCATAATTCCAATTTCCTTTAGAAAAATAATTCTAGAAATTCCTTTTATTCTTTTTCTCTGATTTCAAACTTCTAGAAGCCCGTTCTCCTTCATCCTAACTCTGATTGAGCCTGTTCAAATTCTTAAATTCATCAAAAATTTCAATCTATCCATTTCTACCCTCATTTTAAATATTTGGAGTTCATTTGAATTTATTTGGACTATATTTGAGTTTACTTGGGTAATTTTCATGTGTAGACTACGACGATTCCGGAGAATTGTTCGACGACAATTCACACCCAACTGAAGGGCAAGGCAAGTTACACACCTTGATCATGTTGATCCCAGTTTACGAAATAAAATTATGTTGCTTTAAATTATTCTGCATGCATATTTTTATTCAACGTATTTCAATTCAGTTTTAAATGTAGTTATTGCCTACTTGTTAATTGCTCCTTTGACATTGCAAATCATTATACCTTGTCACCCTAGAATCAAACTCTAGTTAGTACACTAGTATTGGCTAGAGAGTTTTATATCAAATGCTTAGACCTGCTTAGACATAAAGTTTGTTTTGGGATACCTTTTCACATAAAATGATAAGTTTTTCAAATGTGTTCTTGACATCGGTGAGTGAAGAAGGATTATTCGGAGACACAATGTTATTCGGACTTAGGTGGTGGGTGCAGGCATGCACTGTTATTCGGAGACACAATGTTGATTGTCAGGCATAGGGGGTATGTGGTTGAGCCTAAGTTAATTAAGGACCGGTCTATGAGCTACTATTGCAAAGCTCTATCGTACTACCACAATGCTGGTATGGGATAGACCTGGCTGATTAATTTGCGGGTCCCAACCTACGTTTTGTCGTAGATTGAAAGTGAGTGTGGCGTAGGCCATGAGAAGTCTCACTCAGCTTAAGAGGGGGTCCCAGTCTGGTAGATTTCTTACTGGGGTGAAACCTTAGAGTTGGCTTGGCCAGGTTGAAGGCTTTGCATTGTAAATGCCTTGTCATAATCTCTCCGCCGCACACCTAAGGAAGTGTGTTAATCGCGTGGCAATATGGGATGATCATGTCTTGTAGGTAAAGCTATACAACCTTTGCAGAGTGTATAATCTATCCTGAATAGCCGTGCCCACGGTCATGGCATGCTGAGTAAAGTTTTTCACGGATTAGAATTTGTTTTTCAAAATGGTTTATGAAAAACTCGTGGATGGATGGAATCCATGAGAGATTGAAAAGCTTATCGATGGATGGAATCCATAAGTGGTTGGAAGCATGTGGATGGATGGAATCCATATGAGATCTTTTCGAAAAGATGGTCCGGGTGGGGTGCCTGTGATTAGGTTAGTGTTTCGTCGGAGTCTGCATTAACGGTATTAATTTCATTTACAATACTATTTTACTTACTGTATTAAATTAAGTAAATTTCAATCTATTTACCATATTTCTTTAAATACTATTTTACGCACAAATAACCCTATATGCCATCCTTTGTTGCCTTTATCATTATGTTGCATTTCTCCATGTGACTTACGGAGTATAAGTTTTTACTCATCTTGCTATCTCCACACAGAGGAAGATGACTTTGACTATGGTGAAGATCTGGATGAGTAGGCCATGTCTTACTATCGTTTGCCTATGGGTAGGCTTGTTGGGCTTCTTCCGCTTTGGTGTTTTTCTTCCACTGCTTATGTTTAAATTTGGCCTATGAGCCGTGGATGTAAACTTTGGTAACCATGCCCATACTTAGTTAATAAATATCTTTATGATTGATATTTATCTTTGTTTTTCACTGTGTGCACTAGCTAATCCTAGACTAGTGTGATTTACATAGAGGACCCAAGAGTTGTTGCTCTGGGGTTTGACAGAGACCCGTGTTGTCGAACCGGACAATGTGGTTGAGACCTGAGTAGTCAGAACCAATGTGGTCAGAGACTAGCATAGTCGAAGAACTGTGTGGTTGATCCGGACAATGTGGTCGAGAGACCAGCATAGTCGGAGACCTATGTGATTGAACCGGACAATGTGGTGGGAGACCTGAGTGGTCGAACCATCTGATGTGATCAGGGACAAGTGTAGTCGACGATCGATACTTTCGACCAGCTCTATGTGAGTTGTCCAATTGGCTCTGCGTGAGCGATCTGATCAGTGAGTGGTACTACTGGCTCTGTGTGAGTGGTACTTCTGAGTTACGGAATGACCGGCTTGTGTAGCGGTACATTTTTCTCTAGAGATACATTTGTGTGGAGTCTTCTCGTCCCCAAGGAAATCGGTAATTCCGCTCGAGTGCTGTGGTACTTCCGATAGTCGGTAGTACCGACTTTGCACGTCGGAACTACTAGATTTGCCTGCAACGGCTAGTTTTTTGACCGTTGCAAAGGGGAGCAGAAGTACTAGTCGTAAGCTGGCGGTACTTCTAAAAATCTTTTTAGGGGTTTTGCTTCTAACGGCTTGTTTTTGTGGTGTGGGTATATATACCCCCTTGTGGCTAGTTGGAGTAAGATTTACTGCATCCTTTGACACTCTTTTAAGCTAGTGTGAGGTCTTCCTCTCAATTGTGTATGTGTTGCACCCTGTGAGGAAGGAGGAAGGCTCTAGATTGCATGTGTTGCATCTAGAAGTGGATTGCGTATCCACTCGAGTTTGTGCATTCATTGCACGTGGTGAGAGTCAAGCGAGGGGCTTGACTTATTACTCTTGGAGTTTATCGACTCCTAGATGTTGTTGGAGGCGTTGTACGTGGTGATCTTTTCCAAGAAAGGTGCAAGAAGACCCGGCAAAATTGTGAAGCTTGGAACTCACCTACCCGAGTGGGAAAGAGTTACGACTAGTGGATTGAGGTGTTTCGACTTAATTCGTGGAGCCGATCTAATTCGTTTGGGCTAACCTCAACATGTACTAGGGTCTTGTACCATGTTTTTGTAGTTTGTTTTCTTGTGCTTAATTTACTTTCAAGTAATTTACATTTATAGAATTAAATTGATTGCTTGTCATCCTAGGATTGCAAACCCTTGATATAAACTTAGGGTGTTGATGCACTTAGGTGAACATACTTAATTTAGGTGGTATTTGTGATAAACCAATTTGAGTTTAGTTTCCGCATCTTATACTTGGTTTAGTCAAATAGAAATTAATTAATTAGAGAATAATTTTTTAGACCGTATATTCACCCCCTTTAATCAGCCTCCTCGATCTAACACTCCTACGCCTCTACCTCTCTTGTTTCCCTTTGGTAAGCGCACCACCGCCATCGCCTCCTACATCGCTCGCCGCAACCGCCTCCTACTACCAGGAGCAATTATTATAAAACACATGGCAAAATATAAAATAATGAAGAATAATTGTGAGCATGAGATAAAGATTTAATGTGAAAGCACTTGCGGAAAAAACCACGAATACACAATCAACAAAATCACTATATGGGGGAGAAGTTACAGAATGTTCTTAGCGTATTATATGTGTAAATAACTTGTGTTGTGTGCGCTATCAATTATGAGGCTTGCAGATGAAATAAATAGCCTTGGGAATAAGAGTCCCAGACGAGCAAGGAATAGAGTCCTAGTCGGTAATGGAAACAGAGACATACTCAGAAACTAGAACAATAACCTTTGCAGAGATGGAACAACACCCCGTTGAGAGAGTCATAGAAGATAACGGTAAAGAGTTATAGTCGGACGTGTCTCAAGTAGCACGTGTGACCTTAATCGGCACAAAGTCTATCACGGACAGGAAGATGATCCCAATCAAAACCTCCGACCGTATCACATTGTTTGAGTAAAACCTGATTGGACTCTTCAAGTGGTCGAAAAGACTACTCGTGGTTGGACATGACTAAATGGTCCACCCCATTAGATTCGGATCACAAAATACAATAATTATTTTCTAGATTTTTTTAACAAACTTTTGTGGATTTTCTTCTTATTTTTTTTCACAGCTTTCCTTTTTCTTTTTCTTTCCTCCACCTAGAGCCTCTCCTCTCCTCTCTGGCTGCCTCCCTCAATCGCTCTCGATCTCCTCTACTGATTCTGCACTGCATCTACCTACTCCATCCTAATCACCTCTCTCTCTCACACACACACATGCTTCGACCTCCTCGCTTTCTCGCCCTGCTGCCGTGCAACTCCGGCATGTAAGCAAGTTGATACGCCTTTTAATTGTTGCTCAAATTAGGATTCCATTTTGATTGTGGATGTGTAATCAATGTATGTCGGGCCCAAGCACCGATCTGATCCGAACTCGAGAAAACGGAGCGGATCCGAACGAAAGCCCACGCGGCGGCCCAGTCCGGCCCAAACTCCTCCCCACATCCCCTTATAAAATCCCACCCGCGCCGCCGCCTCCCAAACCCTAGAAGCCCCCTGCCCCCTGCGCCTCCCTCTGGTAAGCTCGCCGCCGCCGCCTACTATCGCTCACCGCTGCATCTAATCTCGTTGCCATGTGGTCCTCGCAGAGATCGTTGATCCGTTCCGGTGAGAAGAAGAAGAGGCCATGTCGTCCAGCGAGGTCGCCTGCACCCTTGCCGCCCTCATCCTCCACGACGACGGCATCCCCATCACCGTACGTTCGTCCTTCTATCCCGGTTTCTTTCTCTCTATCTATGTGCGTTTCTTGGTTGGTTTTGTTGTCTGAGCTTGGGCGTTTCTTGAGCAGTTCGAGAAGATCGCGACGCTGGTGAAGGCGGCCAACATTAAGGTCGAGTCCTACTGGCCTGCGCTCTTCGCCAAGCTCCTTGAGAAGCGCAGCGTCGACGACCTCATCCTCTCCGTCGGATCGGGTATACCTTGCTTCCTTTGCTCCCTGTACACGCTCTGTTTGTTACTTGCTGCCTGTTAACCTTTGTTAATTTAGGTATGTTATAAAAAGTGGTTGCTTTGATCATGCCAAGTAATTATGGTTGTAGCTCTTGTTGTAGGATTATGGGTGCAGTCGATAAGATCGACTCAATTTAGTTACATAGTTCGATATTATGTTTGGGTTGTTTGTGCCTTAGCCGTGTGTTTGGTTTGGAATCGTTCTAGCATCTCTACTATTTCATTTGGAAGCTGAAAGCTTTAGGCTTGCTTATTGCGGATGTTATTGTAAAACTTTTGTACTATTTGCCTAGTAATTGGGTTGTATGAATTAGCTCTCTGTTAGAATTATGCATGTGCTTTTGTACTGCCAACGCTGGATGCATTACAACACTGAAATCGAGTTAAAATTATTCATGCGCTTTTGTACTATCAATGCTGGATGCATTACATTGAAATGGAGATTTCTTCTGTGTTTGGTTGTTGCATTGCTCTGTTGTTGATGGTTTAATTTTCTGCTCTGGAAACAAGCATGTGTTTACTAGTGTATTGATTTCGTTTGTAGGTGGTGGTGGTGCTGCTCCGGTTGCTGCTGCGGCAGCCCCGGCTGGTGGTGGTGCAGCTGCTGCTGCCCCGGCTGCTGAGGAGAAGAAGGTGAGCTATCATACATCTAGGCAACACTTTTATTTGCACAGTTAATACTGTGTTCAATAACTTACAAATCTTTTTTGGTTGACTATTGTCAGGAGGAGGCCAAAGAAGAGAGTGATGATGACATGGGTTTCAGTTTGTTCGATTGAGCAGTCCGAGCCCAGTTAGCAAATTCGCATATGCTTCCAAAGACTATCTTATGTATGTCTTTCAGGTTTTCAGTACAAGTTGTCAAGTTTTGAGGCGTTTGATATGTGATGTTATGGGAATTTAGCATTATGTCATGAGAACCGTAAACCTCTTTGGTCAGGCTATGCTCATGCTTATTTGATTCTGTGGTTGATTGTTCATTGCAATCATGCTTCATAGCTTCTGTAATTCTGACCGACAACTATTTTGAATTTCATTGACAGAGCTAGGTACGGCCTAGCTTACTTGCCGAAGACCAGTCTACCAATTGGTGGAACTTAGAAACAAACCGCTTGTGCAACAATGTATGGATTCTTGTTCAAGTGATGTCTGATGTTTTGTTTGTGGCGAAAATGAAGGCAACATATCCAGTGCAAAAGCTTAATTCAGTGGTAAAATGCAAAAGGCGATGCGGATTGTCTGATCTAAATTGTGTGGTTTGAATGAAAGTGGGTGTGAGCCTCAATCCATTTGATCTATTTTGCTGACAAAAAAAACCCCACAGAGCTGGTATTTTTTTTGCGAGAAAGAACTTCCTCTCCCTCTCCCTGTGCTACCCGATCCTTACCTCCTCTGCTGCCTCCTGTCCCGTCGTTGCCAAGGCCTGCTTCTCCAGCGTTGTTAGTTGTAATCTTGATTTGGTTTTTTAGCATTAGAAGTCTGCACGTTGGATGTGGTTGTTAGCTGAGAAAAATGGGCCACGTCTTGTGCATAGGAAGAAGTCTCCACGTCTTATGCAGGTTGTTAGCTACATGTAGTTAGCATCAGGCACTGAAGAAAATGGTCATAGTTTGTTAGTCCGCATGTTTCTCCAGTGCTATAAATGAGCGATGGAAGGAAGCAATAAGTGGCAGTTCGCTCCCTCATTTGTGTTAGCACTGTGTTGGTATTGAGTAGATGCAGTGTTGCTTTATGTGTTTGTTGAAAGTAGCAGCGCTTGTATTTTAAGTGAATTTCTAAGTTTCTTTGCCGTGTGTGCTTTTGTGATTGCGTGAGTTTTTTTTATCTAGGCCAACAATTGGTATCAGAGCTGAGGTTTTAGCTCGCGATGTCTGCTGATGGTTCCGGAGTGTATACGACACGCCGCCGACCGGTGGCGGGCAGAACTGCCGACGGCAACAATGGCGTCGCGAGATGGTGGTGCAAAGACGTGAAGGGGCGGGGTGATCGTGCGTTACCCCGTGCTCACGAGCAGCAACTACTTCGAGTGGTCACTCTTGATGAAGGTAAACATGCAGGCTCAAGGCGTTTGGGATGCTATCGATCCCGGCGGCGTGGAGTACCGGATCGATAGGATGGCATTGTCAGCCATCCTCCAAGCGGTGCCGCCGGATATGCTGGCGGTGTTGGCGACGAAGGAGTCCGTGAAGGAGGCATGGGAGACTGTGCGCACGATGCGCATGGGCGTTGAGCATGTGCGCGAGGCAAAGGCGCAATCCCTACGCAAGGAGTTTGAGTTGATCCGCATGAAGGAAGGCGAGTCCGTGGATGACTTCTCCATGCGGCTGACGGGCCTCGTCAACAACATTCGTACCTTGGGTGGCATAATGGAAGAGGAGACGATGGTCAAGAAGTTTCTTCGTGTGGTTCCCTCTAAGTACACCCAGGTGGCCATCTCTATCGAGCAGCTGATCGATTTGAAGACGTTGTCCATTGAGGAGCTCACCGGTCATCTCAAATCCATGGAAGAGAGGTATGAAATTGATAACAATGAAACTGAATTAGGTGGCCACTTGCTACTCACAGAGTAGTGGAAGGAACGCATGAAGAGTAAGAAGAAGAAGGGCACTTTCGACAAGGGTAAGTTGCGCTGCTACAACTGCCAAGAGTATGGGCATTACTCTTGGGAAAAGAAATGTGCTGATCCAAAGGCTCTTCTTGCCATGGTGGACGCCGACGATGAGCCGACGCTACTTTGAAGCCTGATGAATAAGTGTTCCAATAATAACAACAAGATTAAGGGGGTGATTGTTAGATTAATTTTGTTGTGCTAGTGTCTTTCATGTCTAATTCAATTGCATGACATGTTGCCGAGTCAGTGTAATAGGCTTAGTTCAAGTTTGAAGCGTGTAGCATGGCAAAGCGGCCAGATCAATAGTGCGTAGTGAGTTGATCGGCAGCCAGGAGATGAGTGCACGTATGGGTTACTAGAACTAGCCAAAGCATGAGTTTAGCAAGTCAAGATTAAAGGGGAGATTGTTAGTTGTAATCTTGAGTTGGTTTTTTAGCATTAGAAGTCTGCACGTTGGACGTGGTTGTTAGCTAAGAAAAATGGGCCACGTCTTGTGCATAGGAAGAAGTCTCCACGTCCGCGTCTTATGCAGATTGTTAGCTGCATGTAGTTAGCATCAGGCACTGAAGGAAATGGTCATAGTTTGTTAGTCTGCATGTTTCTCCAGTGCTATAAATGAGCGATGGAAGGAAGGAATAAGTGGCAGTTCGCTCCCTCATTTGTGTTAGCACTTTGTTGGTATTGAGTAGATGTAGTGTTGCTTTATGTGTTTGTTGAAAGTAGCAGCGCTTGTATTTTAAGTGAATTTCTGAGTTTCTTTGCCGTGTGTGTTTTTGTGATTGCATGAGCTTTTTTTTTTTTTTATCTGGGCCAACAAGCGCCCCCTACATTTCTGTCGGCGTTGCCTCATTCACCCGAGCATGTGCTAGGGTTAGGCGTGCTGCCTCTCTGTAACACTGGGGGTGCAGGTGCTGCTGCCCCGGTTGCTGATTAGAAGAAGGTGAGCTATCTTACATCTAGGCAACACTTCTATTTGCACAACTAATACTGTGTGTTCACTAATTTACAGATCTTTTTTGGCTGACTATCGTCAGGAGGCGGCGGCTAAGGAAGAAAGTGATGATGACATGGGTTTCAGCTTGTTCGATTGAGCAGTCCGAGCCCAGTAGTTAGCAAATTCGTTTATGCTTCCAAAGACTTGTGTTTGTCTTTTAGGTTTTCAGTACAGGAGGTACTCATGTTTTGAGGTTCTTGATATGTGATGTTATGGGAATTTAGCACGTGTCAAGAGAACCGCAAACATCTTTGGATTGTCTTAGAAACTGTTTCTATATTCTATTCCCATGCTTATTTGATTCTGTGGTTGATTGTTCATTGCAATCATGCTTCATAGTTTCTCTAATTCAGACCGACAACTAGTTTGAATTTCATTGACAGAGCTAGGTGTAACATCATAAGTCTAGTTTAGTCGAGCACTTAAGCTGTGCACAGAGCTCCCCAATCAAATGGAATTGATTTGAAATAGGATTGGATGCCTAAAATCATTCGTGCCACTGAAAGTCTGAAATTGACAAAGCCATCCATTAAAACCTGCTAAGCCAATGACAGAATGAACTAAAAAATTGTTGCCCTCATCATTTAGGGATGTACTTGGTTGTAATTAACGCTTCATCTCTCTTTGACAGGGAGTGAACCTAGATCACGTCCATGGGTATGTTTCTTGCACAAATATCAGAAGTGTTCAAATTTTTTTGCTTGCTGGCGATTGTATCACTGGACAAGCATCAAGGAGGGCAATTCTCCATTGCCAACTCACATTACAACTCAGAAAGACTTACAGAATTTAAATGGTTACATTGACAATGAAAAAGCACACACGATACAAATGTTGCTCGTATCATTTACTTTGCTAAGATGTTGATTCCTAACAGCAATAAAATTAAAAAAAATGCTGCTGATCAACCTGTAATTCTCCGGCACAAGCGCATAGGTCAGAGTTCATAACTTCACTTCTCAACTATGTCTACATCCTTGAAAATTTAACCAACAAGGAGCCAATTTTACCACAGCACACTAAACTGAGATGGGATTAAGAAAGTGAGGCAGAGCACTTACATCCTGACAACGATGACACTAGCTTCTTCATGCCGGCGGGAAGAAACCGAGAGTTGGGAGTGCGAATTGGAGTGGCATTCGTGCGATTCATCTAAAGGCTTGCTGAATTGACGTGCTGGCGGTTGCGTGGGGTGGAGAAGTTCGCAGCGGGGTGGATGGAGAGGGCAGCGCGTGGGGTGGAGGCGGCGGTGCGCGGTGGGGGCGGGGTGGACGGAGGTGTTGGCAGGGCGAGGGACAAGGTGTAGGGAGGCTACGACACAGCCGGAGGTGGCGCAACTCTAACCTAGATCGCCGCGGCTGGGACGTGGTGGAGGGAGGTGTAGTCGTGGAGAGGGGTTGTCAGGCACATTTCTTTAAAGTCTGCATGTCAGCCACCGGGTCGTTGATTTCACTTACAAGGCGAACAACGGCTCGGATACAAGGAGCGAAGACATAAAGGAAATCTGATGGCTAGAAGCGATATCAGACGGCACTGTGGGCCACTGTAGCTGTCATCTTTTGTCATTAAGCTTTTATAATCTGAACTTACAGCTAGCTGAGCTGATATTTGTACTAATGCAAACCATGGACTAATTGGGGGTATATAACCCAAGTCTGCGTGAATGGAAAGCAAGAAATATACCCACAAAAGTATTCTCTCTAGTGGTAAAGTAGCTTAGAACCCTAGGTGTTAGTTTTTCCCCAAAATTTTCCTCGATCCGATTCACAAATTTCTTACTACTTTGTCTCGCTTCAAATTGGGGCCTGACAAAGGTATCAGAGCAAAGTCGTTTCTTGGAGCTACGATCGAATTGGATGACGGTTTGGGCGGAATGAGTGTTCTCCCTGCAAAATCCCTAAACCTGAGCGATCGGGAGTGGAGGCGGATCTCTCACCAGTTGAATCTGGGTTGGCAAGATCGCTGTAAAATCCCTAGATCTGAAGGGCTAGGGAAGGCAACGGTGCAGATTTGTAAGGATTCATCTTGACTGGTCTAGGGGTCGGGTCTTCTCATGGTGGTGACAACTCGATCCCAATCGCAAGAGGCAATGGTGGGAAGGGAAGAAGTAGGGGAACTTATGAGCAAAATTCTAGCCATGAAAGAGGACATCAAGGAATTGAAGAATCACCAACCTGAGTTCGCTGAAATGGAGATGATGATGACTTAGATGTGGACCAAGATGATGGGGGGAGATGTTGCTGGGACATCTGCCCGACCATTCTCAATTAGGTTATTAATCAAGGGGAAGGTGCAGGAGGTATCTATTAGACCCGTATTTTACAATCCAGAATCCTGTGTGATTCCAACACACTATTCTTTGGATCAGTAGATAGTGTTCACAGATACATTATTGAGCATCAAAGAACATATCATGCGGAAGCGCAAATATAATAGTAGACTTACATATGGGCCGGTCAGGCCGAAATCAATAAATAGCAGTGGCAAAAATAGAAATTTCAAACAGGTGAGACCCCTAGGACACGCCCACAGGCAGCCAACTGGGGTTCGCGACCTAGTTCCTGGCCTCATCATCTTGCAGCTCTGTCAACTCCTTTAGATACCCGAAGGGCTCGTATATCTTCTTCTGACTTACTGAATAATAGTAGTTGAGCAACAATGAGTACAAAGTACTCAGTACGCTACCGCATAGAATAAAATAATAATAGATGAAAGGTTGAACAAAGGAAGGCTTAAGATTCTTTTATTTGCGGAATTGTCTCCATGTTGAGATACAGATATAAGAAATTCCTAAGACTTATCTATTTTAACTGAAATAGAGTTTTATAAAAGGTCTGAAAGATTACAATAATAGTAGTACAAATTCCATCCACCGTTACATGTTACCTACACCATATGCTAGTTTTCCAGTGTTATATCCACTTATTATCATCACTGGGATTGATCGCCCAGGGCAACACAAACACCAATTTCCATTCCACCCACAAAGTTTTTGAAATATAACTCTATCGATGTAAGTTCCCATTATCTACCTATGACTGTGGGCATAGCTGTTCGAATAGTTTATACTTTGTAGAGATTGTGCATCTTACCTACAAGATATGATTATCTCATAATATCAACTATTACACGTTTACTTAGTCGTGCGACTGAGTAATCGTAACAAGCCTGTTACAATGCATCTTTCTAGTGTGGTTATATCCGCTAAGGTCTTTCTTCTTAGAATGAGAACATTCCTTGGGAAGTTTCCCCTCTTGAGACGTCATGACAAAGGCGGGGATGAGACCATCCTTCCCTTTGCACGTGTGCACACCTTTACATAACCATACCGGGTCAATGCAAATTAGTTAGCCATGCCTACACTTTGCCAACTTGTGGTTGTATTGTTTTATAATGGGAGGTCATCACAAGATTTAGTTCTTAGGGTTATTTGGACGGTTCTACCATAATATACACTCTCGTGCATCCACTGCACCACACCCCCATACCATCCGCCCAGACATTTTAG